>OY744542.1:16199529-16539529 GCA_963556195.1 Sepiola atlantica | reverse complement strand
AAAAATTTGGTATTATCAGGATTACGGATGTCTAGTCTGCTCCATGTCACGGTTAGGGGTTTGGCCATGTACAGTGTACCACTTCTTGCTACAACTTTATAATGCATTTAGATATGCCAGGTACTAGAGAGCGTGGTAAACCGAGGAAGACTTGGCTCGAGTTCATAAGAAACGATATGTCTGCATGTAACCTGACTGATGTCAACCTTTTGGACCAGACTACATGAAGAGCGAGCATGAGACGCTGTCTGATGTTGGCCACCCCAGTGTCTGCGACTCTTGCATCACCCTAAGTACCAAAACCGAAAGAAAAAGAATTTTGTAATATTTTAATATTAATGTGAAATGATTTTTGGTTTCCTTTTGTTTAGTTTCATTATTATTTTCTTTGTTTTCCAGGCGGCCCTCAGACAAATTACAGAGAAAGCCCGTGATTTTGGCGCTGGCCCACTCTTCAACCAAATTCTACCCCTACTCATGTCACCGACACTTGAGGACCAAGAACGACATTTACTTGTGAAAGTCATTGACCGTATCTTATACAAACTTGATGATTTAGTTCGCCCCTATGTACACAAAATTTTGGTCGTCATTGAACCCTTGCTGATTGACGAAGACTACTACGCCAGAGTGGAAGGCAGAGAAATTATTTCAAATTTGGCCAAGGTTTATAAAATTATTTTTCTTCTATCATTTGAATGGGAGGGAGTGGTTTACAGATACAGTCTGGAAATTAGCAGAACTGGTTCAAATCTTGTCAGATCTATTGCGATCACTTATTTTTTACTAATGAGTCACCCCTTATCCTCAATTTGCCTTTGGCCTTGATAAGTGTTAATTAGATGTATAGATTGTCACTTTAATGAAGAATATTATGAGAGGATTGAAAATAATGGGATAAACAAAATTTGATTATTTATGAAGACAGTTTATGACAAGTATTTGTTGACATTATATTTGAAAATGACCATGTTGTAGCCTGCAGGGAAGCAGTCCCTATTTACGTGTCTTCCCACAAGGACAGTTAGGCACAAAGTCTGTTTTTAATCTGGGGAAAATTCAGCTCCTCAAAACAGAGCACTCTGGATTTAGAAAAAATTTAAATTGCCTCGGTCTAGAAGGATTATTCCTTCACTGACCAACGACAGAAAAGATGAAGTGCAGTATCAGAACAGATATTACACTTTTCTCCTAGCCAAAAGGCCAAGCAGCATGGTCCCGTGGTAATGTGTTCCACAAATAAGAATTCTGTTTGATGTTAGGCACACAGACTTACGACACTCATTTTGCCATAAAACAGTCAAACTACTTTGGAATGCTGGTCTAATGGCACACGCAGCTTGTGTCATTTTTTGTACCTCTTGCGATAGACTGCCTCTAACATAGGGTAGGCACGCTATAGCCGTTTTCTGCTTCTTCATTTGATTTGCTTTTGTTGTGGCTAATGTTTAATATTGGTCGAGTGTAATTTTGTTAGTTGAGGACAACAGAAAATAGAGTTCAGTCGGGGTCAGCTTAGTCTATTCGGATGTCAGCTCTACCTCCTGTATACCAAAAACCGACGTGATGTCACATGGCTAAAAGAAGACATGGTGGAGTGAAAAGGGAGTAGGAGTCAGTTAGAAATCTTGGAGCGAACCGCGCCGGTAGAGAATGACTCAAGATCAACGATAAAGGGTCTCAAATATCCGTAGCTCAGAATTCCCACTGGCAGAAGAGAAGGCAACGCCTTGGTTTACTTTCGTAAGCCTCGTAACTCTCCTTTCCCTTATTTTGTGTTTTATTCCTCACATTCCATGAGCGATATTTCTGACAAAAGGAGAAGAATTGCTGTTTTCTGGGTCGGAATCTATCCATATAACACTTATTATTGGCTAGTTTTTTACCTTGAAAGAGTTTTAGAATTTTTATTTTTAGCACCTTACATCAAGTGGCTTCATGCCTTGTCTGGAGTGATTTCCATAGAATAAAACATCTCAATAAAGAGTCCTTTCTTCAAATTCAATGATTTCTTCATATCATAGTTCCGGCTTTAGACACTGATACCAAATCTCTATTAGTAATAGATAGAAATATAGAAGTGCTAGTATAGTTCGGCTTCAGACAAATACCGAATTTTTACTTTCATTCTTTTTTTGCTTTTTTGTTAATTTCTTAACTTTGCTATTTTTTTTGGATTTTTTAAAAATATTGTTATAAAACTACAATTTTTGTTACGGTAATGTTTTAATCTATTTATAAAATTATTGGATGTAAAAAGCTTCCAAAACATTCACTCTTTTAACTAAATGAGGATTTGCTAAGAATTTTGAAGCCAGTTTAAATGATTTTCTCTTCTACAGTTTAAAGTCTTCAAATTCCTTTCAAATTTTAAGAGGTCACAAAGTAATTCACTCTTTCCCAACTATTAACAAAATACTGACTTCTTTACGAATAAGCCAAAGTGCATTCTGGTCAATTTAATTTTATAATAAAATTATTTTTTTTAGTAGCATTTTAAAAATTGTTTAATTTCATGCTATTGCATTTTTTTATTTTAATAAAATAAAAATAAAAAATGTTTAATTATCAAAATTATGGTGACACGAGATTTATACATGCACAGACATAAGTAATTGTCAGACTATTTTATTGATAAAAAGATTAACGTGATGCAAGTCTACCCTTACAATTCTGTCATTTTTTATTCTGTTAAAGGACTTAATAATCTTCTCATGTCTTTTTTTTTTAGGCTGCTGGCTTGGCGACTATGATTTCTACAATGCGACCCGATATCGACAACATGGATGAATACGTGCGTAATACGACGGCTCGAGCCTTTGCGGTTGTTGCTTCGGCTCTTGGCATTCCTTCGCTCTTGCCTTTCTTAAAGGCCGTTTGTAAAAGTAAGAAATCCTGGCAAGCCCGACATACGGGCATCAAAATTGTCCAACAGATTGCCATTCTTATGGGATGCGCCATCTTACCTCACCTGAAAAGTTTGGTGGAAATTATTGAACATGGTAAGTACTGCTGTTTACTGTTTACATGGACGTCAAAAAAATGATCGCTTATTAAAAACGGGTCATTTAAATATGTCACTCTATATTTTTTGATAGTAAAAGTAAATTCGTATGAATCAGAATGGTACAACTTTTTTGTTGATCGAGTTGATTCTGTTGTCGGCATTCCTGCAGGAGAGACCCCGTTGGGAGGTGACGGTGGTTAAGTGGATAATGACACGGACTGATGACCTGGGTGTGCCAAGTTCGAATCCAGTCATAATACCACTTTCGCTTAGGGATGTTGCAACCATTACGTGGTCCCTCCTGCAAGAATGATGACAACAAAATCAAACCGGTCAACAAAGTTGTGCCATTTTGATTCCTACAAATTTACGAATTTTAATTGATGAATAAAGGCAAAAGTTGGTCTTAACAATGAGGTTAAAGCACCTTATTTCAAGTTTACAAAATAGCAGCAACCTGTTTTATATACTGCTTGTGTATATGTGATCTCAGTAGTAAAGTTAATTTGCATATTGCTGTGAAAAAAGACACTTTATTAATTAACTATATTTTGTTGTTTTCTTTTTAATTGAATAATTATTTTGATTTTAATACAACAAATTGTTCTGTTCATGAATATTGTTTTATTTTGTGGACAAATGTTTAGCAAGTCAATAGAATTCAGAAATGCCAATGATGGTTGGTTCTCCTTTTTGGTTATGGTGGCAGGACAGTTGTTTATGCATCACCTATTGTGTTCCTTTCCGCACGATTCTTTGGAGGAACTGACTTGATTTTCAACAAGTTGCGATCCATTTGTTCAGGAAAATTGATTTCTCCCTTCTTTTCCTTTCTTTATGGTCACATGTAAAAGAATTATCATAATGTTAATGTTTATCTCTATGAATAAATGCGAAAGTTTTTGTTTCGTGTCCAACAAAGAAATGTTTATTACTTAAAAGTTTTGTTAAAAGTATCTTAGAGAACTTTGCGAAATGATAGTCAGTTGGTGAAGCCATCTCGTTGATTAACAAAGGCAAATTATAAATCCAACATAAGTCATCCTTTGTTTACCACCTTGAAGTATTATTTGAATATTGCTCAATGTTATAGAGCCCTTTAAATCACTGCTTGAATCCATGCCGCATGCCTGAAGTTGCCCATAGGCTGGAATATATGTACTTTTGACCGGAAATCTTAGATGCTGGTCATTGTCAGTGGTCATTATTCAACCACCCAGAAGCTGACTACTGGATATATCCACTAGAAATAGCGGCTAGACAGTGTCCACTCAAAGGGGTTTATCTGGCGGCCATCTAGGAACATTGCTTTTCTCAAGTGAACCGGT
Source organism: Sepiola atlantica (assembly GCA_963556195.1). NCBI lineage: Eukaryota > Metazoa > Mollusca > Cephalopoda > Sepiida > Sepiolidae > Sepiola > Sepiola atlantica. The sequence continues at coordinate 16,535,194 of OY744542.1, read as the reverse complement.
CTCTGCAGGATTCCCCGTTTAATGAGGCAGTTATTTTATTTGAAACGAAAGACAATTTCTGTGTGGCCTAACTCACAATCAGAGATATTTCCAATTTCTTATGTGCCTCCCCCCCTTTCCTTTGGCCGAACATCTATCGATCGCAACGTCTGCTGTTCGCTTGCACCACTAGAAACCGCAGCCTAGTGCACGTTTACAGCAGAACTGTAGTACGACCTGCTGCTTTGTACAGCTCCGAGTACTGGCAGAAAAAAGACTATCAGTCATGGAGACGAAATATTGCATTGGATTTTAGGTCTGACCAGACTCGAACATGTCCGAAATGTTGATATTTGCCACCGTTATGATGTTACTCCAATCTCAGACAAAATTGGGTAAAAATCATCTACGCTGATACGGACATGTACTATGCGCAAAACAGCAACACTATTGCGAAAACAGATTTCAAGATAGAGGCCACTAGGAAAGGGCCAGGAGGATGTCCAAAACAAAGGTGCTCGGCTACCCTATACAAAGATCTTACGACGGTTAGACTTTGTTCTGACCAAGCCTTTGACCATGTATGGTAAAGGGAGAAATGCATTGTGGACCCCACTGTACGGAATAAACACAGATGATGATGGATGGGGTTGTCGCTGTTGCTGTTGCTTACCTGTCTTCTCTTATATTTCTGTCGGACAAGTAGCTAGAGCGTGTTCATACATGACGGACACTAACAACATTTTTACTAATATAATTTAACTAGAATAATACCCATCGCAGGATGGGTAAAATGAATTCCCCGAACAGAACAGTTTTGCAACACTTCTATATCACCTTACGAAGATTAAAATCAAAATATATTGATTAGCAAAACACATGAAAAAATTTAAATTGCTTAAAACATCTCAATAATATATAGAAAGATCTTGATGATCTAAGAAAGAATCTTTTTAAATTTTAAAAATCTGACTAAAAATAAGGAAGTTATGACTATTTTTCTGCCTCGCACGATTGGGTATTTTCCCCTCTTTAAAACTGTGTTTCGTTACATTTTTTACACTAATTTTTCAGTAAAAATGTTATATCTTTGTTAAAACAAAAGATTAAGCAATGAAATTTACTTTGCAAAATTTAATTGCATGAAATTGTTTAAATTTATGACATAGTTTAAAAAAAATTAATTTAAAAGTTACTTTTTACATGAATTGCCATAGACGGACAATGATGTCTTACAATTGTTTATATAAATTATATAGTTCTGCTAATGTATTAAAGTGAATGTCTAGCCAAATGCAATCATGTTTCAGTCATAGATCTCAATAAGATTCATGATCAAAACAGTAATTTGTTTGTACTTGTATAAAGGGTCTATGTTTAACAAGAAACATTGACTAGACGACATCAGTATTTTATTGATATAGATTGGACACGTGAGCCATTATTACTATTAGAAATTGTCCCATGATTGATCCGCTTGATATTAGGGCTGCTCGTCTTACGTATCATTTTTATCTTTTTCTTTCTCTAGGATTGGTTGATGAGCAGCAGAAAGTCCGTACAATTACAGCTTTGGCCCTCGCTGCTCTTGCTGAGGCAGCCACCCCGTACGGTATTGAATCCTTTGACAGTGTCCTCAAACCCTTATGGAAGGGTATCAGACAACACAGAGGAAAAGTAAGGCTACAAATTCTTTCTACATAATTAGTAGCAAATTTTTACTTAATTTGATCCATTTCTTTTTTTCTACTAATTAGTCCAGGTCACTGAAGATATAATTGCGAGTCTCGAACAAGGTCAAAGCAAATTTGCTTGATCCATGAATGTTTCTCCACATTCGTGTTGACAGTCAAAATGACATTTAATACGACTCAAAATGACATTTAATACGACTCAAAATGATTGCCTTTCTGGTATTTGCAGACAAAGTATATTTTTCTGTAGACGTGGTAAACATCAAAAACCAATTTTAAAAAAAAAAGAACAAATTTAAGTTTAAATAATTCAAGTTCTCTCCTCTTGCAACTGTTCTGGGGATAACACAAAACCGTATCCAATTTTGAGGATCCAATGTGTGAGTGTTAAGTCCACTCTTAGTTACCACTACTCCCAGGTCCACTCTGACCAGGAGGAGTGATAATAGTTATCGATAAGTTCAATAGAAACTTACAGTCGGATTTGCCTTCTTTCGCTTAAATCAATCCCAAAGAAACTTTTTTTCATGGCAAATACTACATCGATGATTTGAGATGTGATGAACATACGAGAGGAAGCCGGCTCAACCGGACCAGAGTGAATATCCCTAATTATCGACTCCCCTCTGAATTATGAGGAAAAGCTAAATTTAAAGTCTTGACACCCGATCCTGAAATTCTCGACCTCTAACCTGGACTTAGGGTTAGCGTTAATAAGTTATCATCATCAAGTAAATTCCCATTTATAATAATTCCACGAATTAAAAAAAAAAATTACCGTCCTTTATCTAACTAATAATCCTCTGGAAAGCGACTTAATGCCAGAATTACCCTTTCTCAGCTCTATATCATATTTTTTCTGCCTACCAGAAAGGGACCCCCTCCCTTACTATTTCTGATTTAACCGTTTCATGCATGTGTTTTTACAAAAATTCTATGTACCTGTGCCTTCAAGTTAAGTTAACTTACGAAAAGGCCACGACGACTAACAACGGAGGCAAAACATATTCGTTGATATCCCTGACTCTCACAAAAACAAATATAATTGGTCAAATCGAAATTTAAAGAAATGTGATACTATGCCCCCATGAACTCTGAACACTAGGAAGAAATATTGAACGAGGCACACAAAGTAGGATTTGGTAATCAGCTGGGAGTGGCCGAGAAGGCGAGTCATTTTCTGCTTATCAGTCACAGACCAGGCATTTAGGATTTCCGGTTGAAGTTAATAGATCAAAGAGTCAGAGTTTAGCAGAGAGCGGAGGTGAAGAGCTCGGCAGAGATTTAGCAAATGATGAGTTGACGAACGACGACAATAATGGCCTCTTAGCTGATATACTGGAATTTAACTAAGATGTGGACACTATTGTTTGGGGGTCCTTTTACACGATGGTGTCATACACGCACACACGCACAGAGAACAACTAGCTTATACACAATGTATATGAGTTTGTGATTTCTCTTGTGAGTCTGCATTGTTTCTTTTATTTTTCTATACTTGTAAACCAGTGCACGCGATTGCCGGGACGACACCGCCAGAACGAGAAGACGAACAGAAAACCAGGACACACAGCGTTGGGGTCAGCGATTGTCTAGGGGACGGGCATGGTTCTACACAACAGTGTGCATGAAAGGGTTAGAGCATTTTAAACCTGGACTAAAGAAAAACTATGTCGACATAACGTCTGCTACTTTTGGTTTCATGGGAAAAGGTATCACCGTTTAGCATGAAATTCAGAGATTTCTAATTTGTACAAAGAGAGGGTTTTAATTTTTTTTCTTTATTTTTAAGTAAAAATCACATTCCATTTTCTTTCATTTCCAATTATGTCCATAGAATCATTTGAAGACAAAAAGTCTGCTCTCATTTTAGTGAGACGATCTTTAACAACATCAACTTATGCTTTTTGCTTTTTTGTATTACGTCAGTTTTATTGTTTTTTGGGTTTTTTTAAAGTTATCTTTACTGACTTATGAAGCCTGCATGACCAGGCAATAAATATCCTATTTTTTCTTTTCCTTTTACCTTTCTTTTTTTTTTTTCCTTCCTTCCTTCCTCTCTATCTCTCTCGTACTCTTTCTCTATCTCTCTCGTACTCTTTCTCTATCTCTCTCGTATTCTTTCTCTATCTCTCTCGTGCTCTTTCTCTATCTCTCTCGTGCTCTTTCTCTATCTCTCTCATGCTCTTTCTCTATCTCTCTCGTGCTCTTTCTCTATCTCTCTCGTGCTCTTTCTCTATCTCTCTCGTGCTCTTTCTCTATCTCTCTCGTGCTCTTTCTCTATCACTCTCGTGCTCTTTCTCTATCACTCTCGTGCTCTTTCTCTATCACTCTCTTCTCTATCTCTATCTATCACCTTTCTTTTCTTTCACTTTTTCTTTCCTCCCTGCGATCAAATGACTAATCAAATTGTTCCACGATGCAAAAAATTGAGACGTTTTCACGGATTTTAACTTGCCATTTTCTCTTTCTGTTAGGGTTTAGCTGCTTTCCTAAAAGCCATCGGTTACCTCATCCCCCTTATGGATGCTGAGTATGCCAACTACTATACGAGAGAAGTGATGTTGATCCTGATTCGAGAGTTTCAATCTCCAGATGAAGAAATGAAGAAAATTGTATTAAAGGTCAGTCAAGTTCATAGAATTCATTTTTGTTCGTTTCTCGACACAGATAAGAAGAAACTGTAAATTTTCAGTTTTCTCTTTTGCTAAAAACGAGTTCTTCAAAAACAGTTGAGAATTAAAAATTAGGTTCCTGTTTGGTTTTCTTAATTCATTTCTATTATTCACTCAATATTCGGTATACTCTATTGTCATATTTAGGTATCACTGTTCATGTATGTATTTACTTATGTATGTATTTACTCATGTATGTATTGAAAGTGGGAATTCAGAAGTCTATGACTAGACTCCAAACGTTAACCAAAAAAAAAACCCAGTTCGGTTCAATTCCTGTAGAAGCACAAAAACCCTCTGTGTAACTTTGAGCTTCAATGAACGAAAAATAATTCGGCTCACCGCAGAATCTCACTCGACACTCACTTCACCTTCTCCTGATTTTCTTCTCTTTTTATTAGAGGATTTTCCTTCAGTTGATTCCGCTTAACCAATCAGAAAAAACATAATCCACTAGCTGACTATTTGTCGTCAAGGCGAATCCACATATTATTGTGCAGCAACCAGTAGATTTGTTACTTCGAGGTTGCGAGTTCAATCCTCACTAGAAAACTAGTAAGCCAAAACTTATTTCCCTTTCCATCTGCAAGCCAGGCAAAGGCGGACCCTCTTACTGCGGGGATGAAGTAAGTCCGGGCCATCTCCACCGCTTGATTTTGGCTCAAGATCATCAATTCCGCCACATGTATTTACTCATGTATGTATTTACTCATACATGTATTTACTCATACATGTATTTACTCATACATGTATTTACTCATACATGTATTTACTCATGTATGCTTTCTTGATGTTGAGATAGAACTTAGAATTAAAAAAAAGAAATCCGATACCTTTTGATCCTCTAAAAGACCATGTGTGGTCGAGAATCGGGATAAGAAAAGAAACTTGGCTCTGCCTTAATGATGGCCTTAAACGATGTTATCTTCATTTCTGTATGACTTGTGTTACCGTTACAAATAAGAATGCTAGAGTGCTTCCATCAGCATTCTCTTCGTAGCATCACCAGAAATAACGCTTTATCTTGCACGCCAAATTCTGAAGTTCTTTTAAGCACAGATTTCTACGTGCATGAAAACGCACGTGCATCATCAGAAGCTTCAGCTTCGATAGACGAGTCGTGGCATGCAAATAACAGACGGCAGGATACTGAAATAGATTTTGTATGGTGAACTTTGCATCGGAAGGCGGCCACAGCTCAAACCAATAAACGTTTTTGTAATATCCAAAACAACTCGCTTAAGTTTTGACTGATGGATGGAAGGTAAGAGCTCATGACAGAAGCGTGTGGCGATCAAACATCCAGGGAGCGAGATGATTTTCAAAATAATCTCTAATATCAAATGCATGACAAGCAAAGACGAGCCGTTAAAGATATCACAAAATTTACATGTCCGAATTGTGATCGCATCTGTTTTGTTCCAAGCAGGCCTCATCAGTCACAAGAAATGTCACCCAGTAAGACTCGGGTGTAACAATTGCTGATATATAGTAAAATTACAAGAACCAGAGAAAGATATTTTTAGATGTGGGTTACTTTATTAGAGAGAGGGAAATCGTTTGGGCCGCACTCTATTTAGTTAGTATCAACAAGCGTCTTTTTTGGTATGATCATCCCGTTTGAATATCTGCCGGCAAATAGATTGAATTCCCTTTCTCCAGAACTCACGTGATAACTTCACTTCTGTTTACTCTCTGAGGCCAATCTTTTGAACCCTAATCCATCAATCATTCTCTCTATTCCAGCTGTGTTTTTCGTTATGTAACACTACTAGGCTTAACACTGATCTTACCTACACTGTAAATCATATTCAAGGCGATCGGAATTGATATCTGAAAATCTATGAAGAGCGCTCTGCAAGTTACATCTTCCAATTATGTAACAAATATTACAAATCACTTACCGGCTTCAAAAGCCCATATTAGTTTCATGACTGTTGATGTCTGTCTGCAAAGCTGCATACTCATTAAATGAACCGATAGCCATCATATTCATGCATATTACTTACATTCAGTCAGTGTCGTATGATAGCGTAGGGGTAGGAGTGCCGGTTGTCAGCTCGACGGTTGAGTTTCAATCCTGACTTGAGGCACTAACCGGTCTAGCCGCCCTGAAGAGCTGTAATACAGCGAAACAGTCTGTATGTGGATGACTATATATATATATATATATATATACTAATATTTATTAAGTAAATATTCAATTATTGTTATCTACAGACGCCAGCGTTTCAAGCTTTTGCTATCATCAGTGTAAGAAGTGATAATTTCAGATGGTCGGAGGATTCGAACCCCAATTACAGAATCAACCTAGACTTTGCATGCTAGCACTCACACCCCATGGTACAGGGAATTACCACGTAAATAAGGGAAATTAAGTTCTCTTTGTGCAGATGGAAGGTATATATATATATATATATATATATTTATATTTATATGCAAATCTAAAATATTTGAATTTTCAAATGGGAGGTTGTGCCTATATTATGCTCCCTAAAATTCCATTAAAATACTCCAAATCGAATGAAGTAATAATTTAGAAAAAAAAACATTTGTTCTTATTGCAGTATATTATAAATATGTTGTTTTTTTTTACATTATTTTTATAATACTCTATCACTTTTATATTGAGCACTTTATTTACAAACTCATATAAAATTGGTTTTTTGAATAGTTTGATTAATTGAATTTGAAAAGTAGTTTAAATGTTTTCTTTCGCTGATTTCAGGTCGTCAAGCAGTGCTGTGCCACCGATGGTGTTGAGCCCCAATATATTAAAGAGGAAATTTTGCCCCCTTTCTTTAAACACTTCTGGAATCAAAGAATGGCGCTGGATAGAAGAAATTATCGCCAGGTTCGTTGATTAAAAAAAACCTTGTCTTTGTTTTGTTTCCTTTTTTGTAATGTGAAAGGGAAAATAAGTGATTGGAATATTTTACTTCTCTTCTTGCGCTATCCAACGCCAGTAGACATAGATGAAACATTGACAAATTCAGAACTCTCGATCGGCCATTGCCAACAGCAAATCAGTCTCTGACAAACCAGTTTCCCTCTCTATGATCGCCTTAAGTGTGACATACGGACGACCAGCTCTTCTCTGTGCATTCTTGCCTTATTGGCAGGGCCACAAATTTGCAGACTGCAATGCCATGCAGAGGGGTAAATAAAAACTGGGTCACCTGTAGACTGTGAGTAGCGATCGTGATGCGTTAGAATGGGATCCTGGTGGCTGAGCAGTCCTTGCACTTCGGCTAGATGGAAGGTCGGAGAAGCCCGATCTGATCAATCAGCTGGTTATGTCATGCCCTTGTATCTCCTTTTGGCTTTTCAAAGAATGATATCTTATCGTCAGAAGAAAGCAAACACTTAAGTTGGTAAGGGGAAGTTACAAAAATATAAAAAATTTAAAGATATGAAAATAAAGATAATGTAAAAAAAAAAGGTTGAAAATTTAGGCAGAAAAAAATCACTGTTGAAAGTACCATGAGAGTTCGTAGAAGCAGGTTTTTTTTTAACTTAAATTTTCAACGGTTTTACATTTTATATTTTTATATCTTTTCAAATTTTGACGTTTGGTAATTTCCCCTGACAAACTTGTGTTTGCTCTCCTCTGACTATAATATATCATTCTTTGAAAAGCCATGCCTTAAGGAAGGAATAATAAAATCTTTTATTTAAAACCCCTTGTCTTGAATAACTGATGACTTCATTTTTATTCTCATCCTTTTTGATGTAATTGCTTTATCTCGTATATCCAGCATCAATCTTTCATGATAGGTTCGACTTACTACATCCTATCTTTAGTCTCCTGTTTTTATTATATATATATATATAGAAGAAAGTTAGATTCCATTAACCATGTCATAATTAATTTCTGAAAAGATCATTTCTTGACGGACCGTTTCGTTAAGACTTAGACAGCCAATATACAGAGTTATATATATTATAATGTATAATAAAGGGTTGGATTTATTGTTTAACAGCAATTTAATTCTGGTGACCAATTTTGCTAATCAAATGTTTTACTTTTGGAAACGAATTGTTTAAAGAACACTAGCTTTTCTATTTAACCCATATATGTATGTATGTGTGTGTATATATATATAATATATAAATATGGGACAACAGCGATTTGATGGTAAGGTCCTAAGTTTCTATGTTTACAGACTCCATTCTGATTTTGGTCCTTGGTGTGACCTTTGGAGAGTGTAAAGTCACTCCTTAGTAGCCATTACTCCCAGGTCCACTCTGATCTAGAGTTGTAGTACCGGTCAGGGTCCAATCTAGGATTAACTAGAATCTATCCGTTACAGACTATTTACAAAATATGTACGACTAAAAAACTTTTTATTTGTTTTTTTTGTCTGTTACATCCACTCTTTACATTCTAATTAACGAGCTGTTCGATGGAGGAATAGTCACAGGCCGATAGTCTTCAGGAGGTACCGCAGAAGCACTAACAAATGTTAATGAGACGTTTTCGTCTTGTGTGGCTGTGATCCTTGTTATTGCAAGGCCAAGCATGTTGAACCTCTAAGCTAAGTGTTCCAAGCTTTTTGGTTCACTGAACATGAATCATTGTCTCATTTGAGCCGTATCAAAAATCATGTTTTTGGTTCACTGAACATGAATCATTGTCTCATTTGAGCCGTATCAAAAATCATGTTTTTGGTTCACTGAACATGAATCATTGTCTCATTTGAGCCTTATCAAAAATCATGTTTTTGGTTCACTGAACATGAATCATTGTCTCATTTGAGCCGTATCAAAAATCATGTTTTTGGTTCACTGAACATGAATCATTGTCTCATTTGAGCCGTATCAAAAATCATGTTTTCTTTCTTACAGTTTTTGTCCGATATGTGTTAATGATTTTTATTTTCTCTTCCGTTTCCTACAGCTAGTGGATACAACCGTCGAAATAGCCAATAAGGTGGGAGCAGCCGAGATTATTGGTCGAATTGTGGATGACCTAAAAGATGAGGCTGAACAGTACAGGAAAATGGTGATGGAGACCATCGAGAAAGTTATGGGTAACCTGGGCGCTGCTGATATAGATTCACGTCTTGAAGAACAACTTATTGATGGCATTCTCTACGCCTTCCAAGAACAGACCACAGAGGTGAGACGCCCACATATTGCTGTTATATCCTTTCTGTTTCGATATAATTAATAATTATAATAAAATTAATAATGATGACCTCGTCCCTATGTTAGTACAGCCTGTTGGAATCATGGGCTATGTATCTGATGTTAAGAATTTTTGAGATGATGATTGACAATTTGGATTATTTGAATTATTCGGACTACTATTCTCATCTTGGTTGTTATTTTCACAATGCTTCAGCCGATGTAACCTCCAACTTTCTTGTGGTGCATGGACCTGTGGCACAACGGATAAAGGTGTTGTGTAACAATCAGTTCTAAGTGATCTTCTGAAGGTTAATGGTTAGATCCTTAGTGCAAGCAATGACTCAAGAATAAAATTTAAAAAAAAAAAACAATTCTACCCGTGCATGGAACGAGAACATGGATTGAATAAAAAGATCAATTTGCAATTCCCTAAGGTTCCCGAGCTAGAGATGTACTTGTAGAAGGCCGCAGGTTACATCGACCAGCACATTTTGAAAATAACCCTGATGGAAAGAGTAGTTAAAATAATTCATATTTATCTGATGTTGCTAAAAAAAAATTTCTTCCCCCCCCCCCCCTAAACCTAATATTCCATGGAATTAATATTTGTTTTTAAAAAACATCTTTTTTAATTATTAAGTTACAACTTAAAATATGTAAAATACAAAAGTAATAAGAGGTAAATGTCTTTAATCGCACTTCCGTAAAATATAGCTGTGTCCACGACAGGCAAGGTTATTATTATTATTAAGTTGATGATTCACAAAACAAAAAAAAGCCAATTAAGACACGGATGAATCGAAAATGATACTGTTCAATTTATATGAGGCAAACTTATAAAATAAATCCTGATAATTTGGATTGTTCGGACTTATATTTTCATCTTTGATGTTATTCTCACAACGTTTCAGCCGATGTAACCACCGATGTTCTTCAGGTTCATCTTGTCAAACTCGGGAATCTGTGGAGAATTTTGAATGGAATCCTTTATTTAATCTATGGGGATAGATTGTTCTCGTTCCCTCAGCCATGACCAGGTAGAAGTCTTAAGTAATTCGTAATTGTATTCTTAGTATCCTTCAACCCCAGAAGACTGCCACTTAGAACTGATTAAACTTAGCACTTATATTAGGGGTGGGACGTAATGGGTGAAAATTTCAGATTCATGCGAGTAGTATTTTTTTGTGTTCATTCATACATAAATAACACTAAACAATCAAACATTTTGAAAAGTTAGCAAAATTCAGAAGGTGCAGGCTACTAGTTTTTGGCTATTTTATATTCATGAAAACCCTTTCACAGCCTGAAAATGGTCCTAAATTAAAGTACTATATCAGATTTAACCATCTATATCCATTCATAGCTTTTGAGGATGTTTTAGGGCCTGCAATGTCGCATGAAACCACTTTTTCACCGAAAAATGATGGATTTTGAGTCCCGTGGAGCCCTTACGGCTATTTTTGGCCTGCACCTGAATTTTGCAAAATTTTCAAAATGTTTGATTGTTTAGTGTTATTTATGTATAAATGAACACAAAAAATACTACTCGCATGAATCTGAAATTTTCAAAATGTTTGATTGTTTAGTGTTATTTATGTATAAATGAACACAAAAAATACTACTCGCATGAATCTGAAATTTTCAAAATGTTTGATTGTTTAGTGTTATTTATGTATAAATGAACACAAAAAAATACTACTCGCATGAATCTGAAATTTTCACCCATTACGTCCCACCCCTACTTATATCCGTTGCACCATTGGTTCTTGTGGACAATTCTAGTATGAATTTTAGCAGCCTTAAACCTATTCTTGTTTTAGAATTATAAATTATTAATGAGAAATTATCAATCCTCATCTAAAAAAAAAAAATTCTGAAATCCTTGATAATATTATTAATTGGTTATTGTTATAAAAACCAGTTAATTCAAAAACATTCCATTCAAATTTAATTAAAAATGGCAAACAATATTAGCATTTAAATTTTTGTTTATTAAAAAAACCCAAAAGCTTTCATAATAAATTGAGTTGAATAATATAAACATTTCATATTCTTTGTTTAATTTTATCATCTGTTTATTATTATCAAAAGTGATGGTCCCCAAAAATATTATAATAGACTTCCACTCTATTTAAAACTAGTAGGGTCACTTGGCACTGGCCCAAGAGTAATAACTTCTACTTGCTTCTTGCTTTTATTAACATTTTATTTTTAACTAGTTATATCTACCGAGCATTGCACGATACTTTTAAATAAAATTTTATTAACCAAATTATTTTAAAAATATTTTGAAAGTTAAACTTAATTATTATGGTAACGTTTGGTTGTTAAATTATTAATTAAATCAAATTCTTACAAATGTTATAGCTAATTGTTGTTAAGTTAATGTTTTAATCTCTATCTAGAACGTGATTGGATGTAAATAGCTTGCAAAACTTTCAATCTTTTAATTGAAATAATTTTAAAGCCAGTTGCAACAATTTTCTGTATGACAGTTTAAATGCTGCCAAATTTTTGAAGAGTCACAAAGTAATGCTTTTAACTATTAACAAAAAATTCCAATACATAGAAACAGAAATTCTTTGTGATGGATTTAAGTTTGTGAATAGGATTTTTTTTTTTAAATTTTATTTTACATTACTGCATTTTTGATTTCAATAAATATTCGATTAATAGCAAATTTAAAACTAATTCAATGTATAGTTATCAAAGTTACTTTAACGTGAGAAATACGCACAGACATGAGATGTGGTCACACAATATAGAGATTTATTGGGATGTCTTTTCTTTTTTTATTTTTTTTTTATTTTTCTTTTCTTTTTACTTTATTCTTTTTTCTCCTTCCTCCTTCTCCTTCCTCTCTTTCTCTTTTTCTCTCTTTTCTTTTTCTCTTCTCTTTCTCTTTTTCTCTTTCTCTTTCTCTTTTCTCTCTTTCTCTTTCTCTTTTCTCTCTTTCTCTTTTCTCTCTTTCTCTTTTCTCTCTTTCTCTTTTCTCTCTTTCTCTTTTCTCTCTTTCTCTTTTCTCTCTTTCTCTTTCTCTTTTCTCTCTTTCTCTTTTCTCTCTTTCTCTTTTCTCTCTTTCTCTCTTTCTCTTTCTCTTTTCTCTCTTTCTCTCTTTCTCTCTTTCTCTTTTCTCTCTTTCTCTCTTTCTCTCTTTCTCTTTTTCTCTTTTTCTCTTTTTCTCTTTTTCTCTTTTCTTTTTTCTCTTTTTCTCTTTTTACTTCAATCATTTGATTTCCTATAATGAATAAACAAACAAATTGCGTATTTCAACATGTCACTATTTCTCTCCCTCATTCCAATACATTTTTGCTAATCATTGTTTGTCCTGTGCTACTTTTTTTCTGTATGAAAAAATACTCAACTTCTGTATAAACATTTACATTTTTTTGCATAGGACGTTGTTATGCTGAACGGATTTGGCACCGTTGTGAATGCGCTTGGCAAACGTGTGAAACCTTACCTGCCACAGATTTGTGGTACCATTTTGTGGCGTTTGAACAACAAATCCGCCAAAGTGCGACAACAAGCAGCTGATTTGATCTCCAGAATTGCTGTTGTCATGAAAACTTGCCAGGAGGTAAGAAAACAACTCTCCAATTCCCTTTTTCTTCTTCCCTTTTTCTTCTTCCCTTTTTCTTCTTTTTTTTCTTTTTCTTCTTTTTCTTCTTCTTCTTCTGTCGTTTGTGGATTGATTCTCTTGCTTATTTTGATAAATATTCAAATGCTTAACATCAATTTTTATTGCTCTCCATTTCATCTGTTTATTATTATCAAACGTGATGGTCCCCAAAATATAATAATAGACTTCCACTCTATTTAAAACTAGTAAGGTCACCTACCACTGCACAGGAGCAATGACTTCAAACGTTGTCACTTTTGATGAAACGAGTACTCTAGTAATAAAATAGATTATTATACTAAAGCAGAGTAAATCAACGTTTGTTTTTCTAAAGTTTTTTCTATTTAAAACACATTTTTTAGTTTTAGAATTGAGTTACATTTGAAAAAAAATTAATTGTTCTAATTAGCCGTAATTTGCAATTAGTTCATCAAATGACAATCTCTTACTAAGCTTCTGTCTATTACTCTTTCTCACTGTATGTTGCTTGACTACCCCCACGGGCACAGCTATTTTTTTTTTTACGGTGTCTATCACTCTCACTTTTATCTCTCCCTCTGTGTTAATTCATAGTCAGAGGTAATAAAATTCACTATAAAACTCCAAGTGAATTATACTGCTTCCACGATGTGTGTACGTTTCATGAAAACGTGTGCAAACCTCGACAGTCAGATTAAACTCCTATCGACAATTAAGACTCTGGGGCATGGTATATTTTAGACACAAGTTTATTGATGGTCGAAAAAGGTAAAACTGAAAAAAGAACGTAAACAGTTTCATGAAGACGTAACAGACGAGGAGTTTAATAAAACCTATGGAGAGTTGTAAGTTTCAATGATATTGCAGAAAAGAAATAAAGATAGTGCGAAATACAAATAAAATATTAGGTAGGAGCTGATTTACGAGCGATAAGAAATGAATGCTCACGTAAGTAAAAGTAAATAAAATACGCTAAATATTGAAATAGTATAATATTAACACTATTTAATTCTATTTCTAGATAGAAGAAAGGCAATATTTCTTGCTGCCAATGCTCAAAACGTCTTAATATTTAAAGAGATAGAAAACATCTCCATGAGGGTCGTGAAGTAGACAGCTACATAGATCAGGGGACAGACACCGGAAGGATCTCGCTGGTGACAAGTCTGAAAGAATCACCTAAGAAAAGGGGTCAGCTAAGGGAGATAAATGCTAGGCGATCTATACTACGTTAGATAGAACATGGATAATATAGAAGTTGGGCTTTTTAATTAATTTTTTTTAATGAGTTTTTCATTTTGGTGATGTTCGATCCAGTTAAGCTGATGAACACTGCCAACATAGTGGTAATTGCTGACAGCATAGTCCCATCCAATGTCTTTTTTTTTTTATACAAGAGATCTTTTTGCACTATTACCAACATAGTGGTAATCACTGACAGCATAGTCCCATCCAATGTCTTTCTTTCTTTTTTCTTTTTTTTTTTTAATACAAGAAAGAGAATCATTTTAGTTTAAGAACATTAACGATTTTCTAACCCCTGAAAAGGCACCTGCCCCTAAATGCAACGTAGCTCATGAGCCGGGCATAAACATTGCTTTAAGTCATAGTGTTTGTATAGTTTTTTAAAAGTTTTTTTTTTTTTTTTCATCTATCTTTTCTCTTAGGAAAAACTTATGGGTCATTTGGGTGTGGTATTGTACGAGTATTTGGGAGAAGAATACCCTGAAGTACTTGGCAGTATATTGGGTGCCTTGAAAGGCATCGTCAACGTGATAGGAATGACCAAAATGACGCCACCCATCAAAGATCTCCTTCCCCGTTTAACACCTATACTCAAAAACAGGTCAGTAAATTTATTGTTGTCAAAATTAGCTTTCTTTTGCTTTTTCTTCTATTTTTGAAAAATATTTTTATTTATTCTTTGTTTAAAATTGAAGAAAAGTGTATTCATGTGCGTAATATATGAATAACCCGACGGTTTCACGAGATCGCAAAGTTCTTTACTTAAAATACTTGAAACAAAACATTTCATTGTTGTAAACACAAAGCATTTTCGTATTTATTCATATTGAATAGATAAACATTAACATTTTTAAATGTGACCATAAAGGAAGGAAAAGAAAGAAGAAATCAATTTGCTTGGATGATGGTAAATGAACTTGTTGAAAATCAAGTCAGTTCCTCCAAAGAATAGGCCGGAAAAGACTGTGTGACATCACAGATGTACAAATAAGAATTTTTTTTTATTGTCACTATGTCTTCCTATAAAGCTGGTGGTTTTTCAGTAAATATTTAAGAGTTCAGGTGTGTGTTCAATTTTTAGTCGAGAAACACATTTTTTATAGCCACACTGAAGAGCTGTGATACGACGAAACATTTGCCTAGATGACTGCGTGTGTACGCGTGTGAAATTTATATATATATATATATAAATTCTTTGTAGAATGGTAGGAAAAATCCCAGCAGAGTGCTCGATTAATTAAGAATCAAAGTTAAAAATTAAGAGCGTAATATTTATTTATTCTGGTACAGAAAAATTAGTACAACATTCGTACCGTCGGTTTCAAGCACGGAAGGTCTTACCCATCCGGCTCTCTTCAGCTTCTGTTGTCATCTGTTTTGGAAATGTGAGGTCACATGACACTCTTGTTGGGACGCGTTATTTGCTCAGTGTGTTGTGTGTGTTTGTTTAAATTTGAATTTAGTGTAATAAGACCGTTGAGATTTAAAACACGGGAGAAGAAAGAGAATTCAAGATTAGAGGGAATAAAAAAGGGGGGTAAAAAATAAAAAAAATATAAATGAAAAAATATATATATATATATATAAATAAATAAATATAAAAAAACATATATATAAAAACATTTCAATACTAAGAATAAAAGAATAAAAAAAGAGAAAGAGTATAAAAAGGTATAAAAAAAGGGGATCAAAAAAATAAAAAAATATATATAGAGAATAAAAATGTAGAGAATAAAAAAGAGTGAGAGAGAAAGAAAGAATAAAAATAGAAAGAATAAAAATATAATAAATAACATAATTAAAAATATAAATAAAAATAAAAATAAATTAAAAATAAATTTAAAGATTAAAAATAATAATAATAATAAAAAAAATAAAATTAAAAATTAAAAATTAAAGATTAAAAACAAAAATAAAGAAAGGGTTTCTCTGAAATTCCCGTGAGCCAAATTATGAATTTGTATCATTAGCCGTTATATTTTTGAAGGTATGCGTTCTAAAAAACCGTTGATGTGTAAGAATCTTTTCCCCAGATTGGAGTGATTTTAATGAAGAAATTCGGATCTAAGGGAGGTAACTAAGTTGGAAATATGAAATATTTGAGTTTGTTAAAATGGGTTTGTAGATTAATCTAGTGGTTGATAAAAAATTAAATATTTTTGCATTTTGGTGAAAGTCGAAGTTTTTGCTCTTGGAATTTATGTGGATATAGTTTGTTTAAATGGGTTTGTAGAGTAATCTAGTGACTGATAATTAAATTAAATATTTTTGTATTTTTGTGAAGGTCGGAGTTTTTGCTCTTGAAGTTTAAGTGGATATAGGTTGATGAGGTATTTGTTCGTTTTTATTGTGTTTATATTAGTAGAGGGGGGGGGGTAGTTAGACATTATGTGAATCGGTCAGACCAGTTTATAAGCAATGCTTGTCTCTTGTGGACACACCCCCTGAATATTTCATCGCGGATATTTAAACAGGCTGTATTCGGGTCGATGATGGCCTTTGAAATGTGGTATTTTTCAGCGTCACATAGAGGACATCTGTTTATGGCTGGAGAGAAGGATGGTTTTCTCTCAATTATTTTCCATTTGATGGTGAAGGGTGTGTTTTCTTCTTTAAGCTGCCATATTCGGGTCGCGAGTGCCGTATTAGCCTTGTTTTTGTATCTGAAGGAGTTTCTGTGTGCGTATAGCCTTTGTTTGAAGTTTCCCTTCGTCATCCCAATATATTTTTCTGCATTACTGGTATTCTGGTCTGTGACGGTTGCTTCATAAATGATTGAATCGATTCAATCATTTATTATCAGTCACTAGATTACTCTACAAACCCATTTAAACAAACTATATCCACATAAATTCCAAGAGCAAAAACTTCGACTTTCACCAAAATGCAAAAATATTTAATTTTTTATCAGCCACTAGATTAATCTACAAACCCATTTTAACAAACTCAAATATTTCATATTTCCAACTTAGTTACCTCCCTTAGATCCGAATTTCTTCATTAAAATCACTCCAATCTGGGGAAAAGATTCTTACATATCAACGGTTTTTTAGAACGCATACCTTCAAAAATATAACGGCTAATGATACAAATTCATAATTTGGCTCACGGGAATTTCAGAGAAACCCTTTCTTTATTTTTGTTTTTAATCTTAAATTTTTAATTTTTAATTTTATTTTTTTATTATTATTATTATTTTTAATCTTTAAATTTATTTTTAATTTATTTTTATTTTTATTTTTATTTATATTTTTAATTGTTATTTATTATATTTTTATTCTTTCTATTTTTATTCTTTCTTTCTCTCTCACTCTTTTTTATTCTCTACATTTTTATTCTCTATATATATTTTTTTATTTTTTTAATCCCCTTTTTTTATACCTTTTTATACTCTTTCTCTTTTTTTATTCTTTTATTCTTAGTATTGAAATGTTTTTATATATATGTTTTTTTATATTTATTTATTTATATATATATATATATATTTTTTCATTTATATTTTTTTATTTTTTACCCCCCTTTTTTATTCCCTCTAATCTTGAATTCTCTTTCTTCTCCCGTGTTTTAAATCTCAACGGTCTTATTACACTAAATTCAAATTTAAACAAACACACACAACACACTGAGCAAATAACGCGTCCCAACAAGAGTGTCATGTGACCTCACATTTCCAAAACAGATGACAACAGAAGCTGAAGAGAGCCGGATGGGTAAGACCTTCCGTGCTTGAAACCGACGGTACGAATGTTGTACTAATTTTTTAGTACCAGAATAAATAAATATATATATATATGGTTAAAAAAGGATGGCTGCCTGAATAAGTAGTAACATCTGTTTTTCCTCGAGAACATGTATTCAATATAAGTTGTTTGTTTTTGTGTTTTTTGTTTGCTGCCTTATACTATATTTTTTCTGGACGTGAACTTTGGATTTCCGAAGAGCACATAGTCGAAAGATCTGGAACTAACATATTAATTTTGGTTGTTCGTCTATTGGCGAAACAGTCTGTCAAAATGTACCAAAGTTTTGGATTTGAAAAAAATGAACAAAAAATGAACAATAAAATATCAGTCACTGGAATTTAGCTTAATATTGTTTATTTATATCTGCTCTGTTGTTAAATGTTAGCAATCATCGAGCTTTTACCTTGAAAGGTTGGTCTATATAAAAAAATAAAAAGTATATGCACAAACATATATTTTCTCACATCTCCCTCTCTCTCTCTCTATGTATGTATGTATGTATGTATGTATATATATATATATATATATATATATATATATATGCGCTCTCTACTTGTGGTTTGAGCTCTCTAGTAGGAGAAATAAGTTTCCGCTTAGTGTAAAGCAGTACTCTTCTATAAAGAGTAGAAGTCTCTAAGTTATTGATAGAAATCTAAAAAAAAAAAAAAAAAAAAAAACATAAGCACTATCATTTACTATCGGTGTTGAGTTGCGTGTTGCAGAGGTGAGATAGCTGCCACTGCTGATCAGTTGGAAGTTATCTGGTATTAGTTTTGAATCTCAGCATAAAAACACTTGCCACATCATAGTGAAAAGCTATGATATGGCAAAACAGGTGTCTGTATATCGCCGCCCCCCCTCTCCCGACAGACATCATATACAGGGTATTTCAAAAGTCTTGGGAACATAACGATTTTTAATAACTCAAAAACTATTAGGAGTTGAAAAATGAAATTGGTACCGTTGGAAAGGTTAAAGTTTCAAGTTTTGTGGGGAATCTTCAAAGTTGCTCAATATGAGCACCATTCGTCACACGGCAGACATCTAGTCGATAGTCCATTTCCTGCCAAACGCGTTCCAGCATCTTGACGTCAATGGTTCCCACAACTGCCGTTACTCGAGCCTTTAGTTCGTCAATATCTCTTGGAAGGGGCGGCACATAGACTTGTTGCTTGACAAAGCCCCAAAGGAAAAAGTCACACGGGGTAAGATCTGGAGACCTAGGAGGCCAGGGCATGAGAACGTCATCACCTCGCCCAGATCTCCCAATCAATCTACCAGGCAGCCTTGTGTTAAGAAACTGCCTTACTCTAAGGCTCCAGTGTGGTGGTGCACCATCTTGTTGAAAAATGAAGTCATCAGATTCTGCTTGTTCCAACTGAGCCATTAACCAGTCTTCCAGCATGTTGAGATAGGATTCACCAGTGATAGTTGCCTCTTCAAAGAAGAACGGTCCATAGACACCTTTCTTGGAAATTGCACAAAACACGTTCACTTTTGGTGAATCTCGCTCGTGCTCAAGAAGTTCATGAGGATTCTCAGTACCCCATATGCGAGTGTTATGCTTGTTAACTTTGCCATTCAGATGGAAGGTCGCCTCATCGCTAAAAACAAGCCGGTCATCAAAGCCGTTATCTTCCAACTTCTCTTGCAATGCAAAAGTCATGGCGAAGTGGCTTATCAGTGTCCTTCAACTTTTGGACCAACTTGAGCTTGTAAGGTACCATTTGCAGTCGTTTCCTTAAGACACGCCAAACAGTTGCTGGAGCAAGCTGAAGTTCCCTGCTGGCTCTTCTCACTGATTTACGGGGGCTCCGCTGAAAGGCTGTCCGAACTTGCTCAACTGCATCTTCTGAAGTTGAAGGGCGACCTGTTCGCTTACTTGGGCACAAACACCCATCTTTCACAAATTTAGCATGCCATCTGACAATGGATTTCCTTTCAGGGGCTTCTTTTTTAAATTTCCTGCGAAATGCACGCTGAACACATGTCCACGATTCAGTCTTTGCAAATTGGAGGACGCAAAATGCCTTGTCTTGTTTAGAGAACGCCATTACTGCACCTGGAAAGATAACACGAAAATCATTAGTATGACCAAAAACTTGATTAAGCAAGCTTTAAAATGGCACCAGTTTCATTTTTCTACCTGGAATAGTTCATGAGATATACGCATTTGTAATGTTCCCAAGACTTTTGAAACACCCTGTATATATATATATATATATAAATAAATAAAGCCTTCGACAGAGTCCCCAGACAAGTGCTATGGTAGGTGCAATGCATAATGTGGGCGTAGAGGGGTGACTTGTCTGTCTCGTGCAATCTGTACATGAACGCTAGTAGTAAAATAAAGGTGGATGACACTTACAGCGATGGTTTCAATGTCAAGGTTGGAATTCACCAGGGATCTGTACTTAGCCCTCTACTTTTCATCATAGTCTTGGAGGCACTGTCAATAGAGTTTCAGTTGAGCTGTCCATGGGAATTACTCTTTACTGGTGACTTATCATTGTCGAGTCCTTGGAACAGTTAAAGAACAAATTGGAAATATGGAAAAAACGGTCTGGAGGTCAAGGGTTTGAGGGTGAACTTGTCTAAAATCAGACTCTGGTCTAAATCCCTCAGGGATTCTGGTCAGTATCCGTGTTCTGTCTGCTGGAGAGGTGTTAGAAGCAATGCAATGTAACCTGTGCCTACAAAAGGTGCAGTGACCTGAAGATAAGTTATCCCCGAACCCCAACTTCAAGTGTAGGAGATGCATTGGACAGACACATTCTATCGACAGTCGTCCCTACAAATGGATGGCACTAGATGGCAATACCCTGGAGGTAGTAGACTCTTTTTGCTATCTAGGAGACATGCTGAGTGCAGGTGGTGGATGTAAACTCGGTACGGCCACAAGAGTAAAGGCAGCTTGGGCGAAATTTGGTGAGTTGTTTCCTCTGATAACATCACGTGCTGTCACTCTCTACATCCGGGGGTAAATTATATAGCAGCCGTGTCAGAAGCATCATGATATATGGCAGTGAATGCTGGACCCTCGTCCAGTCCTCTCTCGACTATCTGCAACACAATCACAGATCCGTGATCAGATGGATCTGCAATGGGAAATCTGACCAAACCCAACATATCAGGTCAGAGAATTTGCAGAAATCACTGCACTTGCCCAGCATGGATGTTATCCTAAGGACGAATTGATTATGCTGGGATGGTCATGTGGAACGTTCATCCTCCTAGATAAATCGTTGTAGAAGCATGAATGTCCTAAATCACAGGAAGGTTGGCCGGCCAAAGAAAACTTGGGAGCAAGTGATTGGACAAGATCGCACAGAGTCGAATTTGGAGACTGCTGACCTGTTGAACCATGAGAAGTGAAGAGTGCGCTTGCATAATATCAGAAAACGTCTGACCCCTGAACAAGGGAAAAGTGACGTTAAATGAAAAAGATAGATATATTTTTTTACATATATGTATATATTATAGCTGTCTCTACCCAGCGCTGCCCAGGGTTAAACAATGTGTTAAGTAGCGGATTTTCAAAAGAAAAACTAAAAAAAAGAAGAAAAAAAAAGCAGATGACAAAATCAAAAACGGGATCTTCATGTTTAGTCTGATCCTCTACCACATGAGTTATATACAAAAGGTTCGTTATACGAGAAAGCTAAGCCTTAATAAGTTCAATATTAGCAATATCCACCGACCATAAAACGGTTTGGATAATCACAGATTTCAAGGTAGTTCTACTAAAATAGTCATATTTAAAAAAACAAAGCACTTTAAGTTCTGAAAATACCACCATTTTTTTCGTTCATGCATTAATAAATAATAATCTACATTATATATTTGTAGAGTTTTCAGAATATAAAGTCATAAAAATGTTAACACCATTTGCGGCACATTTTTACACCCCCACCCCCTTCTTTTAAAGATATCGTACCATTCGGCTATGAGGAATTTCGTCATGAAATTTGGAAAACAATCAGGAAAATCTACATTTCAATTATTGTCGGGGTACGAAATTAATCAATCTATTATTTTTTTTGTAATCTTAAAAATAAATCATGATGTGTATCGAACATTTTAAGAAAAAAAATTTTTTTTCATACCCCAACTAGTAAATAAATCTATCTTTTATCTTTTTTTATGCATTATAATTGTAAGTTGTTTTGTTTTTCGGTAGTAATAATTTTGAATTATCCTATCCGGAAAAATATTGTCCCCTTTACAAAGAAAGTCAACAATTGCTGATATAGCAATCAATCAGCAGTAGAGGATGATTTAACGGAAGATGTTAATCTACAATAATACCAAAGAAATCTTGTAATACATTCATTTTTAAACAGTCCTAGTATTAGATTTTAGTTTCTTGTACATAAAATGTATTACAATTCAACTTTGAGTTCTCCAACTTCTATTTTTAATGGATACATGGTATTTTTTAAGGTATTGCAGCATATTTATGTGCATTTACTGCAGATTACTTGGAAACCATTAATTTCTGGAGATTTTCAATGGCATATTTTGATTCCTTCTACAAAAATACACTTATATGGCAACTTTCATTGTTTAATCTTGTGTTTTAACAAAAATATAAAATTTTAACATTTTTACTGAAAAATTAGTGTAAAAAATGTGACGAAACGCATGGTCTTAAAGAGGGAAAAATATCCAATCGTGCGAGGCACAAAAATAGTCAAAACTTTATTTTTAGTCAGATTTTTTAAAAATTAAAAATTCTTTCTTAGATCAGCACTTTCTATATATGCCATTATTGAGATATTTTAAACAATTAACATTTTTTCGTGTGTATTTCTAGTAATATGCTGCTACTATTGGTTTGTCAGTCATTATTGAAAAATATCACCATTGTAAAATAATTCCGAGTGGGATACAATTTTAATTGACAGAACACAAGTAAAATTTCCACAGAAGAATCAGAATACAATATTGATTTTTGTCTGCCATATGTTATCAAAAAATGTAATATATATATATATATATAGTTAAAAAGGGATTACCACCTATACCCTGGGAAATGGAACTATACACTCTCGGATATTCAACCAAGAATATCCTAACCCCCAAAAACCAAACATACACCAGGATGCTCCTGACAAAAATAGTGGATGTTATAGGAAGAATGAGGTGGAAAGTTTTGAATACAGAACAGAGGCAAACAGAAAAAAACTACTACGGCTTAAAATCTGGTAAATACCCGGCAAAAGTTGAGGTCTTAGACAATTTCGAAAAAGACCAACTCAACATTACTCACAACCAAGTTTTTACAAACAAGCAAAATCCGTTTCAAAAAACACTTACCGCCGACATAAAAAAACTTATAAGAGAAAATAGCGCACTTATATTCTCCGACAAAACTAAAAATATTTATAAAATGACCAAAAAGGAAAAAACAGACCTAACAATTAGCTCCATTACCGATAAATATCAATTAGCCAAGGCAGATACATATATGTCTATTAATAATGATACTACTGAGATAGCTACTAGACTAGGTGTCGAATATAGAATTAATTACTTAGATAAGAGGAAGGCCTTTGTTACCTTAAAAGACCACAAAGAAAACTTCACAAATAAACCCTCCTGCAGACTTATCAACCCAGCGAACTAGGACTAGAAAGCAAATCCATTGTTAAAAATATAGTTAATAAAATTAAGGAAAAAATAAACCTAAGTCTGTGGGGCAATACTAACTCGGTCCTAAATTGGTTCCATAACATACAAGAAAAACACAGATGCAAATTCACACAATTAGACATAGTAGACTTCTACCCATCCATTACAAAAGACACCCTAAATAAGGCCTTAACATTTGCACTTTCACACACAAACATCAGTCAACTAGAAAGGGACACAATACTACACGCAAGATAAACCCTTCTCTTCTTCGAGAGAAGGGCTTGGGTTAAAAAAATCAAACCCAGAGGACCCATTTGATGTTGCCTACGACAGTGCAGACATCTGCGACTTAGTCGGCTTGCTTATATTAGATACACTCCAAAATAAATTTCCAGACCATTTCTTTGGTCTCTATAGAGATGACGAATTTTGCCTGTTACGCAACCACAACGGAAACACATTAGATAGATTTAGAAAAGAATTAACAAACACCTTCCATAATCTCGGTTTCAAAATCACCATTAAAACAAATTTAGACCAAGTAAACTTCCTAGATACCACACTGAACCTTAAAAACAATACACACAAACCTTTCCATAAACCCAATGAACCACTCCAATACATACACAAGGGATCCTGCCCCCCCCCCACCCCACCATCTTTAAAAATTTAGTCAATAATATTAGCCAAAGGATTTCAAACCTCTCATCCAGTCCCAAAATTTTCAACCAAGCAGCACCATATTACAACAAAGCGCTCCGCGACAGCGGGTTTAGAGAAGAGATCTCATACACCCCCACCCGAGACCAACCACGGGGGACCCGCAATAGAAGGAGATCGGTGATCTGGTTTTCCCCACCCTATTCCACCAATACCAAGACAAAGGTAGGCCACCTTTTCCTCAAATTACTCGACAAACATTTTCCACCCACAAGTGAACTATACAAACTTTTTAACAGAAATTCTGTTACGGTCAGCTATTTCACTGCCCCTTCAATAAGAAAAATTATCTCTGCGGAACCCAAAGCAATTACAAACGCAGGCTGCTCATGCCAAGACAAAAACAACTGCCCCCTGGAGGGAAATTGCAAAATCGATTCAATCATATGTGAAGCAACCGTCACTAACCAGAATACCAGTAGTGCAGAAAAATACATTGGGATGACGAAGGGAAACTTCAAACAGATTATACGCACACAGAAACTCCTTCAGATACAAAAACAAGGCAAATACGGCACTCGCGACCCAAATATGGCAACTTAAAGAAGAAAATACACCCTTCACCATCAAATGGAAAGTAATTGAGAAAAAACCATCATTCTCTCCAGCCATAAACAGATGTCCTCTATGTGACGCTGAAAAATACCACATTTCAAGGGCCATCATTGATTCGAATACAGCCTGTTTGAATATCCGCGATAAAATCTTTAAGGGATGTATCCACAAGAGACAAGCTCTACTCATAAACTGGACTGACCGATACACATAATGTCTAACTACCCCTCCTACTTCCCATCATTACTAATATAAACTAATTAATAAATACGAACAAACACCTAATCAGCCCATATCCACATAAATTTCAAGAGCAAAAACGTTGACTTTCACAAAAATATTTAATTTATTTATCAGTAATAACTGATTTAAAAAAATCCATTTAAACACCTCAAACCTTTATTTTCCAACTAAGTTACCTCCTTTAGATCCAGCAATTTCTTTATTAAAATTACTCCGAACTGTCTAAAAGAATTTTAACACGATTTCAACTAACGGGTTTTTCCTTTCAGAACGCACACCTTCAAACCCAAAAACAATAACGGCTATTGATACAAATTCATAAAATTGACTCACGGGAATTACATAGAAAATTTTTTTATTTTTTTTATTTCTGTTTTAATTTAAAATTTTATTTTGATTTTAATTTTATTTTTATTTTATTTTTTATTATATATATTTTTTTTCCCTTTAATCTTATATTATTATATCTCTCCAAATCTCCGGTTTTAAATCTCAACAGTTTCATTACACTAAATTTAAATTCAAACAAACATACACAACACACTGAGCAAATAACGCGTTCCAACGAGAATGTCATGTGACTTCACATTTCCAAAACAGATGACAACAGAAGCTAAAGAGAGCCGGATGGCTAAGACTTTCCGAGCTTGAAACCGACGGCACGAATGTTGTACTAATTTTTCTGTACCAAAATAAATAAATATTATGCTCTTAATTTTTAACTTTAATTCTTAATTAATCGAGCACTCTGCTGGAATTTTTCCTACTATATTACAAAGAAGTTATATATATATAAGTGGGTAATATTTATTATTGATTTAAAAAAGAAAGTTTGTTTTTTATTTTTGAGGAAATAATAAATTGAATGTTTTTAAAAAGTTGTTTTCTGTTGACTGATTTTATAGACAAGAAAAAGTCCAAGAAAACTGCATCGATTTGGTTGGTCGAATTGCTGATCGAGGAGCGGAGTTTGTTTCTGCCCGAGAATGGATGAGAATTTGCTTTGAGCTTTTGGAATTATTGAAGGCTCACAAGAAAGCAATCCGACGAGCAACGGTCAACACGTTTGGTTATATTGCCAAAGCCATCGGGTGAGCCATCTTTATTTTTTGCTTTCTATCACGGGTTGAGTCTTCTTTTGGTCATTTATTTATTTTTTTGTCACCCAATTTCAAACTCGTGCAGAAATCGCTAACTTTTACATTTGATGCTAACCACTTATCGTTTTAATTTAATTTAATTTAATTTAATTTGATGCTAACCACTTATCGTTTTAATTTGATTTAATTTAATTTGATGCTAACCACTTATCGTTTTAATTTGATTTAATTTAATTTAATTTGATGCTAACCACTTATCGTTTTAATTTGATTTAATTTAATTTAATTTAATTTGATGCTAACCACTTATCGTTTTAATTTGATTTAATTTAATTTAATTTAATTTGATGCTAACCACTTATCGTTTTAATTTGATTTAATTTAATTTAATTTGATGCTAACCACTTATCGTTTTAATTTGATTTAATTTAATTTAATTTGATGCTAACCACTTATCGTTTTAATAACAGACCAAAATTTGTGTAAAAATGACAGATTTTGTCTTTAAAATCGCTAACTGATTTTGTTTTTTCTCTCCAGACCACATGATGTGTTGGCTACGTTATTAAACAATTTGAAAGTACAGGAACGACAGAATCGAGTTTGTACGACAGTAGCCATTGCGATCGTGGCTGAAACATGTTCACCATTCACAGTACTGCCGGCCCTCATGAACGAATACCGAGTTCCCGAACTGAACGTACAGATTGGCGTGCTGAAATCCCTTTCGTTCATGTTCCAATACATCGGAGAAATGGCCAAAGATTACATCTATGCCGTAACATCTTTGCTTGAAGATGCCTTAATGGACAGGTAAGCTTTACCTCTCACCCTCACCCCTGCTGTTACTCCCCTCTCTTGCTGTTACTCCCCTCTCTTGCTGTTACTCCCCTCTCTTGCTGTTACTCCCCTCTCTTGCTGTTACTCCCTCTCTTGCTGTTACTCCCCTCTCTTGCTGTTACACCCCTCTCTTGCTGTTACACCCCTCTCTTGCTGTTACTCCCCTCTCTTGCTGTTACTCCCCTCTCTTGCTGTTACTCCCCTCTCTTGCTGTTACTCCCCTCTCTTGCTGTTACTCCCCTCTCTTGCTGTTACTCCCCTCACTCAGCTCATTTCTTACGTAAAAAAATCGGTGAAAAAGTAGTCTACTTGATGATGGCTTCCGGTTTTGAAATCAAATTGACAAGCTGTGTCTATCAAAAACAGTCCCTCATCATTTTTTATCGCTTAGATTTTGCCGGAATTAAAATTGAAATAAAGTATTTAAAAAAAAATATATAAACTATTTAAAAAGTATTTTCAAACAAAAACGAACATTTCAATTATAAAAAAAGTTTTATTTTCTTATGTGTTAATCATTTAAGAAAATGGTGAAAACAAATTATGAAAAAAATCATCCGAGCTAAAAATATATTGGATAACAGTTTTTGATAAACACTGCTTGTTTATTTTTGATTTTCGAAAAGAAATGAACCTGTAAGAAACTGAAAAATCCTTCTTAGCAAAAAGGGGTCTCATGGTGGTCTAATGTTAGGGAGGAACTTTAACAAGTCTATTAACGACTCCCAACTGTACGAATCTCTTTCTCATCTGCTCACGTCTACCACATTTTTCTGTCTGCATCACTGCCATCGTATTGCATATTTTAAAATGAGTCCGTGTCCACTCATGCAAATCACCAATACCGACAAAACCCCAAAACTGAGCATGCACCTTTTCCCTATTGTAAATGGCCACCCGACAGGCAGAACATTGCAGTCACTTTGAATTCGCTAAGTGCTTGTCTCTATAATCACAGTAAGACAGCTGAAGGAGAGCAAATAGTCTAAAATATCATAAGGATATCAATTGTGATGAGGGTTTAAGTCTAAATACAAACTTGTAATGTTTTAGTGCGTCATTTCGAATCAACATCAAGGACTAATGGGTTTGTTTTTTTTTGTTTTTTTGTCGCTGTCTGTTAATCAGGTGAAAAACAAACAGACATTTTAAAAATTGGTTCATTCGTTTTGCATGAACTTATAACTATGAATGCAGAGAACAGACTGAACCGGATATTTCAGGATAACTCTGGTTTGTTTCGCCCTTCCAGAGGAATAAAATGCCCCCCCCCCAAAATGTTTTTGTTTTTTTTTCCTGCAATTTTAAAATTCCCTTCATTTGGATTATCTCAAAATTAACCAAAAATTTATGATTAACTGTCCTGAGGAAAATTTGACAAGAAGGACTGAAAATGGCTTCCCAAATTGCCTCCTCCCAATCTAAAAATGACTCATTAATGTTTCACCCACCCTTGTCCCTCCTTCCCCACCAAATCTGATACATGATTCAAGTACTGGTAACACTAACCCTCCTTTTCCCACCTCATGCAATTTTTAGGAAATCTATTTAACTAGCAGGGGTACCCGGCGTTGCCCGGGGCTCTCCCTTCTCCTCTCCGCAAGCAAAATAGGACATTGAGCACTTTTCTCCCGGACAACGCCGAGTATTTAGAAAATCAAGATGGCCTCCAGAGCACTACTAAAATCACTCTTACTTTTCATCTGCACTATAGTCCGAAGAGAAACACTACAGTAGCTCTATCTAGGACATTTAGCACTTTTCTCCCGGACAACGCCGAAGCCTCTGGGTCCTAAATTGACGAAGCCCTCCCCCCTCCCGGTGCTGGGTCCTATACTGTAGAAGCGCTCCGGTGGCTATACTGCAGAAGCACCCTCGTCCCTGTACTGCAGAAGACTCTGGATCCTATACTGTAGAAGCACCCTCGGTGCCTATACTGCATAAGCCCCCATGGTCCCTATTCTGCAGAAGCATCCGGGTCTTATATTGTAGAAGCACCCCTGGTTCCTATACTGTAGAAGCGCCCCCCCCCCCCCTGGTGCCTATGCTGCAGAAGAACCCCCCACCCAGGTCCATATACTTCAGAAGCCTCCGGGTCCTATATTGTATAAGCACCCCCGCAGTCATATAGTCAGAAGAAGCTGAAATGTGAGAAAACCCCTCTGAAATGGTGTCTTATACGTATTTGAAGTTTTATGGGGGTTCTGTCCCTATGGGTCACTTAGAGGTGGGAACACGTAGAGATTTGGTATCATTTCCATTGTCTTCACCAGAGAATTTTATATATATATGATTTAAATTTCATAAAAAATACGATATATTTGAAATTTTAAGGGGTTATGTCCTCATAGCCTCCTTATGGGTGTACTTAGAGATTCGGGAACACCTCCATTGTCTTCTCCGGTAAATTTTACATAAGAATACACTTTTAGATTTTATGTAGATTCTCTAACCTTTCTTTCTATAGGGAACACAAACACATACATACACACAAACATTGAGTTCTTTATATATATATATATATATATATATATTAAACTTGATTGTTATTTTTTTTCTTCTTCCAAATCCACCAAAAGTATAAATTACTGGCTGTTTGCATGCTTGAAGTCATGGTAACCTGTGTTCTAAACCGTTTTCGACTGAGAATCAAAGCATTTTTACTTTGAATCCTATGTATTTTTGTTCTCCTTCTTTCAGAGATCTTGTCCATCGTCAAACTGCCATGTCAGCCATTCAACATTTGTCGTTGGGTGTTTACGGTTTTGGTTGCGAAGATGCCCTTAATCACCTCATGAATTATGTGTGGCCAAATATATTTGAAACGTCACCCCACGTCGTACAAGCATTCATGGGAGCCATCGAAGGTTTACGGGTCGGACTGGGATCTGCAAGAATTTTACAGTATGCCTTACAGGTAAGCAAATCAGGACTCTTTCTGTCAGGCAATCTTTCCGACAGCCTCCAAACGCATCTCGTTAACAGGTGGTATCCATCAGGAATGTGAGGTCTCCGCTTTTTTAGCAGCAGCCCCCCCCCACCCCCCACCCCCACACATTTTCTTTCTCGATTAGTTGCTCTACCAAGGCTCGAGAGTCTAGTCTACCCTACTATTTAACCCATAGATGGTGAGGTGTAAAATGATGCAAAACAGAACTCTAATTCTAACAAAACCAAATCTATAACCATTGCAACTTCCGGTTCCATCCAACGTTATGGAGAACATCTATGAGAACTATTTAAGTTAAGCCAAATCCAAAGTGGCTATCAAACTAATAAGTCAATGTATATGAATAGTTGGTTTTTTTTACCTCAGACTTGTATTTTTTAATTCTCTATTTTAAGTTTGAAAATATGCATTTTTTAATTCTCTATTTTAAGTTTGAAAATATGCATTTTTTAATTATCTATTTTAAGTTTGAAAATATGCATTTTTTAATTATCTATCTAGGGTTTTTTTTTTGTTTTTTTTTTTTGTTTTTTCTGCTTCTTTTCCCCCTCCCCATAAAAAGCTTCTTCCCTATTCGATGTGCAATAAAAAAAAAAATAAATAAATAAAAAATAAAATAAAAGTGTCACTGCAACTTATTTTTCTCTGTTCTCTTTACAGGGTCTTTTCCATCCTGCCCGAAAAGTACGAGATGTTTATTGGAAAGTATACAATACGGTGTACATAGGAGCTCAGGACAGCATGATTCCGGCCTACCCACGGATTCCAAACGATGTCAAGAATCAATACATCCGCTATGAACTTGATTACATGTTATGATCACACTTTTCCCCCTCTTTTGGGTGACAA
The DNA here is from genome assembly GCA_963556195.1 of Sepiola atlantica. Taxonomy (NCBI): domain Eukaryota; kingdom Metazoa; phylum Mollusca; class Cephalopoda; order Sepiida; family Sepiolidae; genus Sepiola; species Sepiola atlantica. The sequence goes on along the minus strand of OY744542.1, from coordinate 16,504,230 downwards.
ACATCTCTCTCTCTCTCTTTGTCATATATATATATATACATATATATATATATACACACACGTATCTATATATATCGTCCTGCCAAAATAAAGATAACAGAAAAAGGAACTGTCGTTCCACACTGACTGCAGCTGCAACAGTGAAGGATCTTTTTAATGAATTTGAATTTATTTTTTTTTTGGGGGGGGGGGGACCAGTTTATAAATTGGACTTGTATCATCACATGACTGATCAGAAATACCATTTTTGGTTTTCTTAATAACAAAAAAGAACAAATTATTGACATTAAAACCATGAAAGGGAGCGGGACGGGATCAGGATTACCCCCTTCAGTTATGACTTTTCGATTCTCTCACTATTATTCGACTCTCAAGTATAAGATCAAACTTTTATTTTTTATTTCCAAGGGAAGGCCTTTTTTTGCTGATACTGGACCCCCTGTTTGTTTTTATTTTGTGTCGCAGAAACAAATGCTTGTATTTCTCTCTAGTTTTCTTTTTCCCATCCAACTCTCTCGGTCTAATTTGGTTTTTATATTTTGAAAGAATCTGGTTATTTGTTGAGCAGGACAATGACGATCATTTCATTGCATTTCAATGTCTGACTTTATTTATAGAAGAAAGAAACTTTTCATATTAAACTGGCCCATCCTTGACCATCATCAGTTTAACAATCTCATAAAGTTCATTTTGTTTTGTTTTTTTGGACACTGCATCTCAATGTTTTTTTTTTGTTTTTTAATTTTTTTTGTTTTTTTTTGGACACTGCATCTCAATGTTTTTTTTGTTTTTCAGTGCACATTTTTTAAATACTGTTTTACTATCCAACTGTAAAACTATGATAGTCAAGTTTGATCATTATAATTTAGTAGAATATAATTTTTTTCAAGCAAGGTCAATAATAACTTCTTATTTTGTTCTGGTGAAGATGAAAACAAAAAATGGGCGAGTTTGAATTTTGAAATAAAATACAAATAAATAAAGCACAGTTGAAATTATAAAAATTATTTTTTTTTTTTAAAAACATTTTTTTTTTTATACTGTGAATAAGTTAGTGGTGGGCTTTGTACATATTTTCTCTCTTCTATTCTTCTCCCCCTTGCTTTCAATCAACTTGGATCATACCCATCTCTTCATACCCCCCCCCCCCCCCCCACACACACACACACACCCATGTTCTTGTAGATTGCAAGCATTTTACCCCTTTTCTACCCTCTCCTCTCCCAACAACTTTTGGACCATTTCTGTTTTACCTCTTTTATCTGGTATAAAATATGCCTCCTCCTCCTCCATTTTTCATAGTTTTCAGCCTGTTCGCTTTTAAAAAAAAGGGGGGGAGGGTCCATTCTGTATGTAAATAAAGGCGGCCGATGTTGCAGCTGATGCATTAAGATTTTCATCAAAACAGGGGGGGGGGGGTGCAAAATAACCGACTTTGTTAAATGAAAGTTTCTTCTGTGTTTCTCCCATTGCCCACGCTGAAACTGGTCCGAGTAAAATAGTTTTTCTTCCTGTGTCAAATTAGTCATCTCACTCTCAGGCTTTGTTGAAGTTCTTTTTAATTAGTTCATTAATTATTTAAAACTATCAAATTCCTCAAGGTCATTTGAATATTCACCCCACACCCCCTCATATCCTCTCTCTAAGACCGACTAAAAAAACACAAAAAAACATGCGCCTTTGGGTTGAAATATTTGTATTTTGTTTCTTTCAAATGAAAAAAAAATGGCTTATTTTAAACTCTTAAGTTGTAGAGGTCTGTTAACCCTTTCTTCCTTCCTCTTCATATCTCTACCCTCCTCCAACTCTTCACACATGCTAATACAACTTCAACATTCTTTCTTTGGGGGTTAGGATTGGTTGCGTTGGAAATATTTGATTTAATTCATCTTAAACTGTTGGTCAATTTCTCCCCAAGTCTGATTGTCTCATTTTGAAAACATTTATAAATAAAAATTAAATAAAAAAACTCTTTATGTCTTGAAGAAATTTCCAGTTGTTTTTTTTTTATTTTTTTTTTTTTGCCATATTTTTTTTGTGAAATATGTGAAAAGAAATTTCCAGTTGTTTTTTTTTTATTTTTTTTTTTTTGCCATATTTTTTTTGTGAAATATGTGAAAAGAAGTTTCCAGTTGTTTTTTATTATTATTTTTTTTTGCCATATTTTTTTTGTGAAATATGTGAAAAGAAGTTTCCAGTTCTTTTTTATTATTCTGTATTTTTCAATTACGTTGTCTTATTTTTTGTAAATATTTGGTTCTCGATATTGTGACCCTTTTTGTTGTATCCAAAGATATATTTACAGCAATGCTGAATAGCACAATGCACATGCATGTGTGCGCCCACTGCACAGGCCGTGATCTTCCCACTCCAGTTTAAAAACAATTAACAGAAGTTTATTTTTTTGAGAGGTTACAAACGTCCAGAGAACGAGTACGTTCTCTGAACAAAAGAGTTGCAGTTGAAAGACCTTTGCCAAATCCAAACATAAGTCCAACCCGACCTAAACAGACACTCAGACGTCCAACTCTAACTGACTGCCTCACACAAACTCTAACTGTTCCTCCCCTGCCCATAGGCTGGAATATAAGCCCTTTTGACCGGAAATCCAAGATGTCTGGTTCCCCTCTCAGCTGGTCAGCCCATCCCCATTCAACCCCCACAAGATAATGGCTAGCCTTATCCATGAACATCAAAGACCAGGGTGTCCCAGCCATTATTCATGACAAAAACTGAAGTGGTTCATAATCACAGCAAGGAACCCATTATCTGAAAAATATTTTCTCAAGTGGACAAATGTAATTCCGGGTGGCCAAACTTCCAGACCAGACATATTTCCAATCTTCTGTGTGGTCTCTCCTCTCTTTCCAATGCTTTTTGTTTAAAATGTGACACATTCTAACAAAATGCCTATTTAATATAATCTTCAACAGCAATGTGTAAAACTGCAACTTGTTTCACATTTGCAACGAGCTTGTTGGCAAGTGTGAGTAGGTATTAGTATGATGTTGCATCAGCACACCTACTAAATAAGTATTCAGTATCTTCAGTGATAAAAAATTTTTAAACCAATAAAAAAAACAAAAAAAACATTTAAGGGTTAAATATTAATCATTTGCAGTATGTTTGCGGTAGGAACCATCTCGAATTGTTGTTTACTTCACAAAAACTAAATCGAAAAGCCGTGGTAATTCTGCGTCTTTTATCTGGTGTTATCTGGAATGGTAGCTGTGAAAACCTGTTAAAAGGTTTATTAATTTTTCATCATCACCATCACCATCATCATCATCATCATCATCCTCCGGTTTTGGTATTTAATGTACTGCGAGTGTCCCGGACAACACCAGACAACATCTCACACCTGCTCTCCATGAGGATTAATATCAGTCATGCTGCATGCAGTCAAATGACTTCTTACGCAATAAAGCTTGGTGCTTTATGTTATGGAGTTGATACAGTAGGTGGCACGCTGTACATGATCAAAACAACTGAGACGCCGAGCGTATAAGGCATCCAAAATTCCACCAATACCAAAAAGCTTCTGATGAAGCACGGTTGAACGGGTTCTATCCTCTAGTTTGCTGCCACACATTCACCTGGTCATTGCACGATCATTATGCTGCATTTGGGGCCATGTCTCACTGCTATGCAAGATGGTTGAACGAACACAGGCTGAAAAGACTTTCCATTAATTTTTTTTAGGTGCTAACTATGCCAGACCGATTACCCCAAAGACATATGCCGTGGTTCTCCTTTTTCTTTGTCTTTTGTGCCGTGTCGGGATTCTAGTGTTGGCGGTCATGGAGGGCACAAGGTCATAGTTCGCAATCTGCATACATAACAAGATGACACAGACACAGCCATTGTACACATCGACTTGTTAGACATGGGTGTGTGGATGTGTTGTTCAGTTCTCGCCGGTAGTGTCTACACATGAGCTAAATTTTCATCCTTCAATTTCTGAATCTCGTTTAAGACTAACTCCATTGTTCACCGCTTTTCAATCCTTCCGACCCGTCTCAATTGAGCTCTGTTGCCGATCTCTTCTTAACAGCCAGTGTCCAGCAAATACATTCACTTTAACCTGGAAATCCGATACATTCGGTTTTCCCTCAGCTTACCGCTGGAAACTGGCCATGTCCGCTTTTTCCTTAGCTTAGTTCTCCATCATAATTTGGCCACCCAGAAACTTAGCAAATAATTGTCATAGCATCACTGGTCTGTGGAGTTGAATAGATCAGTAAGTCTTTTTATTGTCGTTCATTTTCCGAGCTAGTCTCTCCTGGTCGTAGCTGTGGAGGAGTGGAGCACTCTATATTATCACATAGGTTTACTAAACTACAATTCCACTGTTGATAGACACTCGTTTGCTATACTGCAGTAGTTGCTGTTAATGTTGATCTTCTTTGCGTCTCTTTGAAACGTGTGGTTGTCAAATGACATTTTCCTACTTTTTACTCAGTCTTTTGCATCATTATTGTACGTTGCAAGATATTTTAAACTGCATCATATGATCCTCCTCTCCACATTCACAGGTGGTTGGGTCGGTTTTTCACTGGACCCAGGGTACTTCTAAGCCAGGTGGGAGGGGCTTCAGAAGGGGATATTTCCATGTCAGTAGGAAAGGTGCCATTCTCTGGTCTCTTCCTGAGATGTTGTTATGGGCTCAACGGCTGAGGAAGCTTTTTAACTCCAGTTGTTAGGCTGTTGGTTCAGATCAAAGGAGACGGTGTTGAATGTTGATAATAGCCGCCCAAAAAATGGATATCTTTGTGAGGAATCCACCGAGCCGCACTGAATATAACGCCACCCACCCCACCCCTGTTTCTTGAATCGGCATTTATATTTGCTGAAATAAGATTATTTTTAAATCCAGGCCAGACAGATCTTTTGTATTTGTGACGTCATTCACCACAAGTCGATTGAGCGGCTCCTTCCAGTGAATTCACTGTGAATGTAGACAGACCAAGTCCGGTGGTTCATTGCCAATGTTGAAACGAGTCGTGATTCCACCGGCGAACATCATAGATACACGGATAAGTTCTGCATTTTTACTACAGACCGTTCTGTCATCACTTTTTGGTGAGTTGAATAATTTATTGGTTCTTTTTTTACTTACTTTAGTGCATCCCAAACAAGGCATAGAGTCACTGAAGCATAAGGGACTACAGTGATAGGGGCCAGATTTATAGGGAGCAACCTGGGTGGGGAGTTGGGCAGCAAGATGTTTGTCCATTTAAATTTCTGCATGTTTTTACGGTCGAGGGAATTCCAAAGGCAAGCGGTCCGAGGAGAGAAGCTATTAGAGTAGAAAATATTCCGGCATCTTGGGACCTCACAGTAGTGAAGAGGTGTGATTTTGCTGAGGGGGTATTCCTTTCAAATCTTTTCATTTCAGATGATGAATATTAAACTGTTCTTTTTCTTCTCATTTGTCCCCAACCAATCATGATTATTCTGCACGTTAAACTGATGATGATGATGATTATTACCTCTGCCAAGGAGGTTATGTTTTCGGTTGAGTTTGTTGGTTTGTCACTGTTTGTTTGTGTACAGTCTAGCGTTCACACTGCTTGACCAATCGTCAACAAACTTGGTCAAAATATTGGTCATGGTTTAACCTAGAACCGATTTAATTTGGGGCTATCTTGGTCAAAGGTCACAAAAAAGATGAAAGTGACTTTTGGCGATCATTTCGGTTCTATTCACCGTAGAGACTTTCTACTTAACTCATATTGTCGTATCTTGTATGACATTTCAGCTATTTTTTTTGTTTTTTCGGGTCATTCCATTTAGAAAAGCTTTTTTTCTGGTTGTTTCACCAAGTTTATAAATGTATTATTCGGTAATCATTTGTGACCCTTCAAAATTTGAAAAGAAAAAAATTTCTTTATTTAATATTTACACAATAAAAATGAAATTCTTTTTAATATATTGGTTTGGCCAAAAAGTTTGTTCGTTTTTTGTAATGTTATCTTTCCGGCTGACAAAGATTGGTTTATATTCCTATTCTTCAAATCCTGTATTTGGTGTAACGAGTATGTTGCCGTCAGTGTGTAATAAGCCTCCGAGCAGAGGAGTTGTTACATTTTTGCTTGTATTTCAGGCCTTGAAATGGAAGATCAAGCAGAGAACTACCAACATTTGATACTTTTAACACAGAAAAAGAAAAAAAGCTACAGAAACCTGCATAAAGATATGCCATGTGTATGTGGTGGATGCTGTTACAGAACCAGAAATGGTTTGCTCGATTCCGAAAAGGACATTTTCATTGAGAGATGCTCCTCACTCTGACCGGCTAAAAATGATAGACAGTGACCAAGTGAAAGCCGTAGTTGAACAAGAGTGCCGTTTGACAACCAGACAAATTGCAAGCATTCTCAAGATTCCCAAATCGAGCGTGGAAAATGAATTGCATTAATATCCACTTTTAAAAAAACAGACTTTTTGGCCAACGCAATATTATTTGGAAATAAATTATTTGCCAAATTACTGAAAAAAAAAGAACTGCCAAAATAATACAGCATATTTTGCTGGGGCTAGCACCGGTTTGAAAGTGCTGACGTCACATTCGGCTGCCACTGACTTGTACACTTCTTTAACATTGCCACAAGATCAAATTACAGAGATCAATGGATAAACGTTGCAGAAATTCCCATGGAACAAAATTGCTCACCGAAAGCAGGAACGAGTTTAGTTTCTTTCCAAAAACTTCTCATTGGTGCCACGAGGGAAACAACGTGGTCATCATCAAATCTAACGTCAATAAACACGTATTATCTCATAAATCGTCCTCCTCCTAAGTCATCAAAATTGTTTCATTCCATTCATCGTTTCTAATTCTCTCATCATTATTCAACTGACAATCCCCACCCATCTCACTAATCTATATCCTCGAGTTATTTTTAGCCTTGATAAGTGGTGATTTGAACAAAAAAAGGCTAGGTTGTCTCTGTGAAGAAATATTCTGGCATGCAAATCAAATCTACCATTGCGTGCACGCGGTGCCAATGTAAACGGCTTGTTTTGTTCAAATTCAATTAATTTGGCAAAAATAAAATGAGCACGCATCAGTTGGGGGGGGGGGGTAGAAATTGATGCAGAAGAGGATACAGTGGCCGAGCAGCTGCCCAATTTCACTTTGAATTGCTTCGGTGTTGGGGCATTTACTACATTTCCTAGAAGTCTATTCCAAGGTCCAAAGATCCTGATTGAGAAAGCAGCTCTCCTCCAGTTCAAGCGAAATCGGCAGTAGAACTGTTTCTGGTAATGCCCACGCAGACCTCTTTCTGGTGAATCGTGGGTTCTGAGGGAGAGCATAATGGCCATTGAGGAGTTGTAGATCAAAATGAGATCACCACGTAAACGTCGGCGCTCAAATGTTAAGCTTCTCAAGTTGGCTTTCATAGCGCAGATCCCGTAGTCCCTGTACCATTCTAGTAGCTAACAGTTGAACTCTCTGCAAGTGTTGGATATCACGTATTAGATATGGAGCCGCCTGGACACTATACTCTAACAGTGGTCTGACGAGGGAGGTAGAAGAGATATTTTTGGACTGTTTGCAGAAGGAACATCGAATGAGAAATAGGGAGTTCCTTGCTTTGTTTACAGCATTCTCCCATCTGTAATAAAGGGGCCGCATTCTCCCATCTGTAATAAAGGGGCCGCATTCTCCCATCTGTAATAAAGGGGCCGCACTGAAACTCCTCTTTATAAATAAACCAAATCGTTCATTTTTTGTTTGATCACCAAAATTCACGGGGACACATGTACTTTTATACAACTGTCTTAAATGTTGAATATCTTGGTGAGGACGTTTTTGTGAATGTGGAGAGGAGGCATTTGGGTGGTTGTGTATGCAAATATCACAACAAAAATGGGGGGGGAGGTGGAGGCTAGCTTATAGAAAATGGAAAGACAGATATAATAAATATAAAAAAAACTGGAATAAGTTTATATTTGGAGTTTGTGTCTCAAATTTTTAAAGTACGTTATAAGACCTTATTGACCAAAGAAAGTAACCTCCCTTTACCGGACTAGAAAACTTCTCACACTTGACAGTATCCTATATCTCTATAGAGCCACCATTCGCCCATACATGGAGTATTGTTGTCACATCCGGGCTGGTGCATCAACCACTAGTCTCTTCCACTTAGGGTCCAAAACAGAGCTGCTTATCTAATATCCTCCACACTGTCAATCAAGCTCCACCCCCTACCCCATCGTCGCAATGTTGCATCCCTGTGCTTGTTTTACAAGTATTTTAATGGAATGTAATCCGACGAACTTGCGTTACTGGTGCTCTCTCGACGTGAATACCCCCAACAAACCCGACAATCAGCAAAATAAACCCCCTTCACTGTGGAGGTTCCCAGATGCCGGAAGGAGTTCTACTTTAATAGCTTATTTCCTCGAACTGCCAGCCTTTCGAATTCCCTCCCTGCTCTCTGTTTCCCTGACTGTATCAAAATGCAAAAATTTAAGTATAATGTGAACAAACATCTTTCTGCATAATACCCCACTTAAGATGTCCCTGTAAGTATGGTCCCTAATTAACAGTAGCCCCTTCCATCTCAGTGGCAATGCACCCCTTGTTTGGGGTGAATTAAAGTTTAAAAAAACAACACAAAAACATGGATCATCCAATTTTGACAACAAAATGTTTAGCATTTATTCAATGAATTATCCATGTACGACTAAAACCCTGTGTGTTTGTTCTTGTGCACAATGGATGACATCATCGTTTTGTGACATCATCCATTAAAACAGATAAATGGGGATAACCGTGCACAATGGATGACATCACAAATTGATCCTTTGAGACGTTTTATCAAGACGACTTGTGACCTCTCAAATTCAACATCATAGCGATTTTCAAGAGTGAAATTTGTTGTTACTGCTAAAAGCGGCTCTATATGATTGTGAGTGGTCAAAACCCAAAACCTCCAAATTCCTGTGCGAACCATCCCTGCCTATGAAAATACCACAAATTAATTTATTTTTTAGAACTTTAAGTTCTTTTTTATCTTGACAATAAAATATTCAAAACTCGACTTTGCATTCTTTGTTCACCTCTTTGCATGTTGACCCCCCCACCCCCACTCTGTTCATCAAACTGACATAAACTGTGCGTCAAGTGCGACGTGTGAGAGTTTTGTCAGGGCGATTACATCACTTTTAGTTAGAGGGAGTCAAAGGTTTTGGAAGGAGCCAAAGTTTTTGTCAGAATAGTCAGTCAGATATTTTAATTTCCGAAGAATCAACAGACAGTCTGATATTTGAAAAGCTTTCAAATAAGGAGTCAGAGTTGGAATCGGACATTTTGAAATTGTGCGAGTCTAAAACTTTTTAATTCTACGAGTCTGAGTCTGAGATTATACCTTCCGACTCCACAACACTTGATTGTATTTTACAGCATCTGATGATGGGATGATAATGCGTTGATTTCCTCTAAAAAAGACTGAAGAAATCTGGATGACAAACTGTTGCTGGTCAAGCATGACGAGTAATGGAATCTCAAGGGACACACTGTCCTCCGACAGGCACAGAACTCCAAGGAGACACACTGTCCTCCGACAGGCACAGAACTCCAAGGGGACACACTGTCCTCCGACAGGCACAGAACTCCAAGGGGACACACTGTCCTCCAGGGGGTGGCAGTTTTATCAGAAGCTGCTAGTTTATGTTCAAGACTCGAGCGATACACATGGGAAGAATTAAACTATGTTGATGCTTATTTTTTACTTTTTTTCATTTTCTTATAACGCCCTTTCTATCATGAGCGCCATCATTTGTTTTCTCTGTCATGGTAAGTGATCATATGTACAACACATGACCCTACCCCACCATGACATGCATATGACTACAATGGGTGCTCCACAGAATTACCGGCAGCTGATTGTCTCTTGAAAGTGTTGTCTGATGTAAGTCAAGATTATCACAAGTGATTAGGATGTGTTTTACACTGACTAGTGAGTGGCATGCAATAAACTCTGAATGGAGTTTGAAATAAGTCAGTGGCCAATGGACAAATTGGATACTCGAAACTGTCCTTTTCAGAACTTTTCTGAATATCAGTTTCCAGTTACTCAAAATGGTTTTATTGAAAATAGTTTGTTGTTGGTATTGTTCCAAGATATTTCCCATTTTCTTTAGATAAATTGGTTACTTTGAGGTTTCAAGTCAGAATATGGGATTGACTTTCTGAGACATAAATGGAAAATATACTAGCAGAATATGGGATTGACTTTCTGAGACCTAAACGGAAAATATACTAGCAGAATATGGGATTGAATTTCTTAGACCTAAATGGAAAATATACTAGCAGAATATGAGATTGACTTTCTGAGACCTAAACGGAAAATATACTAGCAGAATATGGGATTGACTTTCTGAGACCTAAACGTAAAATATACTAGCAGAATATGGGATTGACTTTCTCAGACATAAATGGAAAATATACTAGCAGAATATGGGATTGACTTTCTGAGACCTAAACGGAAAATATACTAGCAGAATATGGGATTGAATTTCTTAGACCTAAATGGAAAATATACTAGCAGAATATGAGATTGACTTTCTGAGACCTAAACGGAAAATATACTAGCAGAATATGGGATTGACTTTCTGAGACCTAAACGGAAAATATACTAGCAGAATATGGGATTGACTTTCTGAGACCTAAACGGAAAATATACTAGCAGAATATGGGATTGACTTTCTGAGACCTAAACGGAAAATATACTAGCAGAATATGGGATTGACTTTCTGAGACCTAAACGGAACATATACTAGCAGAATATGGGATTGACTTTCTGAGACCTAAACAGAAAATATACCACCAGAATATAGGATTGACTTTCTGAGACCTAAACGGAAAATATACTAGCAGAATATGGGATTGACTTTCTTAGACCTAAACAGAAAATATACCAGCAGAATATGGGATTGACTTTCTGAGACCTAAACGGAAAATATACTAGCAGAATATGGGATTGACTTTCTTAGACCTAAACAGAAAATATACTAGCAGAATATGGGATTGACTTTCTGAGACCTAAATGGAAAATATACTAGCAGAATATGGGATTGACTTTCTGAGACATGAATGGAAAATATACCAGCAGAATATGGGATTGACTTTCTGAGACCTAAATGGAAAATATACTAGCAGAATATGGGATTGACTTTCTGAGACCTAAACGGAAAATATACTAGCAGAATATGGGATAGACTTTCTGAAACCTACATGGAAAATATACTAGTCAGAATATGGGATTGACTTTCTGTTACCTAAACGGCAAATATACTAGCAGAATATGGGATTGACTTTCTGAAACCTACATGGAAAATATACTAGTCAGAATATGGGATTGACTTTCTGAGACCTAAATGGAAAATATACTAGCAGAATATGGGATTGACTTTCTGAGACCTAAATGGAAAATATACTAGCAGAATATGGGATTGATTTCTGAGACCTAAATGGAAAATATACTAGCAGAATATGGGATAGACTTTCTGAAACCTACATGGAAAATATACTAGTCAGAATATGGGATTGACTTTCTGAGACCTAAACGGAAAATATTCTAGCAGAATATAGGATTGACTTTCTGAGACCTAAACAGAAAATATACTAGCAGAATATGGGATTGACTTTCTGAGACCTAAACGGAAAATATACTAGCAGAATATGGGATTGACTTTCTGAGACCTAAACAGAAAATATACTAGCAGAATATGGGATTGACTTTCTGAGACCTAAATGGAAAATATACTAGCAGAATATGGGATTGACTTTCTGAGACCTAAATGGAAAATATACTAGCAGAATATGGAATTGACTTTCTGAGACCTAAATGGAAAATATACTAGCAGAATATGGGATTGACTTTCTGAGACCTAAACGGAAAATATACTAGCAGAATATGGGATAGACTTTCTGAAACCTACATGGAAAATATACGAGTCAGAATATGGGATTGACTTTCTGAGACCTAAACGGAAAATATACTAGCAGAATATGGGATTGACTTTCTGAGACCTAAACAGAAAATATACTAGCAGAATATGGGATTGACTTTCTGAGACCTAAATGCAAAATATACTAGCAGAATATGGGATTGACTTTCTGAGACCTAAATGGAAAATATACTAGCAGAATATGGGATTGACTTTCATAGACCTAAATGGAAAATATACTAGCAGAATATGGGATTGACTTTCATAGACCGAAATGGAAAATATACCAGCAGAATATGGGATTGACTTTCTGAGACCTAAATGGAAAATATACTAGCAGAATATGGGATTGACTTTCTGAGACCTAAACGGAAAAAATACTAGCAGAATATGGGATTGACTTTCTGAGACCTAAATGGAAAATATACCAGCAGAATATGGGATTGACTTTCTGAGATCTAAATGGAAAATATACTAGCAGAATATGGAATTGACTTTCTGAGACCTAAACGGAAAATATACTAGCAGAATATGGGATAGACTTTCTGAAACCTACATGGAAAATATACTAGTCAGAATATGGGATTGACTTTCTGAGACCTAAACGGAAAATATACTAGCAGAATATGGGATTGACTTTCTGAGACTTAAATGGAAAAATATACTAGCAGAATATGGGATTGACTTTCTGAGACCTAAATGGAAAATATACTAGCAGAATATGGGATTGACTTTCTGAGACCTAAATGGAAAATATACTAGCAGAATATGGGATTGACTTTCTGAGACCTAAATGGAAAATATACTAGCAGAATATGGAATTGACTTTCTGAGACCTAAACGGAAAATATACTAGCAGAATATGGGATTGACTTTCTGAAACCTACATGGAAAATATACTAGTTAGAATATGGGATTGACTTTCTGAGACCTAAATGGAAAATATACTAGCAAAATATGGGATTGACTTTCTGAGACCTAAATGGAAAATATACTAGCAGAATATGGGATTGACTTTCTGAGACCTAAATGGAAAATATACTAGCAGAATATGGGATAGACTTTCTGACACCTACATGGAAAATATACTAGTCAGAATATGGGATTGACTTTCTGTGACCTAAACGGAAAATATACTAGCAGAATATGGGATTGACTTTCTGAGACCTAAACAGAAAATATACTAGCAGAATATGGGATTGACTTTCTGAGACCTAAACGGAAAATATACTAGCAGAATATGGGATTGACTTTCTGAGACCTAAACAGAAAATATACTAGCAGAATATGGGATTTACTTTCTGAGACCTAAATGGAAAATATACTAGCAGAATATGGGATTGACTTTCTGAGACCTAAATGGAAAATATACTAGCAGAATATGGAATTGACTTTCTGAGACCTAAATAGAAAATATACTAGCAGAATATGGGATTGACTTTCTGAGACCTAAATGGAAAATATACTAGCAGAATATGGGATTGACTTTCTGAGACCTAAATGGAAAATATACTAGCAGAATATGGGATTGACTTTCTGAGACCTAAATGGAAAATATACTAGCAGAATATGGGATTGACTTTCTGAGACCTAAATGGAAAATATACTAGCAGAATATGGAATTGACTTTCTGAGACCTAAACGGAAAATATACTAGCAGAATATGGGATTGACTTTCTGAAACCTACATGGAAAATATACTAGTCAGAATATGGGATTGACTTTCTGAGAGATAAATGGAATATATACTAGCAGAATATTGGATTGACTTTCTGAGACCTAAATGGAAAATCTACTAGCAGAATATGGGATTGACTTTCTGAGACCTAAATGGAAAATATACTAGCAGAATATGGGATTGACTTTCTGAGACCTAAATGGAAAATATACTAGCAGAATATGGGATTGACTTTCTGAGACCTAAATGGAAAATATACTAGCAGAATATGGGATAGACTTTCTGAAACCTACATGGAAAATATACTAGTCAGAATATGGGATTGACTTTCTGAGACCTAAACGGAAAATATTCTAGCAGAATATGGGATTGACTTTCTGAGACCTAAACAGAAAATATACTAGCAGAATATGGGATTGACTTTCTGAGACCTAAACGGAAAATATACTAGCAGAATATGGGATTGACTTTCTGAGACCTAAACAGAAACTATACTAGCAGAATATGGGATTGACTTTCTGAGACCTAAATGGAAAATATACTAGCAGAATATGGGATTGACTTTCTGAGACCTAAATGGAAAATATACTAGCAGAATATGGAATTGACTTTCTGAGACCTAAACCGAAAATATACTAGCAGAATATGGGATTGACTTTCTGAGACCTAAACGGAAAATATACTAGCAGAATATGGGATAGACTTTCTGAAACCTACATGGAAAATATACGAGTCAGAATATGGGATTGACTTTCTGACACCTACATGGAAAATATACTAGCAGAATATGGGATTGACTTTCTGAGACCTAAACAGAAAATATACTAGCAGAATATGGGATTGACTTTCTGAGACCTAAATGCAAAATATACTAGCAGAATATGGGATTGACTTTCATAGACCGAAATGGAAAATATACTAGCAGAATATTGGATTGACTTTCTGAGACCTAAATGGAAAATATACTAGCAGAATATGGGATTGACTTTCTGAGACCTAAACGGAAAAAATACTAGCAGAATATGGGATTGACTTTCTGAGACCTAAATGGAAAATATACCAGCAGAATATGGGATTGACTTTCTGAGACCTAAATGGAAAATATACTAGCAGAATATGGAATTGACTTTCTGAGACCTAAACGGAAAATATACTAGCAGAATATGGGATAGACTTTCTGAAACCTACATGGAAAATATACTAGTCAGAATATGGGATTGACTTTCTGAGACCTAAACGGAAAATATACTAGCAGAATATGGGATTGACTTTCTGAGACCTAAATGGAAAATATACTAGCAGAATATGGGATTGACTTTCTGAGACCTAAATGGAAAATATACTAGCAGAATATGGGATTGACTTTCTGAGACCTAAATGGAAAATATACTAGCAGAATATGGGATTGACTTTCTGAGACCTAAATGGAAAATATACTAGCAGAATATGGAATTGACTTTCTGAGACCTAAACGGAAAATATACTAGCAGAATATGGGATTGACTTTCTGAAACCTACATAGAAAATATACTAGTCAGAATATGGGATTGACTTTCTGAGACCTAAATGGAAAATATACTAGCAAAATATGGGATTGACTTTCTGAGACCTAAATGGAAAATATACTAGCAGAATATGGGATTGACTTTCTGAGACCTGAATGGAAAATATACTAGCAGAATATGGGATTGACTTTCTGAGACCTAAACGGAAAATATACTAGCAGAATATGCGATAGACTTTCTGAAACCTACATGGAAAATATACGAGTCAGAATATGGGATTGACTTTCTGAGACCTAAATGGAAAATATACTAGCAGAATATGGAATTGACTTTCTGAGACCTAAACAGAAAATATACTAGCAGAATATGGGATTGACTTTCTGAGACCTAAATGGAAAATATACTAGCAGAATATGGGATTGACTTTCTGAGACCTAAATGGAAAATATACTAGCAGAATATGGGATTGACTTTCTGAGACCTAAACGGAAAATATACTAGCAGAATATGGGATTGACTTTCTGAGACCTAAACAGAAAATATACTAGCAGAATATGGGATTTACTTTCTGAGACCTAAATGGAAAATATACTAGCAGAATATGGGATTGACTTTCTGAGACCTAAATGGAAAATATACTAGCAGAATATGGAATTGACTTTCTGAGACCTAAACAGAAAATATACTAGCAGAATATGGGATTGACTTTCTGAGACCTAAATGGAAAATATACTAGCAGAATATGGGATTGACTTTCTGAGACCTAAATGGAAAATATACTAGCAGAATATGGGATTGACTTTCTGAGACCTAAATGGAAAATATACTAGCAGAATATGGGATTGACTTTCTGAGACCTAAATGGAAAATATACTAGAAGAATATGGAATTGACTTTCTGAGACCTAAACGGAAAATATACTAGCAGAATATGGGATTGACTTTCTGAAACCTACATGGAAAATATACTAGTCAGAATATGGGATTGACTTTCTGAGAGATAAATGGAAAATATACTAGCAGAATATTGGATTGACTTTCTGAGACCTAAATGGAAAATCTACTAGCAGAATATGGGATTGACTTTCTGAGACCTAAATGGAAAATATACTAGCAGAATATGGGATTGACTTTCTGAGACCTAAATGGAAAATATACTAGCAGAATATGGGATTGACTTTCTGAGACCTAAATGGAAAATATACTAGCAGAATATGGGATAGACTTTCTGAAACCTACATGGAAAATATACTAGTCAGAATATGGGATTGACTTTCTGAGACCTAAACGGAAAATATTCTAGCAGAATATGGGATTGACTTTCTGAGACCTAAACAGAAAATATACTAGCAGAATATGGGATTGACTTTCTGAGACCTAAACGGAAAATATACTAGCAGAATATGGGATTGACTTTCTGAGACCTAAACAGAAACTATACTAGCAGAATATGGGATTGACTTTCTGAGACCTAAATGGAAAATATACTAGCAGAATATGGGATTGACTTTCTGAGACCTAAATGGAAAATATACTAGCAGAATATAGAATTGACTTTCTGAGACCTAAACGGAAAATATACTAGCAGAATATGGGATTGACTTTCTGAGACCTAAACGGAAAATATACTAGCAGAATATGGGATAGACTTTCTGAAACCTACATGGAAAATATACGAGTCAGAATATGGGATTGACTTTCTGACACCTACATGGAAAATATACTAGCAGAATATGGGATTGACTTTCTGAGACCTAAACAGAAAATATACTAGCAGAATATGGGATTGACTTTCTTAGACCTAAACAGAAAATATACCAGCAGAATATGGGATTGACTTTCATAGACCGAAATGGAAAATATACTAGCAGAATATGGGATTGACTTTCTGAGACCTAAATGGAAAATATACTAGCAGAATATGGGATTGACTTTCTGAGACCTAAACGGAAAAAATACTAGCAGAATATGGGATTGACTTTCTGAGACCTACATGGAAAATATACCAGCAGAATATGGGATTGACTTTCTGAGACCTAAATGGAAAATATACTAGCAGAATATGGAATTGACTTTCTGAGACCTAAACGGAAAATATACTAGCAGAATATGGGATAGACTTTCTGAAACCTACATGGAAAATATACTAGTCAGAATATGGGATTGACTTTCTGAGACCTAAACGGAAAATATACTAGCAGAATATGGGATTGACTTTCTGAGACCTAAATGGAAAATATACTAGCAGAATATGGGATTGACTTTCTGAGACCTAAATGGAAAATATACTAGCAGAATATGGGATTGACTTTCTGAGACCTAAATGGAAAATATACTAGCAGAATATGGGATTGACTTTCTGAGACCTAAATGGAAAATATACTAGCAGAATATGGAATTGACTTTCTGAGACCAAAACGGGAAATATACTAGCAGAATATGGGATTGACTTTCTGAAACCTACATAGAAAATATACTAGTCAGAATATGGGATTGACTTTCTGAGACCTAAATGGAAAATATACTAGCAAAATATGGGATTGACTTTCTGAGACCTAAATGGAAAATATACTAGCAGAATATGGGATTGACTTTCTGAGACCTGAATGGAAAATATACTAGCAGAATATGGGATTGACTTTCTGAGACCTAAACGGAAAATATACTAGCAGAATATGGGATAGACTTTCTGAAACCTACATGGAAAATATACGAGTCAGAATATGGGATTGACTTTCTAAGACCTAAACGGAAAATATACTAGCAGAATATGGGATTGACTTTCTGAGACCTAAACAGAAAATATACTAGCAGAATATGGGATTGACTTTCTGAGACCTAAATGGAAAATATACTAGCAGAATATGGGATTGACTTTCATAGACCTAAATGGAAAATATACTAGCAGAATATGGGATTGACTTTCATAGACCGAAATGGAAAATATACTAGCAGAATATGGGATTGACTTTCTGAGACCTAAATGGAAAATATACTAGCAGAATATGGGATTGACTTTCTGAGACCTAAACGGAAAAAATACTAGCAGAATATGGGATTGACTTTCTGAGACCTAAATGGAAAATATACCAGCAAAATATGGAATTGACTTTCTGAGACCTAAATGGAAAATATACTAGCAGAATATGGAATTGACTTTCTGAGACCAAAACGGAAAATATACTAGCAGAATATGGGATAGACTTTCTGAAACCTACATGGAAAATATACTAGTCAGAATATGGGATTGACTTTCTGAGACCTAAACGGAAAATATACTAGCAGAATATGGGATTGACTTTCTGAGACCTAAATGGAAAATATACTAGCAGAATATGGGATTGACTTTCTGAGACCTAAATGGAAAATATACTAGCAAAATATGGGATTGACTTTCTGAGACCTAAATGGAAAATATACTAGCAGAATATGTGATTGACTTTCTGAGACCTAAATGGAAAATATACTAGCAGAATATGGAATTGACTTTCTGAGACCTAAACGGAAAATATACTAGCAGAATATGGGATTGACTTTCTGAAACCTACATGGAAAATATACTAGTCAGAATATGGGATTGACTTTCTGAGACCTAAATGGAAAATATACTAACAAAATATGGGATTGACTTTCTGAGACCTAAATGGAAAATATACTAGCAGAATATGGGATTGACTTTCTGAGACCTAAATGGAAAATATACTAGCAGAATATGGGATAGACTTTCTGACACCTACATGGAAAATATACTAGTCAGAATATGGGATTGACTTTCTGTGACCTAAACGGAAAATATACTAGCAGAATATGGGATTGACTTTCTGAGACATAAATGGAAAATATACTAGCAGAATATGGGATTGACTTTCTGAGACCTAAATGGAAAATATACTAGCAGAATATGGGATTGACTTTCTGAGACCTAAACGGAAAAAATACTAGCAGAATATGGGATAGACTTTCTGAAACCTACATGGAAATTATACGAGTCAGAATATGGGATTGACTTTCTGAGACCTAAACGGAAAATATACTAGCAGAATATGGGATTGACTTTCTGAGACCTAAACAGAAAATATACTAGCAGAATATGGGATTGACTTTCTGAGACCTAAATGGAAAATATACTAGCAGAATATGGGATTGACTTTCTGAGACCTAAATGGAAAATATACTAGCAAAATATGGGATTGACTTTCTGAGACCTAAATGGAAAATATACTAGCAGAATATGGGATTGACTTTCTGAGACCTAAATGGAAAATATACTAGCAGAATATGGGATAGACTTTCTGACACCTACATGGAAAATATACTAGTCAGAATATGGGATTGACTTTCTGTGACCTAAACGGAAAATATACTAGCAGAATATGGGATTGACTTTCTGAGACCTAAACAGAAAATATACTAGCAGAATATGGGATTGACTTTCTGAGACCTAAACGGAAAATATACTAGCAGAATATGGGATTGACTTTCTGAGACCTAAACAGAAAATATACTAGCAGAATATGGGATTGACTTTCTGAGACCTAAATGGAAAATATACTAGCAGAATATGGGATTGACTTTCTGAGACCTAAACAGAAAATATACTAGCAGAATATGGGATTTACTTTCTGAGACCTAAATGGAAAATATACTAGCAGAATATGGGATTGACTTTCTGAGACCTAAATGGAAAATATACTAGCAGAATATGGAATTGACTTTCTGAGACCTAAACAGAAAATATACTAGCAGAATATGGGATTGACTTTCTGAGACCTAAATGGAAAATATACTAGCAGAATATGGGATTGACTTTCTGAGACCTAAATGGAAAATATACTAGCAGAATATGGGATTGACTTTCTGAGACCTAAATGGAAAATATACTAGCAGAATATGGGATTGACTTTCTGAGACCTAAATGGAAAATATACTAGAAGAATATGGAATTGACTTTCTGAGACCTAAACGGAAAATATACTAGCAGAATATGGGATTGACTTTCTGAAACCTACATGGAAAATATACTAGTCAGAATATGGGATTGACTTTCTGAGAGATAAATGGAAAATATACTAGCAGAATATTGGATTGACTTTCTGAGACCTAAATGGAAAATCTACTAGCAGAATATGGGATTGACTTTCTGAGACCTAAATGGAAAATATACTAGCAGAATATGGGATTGACTTTCTGAGACCTAAATGGAAAATATACTAGCAGAATATGGGATTGACTTTCTGAGACCTAAATGGAAAATATACTAGCAGAATATGGGATAGACTTTCTGAAACCTACATGGAAAATATACGAGTCAGAATATGGGATTGACTTTCTGAGACCTAAATGGAAAATATACTAGCAGAATATGGAATTGACTTTCTGAGACCTAAACAGAAAATATACTAGCAGAATATGGGATTGACTTTCTGAGACCTAAATGGAAAATATACTAGCAGAATATGGGATTGACTTTCTGAGACCTAAATGGAAAATATACTAGCAGAATATGGGATTGACTTTCTGAGACCTAAACGGAAAATATACTAGCAGAATATGGGATTGACTTTCTGAGACCTAAACAGAAAATATACTAGCAGAATATGGGATTTACTTTCTGAGACCTAAATGGAAAATATACTAGCAGAATATGGGATTGACTTTCTGAGACCTAAATGGAAAATATACTAGCAGAATATGGGATTGACTTTCTGAGACCTAAACAGAAAATATACTAGCAGAATATGGGATTGACTTTCTGAGACCTAAATGGAAAATATACTAGCAGAATATGGGATTGACTTTCTGAGACCTAAATGGAAAATATACTAGCAGAATATGGGATTGACTTTCTGAGACCTAAATGGAAAATATACTAGCAGAATATGGGATTGACTTTCTGAGACCTAAATGGAAAATATACTAGAAGAATATGGAATTGACTTTCTGAGACCTAAACGGAAAATATACTAGCAGAATATGGGATTGACTTTCTGAAACCTACATGGAAAATATACTAGTCAGAATATGGGATTGACTTTCTGAGAGATAAATGGAAAATATACTAGCAGAATATTGGATTGACTTTCTGAGACCTAAATGGAAAATCTACTAGCAGAATATGGGATTGACTTTCTGAGACCTAAATGGAAAATATACTAGCAGAATATGGGATTGACTTTCTGAGACCTAAATGGAAAATATACTAGCAGAATATGGGATTGACTTTCTGAGACCTAAATGGAAAATATACTAGCAGAATATGGGATAGACTTTCTGAAACCTACATGGAAAATATACTAGTCAGAATATGGGATTGACTTTCTGAGACCTAAACGGAAAATATTCTAGCAGAATATGGGATTGACTTTCTGAGACCTAAACAGAAAATATACTAGCAGAATATGGGATTGACTTTCTGAGACCTAAACGGAAAATATACTAGCAGAATATGGGATTGACTTTCTGAGACCTAAACAGAAACTATACTAGCAGAATATGGGATTGACTTTCTGAGACCTAAATGGAAAATATACTAGCAGAATATGGGATTGACTTTCTGAGACCTAAATGGAAAATATACTAGCAGAATATAGAATTGACTTTCTGAGACCTAAACGGAAAATATACTAGCAGAATATGGGATTGACTTTCTGAGACCTAAACGGAAAATATACTAGCAGAATATGGGATAGACTTTCTGAAACCTACATGGAAAATATACGAGTCAGAATATGGGATTGACTTTCTGACACCTACATGGAAAATATACTAGCAGAATATGGGATTGACTTTCTGAGACCTAAACAGAAAATATACTAGCAGAATATGGGATTGACTTTCTTAGACCTAAACAGAAAATATACCAGCAGAATATGGGATTGACTTTCATAGACCGAAATGGAAAATATACTAGCAGAATATGGGATTGACTTTCTGAGACCTAAATGGAAAATATACTAGCAGAATATGGGATTGACTTTCTGAGACCTAAACGGAAAAAATACTAGCAGAATATGGGATTGACTTTCTGAGACCTACATGGAAAATATACCAGCAGAATATGGGATTGACTTTCTGAGACCTAAATGGAAAATATACTAGCAGAATATGGAATTGACTTTCTGAGAC
Organism: Sepiola atlantica; assembly: GCA_963556195.1. Classification (NCBI taxonomy): domain Eukaryota; kingdom Metazoa; phylum Mollusca; class Cephalopoda; order Sepiida; family Sepiolidae; genus Sepiola; species Sepiola atlantica. The sequence continues at coordinate 16,481,959 of OY744542.1, read as the reverse complement.
CTAAACGGAAAATATACTAGCAGAATATGGGATAGACTTTCTGAAACCTACATGGAAAATATACTAGTCAGAATATGGGATTGACTTTCTGAGACCTAAACGGAAAATATACTAGCAGAATATGGGATTGACTTTCTGAGACCTAAATGGAAAATATACTAGCAGAATATGGGATTGACTTTCTGAGACCTAAATGGAAAATATACTAGCAGAATATGGGATTGACTTTCTGAGACCTAAATGGAAAATATACTAGCAGAATATGGGATTGACTTTCTGAGACCTAAATGGAAAATATACTAGCAGAATATGGAATTGACTTTCTGAGACCAAAACGGGAAATATACTAGCAGAATATGGGATTGACTTTCTGAAACCTACATAGAAAATATACTAGTCAGAATATGGGATTGACTTTCTGAGACCTAAATGGAAAATATACTAGCAAAATATGGGATTGACTTTCTGAGACCTAAATGGAAAATATACTAGCAGAATATGGGATTGACTTTCTGAGACCTGAATGGAAAATATACTAGCAGAATATGGGATTGACTTTCTGAGACCTAAACGGAAAATATACTAGCAGAATATGGGATAGACTTTCTGAAACCTACATGGAAAATATACGAGTCAGAATATGGGATTGACTTTCTGAGACCTAAACGGAAAATATACTAGCAGAATATGGGATTGACTTTCTGAGACCTAAACAGAAAATATACTAGCAGAATATGGGATTGACTTTCTGAGACCTAAATGGAAAATATACTAGCAGAATATGGGATTGACTTTCATAGACCTAAATGGAAAATATACTAGCAGAATATGGGATTGACTTTCATAGACCGAAATGGAAAATATACTAGCAGAATATGGGATTGACTTTCTGAGACCTAAATGGAAAATATACTAGCAGAATATGGGATTGACTTCCTGAGACCTAAACGGAAAAAATACTAGCAGAATATGGGATTGACTTTCTGAGACCTAAATGGAAAATATACCAGCAGAATATGGAATTGACTTTCTGAGACCTAAATGGAAAATATACTAGCAGAATATGGAATTGACTTTCTGAGACCAAAACGGAAAATATACTAGCAGAATATGGGATAGACTTTCTGAAACCTACATGGAAAATATACTAGTCAGAATATGGGATTGACTTTCTGAGACCTAAACGGAAAATATACTAGCAGAATATGGGATTGACTTTCTGAGACCTAAATGGAAAATATACTAGCAGAATATGGGATTGACTTTCTGAGACCTAAATGGAAAATATACTAGCAAAATATGGGATTGACTTTCTGAGACCTAAATGGAAAATATACTAGCAGAATATGTGATTGACTTTCTGAGACCTAAATGGAAAATATACTAGCAGAATATGGAATTGACTTTCTGAGACCTAAACGGAAAATATACTAGCAGAATATGGGATTGACTTTCTGAAACCTACATGGAAAATATACTAGTCAGAATATGGGATTGACTTTCTGAGACCTAAATGGAAAATATACTAGCAAAATATGGGATTGACTTTCTGAGACCTAAATGGAAAATATACTAGCAGAATATGGGATTGACTTTCTGAGACCTAAATGGAAAATATACTAGCAGAATATGGGATAGACTTTCTGACACCTACATGGAAAATATACTAGTCAGAATATGGGATTGACTTTCTGTGACCTAAACGGAAAATATACTAGCAGAATATGGGATTGACTTTCTGAGACATAAATGGAAAATATACTAGCAGAATATGGGATTGACTTTCTGAGACCTAAATGGAAAATATACTAGCAGAATATGGGATTGACTTTCTGAGACCTAAACGGAAAAAATACTAGCAGAATATGGGATAGACTTTCTGAAACCTACATGGAAAATATACGAGTCAGAATATGGGATTGACTTTCTGAGACCTAAACGGAAAATATACTAGCAGAATATGGGATTGACTTTCTGAGACCTAAACAGAAAATATACTAGCAGAATATGGGATTGACTTTCTGAGACCTAAATAGAAAATATACTAGCAGAATATGGGATTGACTTTCTGAGACCTAAATGGAAAATATACTAGCAAAATATGGGATTGACTTTCTGAGACCTAAATGGAAAATATACTAGCAGAATATGGGATTGACTTTCTGAGACCTAAATGGAAAATATACTAGCAGAATATGGGATAGACTTTCTGACACCTACATGGAAAATATACTAGTCAGAATATGGGATTGACTTTCTGTGACCTAAACGGAAAATATACTAGCAGAATATGGGATTGACTTTCTGAGACCTAAACAGAAAATATACTAGCAGAATATGGGATTGACTTTCTGAGACCTAAACGGAAAATATACTAGCAGAATATGGGATTGACTTTCTGAGACCTAAACAGAAAATATACTAGCAGAATATGGGATTGACTTTCTGAGACCTAAACGGAAAATATACTAGCAGAATATGGGATTGACTTTCTGAGACCTAAATGGAAAATATACTAGAAGAATATGGAATTGACTTTCTGAGACATAAACGGAAAATATACTAGCAGAATATGGGATTGACTTTCTGAAACCTACATGGAAAATATACTAGTCAGAATATGGGATTGACTTTCTGAGAGATAAATGGAAAATATACTAGCAGAATATTGGATTGACTTTCTGAGACTTTAATGGAAAATCTACTAGCAGAATATGGGATTGACTTTCTGAGACCTAAATGGAAAATATACTAGCAGAATATGGGATTGACTTTCTGAGACCTAAATGGAAAATATACTAGCAGAATATGGGATTGACTTTCTGAGACCTAAATGGAAAATATACTAGCAGAATATGGGATAGACTTTCTGAAACCTACATGGAAAATATACTAGTCAGAATATGGGATTGACTTTCTGAGACCTAAACGGAAAATATTCTAGCCGAATATGGGATTGACTTTCTGAGACCTAAACAGAAAATATACTAGCAGAATATGGGATTGACTTTCTGAGACCTAAACAGAAACTATACTAGCAGAATATGGGATTGACTTTCTGAGACCTAAATGGAAAATATACTAGCAGAATATGGGATTGACTTTCTGAGACTTAAATGGAAAATATACTAGCAGAATATAGAATTGACTTTCTGAGACCTAAACGGAAAATATACTAGCAGAATATGGGATTGACTTTCTGAGACCTAAACGGAAAATATACTAGCAGAATATGGGATAGACTTTCTGAAACCTACATGGAAAATATACGAGTCAGAATATGGGATTGACTTTCTGACACCTACATGGAAAATATACTAGCAGAATATGGGATTGACTTTCTGAGACCTAAACAGAAAATATACTAGCAGAATATGGGATTGACTTTCTTAGACCTAAACAGAAAATATACCAGCAGAATATGGGATTGACTTTCATAGACCGAAATGGAAAATATACTAGCAGAATATGGGATTGACTTTCTGAGACCTAAATGGAAAATATACTAGCAGAATATGGGATTGACTTTCTGAGACCTAAACGGAAAAAATACTAGCAGAATATGGGATTGACTTTCTGAGACCTACATGGAAAATATACCAGCAGAATATGGGATTGACTTTCTGAGACCTAAATGGAAAATATACTAGCAGAATATGGAATTGACTTTCTGAGACCTAAACGGAAAATATACTAGCAGAATATGGGATAGACTTTCTGAAACCTACATGGAAAATATACTAGTCAGAATATGGGATTGACTTTCTGAGACCTAAACGGAAAATATACTAGCAGAATATGGGATTGACTTTCTGAGACCTAAATGGAAAATATACTAGCAGAATATGGGATTGACTTTCTGAGACCTAAATGGAAAATATACTAGCAGAATATGGGATTGACTTTCTGAGACCTAAATGGAAAATATACTAGCAGAATATGGGATTGACTTTCTGAGACCTAAATGGAAAATATACTAGCAGAATATGGAATTGACTTTCTGAGACCAAAACGGGAAATATACTAGCAGAATATGGGATTGACTTTCTGAAACCTACATAGAAAATATACTAGTCAGAATATGGGATTGACTTTCTGAGACCTAAATGGAAAATATACTAGCAAAATATGGGATTGACTTTCTGAGACCTAAATGGAAAATATACTAGCAGAATATGGGATTGACTTTCTGAGACCTGAATGGAAAATATACTAGCAGAATATGGGATTGACTTTCTGAGACCTAAACGGAAAATATACTAGCAGAATATGGGATAGACTTTCTGAAACCTACATGGAAAATATACGAGTCAGAATATGGGATTGACTTTCTGAGACCTAAACGGAAAATATACTAGCAGAATATGGGATTGACTTTCTGAGACCTAAACAGAAAATATACTAGCAGAATATGGGATTGACTTTCTGAGACCTAAATGGAAAATATACTAGCAGAATATGGGATTGACTTTCATAGACCTAAATGGAAAATATACTAGCAGAATATGGGATTGACTTTCATAGACCGAAATGGAAAATATACTAGCAGAATATGGGATTGACTTTCTGAGACCTAAATGGAAAATATACTAGCAGAATATGGGATTGACTTTCTGAGACCTAAACGGAAAAAATACTAGCAGAATATGGGATTGACTTTCTGAGACCTAAATGGAAAATATACCAGCAGAATATGGAATTGACTTTCTGAGACCTAAATGGAAAATATACTAGCAGAATATGGAATTGACTTTCTGAGACCAAAACGGAAAATATACTAGCAGAATATGGGATAGACTTTCTGAAACCTACATGGAAAATATACTAGTCAGAATATGGGATTGACTTTCTGAGACCTAAACGGAAAATATACTAGCAGAATATGGGATTGACTTTCTGAGACCTAAATGGAAAATATACTAGCAGAATATGGGATTGACTTTCTGAGACCTAAATGGAAAATATACTAGCAAAATATGGGATTGACTTTCTGAGACCTAAATGGAAAATATACTAGCAGAATATGTGATTGACTTTCTGAGACCTAAATGGAAAATATACTAGCAGAATATGGAATTGACTTTCTGAGACCTAAACGGAAAATATACTAGCAGAATATGGGATTGACTTTCTGAAACCTACATGGAAAATATACTAGCAGAATATGGGATTGACTTTCTGAGACCTAAATGGAAAATATACTAGCAAAATATGGGATTGACTTTCTGAGACCTAAATGGAAAATATACTAGCAGAATATGGGATTGACTTTCTGAGACCTAAATGGAAAATATACTAGCAGAATATGGGATAGACTTTCTGACACCTACATGGAAAATATACTAGTCAGAATATGGGATTGACTTTCTGTGACCTAAACGGAAAATATACTAGCAGAATATGGGATTGACTTTCTGAGACATAAATGGAAAATATACTAGCAGAATATGGGATTGACTTTCTGAGACCTAAATGGAAAATATACTAGCAGAATATGGGATTGACTTTCTGAGACCTAAACGGAAAAAATACTAGCAGAATATGGGATAGACTTTCTGAAACCTACATGGAAAATATACGAGTCAGAATATGGGATTGACTTTCTGAGACCTAAACGGAAAATATACTAGCAGAATATGGGATTGACTTTCTGAGACCTAAACAGAAAATATACTAGCAGAATATGGGATTGACTTTCTGAGACCTAAATGGAAAATATACTAGCAGAATATGGGATTGACTTTCTGAGACCTAAATGGAAAATATACTAGCAAAATATGGGATTGACTTTCTGAGACCTAAATGGAAAATATACTAGCAGAATATGGGATTGACTTTCTGAGACCTAAATGGAAAATATACTAGCAGAATATGGGATAGACTTTCTGACACCTACATGGAAAATATACTAGTCAGAATATGGGATTGACTTTCTGTGACCTAAACGGAAAATATACTAGCAGAATATGGGATTGACTTTCTGAGACCTAAACAGAAAATATACTAGCAGAATATGGGATTGACTTTCTGAGACCTAAACGGAAAATATACTAGCAGAATATGGGATTGACTTTCTGAGACCTAAACAGAAAATATACTAGCAGAATATGGGATTGACTTTCTGAGACCTAAATGGAAAATATACTAGCAGAATATGGGATTGACTTTCTGAGACCTAAATGGAAAATATACTAGCAGAATATGGAATTGACTTTCTGAGACCTAAACAGAAAATATACTAGCAGAATATGGGATTGACTTTCTGAGACCTAAATGGAAAATATACTAGCAGAATATGGGATTGACTTTCTGAGACCTAAATGGAAAATATACTAGCAGAATATGGGATTGACTTTCTGAGACCTAAATGGAAAATATACTAGCAGAATATGGGATTGACTTTCTGAGACCTAAATGGAAAATATACTAGCAGAATATGGAATTGACTTTCTGAGACCTAAACGGAAAATATACTAGCAGAATATGGGATTGACTTTCTGAAACCTACATGAAAAATATACTAGTCAGAATATGGGATTGACTTTCTGAGACATAAATGGAAAATATACTAGCAGAATATTGGATTGACTTTCTGAGACCTAAATGGAAAATCTACTAGCAGAATATGGGATTGACTTTCTGAGACCTAAATGGAAAATATACTAGCAGAATATGGGATAGACTTTCTGAAAGCTCCATGGAAAATATACTAGTCAGAATATGGGATTGACTTTCTGAGACCTAAACGGAAAATATTCTAGCAGAATATGGGATTGACTTTCTGAGACCTAAACATAAAATATACTAGCAGAATATGGGATTGACTTTCTGAGACCTAAACGGAAAATATACTAGCAGAATATGGGATTGACTTTCTGAGACCTAAATGGAAAATATACTAGCAGAATATGGGATTGACTTTCTGAGACCTTTACGGAAAATATACTAGCAGAATATGGGATAGACTTTCTGAAACCTACATGGAAAATATACTAGCAGAATATGGGATTGACTTTCTGAGACCTAAACAGAAAATATACTAGCAGAATATGGGATTGACTTTCTGAGACCTAAATGGAAAATATACTAGCAGAATATGGGATTGACTTTCTGAGACCTAAATGGAAAATATACTAGCAGAATATGGGATTGACTTTCTGAGACCTAAATGGAAAATATACTAGCAGAATATGGAATTGACTTTCTGAGACCTAAACGGAAAATATACTAGCAGAATATGGGATTGACTTTCTGAGACCGAAACGTAAAATATACTAGCAGAATATGGGATTGACTTTCTGAGACCTAAATGTAAAATATACTAGCAGAATATGGGATTGACTTTCATAGACCTAAATGGAAAATATACTAGCAGAATATGGGATTGACTTTCATAGACCTAAATGGAACATATACTAGCAGAATATGGGATTGACTTTCTGAGACCGAAACGGAAAATATACTAGCAGAATATGGGATTGACTTTCTGAGACCTAAACGGAAAATATACTAGCAGAATATGGGATTGACTTTCTGAGACCTAAACGGAAAATATACTAGCAGAATATGGGATTGAATTTCTGAGACCTAAACGGAAAATATACTAGCAGAATATGGGATTGACTTTCTGAGACCTAAACGGAAAATATACTAGCAGAATATGGGATTGACTTTCTGAGACATAAACGGAACATATACTAGCAGAATATGGGATTGACTTTCTGAGACCTAAACAGAAAATATACTAGCAGAATATGGGATTGACTTTCTGAGACCTAAATGTAAAATATACTAGCAGAATATGGGATTGACTTTCTGAGACCTTAACGGAAAATATACTAGCAGAATATGGGATTGACTTTCTGAGACCTAAACGGAAAATATACTAGCAGAATATGGGATAGACTTTCTGAAACCTACATGGAAAATATACGAGTCAGAATATGGGATTGACTTTCTGAGACCTAAACGGAAAATATACTAGCAGAATATGGGATTGACTTTCTGAAACCTAAACAGAAAATATACTAGCAGAATATGGGATTGACTTTATGAGACCTAAATGGAAAATATACTAGCAGAATATGGGATTGACTTTCTGAGACCTAAATGGAAAATATACTAGCAGAATATGGAATTGACTTTCTGAGACCTAAACGGAAAATATACTAGCAGAATATGGGATTGACTTTCTGAGACCTAAACGGAAAATATACTAGCAGAATATGGGATAGACTTTCTGAAACCTACATGGAAAATATACTAGTCAGAATATGGAATTGACTTTCTGAGACCTAAACGGAAAATATACTAGCAGAATATGGGATAGACTTTCTGAAACCTACATGGAAAATATACTAGTCAGAATATGGGATTGACTTTCTGAGACCTAAACAGAAAATATACTAGCAGAATATGAAATTGACTTTCTGAGACCTAAATGGAAAATATTCTAGCAGAATATGGGATTGACTTTCTGAGACCTAAACAGAAAATATACTAGCAGAATATGGGATTGACTTTCTGAGACCTAAACGGAAAATATACTAGCAGAATATGGGATTGACTTTCTGAGACCTAAACAGAAAATATACTAGCAGAATATGGAATTGACTTTCTGAGACCTAAATGGAAAATATACTAGCAGAATATGGGATTGACTTTCTGAGACCTAAATGGAAAATTTACTAGCAGAATATGGAATTGACTTTCTGACACCTAAACGGAAAATATACTAGCAGAATATGGGATTGACTTTCTGAGACCTAAACGGAAAATATACTAGCAGAATATGGGATTGACTTTCATAGACCTAAACGGAAAATATACTAGCAGAATATGGGATAGACTTTCTGAAACCTACATGGAAAATATACGAGTCAGAATATGGGATTGACTTTCTGAGACCTAAACGGAAAATATACTAGCAGAATATGGGATTGACTTTCTGAGACCTAAATGGAAAATATACTAGCAGAATATGGGATAGACTTTCTGAAACCTACATGGAAAATATACTAGTCAGAATATGGGATTGACTTTCTGAGACCTAAACGGAAAATATACTAGCAGAATATGGGATAGACTTTCTGAAACCTACATGGAAAATATACTAGTCAGAATATGGGATTGACTTTCTGAGACCTAAACGGAAAATATACTAGCAGAATATGGGATTGACTTTCTGAGACCTAAACAGAAAATATACTAGCAGAATATGGGATTGACTTTCTTAGACATAAACGGAAAATATACTAGCAGAATATGGGATTGACCTTCTGAGACCTAAACAGAAAATATACTAGCAGAATATGGGATTGACTTTCTGAGACCTAAATGGAAAATATACTAGCAGAATATGGGATTGACTTTCTAGGACCTAAATGGAAAATATACTAGCAGAATATGGAATTGACTTTCTGAGACCTAAACGGAAAATATACTAGCAGAATATGGGATTGACTTTCTGAGACCTAAACGGAAAATATACTAGCAGAATATGGGATAGACTTTCTGAAACCTACATGGAAAATATACTAGTCAGAATATGGGATTGACTTTCTGAGACCTAAACGGAAAATATACTAGCAGAATATGGGATAGACTTTCTGAAACCTACATGGAAAATATACTAGTCAGAATATGGGATTGACTTTCTGAGACCTAAACGGAAAATATGCTAGCAGAATATGGGATTGACTTTCTGAGACCTAAACAGAAAATATACTAGCAGAATATGAAATTGACTTTCTGAGACCTAAATGGAAAATATACTAGCAGAATATGAGATTGACTTTCTGAGACCTAAACGGAAAATATACTGGCAGAATATGGGATTGACTTTCTGAGACCTAAACAGAAAATATACTAGCAGAATATGGGATTGACTTTCTGAGACCTAAACAGAAAATATACTAGCAGAATATGGGATTGACTTTCTGAGACCTAAATGGAAAATATACTAGCAGAATATGTGATAGACTTTCTGAGATGTAAACGGAAAATATACTAGCAGAATATGGGATTGACTTTCTGAGACCTAAACGGAAAATATACTAGCAGAATATGGGATTGACTTTCTGAGACCTAAATAGAAAATATACTAGCAGAATATGGAATTGACTTTCTGAGACCTAAACGGAAAATATACTAGCAGAATATGTGATTGACTTTCTGAGACCTTTACGGAAAATATACTAGCAGAATATGGGATAGACTTTCTGAAACCTACATGGAAAATATACTAGCAGAATATGGGATTGACTTTCTGAGACCTAAACAGAAAATATACTAGCAGAATATGGGATTGACTTTCTGAGACCTAAATGGAAAATATACTAGCAGAATATGGGATTGACTTTCTGAGACCTAAATGGAAAATATACTAGCAGAATATGGGATTGACTTTCTGAGACCTAAATGGAAAATATACTAGCAGAATATGGAATTGACTTTCTGAGACCTAAACGGAAAATATACTAGCAGAATATGGGATTGACTTTCTGAGACCGAAACGTAAAATATACTAGCAGAATATGGGATTGACTTTCTGAGACCTAAATGTAAAATATACTAGCAGAATATGGGATTGACTTTCATAGACCTAAATGGAAAATATACTAGCAGAATATGGGATTGACTTTCATAGACCTAAATGGAACATATACTAGCAGAATATGGGATGGACTTTCTGAGACCGAAACGGAAAATATACTAGCAGAATATGGGATTGACTTTCTGAGACCTAAACGGAAAATATACTAGCAGAATATGGGATTGACTTTCTGAGACCTAAACGGAAAATATACTAGCAGAATATGGGATTGAATTTCTGAGACCTAAACGGAAAATATACTAGCAGAATATGGGATTGACTTTCTGAGACCTAAACGGAAAATATACTAGCAGAATATGGGATTGACTTTCTGAGACCTAAACGGAAAATATACTAGCAGAATATGGGATTGACTTTCTGAGACCTAAACAAAAAATATACTAGCAGAATATGGGATTGACTTTCTGAGACCTAAACGGAAAATATACTAGCAGAATATGGGATTGACTTTCTGAGACCTAAACGGAAAATATACTAGCAGAATATGGGATTGACTTTCTGAGACCTAAATGTAAAATATACTAGCAGAATATGGGATTGACTTTCTGAGACATAAACGGAACATATACTAGCAGAATATGGGATTGACTTTCTGAGACCTAAACGGAAAATATACTAGCAGAATATGGGATTGACTTTCTGAGACCTAAATGTAAAATATACTAGCAGAATATGGGATTGACTTTCTGAGACCTAAACGGAAAATATACTAGCAGAATATGGGATTGACTTTCTGAGACCTAAACGGAAAATATACTAGCAGAATATGGGATAGACTTTCTGAAACCTACATGGAAAATATACGAGTCAGAATATGGGATTGACTTTCTGAGACCTAAACGGAAAATATACTAGCAGAATATGGGATTGACTTTCTGAGACCTAAATGGAAAATATACTAGCAGAATATGGGATAGACTTTCTGAAACCTACATGGAAAATATACTAGTCAGAATATGGGATTGACTTTCTGAGACCTAAACGGAAAATATACTAGCAGAATATGGGATAGACTTTCTGAAACCTACATGGAAAATATACTAGTCAGAATATGGGATTGACTTTATGAGACCTAAACGGAAAATATACTAGAAGAATATGGGATTGACTTTCTGAGACCTAAACAGAAAATATACTAGCAGAATATGGGATTGACTTTCTGAGACCTAAACGGAAAATATACTAGCAGAATATGGGATTGACCTTCTGAGACCTAAACAGAAAATATACTAGCAGAATATGGGATTGACTTTCTGAGACCTAAATAGAAAATATACTAGCAGAATATGGGATTGACTTTCTGAGACCTAAATGGAAAATATACTAGCACTATATGGAATTGACTTTCTGAGACCTAAACGGAAAATATACTAGCAGAATATGGGATTGACTTTCTGAGACCTAAACGGAAAATATACTAGCAGAATATGGGATAGACTTTCTGAAACCTACATGGAAAATATACTAGTCAGAATATGGGATTGACTTTCTGAGACCTAAACGGAAAATATACTAGCAGAATATGGGATAGACTTTCTGAAACCTACATGGAAAATATACTAGTCAGAATATGGGATTGACTTTCTGAGACCTAAACGGAAAATATACTAGCAGAATATGGGATTGACTTTCTGAGACCTAAACAGAAAATATACTAGCAGAATATGAAATTGACTTTCTGAGACCTAAATGGAAAATATTCTAGCAGAATATGGGATTGACTTTCTGAGACCTAAACAGAAAATATACTAGCAGAATATGGGATTGACTTTCTGAGACCTAAACGGAAAATATACTAGCAGAATATGGGATTGACTTTCTGAGACCTAAACAGAAAATATACTAGCAGAATATGGGATTGACTTACTGAGACCTAAATGGAAAATATACTAGCAGAATATGGGATTGACTTTCTGAGACCTAAATGGAAAATATACTAGCAGAATATGGAATTGACTTTCTGAGACGTAAACGGAAAATATACTAGCAGAATATGGGATTGACTTTCTGAGACCTAAACGGAAAATATACTAGCAGAATATGGGATTGACTTTCTGAGACCTAAACAGAAAATATACTAGCAGAATATGGGATAGACTTTCTGAAACCTACATGGAAAATATACGAGTAAGAATATGGGATTGACTTTCTGAGACCTAAACGGAAAATATACTAGCAGAATATGGGATTGACTTTCTGAGACCTAAATCGAAAATATACTAGCAGAATATGGGATAGACTTTCTGAAACCTACATGTAAAATATACTAGTCAGAATATGGGATTGACTTTCTGAGACCTAAACGGAAAATATACTAGCAGAATATGGGATAGACTTTCTGAAACCTACATGGAAAATATACTAGTCAGAATATGGGATTGACTTTCTGAGACCTAAACGGAAAATATACTAGCAGAATATGGGATTGACTTTCTGAGACCTAAACAGAAAATATACTAGCAGAATATGGGATTGACTTTCTGAGACCTAAACGGAAAATATACTAGCCGAATATGGGATTGACCTTCTGAGACCTAAACAGAAAATATACTAGCAGAATATGGGATTGACTTTCTGAGACCTAAATGTAAAATATACTAGCAGAATATGGGATTGACTTTCTGAGACCTAAACGGAAATATTCTAGCAGAATATGGAATTGACTTTCTGAGACCTAAACGGAAAATATACTAGCAGAATATGGGATTGACTTTCTGAGACCTAAACGGAAAATATACTAGCAGAATATGGGATAGACTTTCTGAAACCTACATGGAAAATATACTAGTCAGAATATGGGATTGACTTTCTGAGACCTAAACGGAAAATATACTAACAGAATATGGGATAGACTTTCTGAAACCTACATGGAAAATATACTAGTCAGAATATGGGATTGACTTTCTGAGACCTAAACGGAAAATATACTAGCAGAATATGGGATTGACTTTCTGAGACCTAAACAGAAAATATACTAGCAGAATATGAAATTGACTTTCTGAGACCTAAATAGAAAATATACTAGCAGAATATGGGATTGACTTTCTGAGACCTAAACGGAAAATATACTAGCAGAATATGGGATTGACTTTCTGAGACCTAAACAGAAAATATACTAGCAGAATATGGGATTGACTTTCTGAGACCTAAACAGGAAATATACTAGCAGAATATGGGATTGACTTTCTGAGACCTAAATGGAAAATATACTAGCAGAATATGTGATAGACTTTCTGAGATGTAAACGGAAAATATACTAGCAGAATATGGGATTGACTTTCTGAGACCTAAACGGAAAATATACTAGCAGAATATGGGATTGACTTTCTGAGGCCGTAAATAGAAAATATACTAGCAGAATATGGAATTGACTTTCTGAGACCTAAACGGAAAATATACTAGCAGAATATGTGATTGACTTTCTGAGACCTTTACGGAAAATATACTAGCAGAATATGGGATAGACTTTCTGAAACCTACATGGAAAATATACTAGCAGAATATGGGATTGACTTTCTGAGACCTAAACAGAAAATATACTAGCAGAATATGGGATTGACTTTCTGAGACCTAAATGGAAAATATACTAGCAGAATATGGGATTGACTTTCTGAGACCTAAATGGAAAATATACTAGCAGAATATGGGATTGACTTTCTGAGACCTAAATGGAAAATATACTAGCAGAATATGGAATTGACTTTCTGAGACCTAAACGGAAAATATACTAGCAGAATATGGGATTGACTTTCTGAGACCGAAACGGAAAATATACTAGCAGAATATGGGATTGACTTTCTGAGACCTAAACGGAAAATATACTAGCAGAATATGGGATTGAATTTCTGAGACCTAAACGGAAAATATACTAGCAGAATATGGGATTGACTTTCTGAGACCTAAACGGAAAATATACTAGCAGAATATGGGATTGACTTTCTGAGACCTAAACGGAACATATACTAGCAGAATATGGGATTGACTTTCTGAGACCTAAACGGAAAATATACTAGCAGAATATGGGATTGACTTTCTGAGACCTAAACGGAAAATATACTAGCAGAATATGGGATTGACTTTCTGAGACCTAAACGGAAAATATACTAGCAGAATATGGGATTGACTTTCTGAGACCTAAACGGAAAATATACTAGCAGAATATGGGATTGACTTTCTGAGACCTAAACAGAAAATATACTAGCAGAATATGGGATTGACTTTCTGAGATTTAAATGTAAAATATACTAGCAGAATATGGGATTGACTTTCTGAGACATAAACGGAACATATACTAGCAGAATATGGGATTGACTTTCTGAGACCTAAACGGAAAATATACTAGCAGAATATGGGATTGACTTTCTGAGACCTAAATGTAAAATATACTAGCAGAATATGGGATTGACTTTCTGAGACCTAAACGGAAATATTCTAGCAGAATATGGGATTGACTTTCTGAGACCTAAACGGAAAATATACTAGCAGAATATGGGATTGACTTTCTGAGACCTAAACGGAAAATATACTAGCAGAATATGGGATTGACTTTCTGAGACCTAAACGGAAAATATACTAGCAGAATATGGGATTGACTTTCTGAGACCTAAACGGAAAATATACTAGCAGAATATGGGATTGACTTTCTGTGACCTAAATGTAAAATATACTAGCAGAATATGGGATTGACTTTCTGAGACATAAGCGGAAAATATACTAGCAGAATATGGGATTGACTTTCTGAGACCTAAATGTAAAATATACTAGCAGAATATGGGATTGACTTTCATAGACCTAAATGGAAAATATACTAGCAGAATATGGGATTGACTTTCATAGACCTAAATGGAAAATATACTAGCAGAATATGGGATTGACTTTCTGTAACCTAAACAGAAAAAATACTAGCAGAATATGGGATTGACTTTCTGAGACCTAAACGGAAAAAATACTAGCAGAATATGGGATTGACTTTCTGAGACCTAAACAGAAAAAATACTAGCAGAATATGGGATTGACTTTCTGAGACCTCAATGGAAAATATACTAGCAGAATAAGAGATTGACTTTCTGAGACCTAAATGGAAAATATACTAGCAGAATATGGGATTGACTTTCATAGACCTAAATGGAAAATATACTAGCAGAATATGGAATTGACTTTCTGAGACCTAAACGGAAAATATACTAGCAGAATATGGGATAGACTTTCTGAAACCTACATGGAAAATATACTAGTCAGAATATGGGATTGACTTTCATAGACCTAAATGGAAAATATACTAGCAGAATATGGGATTGACTTTCTGAGACCTAAACGGAAAATATACTAGCAGAATATGGGATTGACTTTCTCAAACCCTAAATGGAAAATATACTAGCAGAATATGGGATTGACTTTCTGAGACCTAAATGGAAAATATACTAGCAGAATATGAGATTGACTTTCTCAAACCCTAAATGGAAAATATACTAGTCAGAATATGGGATTGACTTTCTGAGACCTAAATGGAAAATATACTAGCAGAATATGAGATTGACTTTCTGAGACCTAAACGGAAAATATACTAGCAGAATATGGGATTGACTTTCTGAGACCTCAATGGAAAATATACTAGCAGAATATGGGATTGACTTTCTTAGACCTAAACGGAAAATATACTAGCAGAAATGGGATTGACTTTCTGAGACCTAAACGGAAAATATACTAGCAGAATATGGGATTGACTTTCTGAGACCTAAACAGAAAAAATACTAGCAGAATATGGGATTGACTTTCTGAGACATCAATGGAAAATATACTAGCAGAATATGGGATTGACTTTCTGAGACCTAAACGGAAAATATACTAGCAGAAATGGGATTGACTTTCTGAGACATAAATGGAAAATATACTAGCAGAATATGGGATTGACTTTCTGAGACCTAAACGGAAAATATACTAGCAGAATATGGGATTGACTTTCTGAGACCTAAACAGAAAATATACTAGCAGAATTTGGGATTGACTTTCTGAGACCTAAACGGAAAATATACTAGCAGAAATGGGATTGACTTTCTGAGACCTAAATGGAAAATATACTAGCAGAATTTGGGATTGACTTTCTGAGACCTAAATGGAAAATATACTAGCAGAATATGGGATTGACTTTCTGAGACCTAAATGGAAAATATGCTAGCAGAATATGGGATTGACTTTCTGAGACGTGAATGGAAAATATACTAGCAGAATATGGGATTGACTTTCTGAGACCTAAACGGAAAATATACTAGCAGAAATGGGATTGACTTTCTGAGACATAAATGGAAAATATACTAGCAGAATATGGGATTGACTTTCTGAGACCTAAACGGAAAATATACTAGCAGAATATGGGATTGACTTTCTGAGACTTAAACGGAAAATATACTAGCAGAATTTGGGATTGACTTTCTGAGACCTAAACGGAAAATATACTAGCAGAATTTGGGATTGACTTTCTGAGAACTAAACGGAAAATATGCTAGCAGAATATGGGATTGACTTTCTGAGACCTAAACGGAAAATATACTAGCAGAATTTGGGATTGACTTTCTGAGACCTAAACGGAAAATATACTAGCAGAATTTGGGATTGACTTTCTGAGACCTAAATGGAAAATATGCTAGCAGAATATGGGATTGACTTTCTGAGACCTAAATGGAAAATATACTAGCAGAATATGGGATTGACTTTCTGAGACCTAAACGGAAAATATACTAGCAGAATATGGGATTGACTTTCTGAGACCTAAACGGAAAAAATACTAGCAGAATATGGGATTGACTTTCTGAGACCTAAACAGAAAAAATACTAGCAGAATATGGGATTGACTTTCTGAGACCTCAATGGAAAATATACTAGCAGAATATGAGATTGACTTTCTGAGACCTAAATGGAAAATATACTAGCAGAATATCGGATTGACTTTCATAGACCTAAATGGAAAATATACTAGCAGAATATGGAATTGACTTTCTGAGACCTAAACGGAAAATATACTAGCAGAATATGGGATAGACTTTCTGAAACCTACATGGAAAATATACTAGTCAGAATATGGGATTGACTTTCATAGACCTAAATGGAAAATATACTAGCAGAATATGGGATTGACTTTCTGAGACCTAAACGGAAAATATACTAGCAGAATATGGGATTGACTTTCTCAAACCCTAAATGGAAAATATACTAGCAGAATATGGGATTGACTTTCTGAGACCTCAATGGAAAATATACTAGCAGATTATGGGATTGACTTTCTGAGACCTCAATGGAAAATATACTAGCAGAATATGAGATTGACTTTCTGAGACCTAAATGGAAAATATACTAGCAGAATATGGGATTGACTTTCTGAGACCTAAATGGAAAATATACTAGCAGAATATGGGATTTACTTTCTTAGACCTAAACGGAAAATATACTAGCAGAATATGGGATTGACTTTCTGAGACCTAAATGGAAAATATACTAGCAGAATATGGGATTGACTTTCTGAGACCTAAATGGAAAATATACTAGCAGAATATGGGATTGACTTTCTGAGACCTAAATGGAAAATATACTAGCAGAATATGAGATTGACTTTCTCAAACCCTAAATGGAAAATATACTAGTCAGAATATGGGATTGACTTTCTGAGACCTAAATGGAAAATATACTAGCAGAATATGAGATTGACTTTCTGAGACCTAAACGGAAAATATACTAGCAGAATATGGGATTGACTTTCTGAGACCTCAATGGAAAATATACTAGCAGAATATGGGATTGACTTTCTTAGACCTAAACGGAAAATATACTAGCAGAAATGGGATTGACTTTCTGAGACATAAATGGAAAATATACTAGCAGAATATGGGATTGACTTTCTGAGACCTAAACAGAAAAAATACTAGCAGAATATGGGATTGACTTTCTGAGACATCAATGGAAAATATACTAGCAGAATATGGGATTGACTTTCTGAGACCTAAACGGAAAATATACTAGCAGAAATGGGATTGACTTTCTGAGACATAAATGGAAAATATACTAGCAGAATATGGGATTGACTTTCTGAGACCTAAACGGAAAATATACTAGCAGAATATGGGATTGACTTTCTGAGACCTAAACGGAAAATATACTAGCAGAATTTGGGATTGACTTTCTGAGACCTAAACGGAAAATATACTAGCAGAAATGGGATTGACTTTCTGAGACCTAAATGGAAAATATACTAGCAGAATTTGGGATTGACTTTCTGAGACCTAAATGGAAAATATACTAGCAGAATTTGGGATTGACTTTCTGAGACCTAAATGGAAAATATGCTAGCAGAATATGGGATTGACTTTCTGAGACCTAAATGGAAAATATACTAGCAGAATATGGGATTGACTTTCTGAGACCTAAACGGAAAATATACTAGCAGAAATGGGATTGACTTTCTGAGACATAAATGGAAAATATACTAGCAGAATATGGGATTGACTTTCTGAGACCTAAACGGAAAATATACTAGCAGAATATGGGATTGACTTTCTGAGACCTAAACGGAAAATATACTAGCAGAATTTGGGATTGACTTTCTGAGACCTAAACGGAAAATATACTAGCAGAATATGGGATTGACTTTCTGAGACCTAAACAGAAAATATACTAGCAGAATATGGGATTGACTTTCTGAGATTTAAATGTAAAATATACTAGCAGAATATGGGATTGACTTTCTGAGACATAAACGGAACATATACTAGCAGAATATGGGATTGACTTTCTGAGACCTAAACGGAAAATATACTAGCAGAATATGGGATTGACTTTCTGAGACCTAAATGTAAAATATACTAGCAGAATATGGGATTGACTTTCTGAGACCTAAACGGAAATATTCTAGCAGAATATGGGATTGACTTTCTGAGACCTAAACGGAAAATATACTAGCAGAATATGGGATTGACTTTCTGAGACCTAAACGGAAAATATACTAGCAGAATATGGGATTGACTTTCTGAGACCTAAACGGAAAATATACTAGCAGAATATGGGATTGACTTTCTGAGACCTAAACGGAAAATATACTAGCAGAATATGGGATTGACTTTCTGTGACCTAAATGTAAAATATACTAGCAGAATATGGGATTGACTTTCTGAGACATAAGCGGAAAATATACTAGCAGAATATGGGATTGACTTTCTGAGACCTAAATGTAAAATATACTAGCAGAATATGGGATTGACTTTCATAGACCTAAATGGAAAATATACTAGCAGAATATGGGATTGACTTTCATAGACCTAAATGGAAAATATACTAGCAGAATATGGGATTGACTTTCTGTAACCTAAACAGAAAAAATACTAGCAGAATATGGGATTGACTTTCTGAGACCTAAACGGAAAAAATACTAGCAGAATATGGGATTGACTTTCTGAGACCTAAACAGAAAAAATACTAGCAGAATATGGGATTGACTTTCTGAGACCTCAATGGAAAATATACTAGCAGAATAAGAGATTGACTTTCTGAGACCTAAATGGAAAATATACTAGCAGAATATGGGATTGACTTTCATAGACCTAAATGGAAAATATACTAGCAGAATATGGAATTGACTTTCTGAGACCTAAACGGAAAATATACTAGCAGAATATGGGATAGACTTTCTGAAACCTACATGGAAAATATACTAGTCAGAATATGGGATTGACTTTCATAGACCTAAATGGAAAATATACTAGCAGAATATGGGATTGACTTTCTGAGACCTAAACGGAAAATATACTAGCAGAATATGGGATTGACTTTCTCAAACCCTAAATGGAAAATATACTAGCAGAATATGGGATTGACTTTCTGAGACCTAAATGGAAAATATACTAGCAGAATATGAGATTGACTTTCTCAAACCCTAAATGGAAAATATACTAGTCAGAATATGGGATTGACTTTCTGAGACCTAAATGGAAAATATACTAGCAGAATATGAGATTGACTTTCTGAGACCTAAACGGAAAATATACTAGCAGAATATGGGATTGACTTTCTGAGACCTCAATGGAAAATATACTAGCAGAATATGGGATTGACTTTCTTAGACCTAAACGGAAAATATACTAGCAGAAATGGGATTGACTTTCTGAGACCTAAACGGAAAATATACTAGCAGAATATGGGATTGACTTTCTGAGACCTAAACAGAAAAAATACTAGCAGAATATGGGATTGACTTTCTGAGACATCAATGGAAAATATACTAGCAGAATATGGGATTGACTTTCTGAGACCTAAACGGAAAATATACTAGCAGAAATGGGATTGACTTTCTGAGACATAAATGGAAAATATACTAGCAGAATATGGGATTGACTTTCTGAGACCTAAACGGAAAATATACTAGCAGAATATGGGATTGACTTTCTGAGACCTAAACAGAAAATATACTAGCAGAATTTGGGATTGACTTTCTGAGACCTAAACGGAAAATATACTAGCAGAATATGGGATTGACTTTCTGAGACCTAAACAGAAAATATACTAGCAGAATATGGGATTGACTTTCTGAGATTTAAATGTAAAATATACTAGCAGAATATGGGATTGACTTTCTGAGACATAAACGGAACATATACTAGCAGAATATGGGATTGACTTTCTGAGACCTAAACGGAAAATATACTAGCAGAATATGGGATTGACTTTCTGAGACCTAAACGGAAAATATACTAGCAGAATTTGGGATTGACTTTCTGAGACCTAAACGGAAAATATACTAGCAGAATATGGGATTGACTTTCTGAGACCTAAACAGAAAATATACTAGCAGAATATGGGATTGACTTTCTGAGATTTAAATGTAAAATATACTAGCAGAATATGGGATTGACTTTCTGAGACATAAACGGAACATATACTAGCAGAATATGGGATTGACTTTCTGAGACCTAAACGGAAAATATACTAGCAGAATATGGGATTGACTTTCTGAGACCTAAATGTAAAATATACTAGCAGAATATGGGATTGACTTTCTGAGACCTAAACGGAAATATTCTAGCAGAATATGGGATTGACTTTCTGAGACCTAAACGGAAAATATACTAGCAGAATATGGGATTGACTTTCTGAGACCTAAACGGAAAATATACTAGCAGAATATGGGATTGACTTTCTGAGACCTAAACGGAAAATATACTAGCAGAATATGGGATTGACTTTCTGAGACCTAAACGGAAAATATACTAGCAGAATATGGGATTGACTTTCTGTGACCTAAATGTAAAATATACTAGCAGAATATGGGATTGACTTTCTGAGACATAAGCGGAAAATATACTAGCAGAATATGGGATTGACTTTCTGAGACCTAAATGTAAAATATACTAGCAGAATATGGGATTGACTTTCATAGACCTAAATGGAAAATATACTAGCAGAATATGGGATTGACTTTCATAGACCTAAATGGAAAATATACTAGCAGAATATGGGATTGACTTTCTGTAACCTAAACAGAAAAAATACTAGCAGAATATGGGATTGACTTTCTGAGACCTAAACGGAAAAAATACTAGCAGAATATGGGATTGACTTTCTGAGACCTAAACAGAAAAAATACTAGCAGAATATGGGATTGACTTTCTGAGACCTCAATGGAAAATATACTAGCAGAATAAGAGATTGACTTTCTGAGACCTAAATGGAAAATATACTAGCAGAATATGGGATTGACTTTCATAGACCTAAATGGAAAATATACTAGCAGAATATGGAATTGACTTTCTGAGACCTAAACGGAAAATATACTAGCAGAATATGGGATAGACTTTCTGAAACCTACATGGAAAATATACTAGTCAGAATATGGGATTGACTTTCATAGACCTAAATGGAAAATATACTAGCAGAATATGGGATTGACTTTCTGAGACCTAAACGGAAAATATACTAGCAGAATATGGGATTGACTTTCTCAAACCCTAAATGGAAAATATACTAGCAGAATATGGGATTGACTTTCTGAGACCTAAATGGAAAATATACTAGCAGAATATGAGATTGACTTTCTCAAACCCTAAATGGAAAATATACTAGTCAGAATATGGGATTGACTTTCTGAGACCTAAATGGAAAATATACTAGCAGAATATGAGATTGACTTTCTGAGACCTAAACGGAAAATATACTAGCAGAATATGGGATTGACTTTCTGAGACCTCAATGGAAAATATACTAGCAGAATATGGGATTGACTTTCTTAGACCTAAACGGAAAATATACTAGCAGAAATGGGATTGACTTTCTGAGACCTAAACGGAAAATATACTAGCAGAATATGGGATTGACTTTCTGAGACCTAAACAGAAAAAATACTAGCAGAATATGGGATTGACTTTCTGAGACATCAATGGAAAATATACTAGCAGAATATGGGATTGACTTTCTGAGACCTAAACGGAAAATATACTAGCAGAAATGGGATTGACTTTCTGAGACATAAATGGAAAATATACTAGCAGAATATGGGATTGACTTTCTGAGACCTAAACGGAAAATATACTAGCAGAATATGGGATTGACTTTCTGAGACCTAAACAGAAAATATACTAGCAGAATTTGGGATTGACTTTCTGAGACCTAAACGGAAAATATACTAGCAGAAATGGGATTGACTTTCTGAGACCTAAATGGAAAATATACTAGCAGAATTTGGGATTGACTTTCTGAGACCTAAATGGAAAATATACTAGCAGAATATGGGATTGACTTTCTGAGACCTAAATGGAAAATATGCTAGCAGAATATGGGATTGACTTTCTGAGACGTAAATGGAAAATATACTAGCAGAATATGGGATTGACTTTCTGAGACCTAAACGGAAAATATACTAGCAGAAATGGGATTGACTTTCTGAGACATAAATGGAAAATATACTAGCAGAATATGGGATTGACTTTCTGAGACCTAAACGGAAAATATACTAGCAGAATATGGGATTGACTTTCTGAGACCTAAACGGAAAATATACTAGCAGAATTTGGGATTGACTTTCTGAGACCTAAACGGAAAATATACTAGCAGAATTTGGGATTGACTTTCTGAGAACTAAACGGAAAATATGCTAGCAGAATATGGGATTGACTTTCTGAGACCTAAACGGAAAATATACTAGCAGAATTTGGGATTGACTTTCTGAGACCTAAACGGAAAATATACTAGCAGAATTTGGGATTGACTTTCTGAGACCTAAATGGAAAATATGCTAGCAGAATATGGGATTGACTTTCTGAGACTTAAATGGAAAATATACTAGCAGAATATGGGATTGACTTTCTGAGACCTAAACGGAAAATATACTAGCAGAATATGGGATTGACTTTCTGAGACCTAAACGGAAAAAATACTAGCAGAATATGGGATTGACTTTCTGAGACCTAAACAGAAAAAATACTAGCAGAATATGGGATTGACTTTCTGAGACCTCAATGGAAAATATACTAGCAGAATATGAGATTGACTTTCTGAGACCTAAATGGAAAATATACTAGCAGAATATCGGATTGACTTTCATAGACCTAAATGGAAAATATACTAGCAGAATATGGAATTGACTTTCTGAGACCTAAACGGAAAATATACTAGCAGAATATGGGATAGACTTTCTGAAACCTACATGGAAAATATACTAGTCAGAATATGGGATTGACTTTCATAGACCTAAATGGAAAATATACTAGCAGAATATGGGATTGACTTTCTGAGACCTAAACGGAAAATATACTAGCAGAATATGGGATTGACTTTCTCAAACCCTAAATGGAAAATATACTAGCAGAATATGGGATTGACTTTCTGAGACCTCAATGGAAAATATACTAGCAGATTATGGGATTGACTTTCTGAGACCTCAATGGAAAATATACTAGCAGAATATGAGATTGACTTTCTGAGACCTAAATGGAAAATATACTAGCAGAATATGGGATTGACTTTCTGAGACCTAAATGGAAAATATACTAGCAGAATATGGGATTTACTTTCTTAGACCTAAACGGAAAATATACTAGCAGAATATGGGATTGACTTTCTGAGACCTAAATGGAAAATATACTAGCAGAATATGGGATTGACTTTCTGAGACCTAAATGGAAAATATACTAGCAGAATATGGGATTGACTTTCTGAGACCTAAATGGAAAATATACTAGCAGAATATGAGATTGACTTTCTCAAACCCTAAATGGAAAATATACTAGTCAGAATATGGGATTGACTTTCTGAGACCTAAATGGAAAATATACTAGCAGAATATGAGATTGACTTTCTGAGACCTAAACGGAAAATATACTAGCAGAATATGGGATTGACTTTCTGAGACCTCAATGGAAAATATACTAGCAGAATATGGGATTGACTTTCTTAGACCTAAACGGAAAATATACTAGCAGAAATGGGATTGACTTTCTGAGACATAAATGGAAAATATACTAGCAGAATATGGGATTGACTTTCTGAGACCTAAACAGAAAAAATACTAGCAGAATATGGGATTGACTTTCTGAGACATCAATGGAAAATATACTAGCAGAATATGGGATTGACTTTCTGAGACCTAAACGGAAAATATACTAGCAGAAATGGGATTGACTTTCTGAGACATAAATGGAAAATATACTAGCAGAATATGGGATTGACTTTCTGAGACCTAAACGGAAAATATACTAGCAGAATATGGGATTGACTTTCTGAGACCTAAACGGAAAATATACTAGCAGAATTTGGGATTTACTTTCTGAGACCTAAACGGAAAATATACTAGCAGAAATGGGATTGACTTTCTGAGACCTAAATGGAAAATATACTAGCAGAATTTGGGATTGACTTTCTGAGACCTAAATGGAAAATATACTAGCAGAATTTGGGATTGACTTTCTGAGACCTAAATGGAAAATATGCTAGCAGAATATGGGATTGACTTTCTGAGACCTAAATGGAAAATATACTAGCAGAATATGGGATTGACTTTCTGAGACCTAAACGGAAAATATACTAGCAGAAATGGGATTGACTTTCTGAGACATAAATGGAAAATATACTAGCAGAATATGGGATTGACTTTCTGAGACCTAAACGGAAAATATACTAGCAGAATATGGGATTGACTTTCTGAGACCTAAACGGAAAATATACTAGCAGAATTTGGGATTGACTTTCTGAGACCTAAACGGAAAATATACTAGCAGAATTTGGGATTGACTTTCTGAGACCTAAACGGAAAATATGCTAGCAGAATATGGGATTGACTTTCTGAGACCTAAACGGAAAATATACTAGCAGAATTTGGGATTGACTTTCTGAGACCTAAACGGAAAATATACTAGCAGAATTTGGGATTGACTTTCTGAGACCTAAATGGAAAATATGCTAGCAGAATATGGGATTGACTTTCTGAGACCTAAATGGAAAATATACTAGCAGAATATGGGATTGACTTTCTGAGACCTAAACGGAAAATATACTAGCAGAATATGGGATTGACTTTCTGAGACCTAAACGGAAAATATACTAGCAGAATATGGGATTGACTTTCTGAGACCTAAACGGAAAATATACTAGCAGAATTTGGGATTGACTTTCTGAGACCTAAATGGAAAATATGCTAGCAGAATATGGGATTGACTTTCTGAGACCTAAACGGAAAATATATTAGCAGAATATGGGATTGACTTTCTGAGACCTAAATGGAAAATATACTAGCAGAATATGGGATTGACTTTCTGAGACCTAAACGGAAAATATACTAGCAGAATATGGGATTGACTTTCTGAGACCTAAATGGAAAATATACTAGCAGAATATGGGATTGACTTTCTGAGACCTAAACGGAAAATATACTAGCAGAATTTGGGATTGACTTTCTGAGACCTAAATGGAAAATATGCTAGCAGAATATGGGATTGACTTTCTGAGACCTAAATGGAAAATATACTAGCAGAATATGGGATTGACTTTCTGAGACCTAAATGGAAAATATACTAGCAGAACAGTGAAAATTCCAGTGTTTTTTTTTTTACATCAATCGATATTTTTTCACATCAATCGATATTATTTTACATCAATCGATATTATTTTACATCAATCGATATTTTTTTTACATCAATCGATATTAGTTACTTTTGTAATAAGATGTCTGTCACTTTAAATGTGTGTCTATTGTCTATTTTAAAAAATGGCTCTATCTTCTGTAAAAATAATTGTCATTGTCGAATCAATAAAACGAATTTTCCTTTATTTATTTACATAAAATTGTAGCAATTTAAAAACAATAAATATTCCTTGCCTTCTTACAGTAAAAAAAATTTCAGCTAAATATTCTTTGAATCAATAAAACTAAAAATTGTGCTGTTTTAGTCGATAATTTGATTTGTGGCCAATTCATTTTAAAATGGATAAAGTTGGAATTTAGCAACATCAAATCATAATCTTTACTGATAAGCCCATCTCATTTTTGAAATGTGTATGAACGGTAATAACGTACGTACGAACATGAAATGCCTTAGCGTATTATAATATAGGTGTCCACAAACATATAGGGCACCTACTGAAAATGAAACTTAAATGATACGCAGTTTGTGTAGTCTTGTAATAGAAGGGGGGTGTTGGTCCCTTCCTTACATTTATCACACGCAATGAATTGAACGAACAACAACCGAGTAACAGGCAACAAAAAAGGGTTTATTTAACAGAGGGTTGGAACTGTGTCCCAGTGAAGAAAAGAGGCTGCCGGGTCGTCAGCAAATATATTCCCAGTGGAGATGGCTGCTGCTGGAACGATGCAGGGTAAAAGCAGGAGAGAGATGTTTCTTCGTTGCTGGCCGATTTCTCTCTGCTGAATTCTTCAACTGACCAGGTGGTAGAAAATAGTCCATGAGGGGACAGTTGATATCAATACGCCCTGTAAGCCGATTGGTCAGCGTATGACCAATTTGCTCACAGGGAACGAGTAGAAATAGATCCTATTTCAGTCTGCTACAGTCTAACGTTCACATGGCTTGACCAATCGTCAACAAACTTAGTCAAAATATCGGTCATGGTCTAATTTAGAATTTGGGTATATTTAGGTCATCGTCACAGAAAAGGTGAAAGTCACACTTTTGGAATTTGGGGATATTTAGGTCATCGTCACAGAAAACGTGAAAGTCACACTTTTGGAATTTGGGCATATTTAGGTTATCGTCACAGATAAGGTGAATGTCACACTTTTGGAATTTGAGGAAATTTAGGTTATCGTCACAGAAAAGGTGAAAGTCACACTTTTGGAATTTGGGGATATTTAGGTTATCGTCACAGAAAAGGTGAAAGTCACACTTTTGGAATTTGGGGATATATAGGTCATGGTCACAGTAAAGGTGAAAGTCACACTTTTGGGGATATTTAGGTCATGGTCACAGAAAAGGTGAACGTCACACTTTTGGGGATACTTAGGTCATCGTCACAGAAAAGGTGAACGTCACACTTTTGGGGATATTTAGGTCATCGTCACAGAAAAGGTGAAAGTCACACTTTTGGAATTTGGGGATATTTAGGTTATCGTCACAGAAAAGGTGAAAGTCACACTTTTGGAATTTGGGTATATTTAGGTCATGGTCACAGAAAAGGTGAACGTCACACTTTTGGGGATATTTAGGTCATCGTCACAGAAAAGGTGAAAGTCACAATTTTGGGATATTTAGGTCATCGTCACAGAAAAGGTGAACGTCACACTTTTGGGGATATTTAGGTCATCGTCACAGAAAAGGTGAACGTTACACTTTTGGAATTTAGGGATGTTTAGGTTATCGTCACAGAAAAGGTGAAAGTCACACTTTTGGAATTTGGGGATATTTAGGTTATCGTCACAGAAAAGGTGAAAGTCACACTTTTGGAATTTGGGGATATTTAGGTCATGGTCACAGAAAAGGTGAACGTCACACTTTTGGAATTTGGGGATATTTAGGTTATCGTCACAGAAATGGTGAAAGTCACACTTTTGGAATTTGGGGATATTTAGGTCATCGTCACAGAAAAGGTGAAAGTCACACTTTTGGAATTTAGGGATGTTTAGGTTATCGTCACAGAAAAGGTGAAAGTCACACTTTTGGAATTTGGGGATATTTAGGTTATCGTCACAGAAAAGGTGAAAGTCACACTTTTGGAATTTAGGGAAATTTAGTTCATGGTCACAGAAAAGGTGAAAGTCACACTTTTGGAATTTGGGGATATTTAGGTCATCGTCACAGAAAAGGTGAACGTCACACTTTTGGAATTTAGGGATGTTTAGGTTATCGTCACAGAAAAGGTGAAAGTAACACTTTTGGAATTTGGGGATATTTAGGTCATCGTCACAGAAAAGGTGAACGTTACACTTTTGGAATTTAGGGATGTTTAGGTTATCGTCACAGAAAAGGTGAAAGTCACACTTTTGGAATTTGGGGATATTTAGGTTATCGTCACAGAAAAGGTGAAAGTCACACTTTTGGAATTTGGGGATATTTAGGTCATGGTCACAGAAAAGGTGAACGTCACACTTTTGGAATTTGGGGATATTTAGGTTATCGTCACAGAAATGGTGAAAGTCACACTTTTGGAATTTGGGGATATTTAGGTTATCGTCACAGAAAAGGTGAAAGTCACACTTTTGGAATTTGGGGATATTTAGGTCATCGTCACAGAAAAGGTGAACGTCACACTTTTGGAATTTAGGGATGTTTAGGTTATCGTCACAGAAAAGGTGAAAGTCACACTTTTGGAATTTGGGGATATTTAGGTCATCGTCACAGAAAAGGTGAACGTTACACTTTTGGAATTTAGGGATGTTTAGGTTATCGTCACAGAAAAGGTGAAAGTCACACTTTTGGAATTTGGGGATATTTAGGTTATCGTCACAGAAAAGGTGAAAGTCACACTTTTGGAATTTGGGGATATTTAGGTCATGGTCACAGAAAAGGTGAACGTCACACTTTTGGAATTTGGGGATATTTAGGTTATCGTCACAGAAATGGTGAAAGTCACACTTTTGGAATTTGGGGATATTTAGGTTATCGTCACAGAAAAGGTGAAAGTCACACTTTTGGAATTTGGGGATATTTAGGTCATGGTCACAGAAAAGGTGAACGTCACACTTTTGGAATTTGGGGATATTTAGGTTATCGTCACAGAAATGGTGAAAGTCACACTTTTGGAATTTGGGGATATTTAGGTTATCGTCACAGAAAAGGTGAAAGTCACACTTTTGGAATTTGGGGATATTTAGGTCATCGTCACAGAAAAGGTGAACGTCACACTTTTGGAATTTAGGGATGTTTAGGTTATCGTCACAGAAAAGGTGAAAGTCACACTTTTGGAATTTGGGGATATTTAGGTCATCGTCACAGAAAAGGTGAACGTTACACTTTTGGAATTTAGGGATGTTTAGGTTATCGTCACAGAAAAGGTGAAAGTCACACTTTTGGAATTTGGGGATATTTAGGTTATCGTCACAGAAAAGGTGAAAGTCACACTTTTGGAATTTGGGGATATTTAGGTCATGGTCACAGAAAAGGTGAACGTCACACTTTTGGAATTTGGGGATATTTAGGTTATCGTCACAGAAATGGTGAAAGTCACACTTTTGGAATTTGGGGATATTTAGGTTATCGTCACAGAAAAGGTGAAAGTCACACTTTTGGAATTTAGGGAAATTTAGTTCATGGTCACAGAAAAGGTGAAAGTCACACTTTTGGAATTTGGGGATATTTAGGTCATCGTCACAGAAAAGGTGAACGTCACACTTTTTGAATTTGGGGATATTTAGGTTATCGTCACAGAAAAGGTGAAAGTAACACTTTTGGAATTTGGGGATATTTAGGTCATGGTCACAGTAAAGGTGAAAGTCACACTTTTGGGGATATTTAGGTCATGGTCACAGAAAAGGTGAACGTCACACTTTTGGGGATATTTAGGTCATCGTCACAGAAAAGGTGAACGTCACACTTTTGGGGATATTTAGGTCATGGTCACAGAAAAGGTGAACGTCACACTTTTGGAATTTGGGGATATTTAGGTTATCGTCACAGAAAAGGTGAAAGTCACACTTTTGGTGATATTTAGGTCATGGTCACAGAAAAGGTGAACGTCAAACTTTTGGGGATATTTAGGTCATCGTCACAGAAAAGGTGAAAGTCACACTTTTGGGGATATTTAGGTCATCGTCACAGAAAAGGTGAACGTCACACTTTTGGAATTTGGGGATATTTAGGTTATCGTCACAGAAAAGGTGAAAGTCACACTTTTGGAATTTGGGGATATTTAGGTTATCGTCACAGAAAAGGTGAAAGTCACACTTTTGGAATTTGGGGATATTTAGGTTATCGTCACAGAAAAGGTGAAAGTCACACTTTTGGAATTTGGGGATATTTAGGTTATCGTCACAGAAAAGGTGAAAGTCACACTTTTGGAATTTGGGGATATTTAGGTTATCGTCACAGAAAAGGTGAAAGTCACACTTTTGGAATTTGGGGATATTTAGGTCATGGTCACAGAAATGATGAAAGTCACACTTTTGGGGATATTTAGGTCATGGTCACAGAAAAGGTGAACGTCGCACTTTTGGGGATATTTAGGTCATCGTCACAGAAAAGGTGAAAGTCACACTTTTGGAATTTGGGGATATTTAGGTTATCGTCACAGAAAAGGTGAAAGTCACACTTTTGGAATTTGGGGATATTTAGGTCATGGTCACAGAAAAGGTGAAAGTCACACTTTTGGGGATATTTAGGTCATGGTCACAGAAAAGGTGAACGTCACACTTTTGAGGATATTTAGGTCATCGTCACAGAAAAAGTGAACGTCACACTTTTGTGGATATTTAGGTCATCGTCACAGAAAAGGTGAAAGTCACACTTTTGGAATTTGGGGATATTTATGTTATCGTCACAATAAAGGTGAAAGTAACATTATTGGAATTTGGGGATATTTAGGTCATGGTCACAGAAAAGGTGAAAGTCACATTTTTGGGGATATTTAGGTCATCGTCACAGAAAAGGTGAAAGTCACACTTTTTGGGATATTTAGGTCATCGTCACAGAAAAGGTGAACGTCGCACTTTTGGGGATATTTAGGTCATCGTCACAGAAAAGGTGAAAGTCACACTTTTGGAATTTGGGGATATTTAGGTTATCGTCACAGAAAAGGTGAAAGTCACACTTTTGGAATTTGGGGATATTTAGGTCATGGTCACAGAAAAGGTGAAAGTCACACTTTTGGGGATATTTAGGTCATGGTCACAGAAAAGGTGAACGTCACACTTTTGAGGATATTTAGGTCATCGTCACAGAAAAAGTGAACGTCACACTTTTGTGGATATTTAGGTCATCGTCACAGAAAAGGTGAAAGTCACACTTTTGGAATTTGGGGATATTTATGTTATCGTCACAGAAAAGGTGAAAGTCACACTTTTGGAATTTGGGGATATTTAGGTTATCGTCACAATAAAGGTGAAAGTAACACTATTGGAATTTGGGGATATTTAGGTCATGGTCACAGAAAAGGTGAAAGTCACATTTTTGGGGATATTTAGGTTATCGTCACAGAAAAGGTGAAAGTCACACTTTTTGGGATATTTAGGTCATCGTCACAGAAAAGGTGAAAGCCACACTTTTGGGGATATTTAGGTCTTCGTCACAGAAAAGGTGAACGTCACACTTTTGGAATTTGGGGATATTTAGGTCATGGTCACAGAAAAAGTGAAAGTCACACTTTTGGGGATATTTAGGTCATCGTCACAGAAAAGGTGAACGTCACACTTTTGGAATTTGGGGATATTTAGGTTATCGTCACAGAAAAAGTGAAAGTCACACTTTTGGAATTTGGGGATATTTAGGTCATGGTCACAGAAAAGGTGAAAGTCACACTTTTTGGGATATTTAGGTCATCGTCACAGAAAAGGTGAAAGCCACACTTTTGGGGATATTTAGGTCATCGTCACAGAAAAGGTGAACGTCACACTTTTGGAATTTGGGGATATTTAGGTCATGGTCACAGAAAAAGTGAAAGTCACACTTTTGGGTATATTTAGGTCATCGTCACAGAAAAGGTGAAAGTCACACTTTTGGAATTTGGGGATATTTAGGTTATCGTCACAGAAAAGGTGAAAGTCACCCTTTTGGGGATATTTAGGTCATGGTCACAGAAAAGGTGAAAGTCACACTTTTGGGGATATTTAGGTCATCGTCACAGAAAAGGTGAACGTCGCACTTTTGGGGATATTTAGGTCATCGTCACTGAAAAGGTGAACGTCACACTTTTGGAATTTGGGGATATTTAGGTCATGGTCACAGAAAAGGTGAACGTCACACTTTTGGGGATATTTAGGTCATGGTCACAGAAAAGGTGAAAGTCACACTTTTGGAATTTGGGTATATTTAGGTCATCGTCACAGAAAAGGTGAAAGTCACACTTTTGAAATTTGGGGATATTTAGGTCATCGTCACAGAAAAGGTGAAAGTCACATTTTTGGAATTTGGGGATATTTAGGTCATCGTCACAGAAAAGGTTAAAGTCACACTTTTGGGGATATTTAGGTCATCGTCACAGAAAAGGTGAACGTCACACTTTTGGAATTTGGGGATATTTAGGTCATGGTCACAGAAAAGGTGAAAGTCACACTTTTGGGGATATTTAGGTCATGGTCACAGAAAAGGTGAACGTCACACTTTTGGGGATATTTAGGTCATGGTTACAGAAAAGGTGAAAGTCACACTTTTTGGGATATTTAGGTCATCGTCACAGAAAAGGTGAAAGTCACACTTTTGGGGATATTTAGGTCATCATCACAGAAAAGGTGAACGTCACACTTTTGGAATTTGGGGATATTTAGGTTATCGTCACAGAAAAGGTGAAAGTCACACTTTTGGAATTTAGGGGATATTTAGGTTATCGTCACAGAAAAGGTGAAAGTCACACTTTTGGAATTTGGGGATATTTAGGTCATCGTCAAAGAAAAGGTGAAAGTCACACTTTTGGGGATATTTAGGTCATGGTCACAGAAAAGGTGAAAGTCACACTTTTGGGGATATTTAGGTCATCGTCACAGAAAAGGTGAACGTCGCACTTTTGAGGAATATTTAGGTCATCGTCACAGAAAAGGTGAACGTCACACTTTTGGAATTTGGGGATATTTAGGTCATGGTCACAGAAAATGTGAAAGTCACACTTTTGGGGATATTTAGGTCATGGTCACAGAAAAGGTGAAAGTCACACTTTTGAAGTTTGGGGATATTTAGGTCATCGTCACAGAAAAGGTGAAAGTCACATTTTTGGAATTTGGGGATATTTAGGTCATCGTCACAGAAAAGGTGAAAGTCACACTTTTTGAATTTGGGCATATTTAGGTTATCGTCACAGAAAAGGTGAAAGTCACACTATTGGAATTTGGGGATATTTAGGTTATCGTCACAGAAAATGTGAAAGTCACACTTTTGGAATTTGGGGATATTTAGGTCATGGTCACAGAAAAGGTGAAAGTCACACTTTTGTGGATATTTAGGTCATCGTCACAGAAAAGGTGAAAGTCACACTTTTGGAATTTGGGGATATTTAAGTCATCGTCACAGAAAAGGTGAAAGTCAAACTTTTGGGGATATTTAGGTCATGGTCACAGAAAAGGTGAAAGTCACACTTTTGGGGATATTTAGGTCATCGTCACAGAAAAGGTGAACGTTGCACTTTTGGGGATATTTAGGTCATCGTCACAGAAAAGGTGAACGTCACACTTTTGGAATTTGGGGATATTTAGGTTATCGTCACAGAAAAGGTGAATGTCACACTTTTGGAATTTGGGGATATTTAGGTCATGGTCACAGAAAAGGTGAAAGTCACACTTTTGGGGATATTTAGGTCATGGTCACAGAAAAGGTGAAAGTCACACTTTTGGGGATATTTAGGTCATGGTCACAGAAAAGGTGAAAATCACACTTTTGGAATTTGGGTATATTTAGGTCATCGTCACAGAAAAGGTGAAAGTCACACTTTTGAAATTTGGGGATATTTAGGTCATCGTCACAGAAAAGGTGAAAGTCACACTTTTGGAATTTGGGGATATTTAGGTTATCGTCACAGTAAAAGTGAAAGTCACACTATTGGAATTTGGGGATATTTAGGTCATGGTCACAGAAAAGGTGAAAGTCACACTTTTGGGGATATTTAGGTCATGGTCACAGAAAAGGTGAACGTCACACTTTTGGGGATATTTAGGTCATCGTCACAGAAAAGGTGAAAGTCACACTTTTTGGGATATTTAGGTCATCGTCACAGAAAAGGTGAACGTCACACTTTTGGAATTTGGGGATATTTAGGTCATGGTCACAGAAAAGGTGAAAGTCACACTTTTGGGGATATTTAGGTCATGGTCACAGAAAAGGTGAACGTCACACTTTTGGGGATATTTAGGTCATCGTCACAGAAAAGGTGAAAGTCACACTTTTTGGGATATTTAGGTCATCGTCACAGAAAAGGTGAAAGTCACACTTTTGGGGATATTTAGGTCATCGTCACAGAAAAGGTGAACGTCACACTTTTGGAATTTGGGGATATTTAGGTTATCGTCACAGAAAAGGTGAAAGTCACACTTTTGGAATTTGGGGATATTTATGTTATCGTCACAGAAAAGGTGAAAGTCACACTTTTGGAATTTGGGGATATTTAGGTCATCGTCACAGAAAAGGTGAAAGTCACACCTTTGGGGATATTTAGGTCATCGTCACAGAAAAGGTGAACGTCACACTTTTGGGGATATTTAGGTCATCGTCACAGAAAAGGTGAACGTCGCACTTTTGGGGATATTTAGGTCATCGTCACAGAAAAGATGAAAGTCACACTTTTGGGGATATTTAGGTCATGGTCACAGAAAAGGTGAAAGTCACACTTTTGGGGATATTTAGGTCATGGTCACAGAAAAGGTGAAAGTCACACTTTTGGAATTTGGGTATATTTAGGTCATCGTCACAGAAAAGGTGAAAGTCACACTTTTGAAATTTGGGGATATTTAGGTCATGGTCACAGAAAAGGTGAAAGTCACACTTTTGGAATTTGGGGATATTTAGGTTATCGTCACAGAAAAGGTGAAAGTCACACTTTTGGAATTTAGGGGATATTTAGGTCATCGTCACAGAAAAGGTGAAAGTCACACTTTTGGAATTTGGGGATATTTAGGTCATCGTCACAGAAAAGGTTAAAGTCACACTTTTGACGATAACTGCAGTAGAGACTCGATTTTTCCAAATTTGATGTACGGATCTGATGCTCTTGAATAACAGCAACCATCATATAATATTTCAGCTTGATCAGATAAATAATTTTTGAGTTATCAACATTTGCATGGCATAACTTTAGGAATACTTCATACAATATGGAGAAGTAATGACCAGATAAGACTTTGACCCATCCTTACGTTGTTGGGTGGATGTATGCAGTTTCATGTTCTTGTTAGTCTGTTGAGTGTCTCAAATTTGGTTCATCTCAGTAAAAATCGGAAACTTTTCTGGCAAAAGATTTGATGAAAAGTCTATCAATTCCGACTATGAAAGATCCTCCTAGCCAGGTGTTCAAATCCAGAAATACTGGACTGTATTTATTCAACAACAATGGCTGGTTCTTAATAAGTGGAAGTTCTACAGAAAAAAAGTGTCATTTAATTTTATTGGTCACCGAGGTGAATCGAAAAGGACGTTTTTTGTTACTTTCTGGTGTTCTATTCGTCTTGTTTTTTTTTTCCAATTGGATTCATAAGTTTTTCATGAAAATTTGCATGAAGTTATATCATCATAAACATAGAAAACTGACGGAGCCAGAGTTTTCAGAACTAAACATATTTTTGTAAACTAAAATTTCCATCATCAGATTTTGTTCAGAGCCTACCAAAAGTTAGATATCTCGAGAAAATACCCGTTACAAAAATGGACAGTTAATGGTTTTCCGAGCTTAGTGCCGCATTCTGACGAACACACGCGCAAGTTTTCATTTTGAAGTTTCTTTTCCCCCGTGATGGGATTAGACCTTTTCATTCGTTGTTTCCACAAGTTTCTATCACTCGTGTCTTGATTCGTCAATCCCAACTGTCTCAACCACCAACCTTTTCCAATTCCATTAAGATCTACCCACATTTTGTAGGTCTATCCTCATTAAAACTAATTTCTTGGATCTTCTGGAGACATCGATGACCCCCAACTCTTTATTCTTGCAATTCTGTTAGTTCGTTTCACACGGAGTATGGAAGCTGCCGCGATAATTGTATCGCTCCAGTAGTAAAGGAGACTTTTATTTTGTCTACTCAGCGCTCTCACTTTCATTCAACAAACAATTGGATCCAAAATGAAACTTTTTTCCTCAAGAAATAATTTATTCCAGATGGGATCAAATATTTTTGAAATTATCTAAAATTTCCTTCTTTGTAAGATACGTAGGGAGAGAACCCTAGCAGAGTGCTCGATTTATAAGAAAACTTCAAAAATAAGAGCATAATATTTATTTATATATGTATTACAGAAGATTAAGACAACATTGGTACCACTGGTTTCGAATCCGACAAAGGCGAACAGCGCATGACCGACCTTTGTGGACTCTCCTCGGCCTCCATTGTGGTCTGTTGCATTTTCCAAAGCAACAGACCACAACGGCGGTCACAAGGGACGGTCACGGGCTGTTCGCCTTCGTTGGATTTGAAACTAGCGGTAACAATGTTGTCTTAATCTTCTGTAATGCATAAATAAAATTTCTATCATCAGATTTTGTTCAAAACGTACCAAAATACGCGTTACAAAATCAGCTGATTTTCCCTTTTTGACGTTGACATTCATTATTCGTTGTTTCAACAGTTGCCATCTTCTTTGGCTAAATTGGACGTCTTTACGTAACTGAAATGCTGAAAGAAAGACAGAGAAAGAGAGAGAGAGAGAGAGACAGAGAGAGCGAAACTAAAAAAAAAACAAGGATGCCGTTAGATTTTTGTTAACAACGAAAGTTTACTTCACAATGGATGACTGGCGTTTTGTACAATGAAAACGGTTACTGCGGAGAATAGACTGAACACCTGGCTGTTCCACGTACCACCCTACGTCAGCAGCAAACAACATGGGATTCTTTTGGAACTGAGCCGGATCGGGGGGGGGGGGGTAATCGGAGAACTGGGGAACTGAGAAAGAGAGAGAGAAAGAGAGAGAGAGGAAAGACATTGAGAGAAATCACGAAGTGACAATCCGGGGTTGGAGCTGAAAGAGTGTGGGGGGGGGGGGGTCAGGAAGGGAGAGGGGGAGGATCAGGAAGGGAGAGGGGGAGGGGAGGGTCGTTCATATAGGCAATAGTAGTAGTAGTAGTAATGTTGAAGTATTAGTAGTAGTAAGGTGATGGATATGTGAAATTTAAAGTGGAACTGTACACTGGACTCTTTACAATTAAAAAGATATAGCATTTTTTTTTTTTTTTATGAAGCAACAATACATATTTTTTTCCAAAGTTTACAAATTCAACTTTTAAATCGAAGAATGTAGTTTGTAATAATAGTAGTAGTAGTAGAATTTATAGTATTATTATCATTATTTATAGAATTTGTCGGAGAAGAATATTTTAAAAAGTAGAATTTTTTGTCGGAGTTTGTGGAAGATGAAATATAAATGACGATAAAAATAAATCTGCCCGCAGAAAGTTTATAACAAAACAAAAAAACAAGGAGAGAAAAATAAGAGTCATTTATTGAATGACAAAGTTAGTGCAGCAAAGGATTGCAACAATGTCTTTTATTGGGGAGGGGGTTAGGGTTAGAGTTAGGGTTATTTCTGATGCTGACAATCATAGTAAATAAGATTGGCGCCATTTATAATTTTCACTATTAATAGTAAATGTTTTGCTATTTCCGTACAATCACCCCGACCATAAAAAAGCATCATTATTTTGGGGCCATTTCTGCTTAATTGTATCCCCGGCAATTAATTGTTTTCATTTTAGGAGAGTTCCGTTCGCGACAAGGAAAGACAATCACTGAAAAATAACGTAAATGATAAATCTTGAAGAATTCTTTTTTTCTCTTTTTTTTTTTATTTTTAAACTCTAGAGCAACACAAACTTATTGATTTAGAAATTAATGATGGCTTCACAAAGTGTATGTAAGAAGACAGTGTTCATTAGGAACGGAAGTTTATTTTACACGTCCTAACTTGGGTTAGGGTTAATTTTCAAATAATTACTGTTTTATTTCAAAATGAATTAAAATTTTGAAATAAATTAAAACAGTAATTATTTGAAACCGTAACTTGGACTTGTATTTCAAAATTTTAATATATTAAAGAACTTTTTCGTTTTTAAAAAAAAGTCACACATTTTCAAATAATTATTGCTTTAATTCAAAAGTTTAATTTAATTCAATGAATGTTCTATTAATTACTGTTTTATTTTGTATTGATTTAACAAAAAGTTTCACAAACTTGACCATAAGTTCAATAAATTCAGTGAATGTCTTCCCTTGTTGCAGACAGAACTCTCCAAAAATGAAATGAAAACATTTAATGGCGTTCTAACCATCCTACTGTTTCGTCGGGGATACTATTATGCAGAAGTGCCTTTTTTTTAAAAATTAGATCAACTGACCAAGCCCCTCGTCTACTCGTATCATGAGGAGGTTCTGCTTGAAAGAAGCCGCTGATTTGCTAGTATGAGAACGGTCAAAGCCAGAGGGCAGCATCTCTTTAATTTATTTACCTCACTTTAAGGGTAGGTGTGGTTTTCAAAAGCCAGCGAACTACAAAAAATGTCTGAGCATCCCCGTCTACATTCCCCGGTAGCAATAAACTCACCCTTTCTCAGAGAGAAAGTAAATCCTGGGAAGGTGGACTTCCTGGGACTTTTTCTGAAGACATTCGTTGATCTGAACGAAATTAGTAAATTTCCTGTTTGATTTTTATTTCTTCCTGTGTTTAATTGGTTTTCCTTTCTGTCTTTAAAAAAAAAACATGTAATTCTTTTATATATATATATATATATAGTCTCGGAAGTTTCTCAACCATTAAAACTATATTAAAAAAAACAAAAAAACTTTTAGTCCCAAGACTTTCAGTGGAAAATCACTCATGTAAGTCAATTTATTTTTTACAGTTATTATATTAGTTTGTTTCTAACACTATTTTAAGGGATGATCAGTTGTTTATCATGAAAAACTGTTTCGAGAATTTAAAAACAAGACAGTATTTAATTTCATGGCTTCTCAGCAGAGTTGATCAGACGCCACTTCCCTTAAAAGACAAAAACATAAACGTTCCTTATACTAAATCTACGTTTTGTTCCATATAAATGTTTTGCTAACTTATATTAGTTATTAGAAATATATATATTATATATATATATATATATATATATAAAAGAATTACATGTTTGTTTTTTATATGCCATAACCATAGTTTCAGGCTTTTTTGCGATCTTCAGATGGCTTAGCACACAAACTTGAGAGCAAATGTGAGCTGTGTTTGGTTCTTTCTGTACCGGAAGTGAGTACAGAAAGAATCAGAACAAGCTAAAATTTGAACCCAAATTTGTGTTAAGTCATTTGAAGATCGCAAAAGAGTGTTTATGGCATATTATAAAAACATGTAAATTTTTAAGTACTATATAAAGATATATATGAAAAGACAGAAAGGAAAAACAATTAAACACAGGAAGAAATAAAAATCAAATGAAAATTGAGTGGTTTTGTTCAGATCAACGAACGACTTCAGAAAAAGTCAATCTCTGGTTTGATTTTTTTTTGTTCCTGTGTTTAATTGTTTTCCTTTCTGTCTTCATACATTCTGTCTCCACAACATTTCATTTTATGATATATTGTGTGTTATATATATATATATATATACGAAACAAAATATTTCATATATATATATCATATCTATCCATATATATATGGACGGCGGCATCGGGGGGGGGGGGGCTCAAACCCCCCACTTTACGGTCATCAATATTGAAGTTATATATGCATGTGTTTAACCGGGCCCCCCACTTTTTAGGAGAGCCCCCACTTTTATAACTGTCCCGCCGGTCCTGATATATATATATATATATACGACACAAAATATTTCATATATATATATATATATATATATATATATATATATATATATATATAATATTTTGTTTCGTATACTCTACGTTTTGGTCAATGAAACTTTCCATTGGAGCACAGTTAACTGAACTGAGCTTAAAAGCTGAAATTATAAAAAATATAAATGTTATACATTTCAGCATTTTGACTTCAATTAACAGTGCCCTGGGGAAAGCCTCATCGACTGAAATGTATACTAAATGAGTCAAGTTGATGTAGTAATTGAAATATTTTGTTTTTATTATATATATATATATATATAGTTTGTTTTTAAACACTTTGCTATAATTTTTTTAGTGTGCGTTCCACCATTTAAAGATCTACCCAAGTTTTAACCTAACATGCTAGGTAAAAATGGTGGCTTTAAGAAAGAAAAGTATAAAAAGACAAATTGTGATTTTTTTAATGTATGAGTATATATATTTATTGCAAAACATATTTTTTCAATATTTTGATTTTATATATGTGTGTGTGTGTGTGTGTGTGTGTGTGTGTGTGTGTGTGTGTGTGTGTGGTAAAATATTTGCAGTTTTTTTCTTGAAAGAATGAGTTTGTAATAAAAATTAATCATTTTCTGACTTTTGTGCGTAATTATACATGGGTCTTCAGTTTTTGATCTTTTGTTGGTTTTTAAGAGATTCTTAGAAAAAGGAGGGGGCAGATTGATGAAGTGGTTGTCGAACAAAAGCTCAGCGGACGAAAGCTAAAAAAAAACGCAATCAAAATAAATTTAAATTTAAATATATATATATTTTTACATTTAAATTTTTCATAATTTTTAATCATTTTTAACGAAGTTTTTACAAATCTTATTTTTAGCCATTAAGTAAAATCTTATTTTTAGCCATTAAGTAAAAAAAGATGACTCCTGGTTGGAAACAGGGTTAAATTCTAATTTTCAGTTGATTAAAAATGATATAATGCCACCATTGACAATTGCCTGAAAACCATATTCCACAGATCAAGACAAGCTTTGTGAGTGAAATTGGGTACGATGGAACTGTCTAGAAGTCATCAGCAAGCCCAAAACTGTATGATGAATGTTGAACATACAATGCCCCTATGACCCGGTAAGTGTTATCGGACTGTATATTCCTGTCTGTATTCACGTTCTTATCAATTACAATAAAGATTTTAATATATTCAAAATTTGTCAAGTAAAAAAAAGAAACTTCGAAAAATTAACAAGAATGAGCTGTTCCGACCCGGCGTTGCTCCGGATGTAGTGAAATCATTTTAGTTTTTAATTTTTCTTTGTTTTGGTTTTTTACTAGTGAGCCACTTCTTATCAATGGCCAAAAGCTACTCGAGGATAAGAGTTGATGAGATTGTCTGTTAGATGATGAACAACACCTTCAAAGGACTGGAAATGATGGGTGAAATTGATTATTTAAGTAGACGGCTTGACAAGAATTTGTTAACATTGAACTTTAAAACTACCATGAAAGCAACCCAGTGATATCGTATTCCACAGATGGAAAGTTCTTGGGAAGAAACTTTGTTCATGGAAGTTCCGTTTAATTTCAAGTACACAGAGAAAGAAAGGAAAATTCTGTAACAAAACAAGTTTTTGTTGTGAATGTTTTACAGGGGAACCAGAATTTGGAGATCAGTTGAGCACCTACCATGAAAATAACGATAGAGCAGAGCAAAGACTAGCAACGTCTCTCCTGTGAGAAAAGGGCTGTAGGAAAGAGAAGAGATCATCTCCCACTAGATTGTGAATTCGATTTTGTACTCTTTCCTGTCTTGACAGAGTACTCTGAGCGGCACCTCCCCAGATGTGGCAACAGCACGATTCAATCTTAGGATGTTTCTAACTCTTATACAGGTTTGCACAATTTAAACTTATACAGAAAAAGAAATAAAAGTTAAGTTGTAAACTAAAAACTCTTATTATATATTCAATTGTGAGACTGGAAGTCGTCAGCCGAGTAGAGATCACAAAGTGATGAATGCCATCTCCTTTATGGACAGGAATAGCTCAATGTTGACAAGAAGAAGCTTCCCCAGCCATGTTGAGCCCATAACAAAATCTCAGGAAGAGACCAAACTGCAGCTGTGGATCAGAAGGCTAGAGAATGCCCCCCTCCTACTGACATGGGAATCCCCCTTTCTGAAGCCCTTCCTCCTGGCTTAGAAGCAGCTTGGGTCCAGTGAGTATGAGGAGATCAAAAGTTGCTATGACCAGATGAGGCTACGAAACTGATTCAACCATCTGCGAATGTGGAGAGGTGGACAATATGATGCAGCAGTGCCTTGTCCGTCCTCTACTGCCCAAATAATGCTGCATGAAAGATTTTGCAGAGTACAATAAAGATTGCGTAAAAAAGTGTTGCATGACCACATGCTTCAAAGACACACAAACAAGAATAAAAAAATATGAGTTATTATCCTTGCTGATTTTTATTTTTT
Organism: Sepiola atlantica; assembly: GCA_963556195.1. Taxonomy (NCBI): domain Eukaryota; kingdom Metazoa; phylum Mollusca; class Cephalopoda; order Sepiida; family Sepiolidae; genus Sepiola; species Sepiola atlantica. Next base: position 16,438,772 of record OY744542.1, on the reverse strand, counting down.
TGAGGTGATTATTGAAAGATGTTTTATATTATCAGTCATCTGGGGCAGACTAAGTATTTTTCGAAATAAATTGTAGCAAAGTATGTTATTATATTACCAATAACACTGTACAACAATAACATAAAAATTACCAATAACATGGTATAAGAATAGCAAATGGGAATTGGCTAGTCAGAAGTATAATTTGATTTGTCAGTTTAAAGGCTATTTGGATTTTGGAAATCTGACAAATGTTAAAGAATTATAAAAAATTTAAATGTAAAAGTATAATTTTTATAATTAAAATTTTTTTTTTACAGTGAACTTTTGTCCGGTAACAGATGTAGCAGGAAAGAAAGAGAAAGGGGAAAGAGAGGAAAAGAAGGAGAGAGGAGGAGAGAAAGGGAGAGATGAGGATAAGCAAAGGACAAAGATCTCAGATTAGAACTGGATCCTTTGACATTTACAAGGTTCAGCAAAGATTGTGTAGCACCAGGCTTAACAGCACAAAATTAACATTCTTCTAAAACCCAAAATTCAGTTGTGTAAGTTTATGCAAGGATTATAAAACAAGAATGGGAATATCATTTGTACAACGAGTGGGGCCCATGGAAAGTCCACAGTTAATCAAAGGAAATAGGTTTTAATTTGATCTAATTATTATATATGCTTTATTACTTTTAATTAAATATAATAAAAATTATATTTTCCCACTCGCGTTTATATCAACAGATGCAAATTAATTTCTCTTGCTGTATTTTCACCCTTTCTTCGTATTCTCTGTCTGCATGTATATGTATAGCTGTCAGCATGCGGAGGTGGATACCGAGTGTGACAAATTTTGGTTTATTTTTCTACAAAGACAGAAGATAGTATTAGTATATAGATGGTAGCAGTTAGATGTATTAATATATGTTGATATGAGATTTAAGCCAATTCATTCTTTGGTCTTCCTAACTCAAAACATATTAAACTGAGTAATAATCTCTCAAAGATCTTCTTGGAAATTTACATCCTAGATTTTTTTTTTCAGATCATAGTTGGACAGATCTGCTATATTAAGGACTAGTCGGGCTACCCGGCCAACAGTTTAACATATTTCTATTAAAACTTCTCTCTCTCTTTCCCCTCCCCCGTTTTCCCCAACCTCCTCTTTTTTCTCCACCCGGTCTATTCCTCTCACTAGACATACACACACACTTTTATAGATACCTCAAGAAATGAGTTGGTGTAAGGGAATTAATTCCTTGAAAAAAAAATCAGAGTTACTTTCCTTTAGTAAGTAGTTGGAAAAAAGAACCCCTGGGTTAAATAATATCACTGCTTATGGTGATATTCACCAGTTCAGGGTCAAAGAATGAATAAAGTTGTTAAATTTGAGATATTATTCACCAGGGCAACGTCGATCAAGAAAATACCATCTTTGTGGGTATTTGTTTTATCATTGAGTTTTAGCCGGACATAAATACATACATACACACAGACAACTGCCCTTTTATATTATATATATATATATATATATATATATATTATATATATATTATAATAGCACTTGAACTATTGATGAACTCTGATGCATGAAACTATTATTGTATATTTGATATACTTTCAAAATATGCAAATGAGTTTAATCTAATTTGCATAATTGATGGCAGCCATCTTGAATACATTATGCAGTTGCTCAATTGAACTGTCTTTTTATCTATGTGTCATATGTATATCTTATTATCTTTTTATGTATGTGTCATATGTATATCTTATAAATACAGTGTGTTCCAGAAATCTTAGGCACATTTCAAGTCCTCAAATCTGCTGAACTATGAATGGTAGTAAGATGAAACTGGTATCGTTTTAAAGCAAAATTCATTAAGTTTTTTGTAACGTTAATGATGTTTTTTCCAGATCTAGTAATGGTGTTCATTCAGTTTTTTGTAATGTTAATGATTTTTTTTTCAGATCTAGTAATGGTGTTCATTAAGTTTTTTGTAATGCTAATGATTTTTTTTTTCAGATCTAGTAATGGTGTTCATTAAGTTTTTTGTAATGCTAATGATTTTTTTTCAGATCTAGTAATGGTGTTCATTAAGTTTTTTGTAATGCTAATGATTTTTTTTCCAGATCTAGTAATGGTGTTCATTAAGTTTTTTGTAATGCTAATGATTTTTTTTTCAGATCTAGTAATGGTGTTCATTAAGTTTTTTGTAATGCTAATGATTTTTTTTTCAGATCTAGTAATGGTGTTCATTAAGTTTTTTGTAATGCTAATGATTTTTTTTTCAGATCTAGTAATGGTGTTCATTAAGTTTTTTGTAATGCTAATGATTTTTTTTCCAGATCTAGTAATGGTGTTCATTAAGTTTTTTGTAATGCTAATGATTTTTTTCAGATCTAGTAATGGTGTTCATTAAGTTTTTTGTAATGCTAATGATTTTTTTTCAGATCTAGTAATGGTGTTCATTAAGTTTTTTGTAACGTTAATGATTTTTTTTTCAGATCTAGTAATGGTGTTCATTAAGTTTTTTGTAATGCTAATGATTTTTTTTTCAGATCTAGTAATGGTGTTCATTAAGTTTTTTGTAATGCTAATGATTTTTTTTTCAGATCTAGTAATGGTGTTCATTAAGTTTTTTGTAATGCTAATGATTTTTTTTTCAGATCTAGTAATGGTGTTCATTCAACCAGAAACTCGTTTTGTGTCCTTGAATTTGCAAAAACTGAATCATGGACATTTTTTTAACGTGCATTTCACAGACAATTTCGGAAAGAGGCGCCAAAAAGGAAGTCCTTATTGAGATGGCATGGTAAATTCATGAAGGATTGGTGTTTGCACCCAGCTAAGAGATATTCAATGTCAAAATGTGTCAAAGACTTGAAATTGATATTCAATGTCAAAATATGTCAAAGACTTGAAATTGATATTCAATGTCAAAATATGTCAAAGACTTGAAATTGATATTCAATGTCAAAATATGTCAAAGACTTGAAATTGATATTCAATGTCAAAATATGTCAAAGACTTGAAATTGATATTCAATGTCAAAATGTGTCAAAGACTTGAAATTGATATTCAATGTCAAAATGTGTCAAAGACTTGAAATTGATATTCAATGTCAAAATATGTCAAAGACTTGAAATTGATATTCAATGTCAAAATATGTCAAAGACTTGAAATTGATATTCAATGTCAAAATATGTCAAAGACTTGAAATTGATATTCAATGTCAAAATGTGTCAAAGACTTGAAATTGATATTCAATGTCAAAATATGTCAAAGACTTGAAATTGATATTCAATGTCAAAATATGTCAAAGACTTGAAATTGATATTCAATGTCAAAATGTGTCAAAGACTTGAAATTGATATTCAATATCAAAATGTGCAAAGAATTCTGAAACGGTCTGTAGTTTAATCACCCAAAATACATCCTTAATACATCGCTGTAGTTTTGGAATTGAGTTATGTTTGAAAAAATTCTTTTTTAATTGTTCTAATTCGCCATAATTTTCAATTAACTCATTAATTGGCCAATTTCTTATTACATTTCTATCTATCACTTTCACCCTCTCTCAATGTATGTTGATTGCCCCCCCCCCTCTTTATTTTATACGTCGTCTATTATTCTCACTTCAGTCACTCTCTCTCTCTCTGTTTATTAACAGCCACAGAAAAAAGAAAAGAAAAGAAGGAAACGATTGAAATCGTTCATTATGAATAAAAGGGAATATCACCACAAGCAGTTATATTATTTAACCGATAGTTGGAGGAAAAGAGAAAGACGTATAGCGAGAAGAAAGAGGCTAAATTTATCATTATTTTTTTATATTTAACTGGCTTTGCAAACTCACTTTTTCCTGATTCAAAGAATTTAACCTGAGCTCTATGGGTGACTAAACGGGTCACATTTTTTTCTAATATGTTTGTGTATGTTTGTCCTAATGAACTGTAAAACCTCAGTAGTTGTGATCGCAGATTTCTAACGAAAGTTGCATTGCAACATACACCATATTAAATACGAATCGCGAGCTAGACATAGTGGCATGATCGTCAGCTGATTGATCTGTGCTAAATTTGAATTACGATCATCGGAACGGAAGCGGGGGATGGCAATTCAGCGATAGTCCTGCTTAAAGGGGTGAACAGTTTTTCTTCCCCCAATCTTTGGTGCCTTAATTTGCTAGCGGACTTCTCCTTGTTAAGTTTATATTGCCCGTTACAATATAGGGCTGGGAGCAAAATGGTAATCTAAATCAGAGATCTTAAATTCAATGTCACATGATGAGACTAGGTGCAGCGGGATAGAAGCAGGCGACCTCAACTCCAATTCGGGATATAAAGTTCATAGGGAGCCTTCACCCCCTGCACTCCTCTCCATATTCACGAATAGGAGTTGGCAAGTTTGTATCCCTATGAGACTATGGTTGGTACCAAACGGCGACTATTAGTTTTGTTTAAAAATACTTTGAGGTGTCATTTCATGCATGTAATGAGGGGCAATTTTGAATAACCGAGGTTGAGTTATCAAAACAAAACAATATTGAAAGGTTGTTTTTGATATAAGGACTTTTAAAGGTTAACTGTGAGTCTCAGCACATCTTTAGTTTGTTGGATTGGTTATGTCACAAAGGGGTGGGGTGGGAGTTGTATGAAATATATTTATGATGTGGAAGGCCAGTAGCTGGATGGAATTGAACGAAGAAGGATGTAGTATTTGAGGCCATAAGCCTATCTTATATTTTAGTTAGGGAATGGACCCACCGTTAAGTTATAATAAAGCTTTTTTTTTTAAATACAAACATGTCTGGCATTTTTGTATGCAAACATTTATTCCAACTTGCTTGCTCAAAACTTAAGTCGGACACAGCACAATGAAGAAAAACTAGCCATAGATTAAGATAACACGTTCTCGGGCCAAGGCAGAGAGAAATCACCAACCGATCAGTTACCCAAGCCTCTAACTAAGTTGTGTCAATCCCCAAGTAATCCAGGATACGATCTTGAGTGACTTCCATTTGATGGCACGTATCAATAAAAACCTCCTAAAAAGAACATTTTACCATTTCCTGTTGTCTGGGTGTGTTGGAGCACATTTCAATCATCCCCATCTAAAATTTAAGTCAAAATCATGTGATATTTTGCTAGTCTTATTCTGAAGAATGTTTTTTGATTTCTTTTCTAATATATTTAGAAATTTATATAAAAACAGGATTAGGGTAATATGAATTCTTCGAACAGAAGAACAGTTTTGCATCACTTTTATGTCCTGTTATGAAGATTAAAATCTAAACATAATGATAGTAAACCTTATGTCTAGAATCCTTATTCCAATTTTGATAAAAATCCATTAGATGATTTTGATTCTAGTAAATGTCTAAAATTTAAGGTTTAAGCTTAAGGAGTCTTAAGAAAAAATTATAATTTAGGAAATCGTGCTTAACTGATGTTTAGTGACGATGGATCAAATTGAATGCAAATCTGAAATATTTGAATTTTCAAATGAGATTTTGCCTATGTTATGTCCCATAAAACCCTTTAAAGTACAAAAAAAAAACGCCTGAAATTTGGGGAATATTTATTAATTGATACCTATTGTGAAAATTTCACAAAAATTGGAAATATGTGAATTTTTATGAAGGGCTTTCACCGCCTTTTTATCGCCAACATTTTGACCCGTTACGCCTATCAACTGGGTTCTAAAATTCATAATGGTTGGTTAATTAATTTAGGAGTGAATCCTGTACATACAGATATATAAACACATACCAAACTTTATTTATAAATAAAGATTGGATACTTATTTCTGCTTTCCTTAACATAAGTTGCAAAAGGTATTTCTTAAAAAAAAGAAAAAAAGACATTATCACAAAATACATTTATGTCCTTTTGGCAAGTAATTATTGAAGAGTGTGCGGTTAGGGTTATAGTTTTCTTCTTTTCCCTGATTCTGCTGATCTGAAAATTAGTTGATTGCTTGTTTGCACTTGGTGTGTAGAGAGTATGCACTCAAATGTCACCTCAACCTGCTGTGGTTAGAAGTGGATTTGACATCATATGGATCAAAGAGAGGGGGTGCAAGAGAGATGTCAGTTCGTTGGGAAGCTTTTGAGCAGACAGCACATGTAAAAAAATAGCTTTAAATCGATTGTCTGTAGCCCGGAATGTTCTTTGCCGCTAGCAGAAGAGAAGGCGACGTCAACAGCTTAATAAAGGGTCTTTCTTCAAAATGCAAGAATATTCTTCAAAATGCAAGAATATTCTTCTCTTCTTCGTGCTGTTGCAAAACTTTAATTCCAGGTGCCTCAGTCACTTTGGAAGCGGAAGACACGGGGCACGATTTAATTGTGTTGTTATGATTTGCATTGATAACAAACATGTATTTTATTTGATTGTGACTTACGAGACATTGGAGCTCCCCTCGGAGGGGAGGTATATGTAAAAGTATGCTAAGTCCAATTTTGCAAAATGAAACAGGTGAGGGAGAAATTAATTAGATTTTTATAAATTTGAGGTCACAAAAATGGCTTCTAGTAGTCTATCAAAAAGATAGGGACACATGCTTGAAAGCCCTGCTGTAAACTATGATGACCGGTCTAATAGGAAGATGGGAGACGCATTGAGGGTGGGATACCACAGTTGCTCAAACCAGAAGAGTAGACCACCGCTGGACAACCGATCTATCATAACTTAAGTCATCAAAAATTATAGTTTTTCTTTTTCTCACATATTAAAAAAAACACTAGTTGAACTATTTGCTTCTGGTAGGGTTTGCACTTTAAAAAGAAAAGAAGTATAAAAAAACATTCCAGTTAAAGAGAAACAAATTGTCTGAAAGAAAAGTATACTATAAGAAAAATATTCAGATAAAAAATAAAATCTACACTGTCTCTCTCCCATAATTATCAAACCATTTTTAATTCCTATATGTGAGTGAAAAGGGGGACGGGAAGAAAATAAACAGTTGCAAGCCCAAAATACTTTTTTTAAGCGGTTAGAAAAGTTCAAATGAAAGGACTGGCCAGGAAGGGAGATTTGTTTGATGCGAATAACCTTTTTCTTCTTTTTACATAAATAAAATTCTTGAAAAAAAAAAAAAAAAAATTTAAATAAAATTCTCTGAAGAATTTTTATTTAATTTTAAAAAAATTCTTAGAAAAATTTTATTTAAATAAAAAAATAAAATTTTTTGAAATTTTTTTTTTTTTTAACATTGTGAAAAATGTTTTATGGATAAAGAAAATGAAATAGCAAAAAAAAGGAAACTGGCCGATCTGCCGGGCAAATATCAAGAGAGAAGACCATTTAATAATGTGTTTCATACATCACAGGTATTTATTTTTTTATTTTGAAAAGCTCATTTTGAGCGGGGAAAAAAGAGCTGATTGAAGAGTCACAAACCTGGTGACCCCAAAGATGAAATAAGCTGGATAATATTAATAATAATAATAATAATATTAATAATAATTTTAATGAAAGAAAAATAGATCATTTTTAGTCTTTTTTTTTTTAGACTTTAGTTTTTTTATAATTTTTTTTTTTTATAGATTTTTAAAAAGTTTTTGTAACTATATACCATTTCAAAAATATTCCATATAAGGCAATATATTTTTTATATATCTTAAGTGGGTACACATGGAACAAAAATTCACATTTCAAAAAAAAAAAAAAAAAAAATTTTTTTTAACATTGAATTTTTTTCTTTCCTGAACTGGATTTTTTTGTCATTTTTTTGTTGTCATTTCTGATGAAAAGGGAGTAGAATTTACTTTAAAAAATGTTTTAAACATTTAAATGTTTTTTTGTTGTTTTTCTTTTTCAAGTACCTCTCTGCCAATGAGAAAAGCTAGGGCAGTGAACTGGGTTTATGCATTATGATTGAAAATGAAAATATACAAAGAAGAAAAGGTAGAATCATTAAAAAAGCCAAAAATTTGTTAACTGTAAATACACAAGGAGGATTAACTCAATCGGTGTTGTATGCTTTGGGTTTCTAGTTCTTTTCTAGAATAGTGGCGCCTTCAAGAAATACTGTCTTAGCAACACAAATGGACCCAAATACTTGACTTTTTCCTATAAACTTCAATTGATTAAAAAATTACTGTTATTTTTATTAATAGTAAGCAGGACCCATGAAAATTCCACAGTTACATCCTTCTGTAATGCAGTGTCAGAATATATCTGGTTGGGGGGGGGGAGTCCATCTACAAGAATTTTGTAGGAGTATTTCCATTCTATGGATGTACGGTGCGAACGCAGACCCCTACAATATTATTTTACCACCTTTGCTCAAACTGAAACGTTTGTCTGCAGATTCTGGTGAATGTAGTTTCATAATATTTCAGGTTATGGGGTCAAAAAATCTTGGAAGAGTTTTTGACATATTTCCATTCTATGGATGTCTGGCGCCGCGAACCATCGTTGGACAGAACAGATACTACACTTTTATCTTAGTCCGAAAAAGTGTATTTTAGCTCGAGTTTCACGTTCGACACAACAGTGGCATCAGATGAAATTTTTTAAATCACATTTTTTGCATTGCATCTTCAGCGATCAGACAATCCCATCTTTAAAAAAGGGGTGGAGGGTGATAACGTACGTATGAACATGAAATTGCATTATTAAATAAATTATCATTTTTAGATTTTTCTGTCTTTCTGTCTCATCCGTCGGGTTAGACGTTTTCTGATGACTTCCCACTTTTCCAGTCTGTTGTCATTTCGGTTGTGCCGCCCGCTAGGAGCAGGTCATCATAAATTAGTTAAGTGACTTACTGCACAGCCTTTGGCCATCAACATCGATGTGGGACACACTGTGGAGCGTTTTGAATGACTAACGGTAAGCGATGTGGTCATACCAGTTGAGACGTCGATGTGCGAAAGTAAGACTAGCAATTTTTTCCATCCGATGCGCTACAGACAGGATCGTGTAATTTTGAGGTTTTGTCATCCATCACATTCCGCAGCCATACAAGAGTATATGTGGGACATGTGAGTTGTACCCCGCTTTTTTCTCATATGATGGAATCCCTGCATTTTGATGTTTTTCCTCGACCACGCCTCGCAACAATACAGGCCGATCATGTGTGTTATACCCTGCGTCTTTCGCATACTATGAGATCCCTGCATTTTGTAAAATTGTCATCAGCTGCCTAAAGACTCTTCATGGAGCAATTTAACGGCTTCAAAATCCCCTTTGAACGTAACGATGTCTACGATGTAAATATTGTGTCAGACATGTTTTTTTTCATTATCATAGCTAAAAACAAAATGGCGGCCACGGTGATTTCTCAGTGACCTTGTGTAATTCGAAAATGATTTTGAAGTCTTTAAATTGTCAATTAGAAAGTAATTTTTTGGATAAACTTTATTTATAGCTAAAAGTTAAGTATTATGGTTCATTTATGGTAGTAAACCAAAGAAAAACAGCATTTCTTTGAGGAGCCATTATTCTTGAAAAGAACCGATTTTCTTTTGTTAACAATATTGTCACAGTTAGTCAATGGATCCCAATCCTTGACTTAGTCAAACTTTTTTTCTTTCTTTATGTTATTCTTGAAAAAGGGGACCTTATTTTACAACTTGTATGTCTCAGTCAAACTGTCCGGAGCATAAAATACATTCAATTACAAATACCTACAATCTCACAGAATATATAATAGAAATATACAGATCAAATACTCTTAAATATTTCATCAGATAGACCCCAAAAATGCCCTTGTAAATTCATTATTTTACCATTTTATCTAAATTCATCCAGTTTATTCCTAATATTGTCTACTTTTTAACTTCATGGGTTAATTTATTAAAAAAAATATATTACTCTATTCGAAAACAAATCTAATTGTGTATTTAAAAAAAAAAATTTTTATGAATTTTTCTTACCAATAAATTTCTAGTTTAAAATGTATGAAAAAAAGTGTTTGATATTCAGAAATCCCATTAATTACTTTGCTGGTATCAATTAAGTCACCCCTAATTCTTCTCTCTAGTAAAGTAGTTAAACCTAAAGATTTCAACCTATTTCTTTATAATTTAGATCTGTTATTCATTTTATTAGCATAGTCACTTTTCTTTGCTTTGGGAACAGGCTTTTCTAATGAAATGACTATAATTGCTAAATGTATCTTATCGTGAAGAAGGCAACGGAAGGAATTGATCATTTGTGTGTGCATATATATATGTGTGTCTGTGTGTGTGTGTGTGTGTGGTAAATCATAATTTGTCTGTCAAAATGTAATGTCGTTATATAATGTCCTTTATAGAATAGTAAAAAAAAACGAAAAAAATTTAACTCTGAAAGGAAAAAAGAACTTCTGCAATTTATCGGATGAATATTTTACCCACTTTTCTTGGTTTTCTTTTTTTAAAAAGGGAGAAAGAGTAAATTTACTTTTTAACGGTCATAGAAATTACACAGATTTTAAAATAAAAACATTTGAAGATGAAAAAAAAAAAATAATGATAGAGATCCATTATGGGGGGTCACATTTAAAGATGAAAAAAAAAAAGAAGTTTTGTGAAAAGGGAACAAATGGACTGGAATTTTAAAATTAAAAAAAAAATAATGTTTTTTTTTAATTAAAAAACAAACATTTTTTTTCATGTGTATAACAGTTTAAACAAATATAGATTCATCATTATTAAAAGGCTGTGTGAAAATAAAGTATTTGTAGGTGAAAAAAAAATATTTGAAATGTTTTTCCAAAAGTAAAGATGCATGAACAATTTTGAACTTTTACCGTTTTCAATCAATCGACTTTAAAATAAAGAAAATTTTTAATCTTTTAAAATTTTCTTTTTATAATTTTTAAGCCTCTCTTTGTTATACACCTATATATTAGGTTGGTGCTTAATTATTTCACGTTTTTTTTTTTTAAATTTTAATTTATAACCATATTAACTTTGTCCGCCCTAATCTTTTGCCGAGATTCCAACAGACTACCAGGTCAATTGGTTGCTAAAAAACTGGCAGGCGGTCAAAGTCTATAATGATTTGAATGAGTTGTTGGCCAACTTCGATGTGTGGATTTCCTCGAAGAACAGTGCTTTTTTGTCTGTGGAGTTAACCTTCTGTCAAGCAAATAGGAAGTTGCTATTGAAGTGGAGAGTGCCTCAGAATTTTGTTTTTAAATGAAGACTGACCTAAAGAAAAAGCATGTAGTAATTAAGCACTATGTTAGTAATATATATGTGTGTGTGTGTGCGTGCTTTATTTATCTACTATACAATAATGATTCCAGCAAATGGTACCCGGGTTTCGCAAAGTCAATCCTCCACTAGTTTAAAGACGTAATAAAGCATTGGGGCCGAACGTTCGTGAGCTATCGTTTCTTATTCTCCATTTCCATGAACGCTCTAACCCATTGTTCTTATTTACTTGCCTCCCCACGAGGGCAGGATTAAACACAAGGTCGATTTTTAATGTGGAGAAAATCTAGCTCCCCAAAAAGACGCACTCTGGATCGAGACAAAAATAAAAATTGCATCAGTCTAGAAGGAGCTCTCCTTTACTGAGGACAGAAAAGATGAAGTGTAGTATCAGAACAGATACTACACTTTGCTCCTAGTCAAACCCATTGTTCTACTAGGTCTTTGGACTAGTGCAGGATTGGCTTTAATGAAACCTAGGTACTACTCGATGGAATCTTTATTGCATAGTATGTAAATAAAACACACAACGCTCTTCCATTACAATTGAGCACTCTGATTTTTTGTTTTTTTCTATTGATACAAATTATCATTTTTAGTTAATAATGCTACATTTTCATTCGTATAGTTTTGTCCTTATGTATATATTTGTTGGTTCTGTTGAGTGGAAAGAAATCAAATAGAGTGCTCGATTATTTGATAAGAGCATACTATTTATTTATGATTTTACAGAAGTTTGGATCACATGATACCATTGGTTTTCGCGAACAATCGAGATCTGGTGAAAAACCTAGGATTCATCGCTTTTCAGCCATGTTCTTGATCTGCGAATGTAGGAAATGCCGGAAATTGAGAAATACTCAAATTTTTTGTCTGTCGTCTTTTGATAAAAATTCTATTTTTTAAATTATTTTTTGCGAGACAAACAGGCTTGACATTGATCGGCCGATGGTGGTTGTGAGACTGCTGCTTTTACATGATGCAAGTCTGCCTGGAGGGGCTTTAGAGAACTGGTCATCTTGACAAATAAGCATCTGGCGATCACAACTAGAGGACAAGTGTACACTAGCTGTGTGAGGAGTGTTATGCTTTATGGCTCTGAAAAACGGGCTGCATCGGCGAGCACTCTCAAAAGACTGCACCGCAATGAAAGAGCCATGATTAGATGGATCTGTCATGCCAAGCCGGAAGACGACACTCTTCTCGAATGAATCAGATTTAAGCTCAAGGTTTTTTTTAAACTAGCGCCGGTTTATTCGCAAAACCATTGATAACATGTGATCTAAACTTCTGTAAAATTCATATATAAATAAATAAATATATATATATATATATATATATATATATATATATATATATATATTTTAATTAAAGTTTATAGTTTCAAAACTGTCATTTATTCAGTCAAATAGTTCGGACTGATTCAGAGGCTTGCCCCTCCCCCCAAAATTTGAATTTGAAAGAAGAGGATTAAAAAAAAGTAGAATTAGATTTCAAAGTTTATCAAATATTTTTGTTTAGAAAAAAATCTCAAGGAGAAAAAAATGTCTTCTGACATCAAGTGGAAAAAAGTGAGTTAACAAAATACGAGAAGGCGTAAAAAATAGAAAACGCGCAGTAGGCCATGGCTGCACATAAATATGGACATAGATATATATCACACAATATGATCAAATATATGTGTACGTGCATGTCTCGGATCACATTTAATACGATCTATAAATAACACACACACACATAACATAACATATAAAGTTATCTTGAGATTTTTAAAGTTGAACCTAAATAGTATTTAATCTGATATAACAAACTTTGATTTTGACTAGCCAAATTTCATTTGTTATTGTTGTACCATGTTATTGGCACTATAATAACGTACTTTGCTACAATTTATTAAAAACTATTATGTCGTCCTGCCTGGACAACTGGGTATATGGAAACATTTTTCAATTAAGACCGAAAAATTAAAATCAGCAAGGGGAATAACTCATATTTTAGAGTGAAGAATATAAAGAGTTTTCTTCCTTACAACTTAAATTTTATTTCTTTTTTCTGCAGAAGTTAAAAAAATATGCAAACAAATAAAAATTAAAACCTAAAATGACTTCACTGAATCCCAGGCAATGCCGGGTAGGTACAGATTTTATATATATATATATATATAATAAAAATAAAATGAAAAAAAACCCCAAACAACTGAAGCGCCTAACAGCTTTCTTTTGAGAACTTTAAGTGATGAATAAGAATATGTTTTTTTTTGTGCAAATACACATATGTATAAGGGTAAGACAAGTGAGTGGCTATGTGTGAAGTGGCCAGTCTGCAAAGATTCTTACTATTTCTGAGACTTTCTTAGACTCTGGGATATTCACACATAGCTGCTAACTTGTCCCACCCATTTGTATAAAAACACTCTTTTTTTTTTTTATTTGGTCTCTTGAAATTCTGAAAAGAACAAAATGCAATAAAACTCTTTTACCATTATTTTATCGTTCTGATATATTTATTTTCTATCTATATATATATATATATAATATTTATACCTATATATATATATATATACTAGAAGAATACCCGTCCCAGGATGGGTAAAATTAATTCCTCAAACAGAACGGTTTTGAACCAATTTTATGTCCCGTTACGAAGATTAAAATCAAGATATAATTATACTAAACCTTACGTCTAGAATTCTTATTCTAATTTTCATAAAAATTAAATACATGATTTTGATTCTAGAAAGTGTCTAAAAATTAAGGTTTAAGCTTAAGGAGTCTTAAGAAAAAATGATAATTTAGGAAATCGTGCTTAACTGATGTTTAGTGACGATGGATCAAATTGAATGCAAATCTGATAGTCTGAATTTTCAAATGAGAGATTTTGCCTATGTTATGCCCCCTAAAACCCTTTAAAGTACCACAAAAAAAACCTTAAGGAGTCTTAAGAAGAAATTGAAATCAAAGGAATCTTGCTTAATTGGTGTCTAATGACTATGGATCAAATTCAATGCAAATCCTATTTTTCAAATGAGAGGTTGTGCCCATATTTATGCGACTTAAAAACCTTTTAAAATAGAAACTCCAAAGAAATGGATCAATTGATGTCTACTACCATTCTATCTATTATTGTTAGAATTTCACAAAAATTGGAGGTATCTGAATTTGCACAAAGGGGGACCACCCACTTTTTACCACCTTTGCATGAAACTAAATATAGCCCACATTTGGACCCCTAAGGCTGTGTTAGTAGAAGGGAATAATCATAATCATCGGTTAATTAGTTTAGGAGTGAATCCTGTACATACAAACATACCGAACTTTATAAGGATTGAAAATGAATATGAATTCAATATGAACAACTAAGTGAAAAAACAAACTTTTCGCCTGAGAAGATTGAAACATCGTCATGTCAGAGTCGCATCTGCACATGTCAGAGTCGCGTCTGCACATGTCAGAGTCGCATCTGCACATGTCTGTATAAATGAAAATTGCATAAACCACATAGAATTCGAATACAATTACATATTGAGCCAAGTCGAGCCTTTATCGTATCCCTCTTCCCTCTTTCGTATATGCTAGCCTACCATCACTTCCCATCTCGTATGAATCGTTGCATCCGACCTTCTTTTGATATGATATACTGTCTGGCAACCCACGAAGTCAATGCTAAAACTAGGTCATTTGATTAACCCTTTTAACTGAAAACATACAAACGCTTTATTTAAATATTATGTTTTAAATTTCAAATTTGATCATGTGACCTTTCAGTTTGGAACCCAAAGTCTTCCTTCATCGTCTTTCTTTTTCAATACGAACAACTAAGTGGAAAGACAAACTTTTCGCCTGAGGAGATCTTGGTTGTAATAACCAATGATCGAAACATCGTTATGTTAGTGTCGCGTCTGTATTATTAAAAAATTACTTAGCCTGGCTTTGAAGATTTGTACCTGGTGCGGCATTCATCCTGGTCGGGTTGAGCTGGTTTTCTCCAAAGGAGGAAGTTTCTAGGTAATATTAAATTCATAATCATGTCCCAGTCGGGTGTATATCTCGGTTAGTCATCATCATCATCATCAGCATCATCATCAGCAACATCATCATCATCACCATCATCACCATCATCAGCATCATCATCATCATCAACCGGTTTATTTGTTGAATCAGGCTACAATTAATCCTCTGATGAGGGTGGGGCCTGATTGTCTAGTCTCGAAATCTAAGTCTTCCTCTCCACTCCTGTCTTTGGCAAGGTTTGATGGAATCCATACCCATGGCCTTCCTATCACGTTTGACTACGTCCTCCCAAGTCAACTTGGGTCTGCCAGTGGTGATGTTCTCTGCTGGCACATTCAACTGTCGGACTTTAGCAATCCAGCCATCGCTACGCTCAATGTGACCCAACCAATGCAGTCTGTTCTTCCGCATGATGTCCGTAAGGCTTTTCAAGTCGACCTGTGAGAGCAGAGATTCAAAAGAAACGTACTGTTCAGGCCTCACCAAACAGATCCATCTGACCATTGCCCTGTCATTACGGTGCAGCTTCTTTAGTATGCCAGCAGAGACAGCCCAAGTTTCTGAAGATGACATTAGTTTCTGCAGAGCGGTGTTGCCGACCTCCAACATACAGCACCTGGTATTCTGAAATGATCATCTATCTAGTACTGGCCAGGCTCAACATTGCTTAACTTCGGTGATCTAATGAGAATCGGTGTGTCAACGTGATTCTTTCGCGATTAGCAAACAGCTAATATGACACATTTTTAAAGAATCACCTAAAAATAAAAATCAGCAAGGGAGATAACTAATTTTAAATTGAAGAATTTAATAGGAATTGTCTACCTTGAGTTTAAAAATGTGTAAACATTTATTAATTACTTACTAAAATGACTTCATGGCATCCGGGGCAACGCTGGGTAGGTACACTTAGTATGTATAAGAGGAAATTTTTTTTGTCTGCTATATAAATCAACATGGTAGCAGTTAGAATATTCCGAAGATGAGCAATACGTACAAGGGTCAAGCTAATGCTATCATTAAACTTTAGCTTCAAGGTCATTCGAAGATACAAGAGTCAACTTATTCGATATCATAGTAAGAATGAGTAAAGCAAAACTTTTTTCTAGATTTATGAAATGGAGAAGGAAGTTTTTAATGCAATAAGCAATTTTGTCAAGAAATATTTTAAAAACAAAATTCCAATTTTTATGTAATAATGACACTTGATACTATTTTAAAGATAATGGAAAAATAAAATCAATTTTAATTTTTGCCAAAATTATTGCCAATTCTCCAAGCCCAGTGGTCTTTTACAGAAATTTTGAATATAAAAATAAATGCATGTTCGATCTATTTAACATGGGTAAGTCCACAAGAAATTCTCACTGGTCAAGGCATCCCGAGAAACATTTTTATTACATTTCCCTCCGGCTGCTGCTTGGAATAATAAAATATAATGACTTTATGGGTCAGAGCAAAGTTCACCGGTAGGGGGGGGGGGAGGGGGAGTGATATGTTCATCAACCCAAGTAGAATCTATTTCAAGAACAGTGAAGGTTGAAATATTTATACAAGTTTTTTTTCCATAAAGTTTTTGTTTTTCTTTCGTTCTGAAAAAAACTGGAAAATGCTCCAATCATAGTTTAAAATCAAATTCACACATAAAAAGATTTTCACTCCTCCTCTCCCAATGGGTGATGATTGGCATTAAATAGTTCACTCTAGAATGTGATTAGTTAGGGTTAGGGTTAGGTGTATGTGTATTGACATACATAATACCTTAACGGAGAGGATAATTTTATCTATTTTATTCAAATAAAAATTTCGTTTGAAGATACCTGGGTTTTTTTTCTGGATACAAATAAAGATGCTTCCGAAATCCTATTCTGAAGAAAGATGCTTTTTAAACAAATTTTGTTACATTGTATAAACATCGTCTGGAAATAGTTGTAAACGACTTGAATGCCAAGTTGATGATACATTTTTGTAGTTAACTCAAAGTGAGTTTTCTAATTGATTTGAATATATATATATATATATATATATATATATATATATGTAGTATAAGTATGCATTTCTAGGTTAAAAATAATGAATTTCTTCACACGTGACAAATAAAAAATAGCCTTATGGAAAACATAGAAGCGTGTAAAATTATAGACGTTATTATAATTTAAATTTTAATATTTCGAGTGGTCCCCTTTTTTGTTCAAATGGACTGATAGCAGCCCATTCAAGAAAACCAAATAATGGACCAAATATTATTGTTGCAATCATACAACTGCATGAGAGAATAAGAATACAAAAATTGGGACTAGCTGACCCCTTTTTTCTCAGTCATTTCAAGTATTTAATAAAAAAAATAAAATAAAAATTACCAAAACCTTTCTTACAATATTCTGTTCATTAATTTTCAAGGGAAGTAATTTAAATTAAAACTATTTTTTTTTCAAATATTGTATATATAATAGAAAGCCAAGACCCAAACACATCTATTTGTATGCCTAATTTCCATAACGATTTTTTAACAGTTTATAATAAATTAATGTTTGGTGTTATTCATTTTTAATTTTATTGTACTATTTTTCCTATATATATGCAATAATTTTGTTGATATTAATAGTAATTGATTAAAATGATTTTATAAAAAAAAGGATGAATTACTTAAACATTTTCTAAAATAGTATGTTCATTAATTTTCAAGGGAGGTAATTTAAATGAAAACTATTAGTTTTTTAAATGACAATAAATTTATATTAAAGTTATGTAATGAAAGTCACACATTTTAAAAAGAATTAGCGGGATCCCATGAAAATTCCACGGTGCTTTTTACATCAATCTGTACAATTTATTGTTAATAATAATAATAGTTTTGAAATAATAAATGTTTGTCAAGTTCAATGCTATTAAGAAAATATGACTTCTTCCGTAAAAATAATTGTCAGCTAAATAAAACGAATATGTCTCTTCTTCCTTTATTTATTTAAAATTGTAGAATTTTGAAACCAAAAAATATTCTGTCTTTTTATCGTAAAAAATGATTGCCAGCTAAATATTCTTCAGATGAATAAAACGAATGTCACTTTTTGAAATTTTACTCTTTTAGTTTAGTCACCGCAGCGACAGAATCCTATTCACCCTCTCTCATTGTATGCTAAAATATTCCTCAGTTTGGGGATTGGGCTATGTTTAAAAAAAATTCCATTTTAATTTGCAAATAACTCATCAATAGATAAACCATTTCTTAGTAATTTTCTACCTATCGCTTTCACCCTTCTCTTCTCACACACCTAAAAAAACAAAAACAATTAGCATTAATGAGTCTTCAGTTTTGGGATTGGGATTTGGGGATTCAACCCTGCAAATCGGATGTTGTTTTTTTATAAAATAAATTCAACTTTTAACCGTATGCGGAATATTACCATTATTATGAAATTCAAGGGAGATAATTAAAACTTTTGGAAGTAAAATAAACCTTTTTTTGGTTTAAACGCGAAAAAAAAAAAAAAGGAATTATCTCCCTTGAATATGATGATAATGGTGGCGATATACCACGTACCGCTAAAAGTTGAATTTATTTTATAAAAAAAACTACTGGATGAATTTCCGTAATTCTTGGTGAACGTTATTTATTTTCTCCCTCACAAGTAAGTACATCATAAAGATTTTTTTCTATTTTTCTTTTATGACACCCATATTTAATCTAGGTATAACCTTGGAGAAGCACCAAATTTTATACCCATCATTTATCTATTATTATATTGAAGCCGAGTTAATGATCGTTATTTTCTCTAAGGTCTTTTCACTATATATTTTAATTGCACAAAATATATGCTAAAATATTCCATAGTTTTGGGATTGAGCTATGTCTAAAAATAATTTCCATTTTAATTGTTCTAATTAGCCGTAACTCATCAAATAACCCATCTCTTACTAATTGTCTATCACTTCCACCCTCTCTCACAAAAAAACAAACAATTGTCTAATGTGAGATTGGAATCCACGATTGTATAAAATATTGGAACTGAAGGGCAACGCTTTATCCACAAGGCCACCGATCAAACGAAAATATTTTGTCTTTTTAACCTACTTAAATGAGTTTGGCATAGGGATTTGTTACCTCTCTGCACAGATCTAAAATAGTTTGTCTAAAATAACTCTCGCTTCCCTTATTTTGTCCTTTAGTCCTCACATTCCATGAGCGATACTTATGACAAAGGGGGAAGAACTGCTGATTTTGGAGTCGGAATCTATACACCTAACACTTATCGTTGGCTAGTTTTTGATCTTGAAGTAGTATTTTTTTAGCTCCTTACATCAAGTGGCTTCATGCCTTGTCTGGAGCGATTTCCATAAAAAAAAAGAAACAAATATAAAATACAAAAATTATTAAAGTAAAAATATATTAATGAACATTTATCAGATATTTTTTATCCATTTTTAATTAAAAAAAAAACAAACGATAAATGCTTTCTCTTCAAATAAACAATACGTCAAATGTGTCATACGATGATTTGACGTGCACAGTAGTTTTGTTCGGTCGGCTAAAAGGAAACAAAATGTCGGAACATTTGTTTCTAGTGTTATTTTGACGTAATTTTAATTTTGAATGAAGGAGTTTAAAAAAGGTTAAAGAAATTCTGACATCGATACGAACATCGGATCGAAGGTGCCGATTCCAAATCTGCGGTTAGTTTGAGTCTTAGGTCAACCATTTAGCTGTGATGCCGCGACAACACACATACACACAACTTTGCTTTATACACATATATATATATATATATAAGATAAGTAAAGTCAAATGTTTAGATAGTATCCGAAATAGACCAAGAAAGCAACACCTTAAATGTACATAGATGAAAGGTGAAGTCAATCAAGTCCGTCAGATACCAATGACTACTGCAGGTATAAATCAGCTCTATGG
This sequence comes from Sepiola atlantica, assembly GCA_963556195.1. Taxonomy (NCBI): domain Eukaryota; kingdom Metazoa; phylum Mollusca; class Cephalopoda; order Sepiida; family Sepiolidae; genus Sepiola; species Sepiola atlantica. Next base: position 16,418,736 of record OY744542.1, on the reverse strand, counting down.
TTAGGTGTTTGGGTCAACCACAGCTGTTATATGACAACTTCGAAATATACAAAATTATGACATATTCATTATTGGGCACTTGTGCAGTTTAGTAAACAGCGGCAGATAATCCCCAGATAGTAACGACCAATAGATTAAAACATTTTAATAAATTTATTTATTTAATAAAATATAGTTTCTGAAAGAAAAACATTGTAATAAAATAAAGTTTATTTTCAATAAAGTAACATTTTGGCCAAAACATTGTAATAAAATAGTTTTATTATTATGTTCGTTTTATAACATTTTAAATTATTAAAAAAAAAAATCAGTCAATTTTAGAAACTATATTTGATTACATTGCTTTGGCCAAAATGTCACTTTATTGAAAATAAACTTTATTTTATTACAATGTTTTTCTTTCAGAAACTATATTTTATTAAATGAATAAATTTATTAAAATGTTTCAATCTATTGGTCGTTACTTTCTGTGGATTATCTGCCGCTGTTTACTAAACTGCACAAGTGCCCATTATTGAGTATATAAGTTCCAAAAATTTATCATAAACAAAGTTTTAGTGTACAATTGTTTCTGAGACAAACATTTTTTTTACTAATTTTTTTGTCTCAGAAACGATCGTACGCTAAAAATTTGTTGATGTTGAATTTTTGTAACTTATATTCTCAATAATGGATATTCATAATTGTGTATATTTCGAAATTGTCACATATATACATATATATCTTGAACATACCCATGTGTAGTCAAGGCAAATAGAGATAACGTACAAGCACAATTTCCATATGAAAAATCATGAATTAAAACTGTTTCTTGTCCACTGTAACTGGGAAAAAATGGGATATTTGAAAAGACCCACAATGATTAAAGATATTCAGAATTGTAGCTGAAAAGAGACTTTGTTGTTGAAAAACGCATAAAAATGTAATGAAATATGTAAGTAAATATATTTGTCATTTCTTTTTTCCTCATTCTAGTCCCGTGGCTTTGTTGTCTAGTGAGTGTAACACTGTATACTTGCAAGTTTTGACCCTCCTGATGAGAAGGAGAGAAAAATATTTCTTTAAAAAATATTACACACACATATATATATATATATATATATATATATATATAATTTAAATTCCTTTATATTCACAAAAAAAATGGGGTGATAGCTCAATAGTGTTTATATCACTAGAGCTCAAAATATATAATTTAATAAATGATGGTCCGGATTTACATTTTAAAAACATCTTTACTCAGATGTTTTTTTAAAAAGTTAATTTGGAACATTTATTAAATTATTATTATTATATATTTAGAACTTCAGTAAAAGGACAAATATTATTGCACATACAAAAAAATACAAAAAAAAAACAATGTATTTATATACTGAGTAAGAGCCAGTTATCAGCTACGTGTGAGATGCCTATAGTCTATGAAAATATAAATTTTTTCCTTGCACGGACTTTGTGTTGGACGTTTGGTACCAAGGACTTTTGCCATTTTGGATACTTTCATAGGCTCTGAGCACCTCACACATAACCGATAATTGGTCTTACACACGATATAAAAATATTATTTTTCTTTTCTGTATACACAATTCAATTCTCATTTTGCACTTTGATAAAGTTTTGAAAAAAACAAAAGCTTAAATTTTTTTCCATTTTACCTCTTTTTTTTAAAAAAACCATATTTTGTATTTCCGATATACTCAAATAGTACTTCCTCTTTCGGAAATAAAAAGGAGAGGTAAGAAAACATTATTCTCACCCAACAAATAGTCCACTGATAAAATATTAGACAAAAGTAAAAGAAAGAAAAAGAAAAGGAGAACGAAAACGAAACGAAACAAGATTATTTAAGTGACCTCTCCTTTGGACTGAGACAGGTTCCAAAATATTTTTTCTTTAAAAGCCAACAAATGATGAAAAAAAATTTTTTTTTTTCTTTTTAACATGAATAGAAATAAACAAAATTTTAAAGTGACCGGCATTTCTTTCCTTTGAATTTTTTTTTGCTTAAATAGAATGAGTCTACTTGGCGACGACTTCCGGTTTTTAAATCGGAAATTGACAAGCAGCGTTTATCAAAAAGCAGCCCCTCATCATTTTCGACCGCTTAGATTTCGGCAGAATTTTTAATTTAAGTATTAGATCTTTATTTTAAAACATTTTGTTAAGAGAGTTAGCCATCGGAAAAATAGTAAATAAACTATTTAAAAAATATTTTCAAAATAAACTATTTAGAAAATATGGTGCTTCTACAGAATTTGAACCAAACCAATTCGACTTTTGCTGAACTAAACCTAAAACCTCGTTTAGGATTAGGTTAGGGTTAAAAAAAACAAAAACAGTTCAGTTTAAATTCTGTAAAAGTACCAAAAATATTATCAAACTAAAAAAACTAAAAATATTCCAATTATAAAAAAAGTTTGATTTGATGAAAACAAATTATTAATTACCCCAAAAAAAACACCATCGACCTATAAAATAATGGGGAACTGTTTTTTGATAAACACCGGTTGTCAATTTCTGATTTAAAAACCGGAAGCCGTCATCAAGTGGACTCTTTCTATCTTGCCATTTTTTTTTTTTAATAAGTATCAGGGGTGTGCAAAATTTTTATTCACGGTTTACTGATTAATGCCACGGAGAAGTTAGGTAACTGGAGAAAAGCGAATTTGAAAATGCTGCAAAATCTGCTGCTGCAAGTGGGCTCCTTCTATCTTCCAGTATCCTATATCTCTACAAAGCTACCATTCGCCCATGCATGGAGTATCGTTGTCACGTCTGGGCTGGTACACCAACCACTAGTCTCTAGACAACATCCAAAAAAGAGTCTCTAATCTAATAACTTCCACACGGTCTACCAAACTCCAGCCTTTGTTCTATCGGCAATGCACCTTGTTTGAGGTGAATTAAATATATATATATATATATATACAGGGTGGGCCAAAATAAGGGTCCTATCTTTAAATTTGAATAACTTGAATTTGAATAACTTCCACAAAATAAAAGTTAAACTCACCAAACTTTATGTGTGTGTAGACTGACCCTTCCGAGATTTTTTGAAATAAACAAAACAAATTTTAGCCGAAAAACACTTCTTAAAACTTACAAAAACTAAAGTATTGTTTTTTACACTGTTTTGAGTTTTTTAAGCAAAAATAATGTTTTCTAAATGAGGGTACGTTCCTTAGGGCTAATACGGCTCATGCTTGCTTCGGAAGGGGTCCTTTACTTATTCTTAAAAAAAAACAAAAAAAAAACCAATAAATAAAAAAGTTATGAATTTTTAAAAATAGGACCCTTATTTTTGCCCACCCTGTATATATATATATATATTTGTTATTGTTTATTATCTATGTACGTATACGTTTCGTCCCTTTTTTAATCTGGACTCATCAGCATAGAGATATGACTATTCACTACCGGTCATGCGATTCGAAACCCTGGATTACAAGTTTTTTTTCAACTCAAATCCAACGTCGCTGACCGCTCGGCCAATTCTGAACAGCTGATAAACAATGATAATTTAACACTTTTTAAAGCGGCTTGACGTCCAGGCATTCTACTTCTATTAGGGAAGGAATTATGCATTGTAAAGCAAGTGACGTCATGCTGTGTTAGTACTACCATTACAGTGCTCTACTTTTTTACGAGGAGCGACAAATTATATATATATATATATATATATATAAATTTAAAAAATGTCAACAATTAATTTGGATTGTAGTGAGCTTTTGATTGTTTTTAAACTTTTCTGGTTTAGCTTTTATTCTACAACTGAGTTTGTAGCTATAGAAGCTTTATTCAGCTATTTCTGTAATTCAGTCACAAGATGGCGCCACGCAGACTCCTAGAAATACTTTCAAATGTACGAGCGAGTTATAGTAAAGGGGAGATAACCAGGGAAGTCTGTAATAGCACCTGTGTTCTTTTAGTAATAATAAAGAAAAAAGGGTTTTTATTTGTTCTGTTGTCACAAACATAAAAAAATTGGGAGAGGAGGGGGGTAGCTAGAAACTTTTGCACACACCTAATGTTTTAAAATATGATAGAAATTTATTGCTTCAGAAATGTACAACTTTAAGAGAGGGGAAAAATACTCTATCAGTCAAGTCTCATCCATATAAAAACTCTACCCCTGCAAATATGGACAAGAGTAGCATAAATTGTCTGCGAGAGCAACTGATCTTCCTCTTCCTCCTCAGTTTCTACGACTAGAAAACTGACTAATGATTAATAAAAAGATCACCAATTTGAAGACAATCGGCTCAAAACAGTGCTGGTCTTACCTATAAGTGGCATAAGCTATAGTTCAGGGCCACACACCCTCGGAATCTCACCAAAAGAAAAAAAAAATGATTCAATTTTTTTCCGAAACGTAAAAGCCATTTGACATTATTCCTATGCTTAATTTTAACAAACCGTTCTGGAGAAAGATCTTTTTCACAGCTAAAAAGAATAAAAAATTAACTTTGACCAAACATGTTGCAAGATAGACTGACTGTCGGTTGGAATCTTCGAAATAGCAGGTGAATGTCTGACATCTGGTAGGATGCTCCATCCCCAGCAAAAACAAAAACTGTATAGAAAATGACAATTTACACTGTACACTGTTCGGTAATTGGTTATTTTGATGGAGGATTCTATTTTAAATGTGTGTAAAAGGTGATAACGTACGTACGAACATGAAATGACTTAGTGTATTATTATATAGATTTTAAATGTGTGTGAAAGGTGATAACATACGTACGAACATGAAATGCCTTAGTGTATTATTATAGAGATTTAGTTTTGTTTTATTATTAATTAATACCTGCGGATTTTCAGTCAGATTTTTAATCAACTTTTTATAATTAATTCACCATTTTTAATTTGTACAAACATCATCATGTGCCTGAGGACGATTCGTGTGAGTCGAAAGTACTCGTAAGTATGGTGAGTTCCTGTACACATTGAAACATAGCATCAGATTGCTGGTCCACCAGTTGGAAAGAAGGGATCAGAAAAGGAATAGACAGAAGCTTTCACTTGTATTCAATCAAAGTTGCATTAATGTAAGAATGTTGACTACCTATATATTTTCTTTCTCCACCTAAGCATTGACCCACTTCTATTATTATCGTCATCTTTATCACCATTAAAGGATGGAGTTTTAATGTTGGAAATATATTTTTGCCATGGAGAGAGTTATATCAATCAACTAGATTCAGCTGTCTTTTCAACAAATACGGGGAAGGAAAGCTAAAAACCTGACAAGCACATATATAAGTGTTACATCAAGGTTATATCATCCTATGATTTACTGACAATTTCAGAACAAAATATCTTTTACACATGTTTCTGGAGCAGTCGACAGCAATCATGTGATAATCAAATCATAGAATAATATAACCTTAATTCAATACCTTATTTATTTAGTAAAAACTCTATTGAAATCTTTAAAGATTGACCTTCATCTTTGCTTGGGAAATTGATTTCGTATTCAAATCAATCTGAATTGTATAAAAATTGCTATTATATATATATATATATGCATAACATAATATTACCATGTCAGATTTTCAGAGTCAGACCCAAATAGCAATCTGTCTCATATACCAATACTTGATTCGGACTCACCTATTTTTTTCGTTTTTTCCTTCCACTACTTTATTGGCAGGAATATATTTTATTTTGCTTCTGCTTAAAAAAAGAAGTTTGTATTGAGTGAAAGGTCGGGGTTAGGGTTAAAGGCCGGATGGAGATATGTGAAAGGTTTGATTTATCTGTTTTATGGCATATAAATCCATATTGGGTTAATAAATGCAGAAAGAATACCTAATGATTACTTGTAAGCGATTAGCTAAACGCAAATCACTATTTTACCCATAAGTTGGAGGGGGACGTTGTGGGTTCATACCTTTTCACAATGATATGAGCGTGTAATTGAATGCTACAGATTCGATTTGAATGTGGCATATCAGATTACATAATCCGCAACAGTATCCATTCGGCCAATCACACACACATCCGACGAGAAGGGACACTTGAATGCAACGAAGAAGAAGAAGAAGAAAAGAGGCAGAACAGGTAGTGCCCTCTAGTTTAGCATGCGGTAAACGTGGGATTTCTTCAAAATGTCCCGTAAGATCCTGTACATTTCTAAAATGTGTTGTTTGCAAGGCCATCCATAAAACAGGCCGAGAAATGTAATATTTGAGAAGCAAGATTTCAAGTCAGTCAGTTTAAATGTAATATTAACAAACATCTGGCTGCTGCACTCAAAATCCAGGTTGACTCCCTAGAAATCTAGCCCCTTATGCTTCAGTGGCAATACGCCTTATTTGGGGTAAATAAAAAGTAATTATATATATATATAAGAATATATATTATATATATACATATAAGACATGTTCTGTAATGATTAAGTAGTCGTATCAAATATCACTGTTTTTATTTTATTGAATTCTTTAGATTTTTGTTCATGCAACAATGTTGAATTTACAGTTTTGAAAAACATGCCCGTCCTCTTTAGCATCAAAATGCTACAAACAATATATATTCAAGGCCATCCCTATAACAGGCCGAGATATGTAACATTTGGGAGCCTCTACTAGAGACAAGATTTCCAGTTAGTCATCTTTTTAGCTGTTAACACTTCACTCTTATTACTCCAAGAAACTCTTTCTGTGTCTGATATCATCAACTGATGCAGATCCTTTTTTTTTTTTAAACCATGAGCTTTTGGCACAAGTACAAATTCTCTCTAAAAAAAAAATCCCACTCAAATATACTTTTGCCTTTGTTTATTCAAAATTACCTGTCTCTTCATTTATAGAAATTAATTGTCAAATTTATCAATTAGCTTATTGTGATTCTTATTATTCGGTATGCAAAACACATAAAAACATCGAACTAATCTCATAGGGAAATTTTCTCTGTTTTTAACAATTTATTATTTATCAATTATCTAAGAAAATTCACATAGCCTCCAGATGCATGATTACTTGGCCTGCTATAAGTATGGCCTTGATTGCTTAGTATACTATCTGTAGGCTTTTTATAGTTTTCAATTTTGGGATGTAATTTTTAAGTATAAATCTTCAGAAATGAATATTACTTTCACAAAAGAAGCCGAACGTATCCAACTACATTTTGCTCTTCGTCCGTTACATCAAAGCTTTAACTTAGTATTTATGTGGCTTTTGTGGGCTTTTATATGAAACTAGCAGGAAGACCCGACGTTGCTCGGGATTGAATGAGGATCACTACTATGTACTTTTCACTAGGCTCATAACACTATTTTACTTTGTTTTTACTGCCCCCCCCCCTCCTCCTGTTTCGCCCCCTAATATAGTCGGTAGAAGCTGAAATGTTTTAAAACTCTCTGAATTAGTGTCTTATAAATATGGTTTACATTTCATTAAAATCAGATATACATATTTGAAGTTTTAAGGGGGTTCTGTCCGCATGGGTCAATTAGATATTTCGTACATAAAGGGTAACGTAGAGATTCAGGACCACTTCCATTGTCTTCCCTGGAGAATATTATACATATGATATAAATTTCATCAAAATATTGGGTTTACTTTCAGCAGCCTTGTAACTCTTGCTTCCCTTATTTTGTCCCTTAGTCCTCACATTCCAAGGGTGATGTTTCTGACAAAGGGGGAAGAATTGCTGTTTTCTGAGTTGGAATCTATCCATCTGACACTCACTTATCGTTGGCTAGTTTTTGACCTTGAACTAGTATTTTTTTTTAGCTCCTTACATCAAGTAACTTCTGGAGCGATTTCTATAAAAAAAAAAAAAAAATAGAATATATTTTAAGGGGATTATACCCTCAGATCACCCTTAGAGATTTGAAGACACTTTCAATGTCTTCCCTGGTAAATTTTACATAAGCATACACTTTTACATTTTATGTAGATTCTCTAACCTTTCTTTCTATAGGGAAAACACAAACATCACACATACAGGTATTGAGTTTATATATATATATATATATATATATATTACTATTTCATGTATCCACATAAAATTTTATAAGGAGGTATAATTTTTTATGTATCAATTTTCAGTATTTACTTACAGTGCTCGATATGTAAGTAGAGCTAGGTAGTAAGCTATGAAAATATATTTATGGCAATTAAGCTACACAGAGGCTCCCGCGTTTCATCCCCGGGGGGAATCTTCAGGCTAAAATTTTTTTTTTTTTAGCCTGAAGATTTCTCCCGGGGATGAAACGTGGGAGCCTCTGTGTAGCTTAATTGCCATAAATATATTTTCATAACTTACTAATATATATATATATATATATATATATATATATATATACACATACATAGAAAGAGAGAGAGAGAAAGTCTTTGGAATCGGATCATGAAAAGGCGAATAATATTCAGCAACTCGCTGCAATGATTATGAAATCTCAGCGAGAAATCAGTGCAGACTTGTGCTGATATGTGTGTAACTCTGTCCTTCATAGAACTTATAAACACATCGAAGAATGCGATCGAGCACTTTTAATTTGTTTCATGTCTTCTATTTATTTAACGTCAATTTTTCCTTGTCCAGAGATCAGACGTTTCTTGATATTTCGCAAGCTCTCTCTCCAGTCCCCACAGTTCGGCAGGTCAACTCTCTCCAAATTCCACTCTGGATGGTCTTATCTAATAATTTGATTCCAAGTTTTTCTTGGCCGGTCAACCTTACTGCGATTCAAGGCACCCATGCTTCTGCAATGGTTTATCCAGAAGGATGAACAATCCACTTGACTGTACCAGCGTAACTGATTCATCCTTAGGATAATCTTTATGCTGGGCAAATGTAGTGCTGTCAGCAAATCCTCCGACCTAATGTTTTTAATAATGAGGATAAAATACACGATATATCATAAAATGAAATGTTGTGGAGACAGAATGTGTGAAAGACAGAAAGGAAAAACAATTAAATGCAGGAAGATTTTTTATTTCTTCCTGTGTTTGTTTTTTTTAAAATTATCTATTACCGAAATATCAAGGAATTTTATTATTTGAACTAAAACTGTTTTGACTGTCCGGTTACTTCTGACTCACAACTGCCTACAATCTCAAATAATATATAATAATATACAAATCAAATTTTCTTAAATATTTCATCAGATAGACCTCAAAAATATATTTGTAAATTCATTCTTTACCAATTATTTCTGAATTCAATTCAGTTTATTCTGAAAATCTTTTAAACTAATTCTATTTTCATTCCGATAAGTTGTCTAGAAAATACACTACTTAATATTTGCATGAGAGAGTAAGTAACTAAGATGAATGTATTTATGTATTTTTTTTATTGGCAAAAAGAAAAACAAAAAAAAACATTAGAAATTATGTTTTTAAGCAAAAACAATTCACTTTGAACTAATGCTGAATACACTTAATCTTTTTGCAGATTATAACAAAAAAGGTCACTTAGTTTTAAAAAAAATATTTGTAATGTTTACTTATGTTATTATATTAATTTCTTTAAATTTATAAAATACTTATCCAGTTAAAAAAAATCCTTTATTTGAGATTAGAACTTGGGTATTAACTTCCTAAAAACTACTTCCTTAGAAATGTGGACTCTGCCTATTCCTTTTTTTTTCAACCAATCACATGTTTCTATTTGTGTACGAACAGACAAACTCCAAAAACACCATAATGTTTTTAATAGTATATAGATTAGAAAAAAAACCAAAAAAACTAATTGTGTGGTAGATTTAGTTTTTTCCCCCTCTAGAAAAGTAGTTAAACCTAAGAAAGAGAAAGAGAACAGATGAACACGGATTTAGAGTTAATAAGCAGCAAATATTTCTATCATAAAAGTTTTACTTTTTATTTATTTTTTTTACCAATGTCAAGGTGACAAAAAATATATAACAAAAAAAAAAATCCTTGGTAAGATTGCACATGTCTGATGTCGCAAAAACAAGCGGTTCCCCTAAAAGATGATCAGCTGCTAGCAAACATAGCTGTAGATTTGATATCCCATAATACAACATCCAATCAAAGCCAAGTGATGAAAATAGTCTTGAAACAATGTACAAAATGACACTGTTGAATTGTTTAACTTCAAAGATTTTTGATTTTTTTTTTTAAGTGTTTAAGTCTTGTCTTTGCAGACATTTTTTTTAAACAGTGGATAATGGCAAATTATAACTGCAACATGAATAACCAAGTGACTTGAGCAGGCAAGGGGTACGGGGCACACATGAAACGATGATCTTGAAATGAGGCATACAAAACCATTAAAATAATGTATTTTTTTTTTTTATTTTCTTCAAAAATAATATATGTATGTTGGAGATTTGAAAGGAGGCTGCCATGTGAGGTGTACGTTTTTTTTTCTTGTTTTTTTTTTTTAATGGTAGGAGCAAACTTGATCAAATCATGTACGTTCCCGAAAGTTTTTTAGCAGCATGCTTAAAAGTGTTTGCAAAGAATTTGAAGATTTTAAAAAGTTTGAATGAAAAATCTTGGTTAAAATTGATCTTTGATAGGATTCATATGAGTTTTTAACGAAAGAATATTGCTAAATTTAGGGAAGTGTGTGTATATATATATATATAATTAGTTAAACAAGTTCAAATGTATTGATAGAATGAACTTAAAACCAATATTTTTTCAAAAGTGCTCAATACAAAGTAGAGCTTTATAAATACACATTCTATAAGCATTTAAGGTGGCCCATATAAATACATTTATGTTTCAGTACTCAATGTATCTTATCGGGAAGTACAAGCAATACTGGAACATACATGTATTTATGTAGGTCAATTTACATAAATGTGTGTGTATAGAAATATATATTCAGTGTGAAAGTGGAGAAATAAGAAGACTGCTCAGTTACTTGTGCAAGAGCATATATATTTTTATTCAATGGACACTATACATTTTTTTGATCATCCATCGGTACCTTCGGTTTCATGGAAACACTGGAAACTAAACCAGCAGGGTTAAAGATAGCAAATATGACCGGTTCATCAGCCGATGTAATGATAGTGTGACTCACAATGGTAATTATTCGTCTGGCCAGTCTATCATAATAATGAAGGTACTATGGATGATCAAAATAATTTATAGTGTCCACTGAATAAAAAAAAAATTATATATATATATATATATATATATATATATATATATATATATATATATATATATATATATAAGAGAGAGAGAGAGATAGATAGAGAGAATATAAAGCTATACTTATGGCAAGTGAGCTACACAGAAATGTTTGCATTTCATTCCAACAAAGGATTTCTTCAAGCCAACTGCTTTGGTTGGTCTGACGAAATAATTCTTTGGAATAAAACATGCTTCTGTGTAGCTCACTTGCCATAAGTATAGCTTTATGCTACTAAGCTCTACTCATGCATTGAGCACTGTTGAAGCAAATACTGAAACAAAAAAATATACACATAATATTTGTTCTGATAAGTGTGTGTATATACATATATATATATATATTTAATTTTTTGTAATCAAACCATCAATGTTTAAGCTCAATAGATATTAATTTATAATTCCAGAGCATTTATAAATAGACAATAGAAAAAAGATTCCAGCGACTATATCTTTATTTTTCAGTAAAGAGATTCATTTTTACTGGTAAATAAAGATATGGAATCAGCTTTTTTTTTATTGTCTCTCTCTATATATATATTAATATGTGTGTGTGTGTGTATATATATATATATATATATATATATATATATATATATATATATATATATATATATAGAAAGAGGCGGGGGGGGGGGGGGAAGGATCCGACAGTATGATATAGAGATGATTAGAAAATCTTTGGATGAATAAAAGACTTTATTCCTTTCATATGAGGTTTTGCTTCAGATATGCAAATGCAAAAAGAAAAAAGGATATTTTCACATCGGAGAACATGTTATAGATGATGCCTTTGTAACACATTCTTCGAGGTGCAAAAATCTTTCTTCTCTTGACTTTTGCTTATCTAAAGAAGGTATAAATTATACCAAAACGTCACATCACCAGAATAAATCCACTTTCACATGAGATTCTTCCAATCATTATTCATATATCATACTGTCGGATATTGTTTCCTTTTTTCTGCATATATATATATATACATATATATATGACATAAGAGGACCTGTAAAAAGATAATCAGTAGTATCCAATTTGGATTATCCTTAAGAAGCCAAGGAGAGGAAAGGAGTCGTGGTAAGAACAGAAAGATTAAAAATGAGATAAAGATATTAACAACAAATGATGGTAAAAAAATGTTTTTTGGAAAAGGAAAAACTAAAAAAAAGAAAATAAATGAAACAATAAAAAAGAAAGAAAAGAAAAAAAAACAATGTGGACTTGACTGAGATTTTTCTATTGTTTTCTTTCCAATGTCTTTAGATCTAACAAAAATTATATATATATGTATATATATATATATATACATGTCTCAATCCTTAAAATTGAATAGTGACAGCAGCTAGTGTCATCTTCATCACCAAGTGGTCGCTAAAGGAAGTAGGTGGTGGGTGAGTGTTTGTGGGAGATGATATCCAAGCAAAATTCCCTGATCCAACCACTTCCTCCTCCAAGCCGTCCATAATCCATTATCCGACCTGCATTCCCGAAGCGACCAGCAGTTCCTCCAAACGGAAAGGAATTTAAGAGGTGATCCTCACAATCTGTTTATTATTAATTTTGCAATCAATAATAATAATAATAATAATAATAACATTTTCTGTTGAATCATTCAGCTTTGCAGTCAATAATGATGAAGCCAAACAGGTAATAGCCAACACAAGTCATCACAGATAATAAAATAGTTTATAAAATTTTTCATAGTAATCTCGTGTCCTTGACATTTTTCCAATATTTTATATATATTTTTTTCAGTTTTAAAATCAAGTAAAAGTGGATTCTCTGGTCTGCTCAACACTCACGCCATCGGAGATTTCCATAAATGATAAAAAAAAAAAGAAGAAAATTACATTTTCTTTGTTTGTATAAGTCCATCCACAATTTCATTGTAAATTTTTACTTCCGATATGTTCCTTCCCATGACTGACTCTTTCTTCTCTTCAATTTACCATCAAAGGTTAATGATAGATGTGGTTGCGAAGAGATTTTGAGCGAGGCTTTTTTTGGTGGTCTGCGGAAGTCGTAAACTGAAAATACTTGAAGTAATCGCCACAATTTTTGTCTTGTTTTTAATGTAAAACAAAACAACAACAAAATTTAAAATTGCGGAATACCACTGACCAAAATGAAGGAGGTAACCAGAGGACATACCAAACATTCCAAATACCATCACCTACCTGCAAGACACAGTTTTCCAAATAAAAACCAGTCTTTTGGTTTCTCTCTGTTCTCTTCTTTCAATCACGACAATTACAATAAAAAATAAAAGGTGATTTTTTTTTTCCTCGCGCTTATTCCAGTGGCATGATCCCGAATAGATCAGAGTCATCAAACAATTTATATTAAAAGAAAAGGGAACACTGGGAGTGGAAAATATCAGAAAAGGAATCAGATCATCTTTTTCTGTTCAACACACATTTCGGTGGAGGGGAGGTTGACGTGTCCCACGGGGAGGTAGACAGTAAACAACAAAAGCTGAAAAGTGGTCACAGGTGAGGAGCAACCATCCATGGCGGAGCATGACACCAGCTACTATGCACATCCGAGGGTCAGATACCAAGTATACAATGTCTATACACCATCGGTTCTTCTTATCCATTTAAAAAATTTCTTTGAATAATTTCTGCTGGCAGCATATAATCAAACAGTTAGGATTCTTCTTCCATTGGTTCAGCTGATTGTTCAGGTTCTGTTATCACCGTAGAACCACTGGAAAGAAATAAAAACAAAGCCATGTTAATGTGAGCTTTTCAAAAACAATCTGAGACGTTAAAAATCAATTAATAGTGTTTCTAAATATGGAAAATGGAGATTTGCTAACAAGAAAGATTCCAAAAAGACATTTTTTCTCTACATCTCAGTGTAGTTATGCCCTCCCCTACATCTCTGTGTAGTAGTCAATGAAAATGCAGTCTTCAGGTCGCTGTCGATTACGATCAATCCATTTTCTTTTTTATATACTTTTAATGATGTGTTTGTGTCAATATTTCTACTAGCATATTAACTTGCTTATCTACTATTCCATAAACTAATTTTTTTTATTGTTGGGATGATTAATCAGAATTGGAAAAATTTGAACCTGATTCCCGATTTCAAAAACAATTCTTTTAATTTTTTTTTTTTGTTTAAAATTTAATTTTCCATTGCTGATACTAATAATAAAATGATAAATATTTATTGATTTTAAACTACCAGGAAAACTAACATTTATAGATCATAATAACGAATTTGGGTAAATATGGCACCGGAAAAAATGGCACCGGAAAAATGGCTTATCATGAATGGTACGAGTGTATAAATAAGAAAAAATAGCAAAAAATCTATATGAAAATCTCACCATGAGTTTATCCAAATCTTGAGTACAATAGATAAAGTGAAAACATTAAGAAGCTTGTCAAATTAAAAAAAAAATTTATGAGGACTCTCTGCAAATCCCCCAAATGAAATTCTACTTTTTAGGTCATTTTAAAATCGGAATCAGCAATTGTATCGGAATCGGTAATTTAAAACAAAATCAGTAATTGCATCGGAATGAAGAAAAATATATGAATTGCCCCATCACTATTAATTTTCTATTTTGTTTGAAATTTTAATTTCATATTTACGCCCTCATATACTTTTTCAACAAATTGCCTATTCAGGTTAAAAATGTGCTAATAATAATACGGATGAATGCAAAAATTATCGTAAAATTTACAAGGACATTTTTTGGGTTCATCCGATTAAATATTTATGGAAATCGTATCTGTATCAATGCGATCCATAATACAGGCCTGGCAAACATGTGACTGGGGTCCACGACTGGGGGTGGACATGTGAAGACCAAAATTACTACTAAATAATAATTACCACTAAAACTTTTAATAAGAAATTTCTTAGTAATGTCCAGTATTTAGCAACTATACATATTATTAGGAAGCAGCTTACAATAATTGATTTATTTCCATCAAATCAAATGTAAAATATACAAAAATATAAAAGAACTAAATTCACAAAAAATCACTTTATTCATCATGAATTAAACACATTTTTGATATTTCAAAAATCATGAGTCAATTTGTTTATATTGACTACAGAAAATATAATTACATAATATAATCAGAAAGCAAATTCAACATTTTACAAAATCAAATACTTTATGGAAAAAATAATGTTCGGAGAAACAATTTTGATAGGTTTTACAAAATTTGTAATGTTTGTTACATATACAATTTGTTTTTACTGAAGATGAAAAAATGCTTATTTCTTTATGATACAGTCTTAATAATAAAATAAACTTACATTAAACCAATAAAATATATGTAAAAATGGAGGAAATGTAAAATATGTATGATAACTGCTTGAAAAATTATGTATTAAAACAAAAACTAAGATTCTACTTTTTTTACGCAATTACATGTGAACACCCTGAAAAACTTAGCAGAAAGAAGCAAAAAACAATTTTCTAGAATTTAGAGTGAGGGATCAGTTTTGCATATAAATTAAAATAAAATGATTCCCCATTTCCGGGCCATTCTAGCGTTTTAAGGCAGTAACCAATTTTTTTTTTTTTTTTGCTATGAAAGATAAATCTTGCGCATTTTTTTAAGGGTGAGGGCGAGTAGTGGTTCTACTTTTTTTAGGCGATCATGTGTGGTTTTACGACCTTGCCACCCGGACTTATGGTTAATTGGTTAAAACTTTTTAGTTAACTGCTCTAAAAAAAAAACTACAATTTCCCGGAAGTAGGGAATTATTTTACATAAATTTTATATACAAAACCATTTTCTTGGTAATTATGACTCAATAGTAATTTTGGTCTTTACAGTCCCAGTTGCATGTTTGCCAGGCCTCTATTATGGATCGCCTTGATCTGTATAGTCATATTCTGGGCAATTTAAAATTTAAAAAAATTTTTTTTTTATAAATGTTGAAATGAGATTATCGATTTAAAATAAGTAAATTCTAAAATGTTTTCATAAATATTTAATAACGCGCTGTCCCTAAACGGCGTTGCATTGGAAAAGACATAGTGCCAGGTGGAGGGCCTATCGAAAAATAATTCAAAATATATTAATAGTCACATCATATTTCAGGATACACAACACTTCAACTTATTAACTCTGTTATCATCTCCCAGGATGTGGACCAGAGGTTGAATTTTGAGAGACATAAACATTGTCGTCAGTTTCAATTGTGTGGCATTCCAAATTGCAATTTTAATTGAAAAGTTAAAATGTAAAAATTACAATATTAATATAAGCCCTTTTTTTAATACTGGAAATTTATTTGCGACAGCATACAGTATGTTATGTATTAAGTTATTTTTTTTTATATTGATGTTATTGTTTGCGCAGATAATAAAACTAAACGAACAAAGTGAAAAATGAGACTCACACATGTTAGGTGATATCTCTTCTGAGGCGCAGGTTCAAATCCTGTGTTAATCTCATTTTTCACTTTGTGGAATTCTTTGCTTATTTCTAGCTTCACAAACTAAATAATCATTTATTTAGTAATATCGTCAACACGGTCTATGAGACATGTGTATGCAGTGTGATGATGTATGGAAGTGAAACATCGTCAGTGAGTGTTGAAGACATGCTTTGCATGGTGAGAAATGATATGAAAATGATATGATGGATATGTAATGTGAGTCTTAAAGACAGGTTTAGTTCTGATGACCTCAGAGGAAGATTAAATCTGGATAGATGGATCTGTTTGGTAAGGCCTAAACAAAGCATACCTTTTGAGTCTCTACTCGCGCAGGTCAACTTGGAAAGCCTCGCGGACATCATGCAGAAGAACAGACTGCATTGGTTGGGACACATTGAGCGCAGCAATGGCTGGATTGCTAAAGCCTGACAGTTGAATGCGCCAGAAGAGAAGACCACCTCTGGCAGACCCAAGTTGTCTTGGGAGGACGTTATCAAACGTGATAGGAGAGCCTAGGGTATGGATTCGGTCGGACCTCACCAAAGACAAGACTTAGATCGAGACTAGACAATCAGGCCCCACTCTCATCAGAGGATTAATTGTGGTCTGATTCAACAAATAAACTGGTTGATGATGATGATAGTATAGAGAGATGTGTGCAGAAGAGTAGACTTCGATGGTATGACCACATTGAAAGAATGGATGGGAGTTCTTAGGTTAATAGATGTAGAATAGTTTAGGTAGCAGGTTCAGCTCACTACAAAAAACACAGAGGAAGTGATAAAAATGGACCTGAGGGATAAATAAAGACCTGGCCAGAGATAGGTTACGTTGGAAGTCAATTTCGTAAAGCTGTCCAACACATGCTAATCGGACGTTAAACTGAATATGATGATGAATGAAAAACAATAATACGTCAACAATAATACATAACAACCATACTGTATGTACAGTTAAGTATAAAAAAAAAAAAAAAAAAAAAAAAAAAAAAAAGAAACGGTTACCAGTAGAATGTTCACCTTTATGAGGTCCTAATTAAACAATGGGTAATCATTACTATTACCGACATAAATTATTTTAAAAGAAATGCCGTTCATAAAATTAGTCAAAATCTATTTGTTTAGCTTTAACTACTCATTTGTGACCTAGTTGCGTTAAAAAAATTTAATATTTAAAAGAAGTTTTAAGCCAATTTACTGTACGGTTAACAGTGTTGAAGTTTGTAATCTGTGTTCAGCCATTTTGAATCAGAGGAGAGGACGTAAGTACATAACCAGAGCGGAAGCGAGTAATCCACGTCTAATTTAATAGTGTGAAAATACAGATGCAGTTTTAAGGGAGTTATGCTCTCATCGTCTCCTTAAGGGTGCACAAACATTTCCATCGTTTTCCCGGTAAATTTTACATAAGAATACACTTATAGATTTTATGTAGATTCTCTAACCTTTCTTTCTATAGGGAACACACGAACATCACATAACACTTATGCAGACAGATATTGAGTTTTATATATAAGATATGGTAACAGGTTGTCTGGTAATTATTAACATTTGACTGAATGAGAAAAATGGAAGTTCACCTTTTAGCAGTAACCATGGACAAAGAGGCAAGGGCAGACACCGTATCAGCTTCTTCCATCTCACGGGTTTGGGCTTCGAGCAACGAGTACTGGATAGTTGAAAGATAACGTTTCAGGCAAGGCCAATGATTCTCTGAAAGTGGAAAGCAAAATAAGCCATAAAAAATGAATTAACAAATAGATGTGCAAGTTATTTCCATGGAAGGTGCTCGACTGAGCTCTAATCTCTCGTTCCTCTTTGTAAAACATTCGCAGCAAGAACTCGTTTTTCTACCACAGTGGAAAAGAACTTTTCTTTCTTCCTCCGTGTGCCTAGCATCAAACCGAATTTCCATGAATAGAGTTCATTTCATAGAACTTCTCATCTGTGGGACACGTTACCACGGGGTTGCTTCCCTGCAGGCTACAACATGGTTGTCTTCAAATCCAATGCAAACAAATACTTGCCATAAACCGTCCTCATGAGAATTCAAATTTGGTCCATTTCATTCATCATTTTGAATCCTCTCATAATATTCACCATCATTCAACTGACAATGCATCCATCTCACTAACCCTAATCCTTGAGTGGCTTTTAGCCTTAACGAGTGAGGACTTATTAGTAAAAATAAAATGTCATTCCCCACTAATAATAAAACGAAAAAATGAATCGAATATATCTTTAAAAAAAGAATGTGAATAGTTTTAAAAATTTTATTTAACTACGATAATGGCTTTTATGTGAGTTTTTTTGAGAGGGGAACTATTTTTAATTTACAAATTTAATAAAATAGTTGACTTGTGAACAAATGAACCAAAATGCATTATGGTTGAATTTAATTTTGTAGTGAAATTAATGTGTGTGGGTACTAACTAACTTGTTTGACCGTGGGAAAAGAGACTTTGTTTTGTTTTTAATTTACAATGTAGACATTAATCTCAACCCTAAAAGTAAATTGACCTGACGAAACTGGAAAGACTCTTCATTCAAAATACTAAATTTCTATCGACATAAAAAAATATTTGTTATAATGAAATTAAAAAAATCATTAATGAATCGTTAATTAATGAGATGCCCTTTTGCATAGCAATGTGCAAATTAGTTAACCGTCGATGTCCACTGCCTACACATAATCAATATATTAGAAAGCTATGGTTCTATTTTGAATATGAATTTAGTGTTCTAATATCACTGTCAGTGCGATAAATCGCGCAAGTTTATGAATAGAGAAAAGGAATGCAAGTTCTCAAATTTAAGAAGATTTTCAAAAGAGTGAAATTCCGGTCGGAATTTATGTTTGGGACAGATTAAACCACATGTGCAGTAACGTTTTTCTATTTAGGTTGTTAGCGTTAAAATTGTCTTATACCCCTGCACCCTTACGCGATAACAAGGGGACAAAAACTAAAAACCGAAAGAAGCTTAAGATACCCCCCCCCTCCCCCAGCAGGCGAATGTTATGTTCCTATACTTTTCATAGACGTTCACTGGTACTCTTCATTCACATTCTGCGCAGTCAGCATGTCTGCCTTATATAGTCTCCACTTCCTACATAATGATTCAAGGGCAGTAACTCATCAGTCATCTCTTTAACAATCTCTTATCAATCATGCAGCACATTCTCCACAAACATGAGGGATTCAGAGATGGGTAACACATTAAAACCCGACCCTGTGTCTAACTTTGCCCTCGTGGGGAGGCAAGTAAATAGGAACAATCTCACTCTCTTATGCAGCACATTCTTGACAAACGCGAGGGATTCAGAGATGGGAAACATCATAAGAATAGGATGAAGTTGATGATTTACCTTGGATTTTTATTGTGCTGTCCAGCGTCTCCAAAGCCGGTTTCGAGCACTGTCTACAAAGCTCATTCTTCGGGATCGGTTGAAGCTTTTAAAAGAGAAACAGAAAAATTCATGTCAAAATACAATTTTAATATTAAATACTAGCTCTATCTATCTGGCGTTGCCCGGGAGATTTTTTAATTGGATTTTTTTTTTGTAAAGGAGAAACAAAACAGACAAGGCATGAAGCCACTTGATGTAAGGAGCTGAAAAAAAATACTACTTCAAGGTTAAAAACTAGCCAACGATAAGTGTTAGATGGATAGATTCCAACCCAGGAAACAGCACCCCCCCCTCCTTTGTCAGAAACACCGTTCATGGAATGTGAGGACTAAAGGACGAAATAAGGCAAGTAAGAGTTATGAGGTTGCTGAAAGTAAACCGAAAGTTTACTTTATACTCTCCTTTCAGGAAAAAATAGTTTGTTAATTTAAAATAATGACAACGTTGTTGTCGCTTGTTTTTTTAAAACAAATTCTCTGACCCGGGCAACACATGCCTTTCTGATTGTAATGACAACTTTGTCGCTTGTTTGATTTGTGTTGCCGACTTTGAAACAAGAAGAAACAAACAAGAATTTTTTTTTAAATAACATCAGTAAGAGTTGGTGAATTTACACTTAAAAAATACACATCGCTTGTTTGATTGCCGTTACCAACTTTGAAAGAAAAACAACAAAAAAGAAATTTTTTTTTTTTTTTTTTTTTAAACATCAGTAAAGAGCAGGTGAAGTGTTCTTTAGCCTTAGTGGGCAATCACCTAGAGATTGTGTCTCCATAAAAACACTGGTCCCCATCACCTCACTGGGTTGGCATCAGAAAGAGAATCCGGTCTATAAAATTTTTGACTCAGTTAAGGAAATGACTTCCAAAGAATCCTGACCAGATATAAGTTTGGAAGTCAATTTTTAAAAGCTGTCCAATACATATCAGCTTGTAAAACGGACACTAAACTGAAGATGATGATGATTTGTAGTTGATTTTTGTGTTTTTTAATACAAATTATTTGTTCATGAATCTCTTCGGTGACCCCGGTAACACATGTCTTTCTGATTGTATTGGGATATTAATGTATTCTTTAACTTATTAATTATGTCAGTGGTTTTCAGTCCTTTATGTATCATGTTTCATGTATCCCCCTTACATTTGTCTCTTACAAACTGTTGATGCAAGAATAAGTGTGCATATACGTACATCCAACTATTTCATCATCATCATCCCTTTTCCTCTTTCCTAGGGTAGGTGAAGCGCTCTTTAGCCGTGGTAAGCAATCACCTTGGGCAGGCTTCAGGAAGGGCATCCGGCCTATAAAAAATCTTGCCTCAACTAAGAAAATGACTTCCAAAGACAATCTGTTGCATTTCAGATTATGTAGTTTGAATAATGACATGGTCAGAGATAGGTTAGTTTGGAAGTCAGTTTTTAAAAACCGTCTAACACATGCCAGCATGTAAAATGGACGTTAAACCGATGATGGTGATGATGTTGACACTCATGTGCGTTACACACTATAGCAGACCAATAAAATAGCGACCACATGTTTAGGAAAGAAAGCCAACAAACATGATCACTAAAAATGTTCAAGCTCGAATATCCAATATTCGTTAGCTTAACAAAATAATCAATGGTAAAAAGTAACAAATTAAAGTTGTTCATAAGAACAGTTTTATTTTAATTATGTCAGAGTGTGCCATTATTTATGGTCAGTAAGTCCTGCCAACAAGTAAATTATCAAATTTGGACAAATATGGTCAAACTAAAAATGAAAAGTAATATTGGCATGTATACCCATGACCAGTCTCAACCCAATCACACTAAGCAGCAAAAACTCTTTTTCTTCTTCCGCGTGTGTCTAACATTAAATGGAATTACCATGAACAGAGTTTCTTTCCAAGAACTTCCCATCTGTGGAACACATGACTAAGGGACTGATTCCCTGCATATTACAACATGGTTATCTTCAAATGTAATGTCAACAAATACTTGTCATAAACAGTCTTCATAAATAATCAGATTTTATTCGTCCCATTCATTATTTTCAATCCTCTCATAATATTCATCATTATTCAACTGACAATCCATCTCATTATGGCTCAGGAAGAGACCAGACTACAACTGTGGACCAGACGGCTAGAGAATGGCTCCCCTCCTACTGACATGGGAATCCCTGATGCCCTCCTCCCGGTTCAGAGGCATCCTGGCTCCAGTGAAAAACACTCAACCGCCTGAGAATGGGGCGATCAAAAGTTGCTATGAGTAGATTGGGCTACAAAACTGACCCAACGATACGATTCAATACAGCCTGGTCTGCCTTCTACTGGCCAATCGATACAGCTTGAAAGATCTTGCAGAGTACAACATTGATGCAAAAGAATGCGTAAAAAAGTGGGAAACTATCGTATGACCACACGACACTTCAAAGACACGCAAAGAAGAAGAAGAATTAATCCGTATCCTCAAGTGGCTTTTGGCCTGATAAGTTCATTAGTAGAAAAAAATAAATTGACCAATGTCAGAATCATGGAGTTTCAGCAGAGGGCAACATTTCTTCTAATCAGAGAAGACATCATCTGACGGCGACTTCGCTAGTTCACCCACATGCTTTGCCGCAATCTAGGTATCCTGACATGGTGAAAAAGACAAGACGATCAGCTGAAGAAGTGGCTGAAGGAATCGTAAGTGAATTTCCATCTGGGAGAAGGAAACCTAAAAAAATGTTTAATTTAGGGGTTGCTCATTACACGTGAAAATATAGAGTGTTTGTATGTTTACCTCATCTCCAAGAAGAGCTGCTACACATTTTTCGGAAGCATCACAGATACATGGGAGGTCATAACCCCCTTCAAGGACCAGCACCACTTTACCGTCTGAGAGAGACATCATTTCACGAGTCATGTGACCAAAACCTAAAAGTAAGAGAATGAAATTAAAAATTCTCGTTTATTCACATCAATTAAAAACATTTACCTGATGCTGGAGTGTGACACTATAGCCCTGTTGAATATATCAATTAGTGATGGGACGATTCAAATATTTTCCCCCCAATTCAATACAATTAACGATTCTGTTCGAAATTCCTGATTCTGCTACAATTTCTGATTTTAAAATCGCCTAAAAAGGTAGAATCTGATTTTTATGGGAAGTGGGGGGTTCTCATCTACTTTTCATGTAGATATAAATTTCTTTTTAATTTGACAAACTTCTTAATGTTTTCCTTTTATGGTTTGGTTGTTTTGTTGGTGCTTAAGCATATCCGCCCCGACATTAAAAAATTTAAAGAATGTATAAACGTTATTATGTACTTACGTGTTAGCTGAAAATAAGATTGTGCAGAAAAAATTATGCAAATTCATCCAGTAGTTATTTAATTATAAGAAAAAGAAAAAAAAATGATTTAAATGATTTTACGTAGATTTTGACATTTTTGTAAACAAGGGAGATAACAATTTTTTTTTTTACCACTTGCGGAAAAACAGCTTATAAGTACGATATCAGAGAAAAAAAATTAACAAAAGACATAACCAATTTTGGAAAAACAACTTATAAGTACGATATAAGAGAGAAAAAAACGTAGCATTTTATTGACCCACAGGATAAATTTCGGCAATCTGTTTAAAAAGGTTTTCTAATGTTTTTCCCCGAAATTTTTGTCGCCACATGAACTCGGCCAAATATGAGTTTATCATATGCGTATGGGTACCACATTCAGCCTTATTTCGTCTTTTGGCCTCTTGCCACATTCTTTGTGGTTGCGCCTGTTGTTGGGTCAACAAAATTATATCGATGGTTGACGCGCAAATGATGGTACCCTTCGGCACCCAGTCTATCATAAGCACGCCAACAATCAGATATAATTGTTGTGCCGGGAAGAATGTATTTTTTTATGATTGGAATTAGTGTTGCAGCATCCCTTGAAGGCACTGTGACCAAAGAAATGTCGATTATGAGTCATTTCCGGAAAACCCTAATATTTTAATTTTGAGTTATGTCATTTTCCGGACAATCAGAAAACCCCAAACCAAGAAATCGTGAAAATATGAGTTATCGTTCTTGACCACTGGAAAATCTAAGATACAAAATGGTGGAAATATCTACCGAGTGAAAAAATCGTTAAAATCGTTTTTTTTTTAAATAATTAAATAACTACTGAATGAATTTGCGTAATTTTTTCTGCACAATCTTATTTTCAGCTAACACGTAAGTACATAATAACGTTTATACATTCTTTAAATTTTTTAATGTCGGGGCGGATATGCTTAAGCACCGTTTTGTTTTATGGCATATCAACCCTTTTCGAGTTATTTAATGCCAAATCCGCTCATTTTGGTCAAAGTTTTTATGCTTCAAGTTCTTTATATCTTGAAATATTTATTCATGGTGTTTAGTTTGGTTGCTTTGTAGAAAGAAAATTATTGTTTTTGTTTTTTGCTTTGCAGAACATGATTGAGTTTTACAAAAGGGAAACAAAAAAAAACAACATCATCAATGTTTGGTGCATTTTTGGTCAGGAAGCCAATATCTTCAGACAGCCTGATCTGGTAGCACCAGTTTCCCTTTATGTATTTTATCCAAGATTTTGATAAACCTATTGTGCGATTTTCATCTATTTTTCACTTGTGCCATTTTTTTCTATTTATCCACTTGTGCCATTTTTACGTAAATTCGTTATGATCTATAAATTTTAGTTCTACTGGTTTTTAAAAATCAATAAATATTTATCATTAGTATCAGCAATTGAAAATTAAGTTTTAATCAACAAAAATTAAAATAATTGCTTGTGGAATAGAAAATTTTTCCGATTCCAATACCTTAAAACGTTCTGATTTTTCCAATTCCCGCTAATGATTAATGGTCCCAACACTAATATCAATGTATGAATAAGTAACATATACTGTACATAGACTGTATTAAAACGATGACACTAGAATGTACAAAAGAAAACATAAGACAACCAAATGAAATGAAAACATCTAAAAAAAGAAAATTATCTTTTTTTAAGATAGAAATGTTTGATTAAGGAAAAATCTTTCTGTTAAGATGTCCTCCTTTCAACAAATGCTGTCCGTCCAGCCGATAAAGGGAAAAGATTTTTTGCCACCCAGCATGCAATGTTTTTAAGAGCGGTCAAGTTTCAATCGAATCCTGTAGATAGTCAGTCAATGTTCTAAAGTGCAATAATACTGAACAAAATTCTAAATGACACACGAAAGAAATAAAATTTAATTAGCGTTTTTTTCTGACAAATTGGTGCTGACTCATTGTCCAGAAATATTTTTATGCCTTATTATGTGGTCGGTGTAGCCCGTTGCATGTTCACCAACGAAAACACAAATTTAAGACATGTTTACAGCTTTACTAGTTTTCCACAGATCACACGATAAGCAAGTTTACAAAAGGATACGTTGTGACGGACCTTGGAGTCCCATTTGTGATTGTGCCGAGTCTGTATTGCCGAGTCTCTCCAGTTGTTATCTCACGTGAATGCTACGTGCTATAAAAGGAAAAGACTTCTTGCCAACCAACACAAGATGTTTTTAAGAGGTGTTAAGTTCTAGTGTGATTGCAACAGTTTGGAGCGGATGGAGTAAGTTCAGGGAACTTCTGTAATTACTAACCAGCAGAGCATTACCACTGTTGATCAAGGGAAGAGTCTATCAGATATGTGTACACAGTGTGATGATGTATGGAAGTGAAATTCGGTTAGTGAGGGTTAAAGACATGCTTTGCATGCAGAGAAATGTTATGATAACGATACGATGGATGTGTAATGTGAGTCTTCAAGACAGACAGGCTTAGATCTGATGACTTCAGAGGAAGATTAAATCTCATCAGTATAGAAGATGTGTACAGAACAGGAGACTTCATTGGTTTGGCCACCTTGAACGAATGAATGAAAATTCTTGGTTTAGTAGGTGTAGAACAATTGAAGTAGCAAGTTCGTTTTACAAAGGAAGACCAAGGAAAACATATGGAGAAGTGATAAGAATGGAATTTATTCTTCAAGGATATGCCACTAAACTTCAAGGATATGTCACTAAACTTCAAGGATATGCCACTAAACTTCAAGGATATGCCACTAAACTTCAAGGATATGCCACTAAACTTCTCTTAAAAGTTTGAATAGAAAATACGATAAACGTCATTTTTAAAATTGCAAATCTATCACTTCAAAAAGTGTCGCATTTCAAAACTCTACCACACTCCAAAATCATGTTTTACATAATGTGATATCGGCATGATTTTTACATAATGTGATATCGGCATGATTTTTACATAATGTGATATCGGCATGATTTTTACATAATGTGATATCGGCATGATTTTTACATAATGTGATATCGGCATGATTTTTACATAATGTGATATCGGCATGATTTTTACATAATGTGATATCGGCATGATTTTCTTTTCGCTTTCAATTAAAATTAGTTTTTTGTCAAAGTCTAGATTTTATCTGGTCGATTTGTAATTGTTTCCCCATGAATGGAAGAGTTAGACACAAGTCGGTTTTTAATGTGGAGAAAATCCAGCTCCCCAAAAAGAGGCACTGTGGATTGGAACGAAAATTAAAATTGCCTCAGTCTAGAACAACTTCTCCTTCACTGACTGAGAACAGAATAAAGTAAATGAAGCGTCAGAACAGATACTACACTTTGTTCCTAGCCAAATGGCGAAGAATGTTGACTGAATTGTTTAATTTCTCAATGAAAGAAATTGGATTTATCTCGTTTTGCATTCAAACTCTTCACAAATCAAAAGCCAATGTTTGTTTGTTTGTTACAGAAATCGATATGTTACTATGTGACCTGATGAAGCTGAAGGATTTATGTGTGTGGCGCATTATCGAATTTTGTTACAAAATTGTAAGTTTTGTCTGCGAGACTGACAAATGTAGAGAGCAACAGTTTGTATAATGGATTGGTACTCACAATCTGGAGTGACGTCGTAACCTCCAAGAGGTGCACGGTGGCCAGCAGCAGCGTCAAAGCCGGCGGAGACTAAAACAATATCGGGGCCGAATTCTTTTGCTATGGGTATGATGATTGTCCTGAAGAAACAAGAAATAAACATTAAAATCTTTCTGTTACACGCACAATGTTCAAAACAAAAATACATCATTGTCTTTCATTCACAACGGAAAATAACTTTTTTTTTCTTCCTTCATGTGCCTAACATCAAACGGAATTTGCATGAACAGAGTTTCTTTCCATCTCTCGAACACATTACCATGGGACTGATTCCCTGCAGACTACAACATGATCATCTTCAAATCCAATGTCAACAGATACTGGCCATAAACTGTTTTCATAAGAATTTAAATTTTATCCATTCATCATTTGCAATCCTCTTATAATATTCTTCACCATTCAACTGACAATCCATCCATCCATCTCATCAACCTTTGGCTTTGATAAGTGGTGACTCATTTGTAAACATAAAATAATATACGACTTTTATGTGAGGTATGAATCACCTACATGCTAGGATCAGGTAGTCCATGTTCGTATTATTGAACATTACTCTAACTATAGCGATTTTTAGGGATTATTTAGTGTCGTGGGGTTGTCCATTAACCTCTTTCTCAACTACACTCCATACATAGTAGTAAAAAAACCCTGAAATCTAGAGAGCTAAGATACCTAATGTTAAGGTTCATGCCATCATGAAAATTTAAAAAATTGTTTTGGAGTCTATTAGCTCGAACTAAGTAATTTCTCTTTATCTCTTCTCACGTAAAATGACCTTCACTCATCAGATAAGACTTGTATTTGATGTTTTGTGCACAACATTTCAGACACAGTGTTCTTTTACCATCAACCTCATAGATTACCACCAATGGTGTGCTGTACTTACCGAATAAATTCAGGTATTCTAATGCAATCCGGATGTCTAGAAAGTCTCTTATATTCTGATAAGTCATTAATTCTAAAACTCACTCTCTTGCCTGAAATTATCAGATTAAATATTTGTTTTCTTTTTATTAGACCCCCCCCCCCCCCCCCCAAAAAAAAAACAAACGTGTGGAAGAAAATAATCCCACCGCATCCATGAAAATATGCAAATTTTAATAATGGTCTTACCTGAAAGCTGTTAAATATTCTGCATCACCCATAGGAGGATTGAGGCCCCCACCAAAAGCAATGTTAACATTAAAACCTAGTCCTTCGTCGGCACCACATTCTTCAGGGAATCCAGTGCCAGGGAAAAAGTTGCCATCATCATGTCGATGGATTGATATGTACAGGACTGATGGATCGTGATAAAACATTTGCTGACTGGCATTGCCATGGTGCACATCCTGAAAGAGAAAATCAAGTTACATCATGTAATTCAAGCGATAAGCTAGCTAGTCAGCTCTGTATATATTCATAACAAGAGCATGTGTGTGTGTGTGTATGTATGTATATATATATATATATATATATATATATATACACACACACACACGCTCTTGTTATGAATGTTATTAAAGGCTCCTTTAAGTAAATTTAAGTTGAGCACTGTTGGAGAGATTAAAAAATAGACATTCACCTAAGCTTCAGCGCGATACTCTGACTCTGTTTTGAGTTCTATCAGATTGTCTTGATGTTTACGCTCGCCGCTTTCAGCATAAATATAACTTAATTTATTTGTATCACGTGACAACCTCCCATGGCCTAAGGGATAGAGCGAATGCTTTCAGATTCAAGGTGTCTCTGTAAACTGGGTTCGCATCCCGTGACCGTCTGAGATTGTTATTTCCCTGCACTGATGAAAGCCGAAAGCTCGAAATTACGTCATATGTAGGTAAAATATTAAAATATATATATATATATATATATATATATATATATATATATATAGTTATGTTTTTTTTTTTTTTGGCGATAATGATAGCTTATGAACGCTATCCTATGGTGATTCACTTCCTAAGTGATGAGAAAGTTAACTCTTTTATTTTAACAAAAAGTATTAGATATCAATTAATAAATATTCCTCAAATTTCTGTTTTTTTCAGAGTATTTTAAAGGGTTTTTAAGGGGCATAATATGGGCACAACCTCCCATTTGAACATTTAAATTTATCATATATATATATATATATAACATTCCCAACTTTATAAAGATAAAAATGTCAGTAGTGCATTTCATTATCTAGAAATTCAAGTTCAAATTTTGGTGTCAAGAAGGAAACTATTCTGTGCATGCTTGCCACTCATAGGGTTTTAAATCCAGATCTAGGTTTTTATTTTTTTAATCTGTTTTTTTTTCTTAGAAATTATATTTTTAAATATCTATAAATATTACAAAATGTGTAGTAAAATGGTCAAAATATACACTAAAAATAGTCTTAATTCATAAAAAGTTCAGAGAATATATTTTTTTACAAAATAAGGTTTTATATCATACATTATAAAGTGTGTGTATTATAATGTTAGTATTGAAAACAATAATTTAACTGATGCTTAATAAGTTTATATATTAACCCATTAAACACATAAAAATAGTTTATATATAAGAATTAACAAATTAATCTCTTTTACCTTACTTTTAATAGGAAAATATGATCCGTTTGTCGAACAACTATTCAGAACAAATTATGGTCGAAAACCGAGGTTCCACTGTATATGATTCAACTTGTTTTTCAAGATAATAAACGTTAAACAAAAAAAAATAGTCTAGGGTCTGCAATTTAACACTACTGTTATTAAAAAACTTTAGTTAGAACCTCCCAATTTTCCCGGGACAAACTCTAATCACTACGTGTGTGTCCTGAGGACTCACTATATGAAAAACCTATCAGGATTATCGTGCATATATTCAATCTTGAGTCTATTTGAAATTCTGAATATTTCATGAAGTTTAGCAAAGTCTAATGACATTGCCTCTGGCGGGTTGGGGTTGATGGTGGTGATATTAATTCTGACAAGAAAATGTCCGAGATTAAATTTGTAGTTTAGTGAAAAATGTGTTGATGGAATTTGAATACAATATTTTGAGTTGTGGGTTGATTTGAGAAATAAACGGAAGTCATTTGTGGGTCAGTTAAGGTATGCATGAAAAAGAAACAATTGGATAGATACTAGCTGGGGAATCAGAAAAAGTAGGTTTTTGTGACCGGATAGTGAAGACATCCTACGGCTTGTTTTCACTAGGGGAAAATGGCTTGGAGCCTCCCAGGGTACATGGCATAGAAGAGGGTGAGAAAACATTGTAACATCAAATAATATGAGCAATGAAAATTCCTTTTTGTGTTTTTCGAGTCTTCATTTGTAAATCAGCTTGCGGGAGAATATGCTTCGGGAAATGTGAGGCTCCGTGATACGATTATAAGAAACATCATGCCTAACCAGTTGGGGAACGTAACAGACTTTCGCATGTGGCCCCCCCCCAAAGAATTGAGGGCAAAACACGTTACAAATGATGACATCTCGTTTGTCTATACGTACCCAATCGAGGATGAGGATCTTTTCCAGTTTCATCTTCTCGCGAAGTTGTTTGGCAGCAATTGCGATCGAGTTAAAATAACAAAATCCCCTAAGTAAAATAAAGAGAAAAAAAAGTTATGATGGAATTAGAAAAATATTTTTGGGGCACATGCACTAAGCTATAATAATGAGCATGTTGCACCAAACAAAAGATTAGTACTTCTGCAGTTTACGAACCGTGCTGAAATAATAACATTATAATTTTGAAACCCATTCTTAAAATGGGGAGGGGGGGGGCTTTGTTAACTATTCTGTACTTTCACCTAACAATTTAATAAACAAAAGATACTGTAAAAATTGAAGTTGAACGTTCTATCTAAAACATAGCACGATCCGTAAACTGCAGAAGTACCCAAAAGATTAGTAGATTTAAAAAGGAAACAACATTTTTAAGTGATTTTTATTTCAAAGAAGGGAAATGTTGAAATATATATATATATATATATATATATATATACAGTAAATATGAAGGTGAGAATTCCAAGGCAGGAGCAATGCAATGTTGAAAACCGGAAGGTGGAATAAGAATGAACAAAAATAAATGACAAGAGACGATCTGATCGATCTGAGATTTACCGTCTCTTGTCATTTATTTTGGTTCATTCTTATTCCACCTTCTGGTTTTTCAACATTGCATTGCTTCTGCCTCGGAATTCTCACCTTCATATTAACTTGTTTACTAGCAATGCTTCAATAAAACTACCATTTCCTTTTATATATTTATATATCTACACACACACACACATATATATATGATATCTACGTACATTAATATGCGTACATACATATATGTGTGTTATTTAGAAAAGCAGCAGTAGCAGCGATTGTGTGATTGATATTAAAACATCAGCAGCAGTTGTGTGCGATGTTAATATGTATATTGATATGTGTTTGTACGTCCATGTACATGTGTTTGTACGTCCATGTACATGTGTTTGTACGTCCATGTACATGTGTTTGTACGTTCATGTACATCATGTGTTTGTACGTTCATGTACATCATGTGTTTGTACGTTCATGTACATCATGTGTTTGTACGTTCATGTACATCATGTGTTTGTACGTTCATGTACATGTGTTTGTACGTTCATGTACATGTGTTTGTACGTTCATGTACATGTGTTTGTACGTTCATGTACATGTGTTTGTACGTTCATGTACATGTGTTTGTACGTTCATGTACATGTGTTTGTACGTTCATGTACATGTGTTTCTACGTTCATGTACATCATGTGTTTGTACGTCCATGTACATGTGTCAGCTGTAGTTTACTGCTAGCATAATATCATCAACAGCAAAGGAGAGTAGAAAGTGACTAACTTGTGTTCACTTTCAACAACCTCGTAACTCTCGCTTTCCTTATTTTGTCCTTTAGTCTTCACATTCCATGAGCGATATTTCTGACAAAGGGGGAAGAATTGCTGTTTTATGGGTCGGAATCTATCCATCTAATACTTATCGTTGGCTAGTTTTTGATCTTGAAGTAATATTTTTTTGTAGCTCTTTACATCAAGTGGCTTCATGTCTTGTCTGGAGCGATTTCCATAAAAAAAACAAAAATCCCCTAAAATCCAACCCTTCCTCACTATGGTAAGGGTGGTGACACTAATAGGTTAGAGCTATGCCGGTTGGAACCCTGATTCCTGACAGGGCCACCCATGGCAGGCAGGTTTGTCATCAAGAGGTATAGTGCTGCAATTTGGTGAAAATCCAGGAAGAGTTGGCATCGGCATCCATCGTCCTCAGGTCATCTCTGCCACTGCGGATGGCAAGAAAGACATGTCAGGCGTGGAACCGCAAATCAATGGAGTTAGAGCGACAATGTTGCTTCTGCTCTATTATTTTTTGTGTTCTGGGCCAAACCTTCCCTGACTTTGCATGCAACTATTGAGCCTTGCTGCTCTCAGTGTAGGGATAAAAACCTGCCGGGACAGCTTGTCTTGGTCGCCGGTACAGACAGCTTGCTAACACATGTTCTGCCAATCTCTAGTTGTGTTGCTGTAAGTTGTGTTTAGGCATGAACAAACGAAGCGGCATTCACCCTGGGCGGGTTGAATCGGCTTCCTCTGAAGGAGGAAATTTCTAGGGAATATCAAATTCACAAGACGTCCTCAGTTGCATGTATAGGAAATGACGACGTTAGGGTTTGCGCAGTTCTTGCAAGGTGTCGACATCCTCCTACATACAGCACCTGGTATTCCAAAATGGTCACCCATCTGGTACTGACCAGGCTCAATGTTGCTTAACTTCGGTGACCTAACTTGACAGTGGTGTATGAGGCAACGATGATCATTGTGACGTTGCTGGTATGTAGTTTCTGTTGTGGCTGTCGATTAGATTTTAGCGTCCGAGCTGGCTCTGAGGACAGGATGACGAGTTCTATCAAAACGACCAAAATCATTTGCTTCTTTGGTTTGTCCATCGATTTTATCGACCTGTCGATCGATTTTATCGACCTGTCGATCATGTGACCAACTCAAAAATACTTTCTCATTTCTCAGATTTGTCTGATTGGTGCATGAATTGAAATCCAAATATTTGAATTTCAATTCTATTCAAACTGCACCTAACTGCTTCAGTACTTTTCCATTGTCCCTTTTTTGAGTGTGGTTTTCCTGCAAGGAAAAAGGAATGGAAGAACAGAAAGAAGGAAAGGACAGAGTAAGGAGTAAATGGGGAGAGAAAGGAAGGTAGTAATCTTAACAAACGAGTTGTGTTATTGGAAGGCAAATCTTCCCAAAAACCTCTCGTAACAAATAAATTAAATGGCAATGTAACACTTGTTCAGAAAACATTCAGAGTAAAAAAGGGGTTCTTACATGGCTTGCTGTGCTTCCGCATGGTGCCCTGGAGGTCGAACTATAGCCATACCATTCTAGAATAAAAAGCAGAGGACAATAATAACAGGTTGCAACTTAATTATTATTTTAAAAGTTTTTTCATTTTTAGTGCTGCTATTATTATTTTAAAAGTTTTTTCATTTTTAGTGCTGCTATTATTATTTTAAAAGTTTTTTCATTTTTAGTGCTGCTATTATTATTTAAAAAAAAATTTTTATTTTTTATTTTTAGTGCTGGTATTATTATTTAAAAATTTTTTTATTTTTAGTGCCGCTATTATTATTTAAAAAATTTTTTTCATTTTTAGTGCCACTATTATTATTTAAAAAACTTTTCATTTCACTTTTGTATGTCTAAATTTGCTTTTAGTCCACGTTTATCCATTACACCTCTGCATTTTTATCACCTCCAACAAATTATCTTTATATATACCCTACACACAATGCTTCAAGCAAACTACAATAACTTATTAACTATTAATCTATTTTTTCACTTTTGTAGATTTCTATAAAGTCATTTATTATTTATTATTTGTTTTTAAACAACAAAAGTTAAAAATGGTTTTGGTACTGACAATCGTTACACTTACAATAAAACCTCAAAATAGTAGTCAGAAATTCACAAAAATATATTACATAGCAAACAACAAGCAAATCTTTCCAAGAACCTCTTATCTGTAGAACACATTGCTACAGGCCTGCTTCCTTGCAGACTACAACATGGTCGCCTTTAAAAAATATTGCAGCATTATTGTAACAGGATATTATTTTCTTAAAAAAGACAAGGTGGGATCATTAAATGTTATAAGTCTTATGCAATCCTCGTAACAGACCAAGAGATCTTACATTTGGGAGTCTTTACTGGAGGCAAGATTTCTAGTCAGTCTAGTTTTAGCTGCTAACACTTCACTCTCATTGATCTGAGAAACTGCTTCTGCATTAACTGGTGCAAAATCCCACCATCGAAATATACATTTGCCTTTGTTTATTAAAAGTTACCTGTCTCTTAATTTTACGAATTCGTCGAATCCACGAAAATTCACATAGCCTCCAGTTGCATGATTGACTGACCTGTTATATGAATGGCCTAAATATTATGTTAATTATTTTGGATTTCATATCAGTAAACATTATCGTTTTTATCATATATGCTTACTTTTTTTCATATGTGGACTAAATAGATGTAGTAAAATATTTGATGTAAGGAAACAAATATTGGACGTAAGGAAACAAACATTGGACGTTAGGAAACAAACATTGGACGTTAGGAAACAAACATTGGACGTTAGGAAACAAATATTGGACGTAATGAAACAAATATTGGACGTAATGAAACAAACATTAAACGTAAGGAAACAAATATTGAATGTAAGGAAATAAGAATCAATTGTAACGATCAATTTTTTAAATTCTAAAGCGTGTTGATATTTCGTTGTCCAATGATTCTACGTACCTTTAGTTCTCCAGCTGCAACTCTGAAGGCCAATTCTATCACACAGCCTGTGGCCTAAAATTAAAAAGAAAAAGAAGTATTTTTAAATGAGGCTCGATTATTTTGATTATTTTTACTACTATTCTCATCTTGGTTTTTATTTTCACAATGTTCGATGTAACCTCTGACCTTTTTCAGGTAACCTTGTTGTCGGCATCTTCCGGCAGTTTACGGAAACCGCCGGAAAAGGCCGACATGAAGACTGCTACTTTTAGTAAATACATTTTTTGTTTCTTTATACTTAGAAAAATAAAAAAATAAACAACTGGTCAAAGTTTTTAAAAAAATTTCTTTTATATAAAATTAACAAAACATCTAATCAACTGTTAAGAAAAAACATTTTTTTTTAAAGAAAAGTTTCCAACATATTAATTTCAGTAATGTAGCCAGCTCCATTTTTGCTTGAGAAAAAAACGTGTCATTCCTTAAAGATGTCCACGCTCTGCAGTTAGTATTTGTGCATCTCCATGCATATTTGTCCGTTAGTTTGTTGGGGTTAATCTGCACATATATTCGCAGTTTCTGCATTTTTGACAAATTTTTCTTGATTTACTCAATATCGAGAATTATTTTTTAGCTGTCATTTGACCTGGCATTACCGAATTACTTGACTGTAAAAATAAATAATTAATGATAGTGAAAGCTGTGTTTTGATGGAAGGGTTTGATTGACACTTTAAAGTTAAGAGGTGACTTCAAAGTGAAAGTCGATGAAACCATGTGACATCTGGCTAGTGTTTAATTTTTTCTCCTTTTAGCTGACAACTGAAGCAAGCAGATGTGAAACGTGGCCGTTCCTTGTGAGCCCAGTAAGGATAACGGCAGTCGCGTACAATGTCGCTAGATGTAACGACACAAGTGATCTATTGCTTTCTCTCTTTATCCCTCTCCCTTTCTCTCTACCTATCTCCCTCTATCTTATCACGCATAAGAAGTCAATCTGTTTTCTGTTTTGAATAAATGCTGTTATAAAAAATGAATATCGGTGTCCGCATAGTTTTTATCAACAGCCGAAAAGTAACCTCAGTTTCACAGCGACGATGATAGCGGAAACGACACGAGGATAAATCTGTGTGTGTTTTGTTACCAACCTGAGTTAAAAACGAAACACGGGTGTATAAAGGTTTTATACACCCACTGTAAGGTGTAAAGTAACACTAATACTAAAAATCTGATGGGTAAGTTAGCCCTGAACCCCAACTTCAAGCGTAGGAGGTGCACTCTATTGACGGACGTCTCCACAAAGAGACAGTACTAGATGACAACAACCTAGAGGTAGTAGACTCTTTCTACTATCTAAGAGATATGCTGAGTGCAGGTGGTGAAGGTGAACTCGGTACGACCACAAGGGTGAAGGCAGCATGAGTGAAACTTTGTGGGTTGGCCTTTTGGCTAAGATCAAAGTGTAGTATTTGTTCCGATGGATACTGCACCCCATAGACTGGTATTGTCTTGGCCTTCGGGGTTTGATTTACACCGGTCTATGGGTTTGTCCTGTGCAGTTCTAGGAGGTCCACCCTCCCAGGCTTCACCTCCCCTCTTTGGGAAGGAGTAAGTTTATTGCTTACTGCCTGAGGCGCCCCTACCGAGGAATGCTGACGGGGCTGCCCAGGCAATTTTTAAACCCCACTTTCCCGACCCGACCTTGGGTCACATCTTACTTGTGGGAATAAGATAAAAACTGGCCTTGTGCCTAACTCCTGGAGAGGAGTAAATCAATACCCAGTACTCTCTCGCCTGACTCTAACACAATGACAGATCAATGATTAGATGGATCTGCAATGTGAAATCTGACCAAACTCAACACATCAGGTCAGAGAATTGACTGAAAGCATTACATTTTCTCAGCATAGACGTTTTCCTAAGGATGAATCGGTTATGCTAGTATGGTGATGTGGAGCGTTCATCCTCCTGGATAAAGCATTGCAGAAGCATGGATGTCTTAAATCGCAGGAAGGTTGGCTGGCCAAGGAAAGCTTGAGAGCAAGTGATTAGACCAGACCATACAAAGTGGAATTTAGAGACAGTTGATCTGGAGAGTGAGCTTGCGTGATATCAGAAAACGTCTGACCCCTGACCCCAAGGGAAAAACGTCTGACCCCTGACCCCAAGAGAAAAGTGACATTAAATGAATAGAAGAAGAAAGAAAAATGAATAAGATAATTGTAAAAAAAAATTGTGAAACGATGCAAATTGAACTTACCATGCGAGCAGCAGTCGTAGTATGCATATCACTCCAAACTGTATCAGAATCCACACCGATACCTCCACATGATAAAATACAAAATCTTACGGGTACTGAATCTGAAATGTAGATAAAAGAAAAAACTTCTTTACTCTTCATAGAGTGAAAACCAGAAAATGTCATAATCATAGTCAGACAAAGTAAAGATCCTTTCTAAATCATAGACTCATAAAACCAATGTTTAACTATAGTTTCATGTTATTAAGTGGAACGCTGGCCGGAAGCACCTCCATGACTTAATTGGTGTCTAAAGACTAAGGATCAAATTGCTGCAAAACATGAGAGGTTGTGCCCAGATTATTTTCCCTAACAATTCTTCAAAATACTCCAAAGAAAGTGAAATTTGGGGAATATTGGTTAATTGATATCTAATACTTATAGCTAAAATTTCATCAAAATCAGGGGTATCTGAATACACACGAAGAGCTTTTGCTTTACTTTCTTTATAAAAATACTTATTCTAAAGAATACTTTTAGAATGGAGACATTTTCCCTTACTCAGTTAAACAGAAGCATGAACTTATCCTTTAATAAAAAATGAAGTTTAAACATAAATCTATCTATTCTGCCTATTAAGCAATTCATTGCTTAAAATTAATTGTTTATCATAATACTAGATACAATATTTTTCATTCTAACTTCCATGTGTGTTTATATTAAATGCTATAATGGATGGTAGATTATTCTTGTTTGACTGCTGCATTTTCAAGAATACAAGGGGCCTTTTATCATTCATGAAGAACAGATTACCATCATCATCATCTTGCACTCTTATAAATATAAAATTACTATTTTAATAATTCTTTTTTAAATCATGTAGTTACTTTTGTTAGATAGTACTGGGTACGTTGCTAGTATATATCTGATTTGGGTTCCCAGGGTGGCATTCATACATACACAGGATATCTGGGATCACGGGGTCAGCAAGTATGTACTCAAATATCACCTCAACCTCATAGTCAGAAGTGGACACATAGAAAATTAAGATCAGATCCAGGCTAAACACCCCATACCACATTTTCTCTACATACACCTCGCACAATGTCCACATAAATGTATATTTTCAGTAAAGCACTCTCACACATTAAGCTACTTACTGCTCGTACGTGTACACACACACATATATACGTTTACTCACATGTGTGGGCAATTAAATACATAATAATATTTCTAAGTTATATTATTAACTTCATCTTTCCATCTTCTCTATGAACACCTCACATTCCTATCTCTCACTATATTTTCTCACATAATCAGGTTGTTTTTTTCCACACAGGATATATTGAACATACACCTATATGCATGTTGTATATACACACACATGTACACAGCTTGTATATCCATATACTTATATGCCCATAATAATTTAATATTTGTTGGTTAATTAATAATACACATATAATTGGATAAATAGGAATAAATAAATACAGTTAACACATGAATAAATAAACTAGTAGATATTATTCCCATCTCTCTCTTTTTCGCCACACTTTTCATTTTTTCATCATATTTTTGCATTTTTAAAAACTTTTCACACGTTTACTTTTACTTAGAAATTATTTGTTTTTCTTTCATCCTTCCTTTATTTAAAAAAACGTGGCATTAACGCCCTAGCTCGAACTTTTTTGCCCCACTCCACCATCGACCCCTGTGTTTCACTTGTTACGATGACCCAGACAAGAACAGCAGCCAAACGCTTCTTCGTTAAAGGCTAAATGATAAACTCATTTCAAACCAGTACATCCCTCCCCACCCCTAGGGACTCTACAGACTGCTGCTGATACCGCGCAGCCCCCTTTTTTTGTCTTTTTGATTTTTCTTTTGCTCAGAGACCAGCTGAGTCTTGCCGCTCCTAGGCAAGTCAGAATTGATGCTTGTATGATTTTTTCTTCCTTTTTCTTCATCCTGAGGAAGTCTTACAATAAAGACAAAACGTTAATGAACACATAAATATTATAGTTTTGGCTTTCCTTTTTCATTTTCCAGTATATATATATATATTCCATGAAAAATGCTAGTATACTGAAATCATATGCCCTTAATAGGGTTAAGATGAAAATTCATATACACTAAATGTACAAAAGCAAGGAAATTCCCTAATTTTTACACTTTTATTGTCATTAAGGGTATGCGAGCACAACAGAGCTATGTATTTAACTGGTAGGATTTTTTCTTCAGCGCACCTCACACACTTCATCCACTCCTGCATAGAGATTTATACTGTAGTGATGTGATAATGAAATGGTTTGGTTGATATGTAGTCATACCCTTAATGACAATAAAAGTGTAAAAATTTGGGAATTTCCTTGCTTTTGTACATTTAGTGTATATGAATTTTCATCTTAACTCTATTAAGGGCATATGATTTCAGTATACTGGCATTTTTCATGGAATGTCACTACTTTTGTAAAGGCTATGCCTTAATACATAAGTTTTTTTGGAATTTTCTGGAAAACTAAGGTATATGGTAAACTGAAATTAAAATGCCATCAACTAGACCCTAGAACCTCTATCTCTGCCAAAAATTAGCTGAATCCATCAAATAGTTGATGAGATACAGGGTGGTACATACGTATGTACGTACACACAGATAACATGATTTCATGATTGAACTTTCTGGATCTCTGGGTTGCCTTGACTAATGATGCTGAAATTCTACACACTTATAGAACCTATCAAATAAAAATTTTGTGCAAAGTTTTAACTAATTTGGTTTATTGGTTTTTGAGTTATGATTGATCAAAGAAATGAGATTTCCAGCATAGGCCATTCGTGGGTCTATTAAGGGATAGAGCATTCTCGCGCCTCCCTTGATTATATATATATATATATATATATATATATATATATATATATATAGAGAGAGAGAGAGAGAGAGAGAGAGAGAGAGAAATCCCCCTCCTCATAAAAATGTGAACACTTTAAGCAGAATAAAAACAATCTTTGCCTTGTAACTCACTTAGAATCTTTGGGTCCAACTTTTGTCGATTGAAATTATTTGATCCGTACAATAATGTATAATTTTCTGTATGACAACTTTGTAATTCTTCTAATGTGGCTTTCCGTGATTTCACACGCTGAAAAACAAAAAAAAGATAATGGATGAAAAAAAAAATTTTTTTTTAAAATAAATTCATGTAAAATGAAGTGATTTGGAATATGAATTTTTGAAGATAAAAAAATAATTGCTGCAGATTATTGTCAACTACAATGTTTTGTGGCATCGACCCAACAAGTGCTGTAAAGGCGTCCTCTCAGAAGATTGGGAACAAGAGAGATCAGTAGTGGAGAGGAGAGAGCACGGACAGCAAAGGGCTGCAACAGAGCTCTCGTAACCAGAGACAACCTACATCTGGGGCCAATGCAACAGAGTCTGCCGATCTAGGATAGGCTTGCACAGTCACAGCAGATGCTGCAATTCAGCAACGGACTAACGTGAATCACAAAACTCCATAATCTCCCAAGACAAACGGATGCCAACAACAATGTTTAAAGCACAGGCATCAAAAAACAAAAAAAAAAAATTTCCAAATAATTATTTTTATACTCGAAGTGGGGGCAGAGAGGGGGTCATGTTGCTATTCTAAAATTGTAAAATGGACACTTACTTTATAGCCGGTGTAACTGAAATCCCTAATTTCTACGTTCCTCGACATTCTAAAGACGATATAGAGATAAATATTTGATATTCCAGCTTCATCATTTTAGCTGACCAGGTGCTCGGGATGTTTATTCTCTGCGCACATGGCAGCCATTTTACGTTGGTGTTATCGTTGATAACACTTGTGTGTCGGAAGAGAAAAATATAAAGGGAAACCGTTAGCTACAGTAACATTTACTTTATTAGCAGTTTGTCGTGGACAAACATAAAAGGAGCTTATGAGACATGTAATACATAATGAGTACACAAAAAATGACTAAACAAAGAATAGAATTATTCCAATTACAATAAGAAAACACACGTACTGCCGAGGCAGGAAATGAGAATATGTGTGATAGCATGGAATATACAAATTTTATTTATATTGAAGTCTTTTCGGCGGAGGCACATCATATGTATGAGAAAGTAGTTTGGTTTTTTGACCAAGGCCTGAGAGTCGATTGACTCCATCAGGAAGATATCTAATGGACAAAGCCAACAGACCTGGTTGGACAGACATCTGTGTGCTTTGAAAGTCACGCCAATAAGAGGAAGAGTCTCATTTTAAATTTCCCATTGTGTGGGTAGAACAAGATTACAAACTCATGTTAGTATTAAAAATATATAAAGGTAACGGTCGCATAGCCTGGACGCGCACGAGTGTCGTTGCCGACATCGCACATTGCCCATGGCCGTAGCGGCGGTGATTTGTTAAGAATCACCATGTCTAGGGCACAGCATATGGAAGGCGGAGCCCATCCCTCTCCTTCCGCAGCCTTGAACCGTCCCTGAGTTTTAGTCAGGTACCCATTTACTGCTGGGTGGACAGAGGGCGTTTTCAGACCCAAAAATTTGCATGCCGTGAGTGGGATCGAACCCGGGTCGTCCAAAGACAAGTGCTATAACCACTCGTCCACAGGCCCTCCCCATATATATAAAATATATATCCAAGGTAAATAACTCTGGCTGAACAAAAAATTTTTGGTTACACCGGCTATAATGTCAGTGTTCATTTTACAATGAGGGTATAATAGCAAAATGAAAATAATAATTATTTTGAAATTTTGTTTCAATAATTATTTTCTAAACGTCTGACTATAATGTGCATTCAATTTAAAAAAACAAAAATAAAAAAAACAATGCGGTCTCTATTCCTCCAAGGAATAGTTCAGGAATGATACTGCAAAACTACATTTTTTGCATAAAATGCATAAGGAATAAATTTAAAATTACTTTTTGTAATTTAAGTAAAAAAATAATTTTGAAAAATCACACATTG
Organism: Sepiola atlantica; assembly: GCA_963556195.1. Taxonomy (NCBI): domain Eukaryota; kingdom Metazoa; phylum Mollusca; class Cephalopoda; order Sepiida; family Sepiolidae; genus Sepiola; species Sepiola atlantica. The sequence goes on along the minus strand of OY744542.1, from coordinate 16,376,841 downwards.
GAAGCGTCGCTGGAATGGCAATAATAAAGAGAATATTTTTTATAAAATATTTAGAAAACCTGCACAACACAAATTATTTGTTTTTAAAAATAAATTATTTATTTACTTTAAAAACATTTTTTTTTTCTTTTAACTTGAGTACTTTCGGTAATATCTACCATCGTCAGAAGATAAGCATATTTTCTTTTTCTTTTTTTTTTTTCTTCCTGACCGAGACATAGTTATCGCAGTCAAGTTGAAGTTCGTCTTGATGTTACTGATGAAAATGTTGATATGGCTGTGTGTACCATGAGGTTATGTGGAAAGGGTATTATTTTAATCATTAATTTTAAAATCTTATATATAAAACTATGTCAGCCGGATTTTAAAAGTTGTACCTAAACAGTATTTAAGTTGACAAATCAAACTTTGATTCTGACTAGCCAATTGCCATTTGTGTTGTATCATGTTCTTTCCAATAAACTAATATACTTTGTCACAATTTAATTGAAAAAATACTTCATCTGGTTAAGCAGTTTACTAAAATAGATACATTCTTAAATAAACACCTAAAAAGAAAACTCAGCTAAGGGGAATAAGTCTTATTCCTTTAGTCAGAGTTCACATTCGTTATTTGTTTCTTTTAACATAGATTAGCATGAACCTAATAAAAAGGTGTAGTTTGGAACATAGAAATATTTACAAAAAGGTTCAAATTTGAACTTAATGGATTCCGGGCAACGCCGGGTCGGTACAGCCAGTAAATAAAAGTGGCTTCACTTTAATAAATTGTCACCTAATTCATCAGAGGAGTATGGTTAGAATCCAAGTGAAATTGAAGATAACAGTAACATTGCATATTTGACTCGTTTCTACATGTTCCTTGAGCAGTGTCGGCACACTACCCAGATATGTGAATTTCCATCTTCACCTAGCTTGCGTTGCTTTTTAGATAATACGAAGAAAAATAGTTCTTAAATTTTGTAGAAAAAATAAGCTACTTAGTATTCGCATGAGAGTAAGTAACTACGATGAATGTATTTACGTTGTTTTTATTGGCAAAAAACATTAGAAATTATTTCTTTATGCAAAATTAATTTGTTTTTAATTAATGCCGAATACCTTTTATGTCTATAAAAAAAAATCACTTAGTTTAAAAAAAAAATTATATAATGTTTCTATGTATATTTCTTTAAATTTATAAAACACATATCCTGTTAAAAAAATTGTTTAGACTTATGTGAGATCCGAAACTCTGGTATCGACATGGTAAAAACTACTTCTTTAGTAATGTGTACTCTGCCTATTCCTTTTTTTGTCAACCAACCACATGTTTCTATTTGTGTACAAACAAACTCCAACCATACCATAACTTTTTAATCGTATTGTAGCAGTCATATTTTTTGAGGAACTATTTCTATTGATGTAAACAGACAAAGTTAAGCGTTGAGTAATTCGCCCAACAATAGAATGGCTTGGTGCATGAATACAGTTCTTTGAAACACGCCCACACAAAAATTTTCCTAGTATGCAAACAGTTGAATTCAGAAGTCGTACGAATCAGATCAAATCGGCAATAAATAGCAAAGTGCAGCAAGCCATGTAAAATTACAGTTAGAAGATATGTACATCTATATAATGTCTGAATGTTTTGTCCAAGGCGAATTTAAACCTGGATATGATAGACATCGTCACTATCTCTGGTAGGTTGTTCAACGAAGCAGAAACACAGAGAATGCTGCCTCTTCTTCTAATGAGATGGTACCGGGTCCTACGGCTGGCTCCCTCCAATTCACCAGTCCGCAATAGAATCTGCTACGGTGCACGGCGCCATTAAAGATGAAATTCTTACAATGTTGTTAAAATGTGATACTATGGACTGCCCCCCCCCCCCTCCCTGCCCCCCAGACACAGAGAATGTTAGGATATGATTCACCAAGGCACACAAAGGCAGTAGGATAAATAGTCGGAAGTAGAATAAATAGTCGGAAGTGGGATAAATAGTCGGAAGTAGGATGAATAATCAGCTGAAAGTGGCTGATAGGGTGAGCGCGGAAGTAGTCAGTTTCTATTGATCAGGAGTGGCAGTGACTAAGACAAAAGACCAGACATAAGATTTCCGGTTCTGAGTCAATATATTTAAGAGTTTTGAGTTAGTTTACGACAGTTTAAGTTTTCGGGCGGCAGTTGGCGGAGAGGTTTTGTCCTTGAGCAGACGGAGTTAGATCCGAGTGAGATTGCTGATTGGCGCAGACCCGAGATGAGCTCACTTCAACCGGAGACGGTCATGCTTCAACAGACTAATCATCTCAGTTGAGTGATGGCTGATTTACTGGAAGTTAACTAAGATGTGGGTGTCTTTTTCCGTGGCAGTATCACACACGCACAGAGTACAACTGATTGATACACAAGGTATTTGAGTTTGTGTTTTTCTTGTGAGTCTGCGTTGCTTTTGATTGTTGTATACTTGTAAACAAGTGCTCGTGTCCTCGGTGGTCGTCAGACGACACGGTCAGAATGAGAGATGAAGGTGAAGAAAACCACGGAACACACAACATTGGGGTTGGCGGCGATCGTCGAGGAGGCGGCATGGTTGTACAAAAAAGATTCATAGAATAAACAAATGTAAATCGCCTCCAAAAATGCTACATTCTAACATTACTTCACTGATGAATGTTAGTTGAAAAAAATTGGTATGTTACTTCTGCCACGTCTTCATTTCTTCAAGGATTTAAAAAACCCGTTTTTCACCCTTCCATTACTATTGAACAACATAAGAAAACGGTATGTTGCTTGATTCTGCTGCTTCTTCAAGGATTAAAAAAATATTTTCAACCTTACATTCTGATGATGTCACAACAAAAACACCGGTTTCTGGTCAGTCACTTAATCAGTTTAGGGATATACTTTTTTGTCAGCCAGCCTTGTAAGCCCTTCCTTTTCTATTGAGCTTACTTTTTGGCTAGCCTGTTTCAGGGGATTGAACGTTGGTGATGAGGTTTCTCAGGCTTGGTTTTAAATTTAAAATAATTTGTAAATTCAGACAGTCTTTTCTTTTTATTTTAATATTTAAAAAATTAATAATTTCCCAAAACGGGAAATTATGGGGGGTGGGGTAACTAAATACTTACCTCACAACGTGCCACAAGTCCTCTTTCTTGAAGACGGGACCAGATGCTTTGTAAACGACCCGCATGTTCAGGGTGAGCTGCATTATTTCCACACGAACATTGGTGTTTCAGCATTATCGTATCATAAGCCAAACCTGATATTGATGAAAAGCACATTTCTTTAAATAGACTCAAAAAGCAAACACATCACGAGTTTTAATACATTGCTACATGAATGGGTTAGGGTTAGGGCTCATTAAGATATGTTAATTCAATCTGAGAAATTCTTAGAAAAAAAAGAAGCTATTTCAAACTAAAGTGTGACAGACCAACAAAAATGCTATTACTAACTTGAGCAGGATAAACAAAAATGCTGCTTCAAATTTAAGCATGACAGACCAACTGACAAGATAAATATAGCACTAGTGGTACTTCGGCCAGGCATAAAACCAAACTGCATTTCATTTATATATATATATATATATATATATATATATATATCCGACTTCTTATTTGCTGCTCAATTATTCTCTCAATCACTTTAAGGACGTGATCCATCAACTTGAAGCTTATGTAAGTACCCTAACCCTCTATTCAGAGCCTCTCCTTTACCCTTGTCATAGTTCACAATTGTACTAAGATCCCATTCTTTCGAAACACCCCCTTCTTTTATGATCTGATTTGTCAAGTCTGTGAGTTTTACCCACAGCCTTCAACAACGCAGTTTTATACTCACAACTTCCCATAGAATTTCTCTCTCAATTCTTAGAACTGAACCAGATACTGCTTCTGCAACTTCTAGATTTTCTCAGTCCCACAAAAACTCAGTATTAAACAATTTCTCATAATAGCATTTCCAATCATCCCTGTTGTCTGTTCATTCGTTGCTCGCACCCCTTTCGCTTTTTGAACACAATTTTCTCCAACAATATCCACATTTGTCTTTGCCATCTGTTTAGCTATCCTGAATACTTCATTCTTCTAATCATCTTTTTGTAGCATATCTGAAAACCTAGCTTGCTCAGTCTCCATCTTGGATTTGTAGCTTGCCATTCTTGCTGTCCTCTTTCTTGTCAGTCTTATCTAAACATGTATAAACGAAGGTTTGTAGCCTAAATATATTTTAATCTGATATATCAGGCATGTGAGTAGCTAACGGCAAAAATCGCTAAAATCACTATGAATTTCCCAACCTGGGAGGCCACACTCACCTCTCTATGTGTATGTGTGGAGAGGGCAGCCCAAAACAACAACTAAAATCAACTTGGATGATGTGCTAATGATAAGTAATACAAACACATTTAAAATAATTTGACAAATGTTTAATTAGTAAAATTAAAATCTTGCTAAACAAAATACGTACAAATTTACAAATAAGTTAATTATAAAATTAATTGAGTTGACGACACATAAATTTTTCGGATTATTTTTGCTTTTCCTAAACTCCAATCAGTTTCAACTAAAAAAGTCAAAATTAAGAGAAAGAAATCCAGTGCACATGTGAAGTCAAACAGGAAGTCATTCTTTGATTAAAGAAAAGTCATCTAACTCTACTACCACCAATGTGAATGAGAGAAAACTGTCATGAGATGAAAAAGACGAAGAGAGGAAGAAAAAACAAAACAGATAAAGCGAGAGAGAAAGAAGAGAAAGAGAGAAAATAACAACAAAAAAGTAAGAAGGTAAGGCTCTAGCAATTTGGCAGAAATCAACTTTTTATTATTAAAAAAAAAAAGAGTGGATTTCGATCAAATAGCGAAGAACTCACATCCGTCGGAGGCTCTAGCGATTTAAGCGGAAATTCACCTTTTCTGAAATAAAAAAATAAGCAGAATTCCACCAAAAAGTGGAGAACTCACATCACAGATATATATATATATATATATATATATATATATATATATATATATATATATATATATATGTCATCTTATGTAAAAAGGTTTCTCGTCTTAAAATTTTTAAATGTAATTTGTCTGTTTGTTTTTTGTCTTTTGTTTTTTATGATTGTGTATTGGCGGATCTAATCTTTGCTCATCAGTGTATCCCTGAGGAGGAACCGAGGAGGTTCTGAAACAATTGTCGGATACTCAAACTATGTTTATTTTAATGTATATATATATATATATATATATATATAGTAAAGTATGAAAATATATTCATGCAATTAAGCTATACAGGGGCATCCGTGTTTCATCCCCACATGGAATTGTCAGGCTAAGTGCACAAAATGTTATTACTGATTGATTTTATGTATCTACATGTTGTTTAATCTAGATAACTAACCAATCAGATTCGTTGTTATTTCCCTTTCACTGGTTAATGTTTTCATTAGCCAATGGCTGAGCTCCTCTCAAACAAAGGCCCAATTGACCTTTATTTGACATCTTTTTCTTTTGTTTTGTTTGGGTGTGGTGCATCCCTTTTGTGAATGTGTCGAATTAACAGGTGATCTTATTTTAGCATGTGCGTGATTGGAATTATTTTTTTCTATTTATTTTGTTATTCGTTGCTACTTTAGATGTTGATTTAGTTTATTTTTTTATTTTTTATTTATTTGTTATATAAATAGTTATTCTAAAATAAAATTTATTCTATACCTATAATTGATTGCTATTTCACTTCTACAGTTTAGTAAGTTTATGGGATCTTTAAAATTTTAAATTTCAAGCTTCTCGTTCGAACATAATCATAGTCATCTAAATAGCTACATGTACTGGCCCATTTTCCACTTGATTATTGGTGAGTGTCCGCTTTCTTTGAGTTCCCAGCAATGGTTTGTTAGTGATGTTTCGAATCAGCATTTTTTGTTATTGAATGTGCTTTTATGGTTATTATACCTGGTTTTAAAATCTATTGAGGTTATACCTACATAGTATTTTTTGTTATTTATGTGTTCTTTGGCAAATATTTTGGCTTGGTAAACAATGCATTTGGTTACGCAGTTATTTTGTAGTGGACAAAGTGCACGTGTTCTACAGTTACAGTTTTCCTCTTTATTATTAACTTTCTTCTTTCTGTTACGGTGATTGCTATTAAAGTTTGAGTTATTACTATTTGTAGTGGTTATACTATTGTTCTTCGTAGTGTTATTTTAAGTTATTTTATTGAATATTTTGTGCAAGGAGTTAGTTACGGGAAAGTGTTTTTTTGGTGAGATTTAGGAATTTTTTGTTAAATTTAGTTTTTAGCATCTGGTTACAGGGTGGCGTAAACCAGATGATATTTCTGTTCCTTCTATTATTTTTTTAAAAATTATAATTATTAGTATCCTGTTGCTTATATTTCATCCTGATGTTATTATACTAACTATTTTTTATAATATTGTCTAATAATATCTCTCTCTATATAGATATTTACCCCTGTTATATATTTAGGTCATCATTTTACCCACCTCTAATGTTTTAGATGACACTACTACTACTACTATTACTACTACTACTCCCTCTACCATCATTCCACCACAATAACAGCATTGTTCACAGAGACAGGTAGTGTGTGATTGGGCTAATAGATCCTGTTTCAGCCAATGGAAACGACTATGGTGAGTTCATATCCTATTGGATCTATTGTTCAATTATGTATTAATAGCATTGTTAAACGTATGAACTCACACATTCATTGGATCTATTGTTCAATTATGTATTAATAGCATTGTTAAACGTATGAACTCACACATTCATTGGATCTATTGTTCAATTATGTATTAATAGCATTGTTAAACGTATGAGCTCACACATTCATTGGATCTATTGTTCAATTATGTATTAATAGCATTGTTAAACGTATGAACTCACACATTCATTGGATCTATTGTTCAATTATGTATTAATAGCATTGTTAAACGAATGAACTCACACATTCATTGGATCTATTGTTCAATTATGTATTAATAGCATTGTTAAACATATGAACTCACACATTCATTGGATCTATTGTTCAATTATGTATTAATAGCATTGTTAAACGTATGAACTCACACATTCATTGGATCTATTGTTCAATTATGTATTAATAGCATTGTTAAACGTATGAGCTCACACATTCATTGGATCTATTGTTCAATTATGTATTAATAGCATTGTTAAATGTATGAACTCACACATTCGTTGGATCTATTGTTCAATTATGTATTAATAGCATTGTTAAACGTATGAGCTCACACATTCATTGGATCTATTGTTCAATTATGTATTAATAGCATTGTTAAACGTATGAGCTCACACATTCATTGGATCTATTGTTCAATTATGTATTAATAGCATTGTTAAACGTATGAGCTCACACATTCATTGGATCTATTGTTCAATTATGTATTAATAGCATTGTTAAACGTATGAGCTCACACATTCATTGGATCTATTGTTCAATTATGTATTAATAGCATTGTTAAACGTATGAGCTCACACATTCATTGGATCTATTGTTCAATTATGTATTAATAGCATTGTTAAACGTATGAACTCACACATTCGTTGGATCTATTGTTCAATTATGTATTAATAGCATTGTTAAACGTATGAGCTCACACATTCATTGGATCTATTGTTCAATTATGTATTAATAGCATTGTTAAACGTATGAGCTCACACATTCATTGGATCTATTGTTCAATTATGTATTAATAGCATTGTTAAACGTATGAGCTCACACATTCATTGGATCTATTGTTCAATTATGTATTAATAGCATTGTTAAACGTATGAGCTCACACATTCATTGGATCTATTGTTCAATTATGTATTAATAGCATTGTTAAACGTATGAGCTCACATTCATTGGATCTATTGTTCAATTATGTATTAATAGCATTGTTAAACGTATGAGCTCACACATTCATTGGATCTATTGTTCAATTATGTATTAATAGCATTGTTAAACGTATGAACTCACACATTCATTGGATCTATTGTTCAATTATGTATTAATAGCATTGTTAAACGTATGAACTCACACATTCATTGGATCTATTGTTCAATTATGTATTAATAGCATTGTTAAACGTATGAGCTCACACATTCATTGGATCTATTGTTCAATTATGTATTAATAGCATTGTTAAACGTATGAGCTCACACATTCATTGGATCTATTGTTCAATTATGTATTAATAGCATTGTTAAACGTATGAGCTCACACATTCATTGGATCTATTGTTCAATTATGTATTAATAGCATTGTTAAACGTATGAGCTCACACATTCATTGGATCTATTGTTCAATTATGTATTAATAGCATTGTTAAACGTATGAGCTCACACATTCATTGGATCTATTGTTCAATTATGTATTAATAGCATTGTTAAACGTATGAACTCACACATTCATTGGATCTATTGTTCAATTATGTATTAATAGCATTGTTAAACGTATGAACTCACACATTCATTGGATCTATTGTTCAATTATGTATTAATAGCATTGTTAAACGAATGAACTCACACATTCATTGGATCTATTGTTCAATTATGTATTAATAGCATTGTTAAACGTATGAACTCACACATTCATTGGATCTATTGTTCAATTATGTATTAATAGCATTGTTAAACGTATGAACTCACACATTCGTTGGATCTATTGTTCAATTATGTATTAATAGCATTGTTAAACGTATGAACTCACACATTCATTGGATCTATTGTTCAATTATGTATTAATAGCATTGTTAAACGTATGAACTCACACATTCGTTGGATCTATTGTTCAATTATGTATTAATAGCATTGTTAAACGTATGAGCTCACACATTCATTGGATCTATTGTTCAATTATGTATTAATAGCATTGTTAAACGAATGAACTCACACATTCATTGGATCTATTGTTCAATTATGTATTAATAGCATTGTTAAATGTATGAACTCACACATTCATTGGATCTATTGTTCAATTATGTATTAATAGCATTGTTAAATGTATGAACTCACACATTCGTTGGATCTATTGTTCAATTATGTATTAATAGCATTGTTAAATGTATGAACTCACACATTCGTTGGATCTATTGTTCAATTATGTATTAATAGCATTGTTAAACGTATGAACTCACACATTCATTGGATCTATTGTTCAATTATGTATTAATAGCATTGTTAAATGTATGAACTCACACATTCGTTGGATCTATTGTACAATTATGTATTAATAGCATTGTTAAACGTATGAACTCACACATTCATTGGATCTATTGTTCAATTATGTATTAATAGCATTGTTAAATGTATGAACTCACACATTCATATGATCTATTGTTCAATTATGTATTAATAGCATTGTTAAATGTATGAACTCACACATTCGTTGGATCTATTGTTCAATTATGTATTAATAGCATTGTTAAACATATGAACTCACACATTCGTTGGATCTATTGTTCAATTATGTATTAATAGCATTGTTAAACGTATGAGCTCACACATTCATGGGATCTATTGTTCAATTATGTATTAATAGCATTGTTAAACTTATGAACTCACACATTCATTGGATCTATTGTTCAATTATGTATTAATAGCATTGTTAAACGTATGAGCTCACACATTCATTGGATCTATTGTTCAATTATGTATTAATAGCATTGTTAAACGTATGAACTCACACATTCATTGGATCTATTGTTCAATTATGTATTAATAGCATTGTTAAACATATGAACTCATACATTCATTGCATCTATTGTACAATTATGTATTAATAGCATTGTTAAATGTATGAACTCACACATTCATTGGATCTATTGTTCTATTATGTATTAATAGCATTGTTAAACGTATGAACTCACACATTCATTGGATCTATTGTTCAATTATGTATTAATAGCATTGTTAAACGTATGAACTCACACATTCATTGGATCTATTGTTCAATTATGTATTAATAGCATTGTTAAACGTATGAGCTCACACATTCATTGGATCTATTGTTCAATTATGTATTAATAGCATTGTTAAACGTATGAGCTCACACATTCATTGGATCTATTGTTCAATTATGTATTAATAGCACTGTTAAACGTATGAGCTCACACATTCATATGATCTATTGTTCAATTATGTATTAATAGCATTGTTAAACTTATGAACTCACACATTCATTGGATCTATTGTTCAATTATGTATTAATAGAATTGTTAAATGTATGAACTCACACATTCATTGGATCTATTGTTCAATTATGTATTAATAGCATTGTTAAACGAATGAACTCACACATTCATTGGATCTATTGTTCAATTATGTATTAATAGCATTGTTAAACGTATGAGCTCACACATTCATTGGATCTATTGTTCAATTATGTATTAATAGCATTGTTAAACGTATGAGCTCACACATTCATTGGATCTATTGTTCAATTATGTATTAATAGCACTGTTAAACGTATGAGCTCACACATTCATATGATCTATTGTTCAATTATGTATTAATAGCATTGTTAAACTTATGAACTCACACATTCATTGGATCTATTGTTCAATTATGTATTAATAGCATTGTTAAATGTATGAACTCACACATTCATTGGATCTATTGTTCAATTATGTATTAATAGCATTGTTAAACATATGAACTCATACATTCATTGCATCTATTGTACAATTATGTATTAATAGCATTGTTAAATGTATGAACTCACACATTCATTGGATCTATTGTTCTATTATGTATTAATAGCATTGTTAAACGTATGAACTCACACATTCATTGGATCTATTGTTCAATTATGTATTAATAGCATTGTTAAACGTATGAGCTCACACATTCATTGGATCTATTGTTCAATTATGTATTAATAGCATTGTTAAACGTATGAACTCACACATTCATTGGATCTATTGTTCAATTATGTATTAATAGCATTGTTAAACATATGAACTCATACATTCATTGCATCTATTGTACAATTATGTATTAATAGCATTGTTAAATGTATGAACTCACACATTCATTGGATCTATTGTTCTATTATGTATTAATAGCATTGTTAAACGTATGAACTCACACATTCATTGGATCTATTGTTCAATTATGTATTAATAGCATTGTTAAACGTATGAACTCACACATTCATTGGATCTATTGTTCAATTATGTATTAATAGCATTGTTAAACGTATGAGCTCACACATTCATTGGATCTATTGTTCAATTATGTATTAATAGCATTGTTAAACGTATGAGCTCACACATTCATTGGATCTATTGTTCAATTATGTATTAATAGCATTGTTAAATGTATGAACTCACACATTCATTGGATCTATTGTTCAATTATGTATTAATAGCATTGTTAAACGAATGAACTCACACATTCATTGGATCTATTGTTCAATTATGTATTAATAGCATTGTTTAACGTATGAACTCACACATTCATTGGATCTATTGTTCAATTATGTATTAATAGCATTGTTAAAAGTATGAGCTCACACATTCATTGGATCTATTGTTCAATTATGTATTAATAGCATTGTTAAATGTATGAACTCACACATTCATTGGATCTATTGTTCAATTATGTATTAATAGCATTGTTTAACGTATGAACTCACACATTCATTGGATCTATTGTTCAATTATGTATTAATAGCATTGTTAAATGTATGAACTCACACATTCATATGATCTATTGTTCAATTATGTATTAATAGCATTGTTAAACGTATGAACTCACACATTCATTGGATCTATTGTTCAATTATGTATTAATAGCATTGTTTAACGTATGAACTCACACATTCATTGGATCTATTGTTCAATTATGTATTAATAGCATTGTTTAACGAATGAACTCACACATTCATTGGATCTATTGTTCAATTATGTATTAATAGCATTGTTTAACGAATGAACTCACACATTCATTGGATCTATTGTTCAATTATGTATTAATAGCATTGTTAAACGTATGAACTCACACATTCATTGGATCTATTGTTCAATTATGTATTAATAGCATTGTTAAAAGTATGAGCTCACACATTCATTGGATCTATTGTTCAATTATGTATTAATAGCATTGTTTAACGAATGAACTCACACATTCATTGGATCTATTGTTCAATTATGTATTAATAGCATTGTTAAACGTATGAGCTCACACATTCATTGGATCTATTGTTCAATTATGTATTAATAGCATTGTTAAACGTATGAGCTCACACATTCATTGGATCTATTGTTCAATTATGTATTAATAGCATTGTTTAACGTATGAACTCACACATTCATTGGATCTATTGTTCAATTATGTATTAATAGCATTGTTAAACGAATGAACTCACACATTCATTGGATCTATTGTTCAATTATGTATTAATAGCATTGTTAAACGTATGAGCTCACACATTCATTGGATCTATTGTTCAATTATGTATTAATAGCATTGTTTAACGTATGAACTCACACATTCATTGGATCTATTGTTCAATTATGTATTAATAGCATTGTTAAACGTATGAGCTCACACATTCATTGGATCTATTGTTCAATTATGTATTAATAGCATTGTTTAACGAATGAACTCACACATTCATTGGATCTATTGTTCAATTATGTATTAATAGCATTGTTAAACGTATGAACTCACACATTCATTGGATCTATTGTTCAATTATGTATTAATAGCATTGTTTAACGTATGAACTCACACATTCATTGGATCTATTGTTCAATTATGTATTAATAGCATTGTTAAACGTATGAGCTCACACATTCATTGGATCTATTGTTCAATTATGTATTAATAGCATTGTTAAACGTATGAGCTCACACATTCATTGGATCTATTGTTCAATTATGTATTAATAGCATTGTTTAACGTATGAACTCACACATTCATTGGATCTATTGTTCAATTATGTATTAATAGCATTGTTTAACGAATGAACTCACACATTCATTGGATCTATTGTTCAATTATGTATTAATAGCATTGTTTAACGAATGAACTCACACATTCATTGGATCTATTGTTCAATTATGTATTAATAGCATTGTTTAACGTATGAACTCACACATTCATTGGATCTATTGTTCAATTATGTATTAATAGCATTGTTTAACGAATGAACTCACACATTCATTGGATCTATTGTTCAATTATGTATTAATAGCATTGTTTAACGAATGAACTCACACATTCATTGGATCTATTGTTCAATTATGTATTAATAGCATTGTTTAACGTATGAACTCACACATTCATTGGATCTATTGTTCAATTATGTATTAATAGCATTGTTAAACGTATGAGCTCACACATTCATTGGATCTATTGTTCAATTATGTATTAATAGCATTGTTAAACGTATGAGCTCACACATTCATTGGATCTATTGTTCAATTATGTATTAATAGCATTGTTTAACGTATGAACTCACACATTCATTGGATCTATTGTTCAATTATGTATTAATAGCATTGTTAAACGAATGAACTCACACATTCATTGGATCTATTGTTCAATTATGTATTAATAGCATTGTTAAACGTATGAGCTCACACATTCATTGGATCTATTGTTCAATTATGTATTAATAGCATTGTTTAACGTATGAACTCACACATTCATTGGATCTATTGTTCAATTATGTATTAATAGCATTGTTAAACGTATGAGCTCACACATTCATTGGATCTATTGTTCAATTATGTATTAATAGCATTGTTTAACGAATGAACTCACACATTCATTGGATCTATTGTTCAATTATGTATTAATAGCATTGTTAAACGTATGAACTCACACATTCATTGGATCTATTGTTCAATTATGTATTAATAGCATTGTTTAACGTATGAACTCACACATTCATTGGATCTATTGTTCAATTATGTATTAATAGCATTGTTAAACGTATGAGCTCACACATTCATTGGATCTATTGTTCAATTATGTATTAATAGCATTGTTTAACGAATGAACTCACACATTCATTGGATCTATTGTTCAATTATGTATTAATAGCATTGTTAAACGTATGAACTCACACATTCATTGGATCTATTGTTCAATTATGTATTAATAGCATTGTTTAACGTATGAACTCACACATTCATTGGATCTATTGTTCAATTATGTATTAATAGCATTGTTTAACGTATGAACTCACACATTCATTGGATCTATTGTTCAATTATGTATTAATAGCATTGTTTAACGTATGAACTCACACATTCATTGGATCTATTGTTCAATTATGTATTAATAGCATTGTTTAACGAATGAACTCACACATTCATTGGATCTATTGTTCAATTATGTATTAATAGCATTGTTTAACGTATGAACTCACACATTCATTGGATCTATTGTTCAATTATGTATTAATAGCATTGTTAAACGTATGAACTCACACATTCATTGGATCTATTGTTCAATTATGTATTAATAGCATTGTTTAACGTATGAACTCACACATTCATTGGATCTATTGTTCAATTATGTATTAATAGCATTGTTAAACGTATGAACTCACACATTCATTGGATCTATTGTTCAATTATGTATTAATAGCATTGTTAAACGTATGAACTCACACATTCATTGGATCTATTGTTCAATTATGTATTAATAGCATTGTTAAACGTATGAACTCACACATTCATTGCATCTATTGTACAATTATGTATTAATAGCATTGTTAAACGTATGAACTCACACATTCATTGGATCTATTGTTCAATTATGTATTAATAGCATTGTTAAACGTATGAACTCACACATTCATTGGATCTATTGTTCAATTATGTATTAATAGCATTGTTAAACGTATGAACTCACACATTCATTGCATCTATTGTACAATTATGTATTAATAGCATTGTTAAACGTATGAACTCACACATTCATTGGATCTATTGTTCAATTATGTATTAATAGCATTGTTAAACGTATGAACTCACACATTCATTGGATCTATTGTTCAATTATGTATTAATAGCATTGTTAAACGTATGAACTCACACATTCGTTGGATCTATTGTTCAATTATGTATTAATAGCATTGTTAAACGTATGAGCTCACACATTCATACAATAACAACTTGTTCTTGATCAATTGCATACAACAAATCATTAACAATGAGTGGAATTGTAAGATAGACTAGACTCACAAGCCTTGGCAGAGCAATTAATTTAGGAACAGGAAAATTTTAAAATAAGAGTATCTCGCAGAAGGCAACCATAAACCACTGAGTAAATTGAAAAGAAAAATCATGGAAAGACCATCACAGCCGATGTCCGTTAGAAGTCTCGTATTTAACTAATCAATCACAACAATAATCATTTTCTTTTAAGGTCGTGTTTACAACGAATATACTGAATTTTTCTACTTGACTATTTCAGGAACAAAGCTATTCAACAGAAGGCAAGCTTTCCTCCAATCACGGAAGACCTAATAAGAAAATGACTTCATTCGTTCGGCTGTGTGCTTCCCCACAACCTGGGTGTTCTGATTTAATAGCTCAGAAGTCACTAATCATTTGGTGAAAAGGACAGGGTGGTCAACTGAAGATGTGACTCTCCATAGTCATAGCAGAACTCATGGCTGCAACATCTATGGCCTTTGCCAGTGGAATCGGCAAGTCGATCACAATTTCATTCGAGACTGCTTCCCTGCAGATTACAACATAGTCGTCTTCAAAACAAATGTAAAAAAAATACTTGTCATAAACAGTCCCATAAGTAATCATACTTAGTTTGTTGCATTGATCAATTTGAGTACTACCATAGTGTTCGTCATCTTTCGGCCAACAATCATTCTATCTCATTAACCCTTATCCTCGAGAGTGACTCTTGGCATTGTTAAGTGGGAACCCAAAAGAAGAAAGAAAAAGAAAAAGAATCCTGGTATGTAACGAGACAGAACCTCATCAAATTAATGTGAGCTCAACCCATCTTGGGTGATAGTTGCCACACGAACAAGGAAAGGTGTTATGGCAGGATAATGAGGTTGAGGAGATTGTATTTTTGAATAAATGTATACTAACCTGTGGTAAATTTGTAACGAACAGGAGCTGTGTCCTGGGTCTGCTGGGGAGGCATTGAAAAAGTAACCAACGGACTGGACTGGGTTCTGGATAAAGGACGGTGATGTGATGTTCTATGTCGGATTTTCAAAAGTGAATCTCGTTGGCCACTAATAAATGTTTCTCTTTCACGGTTATTCTGTTGGTCGAGCTCACTAACTTGTTCATCCATTTTGGTATCCTTGATGACAACAACATCCGCATCATCGTGCTGTCTAGAATCCTTCATTTCCTGGCAAAGATGAAATTGGAAAATAAAAACATTTATATATGTAGAAAAACGGAGGAGAATATTCAACAATATAAATAATGACTAGAAAATCTTGTGTGAAAATAGGCTATATATTCAATCTATATCTTCTTGAGATATGTAAAAGTCAAAAGAAAGATAGATGTTATTAAAATGGAGACAACTTTACAAATAAATAAGCTAAAATTACTTTACTGAGAGAAAAAATAAAAAAAAACAAATTGTGAAGGAATTGCCAAATCAATTTATCTTTTTTTTCTTCCTTGTTTTTTTGTTGCTTTTTTTCTGTGTTGTGAAGTAGTGTGTAAGTAGTGAAACACAAATATGAAGAAATAATTGGATGAAAACGATTCTATGGAGATCAACAATATAAATGATCTATTTAACAATTTTACAACTGAAAGAATTACTATGAATGAGGAGGAATTACTTGTCTCTCGCTAAGCCGATTTCTGTAGCATTTTCCATTTTGAATTTCCCACTTTGTTATGTCGTCTGGTCTATGCAGGGGCAGATAAGCTTGCCTTAATCTCTCTCACCAAGGGCAGATAAATCATGCTTAAAAACTTTATTGGCAAAGGAGATAACTTTAGGGCACAAAAGAGTTTTCTCCCTTTAAATATAGAAATGTTTAAAAGTATTACAAGCGCCTTATTTATCCACCTAACACTATGACACTCCTTATTCATTTTTAATGTTGTCTCCATTTTAATAAAATCTTTTTTCTCTTTACTTTTGCATATCTCCATCCAACACAGTATGTAAACAGCTGTTCAATCAAATATGATAATGACATCTGAATAAGATATAAATGATATCAAAACACCATATGAACCGAATAAAGTCTATTTAACCTAAGATTTTTTAGTCATTAACGTATCTTATAATACGCAAGGATAATAATATTTTATCTACGCTAATGTAATTGTTTATCTGAAAAGTGTGAAAGAGAGAGAACAATGTAGATTTTGTTTGTTATTAAGGACCTAAGCAGTAATAGCTGTTTTGATCATCAGCAGAATAAAAGTCACCATTTTAAACATATTCTTAGCTGGAATAAGTGTTGGGTTTGTAAAACAAAAACAACATTTTAAATATGTTTTTGAAAGAAAAATATTGTACCACCAATTATGATAGGCAGAAATATTAAATAAATAGTTTAAAATTCAATTTAAGCACATGTAATTGTTTATCTGAGAGTTATGAAAGACGGGACAATTTCTATTAAAAAAACTTTTTTTATTAATGACTTAAGAAGCAGTAGCTGTTTTAGTCATTAACTAAAAAGTCTGCATTTTAACAATCTTCCTAGTTGGAATAAGTAGTTTTTTAAATGAACTGAATCGAAATACATTAATTTGTTGCAAAGAACATGATGGAAGACAGAAAAATAAACATTGGCTAGGCAGAATATCGATTTGTCAGGTGCAATGCTATCTAGGTTTAAAATAGAGAATCCGATTGACTTTTCCTTGTATATAGAATATATGTTGGCGAGTACAAAATTTTAAAAGAGTTAAAAGGATTTTAGTAAATTATCTCTTAAAAAGATCTCTCAACTAATAATCACCAGAAGAGGAATGTTAAAATTTAAGTGCAACTGAACGTGACAACAAAATTATATATTCAATGAAACTTCTTGCAATGTTCATAAAAGGTTCAAAGAATAAACAAATTTGCCTTACACAATGAAAGTTGTCAGCAGCAAATGTACAGCACCTCCAAAACATTTAAATAAAAAGGTGATCGAGCATAACGTAAGATTTTAAAGCAATCTTCTGTGAATCGACCAGCACAAACAGAACTATCAAATAGGTGTTGACCAACATTTGAATAAAAAAAATCTTCTGTTGGGAATTAAAATGTATTGCGTTTATATTAGGTATAGAGTTTAGTAAATATAATGAAATTCCTTTCAATTTCAACTTGTGATAACTCATTTATTTTTTGGTTATTTTAATCAAATTTGGATAAAAACAAAATTTAATATTTTCTCTTTATAAATGTACAATTATTTCTCTTGTGTCATTAATAGTTTCTTCTTTTTTAGCTAACCTCAAATTAGGTTACTATTTTTAGTGATGGTTGATTTATTTTTTTATTTTTCAACTTAATGTGAATGATATTGTGTGTCTCTATGCATATAAAAACAGTTCCATCATAAAGGAAAAGGGCCACTCGTCAATATGATGGGTTTAAAGTTATCTTTCACTAAAAAAATCCAAGTTAAATGAAACTTTTACCAATTATAAAATTGAGTTTCCGTCTGTTTTTACATGGTTCAAATCTGAGGGTTTTTTTTAATTGATTTACTATTAAAAACCAAATCTAACTTGGTCTCTACTGTATCTCAATCATATTAAGAATATTCAATGTGTTAGCTGTTGAAATGACTCTTCTATAAACAGTCAAATTGGCGTTTCTGTGTCAGTTTTGTATGTATTTTCAAGAGGTAATGGCGTTTTTGCCTTATGTTTCCATTATGATTAATTTTCATTTACCACAAGATGACATTAGATTTGGAAGGATTTCTCACTTGTTCAAAGATTGCAAATTTTCTAATTTACAACAAACTTTGACCGATCATGAGTCGATGGCTAATTTTGCTACCGAAATAAATTTGGTACCATTGTTTATGTTTTGTAAAGATCTTTGTGGCCACATTAAATGTTTTTAGATATACTGAAAATAAAATTTCGGCTTGCAAAGAATTTATCCAAAATTTGTCCATTATTTGATGGAATTGTTTAAATTTTTCTGTCAAACTTTCTATTGTTAACAATTAGATATTTTTATATTTTTGTTCATATATTCCTTTTAGCAACATTTAAAGTTATTTAATGCTGAATCCAATCATTTTAATAACTTTTCTCTCATTTTTTGTAAATTGTTTTTTCTTCAAGTTCTTAATGTCTTCAAATATTTATTCATGTTTTTATTATTCATTCAGGATGAAAGTTACGTATATACCATCAGACGCAATTTTGTGTTATTCTAAGGTCAGATTCTATTTAATCCCATAGATGGGATCCTGACGGGTACTACCACTCCGAGTCAGAGCAGACCTGAAAGCAATGGAAACTAAGTGATTCCACACTCCTCCAAACTCCTAAATTAGGGGCCTCACCACCGAATACTGTTTAACGTCATTCCCATGACATTTTCTATTTTTACAGTTTTAATTGTTATGTAATACTCAGGCAATGCCGGCTAACCTTGCTAGTTAAAAATGAAAGAACAAAATGACTGTGGTTGTTTAAAGAAAAGAAATTCAGAGCAAGCAATTTATTATGAAGCAATTTATTATGAAGTGGCCAAAGCAATTATTGGGTGAATTAAATTAATGCATCAAAAAAATTTATTATGAAGTGGCCAAAGCAATTATTGGGTGAATTAAATTAATGCATCAAAAAAATTTATTATGAAGTGGCCAAAGCAATTATTGGGTGAATTAAATTAATGCATCAAAAAAATTTATTATGAAGTGGCCAAAGCAATTATTGGGTGAATTAAATTAATGCATCAAAAAAATTTATTATGAAGTGGCCAAAGCAATTATTGGGTGAATTAAATTAATGCATCAAAAAAATAGGTCAATAAAAAAGTGTTTGAATGCAGTTAATTTATTTCAAGTATTTGTACGGGTTAATAGAACAGGATATTTTGCGCAGAAAGTGCACACTGCTAACGTGATCCGAAAAATAGTATCTGTTAGCAACAACGTAAAGTGAAACATTTAACAGCACGACAATCGTTCAACGGTGAAAAATGGTGAAATATTTGGAAACGGCAGTAAATGAAACAGATTAGAAAAGAAATAACCGAGTCGTTTAATATTGGGAACGTTTTTTTTTGCTAACAAATCATCACTTATCAATGCCCAAAGGCCACTCGAGGACAAGGGTTAATGGTTTGTGGCTCATGTGGATAGTGAGACTAACACCTTGAGGACTACAGACCATCGATTGGATCTGGGCAGAATTTGATGACTGAAGAACTTGTTAACATTAGACTTTAAAACGACTATGCTGTAGTCGGCGTGGTAGCAGCCCCGAGGTATTGCATTTCACAGACAGTTCTTCAAAAGAAACTCTGCTCATGAAAGTCCCAATTAGCTCCTGCTACACAGACGGAGAAAGGAACATTTTTTACAGTGGTTGTAGCTAGACGAGTTTCCGCTGTGAATGTTTTACAAGGAAGAACCAGAGACTGTAGCTCAGTTGAGCACCTACCATGAAAATAACGAAAGAGAAGAGGAGAAATGTTTCTTCTGTGAAAAAGAGGCTGTAGAGATGAAGAGAGGACATCCCCACTAGATTTCGAAGCTGATTTTGTACTCTGTCAAGGCAGGAGAGAGTGCTCTGGCCGGCACCTTGCGTGTTTGTTGTTCGGTTTTACAGCATGTCAATCATTGTTTGGTCATTTTATACCCAAACTGCACATATTTTTTGTATACAAATGGTTTTTAAGCATATATTTTGTAAATAAACTATAGATTCTATTTGAAACCATAGGTGGGACTCTGAACTATTCCAAAACTTTTGATCAGAATGAACTTAGGAGTAATGGAAAGCCAGGAATGACTCTCACTCAGCCAAACTCCCAAACTGGGTCCTCACCACCAAATGTAGTTCCATGTCATACTAAAGAAAGTATCTATCTAAACCATAGAAGGGAATTTGACAGGTAAGAAGTACCACAGGGTCGCCCAGCCAAATATGAAACAGACTTTCCAGGTTATTTTTTTTTTATCTCCCTCTCACCCTGGGAAGATGTGACACAAGGTCGGAAAGTGGGGATCGAAAAGCCAGCGCCCAAGAGGTTGAGCACTCTGGTATACAAAAATGCCTGAGCAGCCCCGTCGGCATTAATACTTAACATTAGGATAGCTTTATTGTTTAATGTTTTACGTTTGAGAACATGTTGCTTAAAAATTTTTTTTTAATTATTTTTTATTTGTTGTCAAATTTGCAACAATGGATAAATAAAGATCTTTAAGGAAACATCCGGTATTATATTAGATCAACACAGCATTGGATGTACATTTAGAAATTATAAATTCAGCCAGATAGGAAATCGGAATAGTCACGTAAAAATCACTAACTGAATTGTAAAAGATAGAAATATCTTTTTACAATTAAATCATTTCAATTTCAGGACTTTCCGAGATTGATGTGATTTTCCAGATGTCTGGCAACCCTGTATCACCCCGGGGTCAGAATAGAATTGCGAGTAATCACAACTCACGAATGACTCCACAAAGTTCCCAAATTGGGGCCTCACCACGAGATACAGTTTAATGTCACTCACTGTTTTGCGGAGAGGTCTGTACGTAGAGTTCTTTTTTCTTGCTAAAATTCATTCGACACGGCATCGTTTTCGCACAAGTATCGCTCTCTGTGTGCATTCATCTATCGATGTTGAATTGTTTAACGATCAAATCACTTTCAAGTCAAGCTGTCCTTCTGTCATCGATTGTAATTTTTTTTGTTCACTTTTGTTCACCTCAAACAAGGCATATTGCCACTGCAAGCATAAGGAGCTGCTGTGATAGGAAACAGATTTATAGGCGGAAAACTGGGTGGGGAGTTGAGCAGCAAGATGTTTGTTCACATTACATTTAAATTTCTGCATGTTGGTACAGTCGAGGGAGCAGGAAGGAAATTCCAAAGGTGAGCAATCTGAAGAAAGAAGCTATCACAGTAGAAAATCTTTCAGCATCTAAGGACCTCTAACAGTGAAGGGGTGGGATTTTGTTGCTAGTTACGTGGGTCAGGGGTGTTTATGTTGAGCATGTACCATGGAAGCACAGGGGTGCAACATAGTGGTGATGCACCAGGGGGGGGGTGCTGGAGTTTGGCAGATAGTGTGTGACCTATTGGGATATAAATTAATTTTTGCACGCTGTCCAAGAGGGAGAGGCTAGTGGTTGTCTTGTTGTCTTACATTCTTGTGTTCCTGCGTTAATCAAACTGTTGAATAAAAGTTAATTTAAATTGAAGAGAAGATGTTTGGATGAAACCTGGTGACCCTTTTCCTCTTCTTCATCTCAAGCAAGGCCAATCAGATGAATACAGATGCTACTACAAGATGGCTATCTCCAACAAACATTTAAACCTCCCCAATCCTCTAGTCTCCCCTCGAACAAGTACGCTCAACAAATCCGTTCACAATGTTAAATTACTCCATTATTTCTCTTCCAATCTGTTTCATTTATTGCGGTTCTCAAATCTACCGTTTTTCATTATTAAAGGCTTATGTCGCCTTGAACAATGAACTCTTCATCATTGTTGCTAACAGATTCAATTTTTCGAAAAACTTTGGCATCTACAGTTTCTGCACAATCATATTCTCAATCCAAACAAGCTTCATCAAGATGTTATTGTAGTAAAAACACAAGAGTTATGAAGTGTTATTTAGCTTACAATAAATTATAGTTGTCGATAAAGTAAAGAGTTCTAAAACAAGGGAAGAAACTCATGATTACTCATTGCAGTTATGTCAAAAACCAAACAAAAGTAAAACGAAATCTTCTGCAATATAGCACATTTGAAGACTGTCCGAGAAAGAGAAAGAAATGGTTTTATGTTGTTGTATGTTTTAGAAGAATCCTTTGACATGCAAAGTTAGTTTGGTTATTAAAACAAGAAGAAGAAAGAAAGAACAGAAATGTAAAAAGATCTAAAATTAACATTGCACTCGATTAAAGTTGCAATTTAAGTTTTATTAGTACAAAATTCTGTAACTGTCTTGAAATGTGGGTACATCATAAAAGTTTAATACGCCTCTTTGGGCATCTCTTATTTTAAGCAATAACCTTATTTCAGTTTTTAATTATAAAAAGCCTTATATATTTATTTATTTATATATATATATATATATATATATTTATTCAATGGACACTATAAATTAGTTTGATCTTCCATCTGTACCTTCAGTTTCACGAAAACACTGGGGAAACTCAACCTGCAGGGTTAAAGGTACCAAATGTGACAGCAGACATTTATCGAAATGTTGGCTGACGAATTGGTCACATTTGGTATCTTTATCCTGCGGGTTGAGATTCCAGTGTTTTCGTGAAACCAAAAGAAAATCGAACTAATGTATAGTGTCCATTGAAAAAAAATATATATGCCCTTGCAAAAGCAATTGAGTACTCTTGTTATTTCTACTATAACACTGAATTACACACTATATATATATATATATATATATATATATATATATATATATATATATATATATTTATTAAGAGAGAGAGAGAGAGAATTAAATAAACATTGTTACAGTCTATGCCAATTAATCCTTATTAATTAATTGGCATAGACTGTAACAATGTTTATTGAATTTTATAAATGCTCTACTTGTTATTGAGCACTTTTGGAAAAAATATTAGTTTTATGTTCATTTTATCAATATATTTGAACTTGATTAATTATATATATATATATATATATATATATATATATATATACAAAATCAAAAAAGGAAAATCGAAAATTGTTTATATGTTCATCAATGTTTCATCTTTATTCCAAGACTTTCTCAAGATGACTGGAATAAAGACAAAATGTCGATGAATACATAAACAATTTTCGTTTTTTTTTTTTCTTCATTATGTTGGATTATTTATTCTATTACTATCATCGATATATTTATTAATAACATAAAAATCATCTTTATATTTATAAATAACATAAAAATCAACTATTATTTATTAATAACATAAAAATCAACTATTATTTATTAATAACATAAAAATCAACTATTATTTATTAATAACATAAAAATCAACTTCATTCAGATAATAATCCCGAAACCTAACCAAATCAAGACAGCAACCTTTGTCACATATAAAGGGCTCAATATTTTTTCATATAGAGCTTTATAATAAATATAGTTCTATTAGTTGTTATATTTATAAGAGGAGGAACTCACGATAGTTATAGAGCATATGTCACTCTAAGTTTGGAGATAGACGCCTCAACACTGTATAATGATTGTCAGTTTCTTCCCTTGCATCATTCAGAAAGAAACGACCAGTCACTATGCACTCTTCATCAAACTTAAATCCAATGATATTAATATTTATATATATATATATATATATATATATATATATATATATATATATATATATACACACACACACACACATACATAATTCTGTATATGGAATGAGTTGATAAACATAGAAACAAAGTAGTTAAAAATATTGACACATAAGCATCTTTACAGCATTCATGACCTTTAATATTTTGCTTTGCATGGTCAAATCTTCACCAAGCCGAGAGAACTTTATTCCGGTGAAGTGAATATTTATACAGCGAAACGAGGAGGAAAATAAAGTGAGAAAATGTTCCTCCTCGTTTCACTGTATAAATATTCACTTGACCCAAATAAAGTTGGTTAAGATTTGACCATGCAAATTGAAATATTGGAGCTCATGAACACTTAAACATGGTAAACATGTTTCTGTGTCAATATTTTTAACTAGTTTGTTTTCATGCTTATCAACTCATTCCATATCCTAACCATTTCATTTTTGTTAGAAATTTAATTTCTTTTATACAACTTCCTTATACGGTATATATAAATAATAAATCTATAGACATTATATTATAAAAATCACTAGAAAATATTATCAGTGTGAAAAAGGCTTTGTTCATTCCATATGACGTTTCGGTATATTACCGACCTTCATCAGATATCATCATAAATGAATAAGCGTTATTCATTGGCAATGTTATCTTTGATGCGAAAAGATCTGCTTTCTCTTGCCTTTTGCCTATCTGAAGAAGGCATATAGTTTACCGAAATTTCATATGGACTTCAGCCTTCTTCACATAATAATAGTTTCTAGTTATATATATATATATATATATAACATCATATAAAGCTTAGATATTAAGAGAAACACTCCATATTTCCTTCAAAAACATTTTATTGACAGGCAATTGTTTCTGCCCATACTGAGAACATGTATTTTTATGAAATAAAAAATATCACAAATATTCATGAAGAGGCTTCATCAGTGTATAATATTCCACAGTCAGGCTGAGAAATTAAAATGCATCCGACATTCATTTAATTTATACATTTTTTTTTACTAAAATTCAAAGAGAAACCTTATTTAATTTCTTTTTTTTTTTTGTATATAAAAGTTCATGTTGTATTATGTTCATTATATCTGTTGTTGTTTTCTCCTTTTGTTTAAGGTGTTCATAGTCGATTGAATAACTAAGATTTTACATGATGTTAAATTAAGAGCTCTAGTCATACACTATTGAGCTACTACATAAATCTTTGTGTTTTTTGGGGTTTTTGTTTTTTTTAATCTCCCTCCTACAGCGGTAAGATGTGACACAAGGTCGGTAAGTGGGATTGAAAAGTCAGTACCCGAGAGGAAGAAGAGCACTCTGGCCTACAAAAAATGCCTGAGCAGCCCTGTCGACATTCCCCGGTAGGGGCGCCTTAGGCGATTAACAATAAACTAACCTCTTCTCAAAGGGTGAGAAGGCAAAGCCTGGGAGGGTGGACCTCCTAGAACTGCACAGGACAAACTCTAAGACCGTCGGAATCAAGGCCCAAAGGCCAAGACAGTACCGGTCTAAGGGGTGCAGCATCCATTGGAACAGATATTACACTTTGAGCTCAGCCAAAAGGTTGCGAAAAAAATTGTGTTAAATAAACCTTTGTGTTAAATTAAAGAAATATGAGAAATAACGACACAATCTCACAGGATATATAATAAGAATATATAGGTCAATTTCCATTAAATATTTCATCAGATGGAACTCAAAAAATGTATTTGTAAAGTCATTGTTTTACCAATACTTATCAATTCGTCCAATTTTATTCCTAAAATTTCCTACAATAGTAAAATTTATCAAATAATGTTTCTTATGCACAAGAATATTTTTTTAATAAAAATAAATTCATGAATTGCTTTTTTCACCTGAGAATTAAAAATAGAAAGCCTTGAATGAAAAAAAAGCAAGTATGAAACTCTTGCTGGATTTCCTTTTAAGGTGACTATTTAAGAATTTCTTCATATTAGAATGCTGCTGGATCGGATTAAGTATTTAAAAGAAATGTAGCGAAATACATTAATTTATTTCAAACAACATGGTACAACAATAACAAATGAAAGAAAAGAAAACGAAAATGCTAAGTGTTGTTAGAGTGCCCTCACAGGATGAAAACCAGCACATGAGTTGAATAACTTCGACATAAAAATGGATTCCTTCTCTTTATACAAGGTCAGTTAAGATTTTTGCTGCAAATGACTTCCAAAACACTTCAGAAGATTTGGGCATTCTTGATAATTTTAGAATAATCCTTACTAAGTGCCATCCTATAGCAGAGTTACATTGTTGATCGGTTCGAGATGATTGATTAAACTCTTATTTAACTATTATTCAAATTGTTTTTAGTATTGCCAGATCGTCTTTGCATCTTAGTGTTTTGGGAGCCATTTGCATGAAAAACCTTAAGCCAGACTTGTGCAAAAAAAAGAAAAAAAAAAAAAAAGGAGGAATTTGTGTTTGCGCTGAAGTCATTCAATATATGTTCTGTTTTTCCTCCAATGGAGTTCTTTAACATTTTAATATTTCTGTTTACTTTTTAAAAAAATTTCTGACATATATCTTTGAAAAATTATCAGCTGAATATAGCTATTTGGGAAAATATTTTATTTTCAATTTAAAAATACTTTTATGATGTCTCCGCATATAAAAGGCAATTAAAAATTTTTATTTGAATGATTATTCTTTCTTTTTTCAAGACAAATGAGAAGACTTAATGAATTGAAAGAAAAACAGGCTTTCCTGTGTTTTTTTTTCTTTCTCAGAGGTCATCAGTCAAGAGGTGGTGGGTTTCATGAAGGTCAAGCCCAAGAAGAATTTGGCAAAGTGTTAAACAAACAAGCAGTTTATAGTTTAGTGTATGTTAAAAGTGTGTAATGCAAAAAAAACTTTAAAAAAATGTGTAACAATATCTAAGGCAAAACTCCTTTAACAATGTGTAATGTAAAAAAACCTCTTTAAAATGTGTAAGGCAAAAAATAAACCCCAAAGAAACTTTAAAAATGTGTAAGGCAAAATAAAAAAAATCAGTAAAATAGAAACAGTCTACCTGATGACGACTGCCGGTTTTTACATCATAAAAAGACAAGCAGTGTTTATGAAAAAACTGTTATCTGTTACATTTTAGGTAGAATATTTTTTTTGAGGGTGGGAAGCAATTAATAATTTGTTTCCACCATTTTTTTTTAATTAAAACATAAGAAAATCAAACGGATTTTTATAATTGGAAATTTTTATTTTATTACAAATAATCAAATAAAATTTTCTAATAATTGGAAATTTTTATTTTATTACAAATAATCAAATAAAATTTTCTAATAATTGGAAATTTTTATTTTATTACAAATAATCAAATAAAATTTTCTAATAATTGGAATGTATCGTTTTTTTAAAAATTAAAACATAAGAAAATCAAACTGATTTTTATAATTGGAAATTTTAATTTTATTACAAATAATCAAATAAAATTTTCTAATAATTGGAAATTTTTTTTTTTTTACAAATAATCAAATAAAATTTTCTAATAATTGGAAATTTTTATTTTATTACAAATAATCAAATAAAATTTTCTAATAATTGGAAATTTTTATTTTATTACAAATAATCAAATAAAATTTTCTAATAATTGGAATGTATCGTTTTTTTAAAAATTAAAACATAAGAAAATCAAACTGATTTATATAATTGGAAATTTTAATTTTATTACAAATAATCAAATAAAATTTTCTAATAATTGGAAATTTTAATTTTATTACAAATAATCAAATAAAATTTTCTAATAATTGGAAATTTTTATTTTATTACAAATAATCAAATAAAATTTTCTAATAATTGGAAATTTTTATTTTATTACAAATAATCAAATAAAATTTTCTAATAATTGGAATGTATCGTTTTTTAAAAAATTAAAACATAAGAAAATCAAAGTGATTTTTATAATTGATAATTTTAATTTTATTACAAATAATCAAATAAAATTTTCTAATAATTGGAATGTATCGTTTTTTTTAGTTAGAATATATTATTTAAATAGTTCATTCACTATTTGTTATAATTGGAATATTTTGTTTTGTTTGAAAATACTTTTTAAATAGTTTATATTGAAAGTATTTTTAAATACTTCATTTTATTTTTGAAATAGTCTAATAGTTTTTTATAAATAGAAATTTAACAAAATTTAAATATATTAAACATCATAGTAATAATGTATCCAATGCAGAATATTCCCGAAGGAATTGTCTTTTATTCGATGGTGCCAGAGAAATTCTTGTAGATGACTCTAGAAGTTTTCCAGGCTAATTCCTTGTATTGCCAGGAATTTTATTTTGCAAAGACTCTCGGTTCCTTCCACAGTTTGTGTGGATCATCCATAAATCTCAGCGGACGAAGATGATAAGGGACTATTTTTTTGATAAACACTGCTTGTCAATTTCCGTCTTCAAAATGATAAGGGACTATTTTTTTGATAAACACTGCTTGTCAATTTCCGTCTTCAAAATGATGAGGGACTATTTTTTTGATAAACACTGCTTGTCAATTTCCGTCTTCAAAATGATGAGGGACTATTTTTTTGATAAACACTGCTTGTCAATTTCCGTCTTCAAAATGATGAGGGACTATTTTTTTGATAAACACTGCTTGTCAATTTCCGTCTTCAAAATGATGAGGGACTATTTTTTTGATAAACACTGCTTGTCAATTTCCGTCTTCAAAATGATGAAGGACTATTTTTTTGATAAACACTGCTCGTCAATTTCCGTCTTCAAAACCAGAAGCCGTTATCAAGTAGACTGTTTCTCTTTTACTAAAAAAAAATTGTTTAAATGTGTAAGGCAAAAAAAAAAAAAACTCTTTAAAAATTTGTTTGTCAAAATCCCTTTAAATATGTGTAAGGCGCAAAAAAAAAAAACATTTTAAAATGTTTAAGGCAAACATGTGGTGAGAGGGGCTTGGGGAAATAATTATCCTGTACCTATTTATCTTTTAAATAAGATACGTCATAAGAATGAAACATTACATTTTTCTCACATGTAAATGTAATTTAAAATCACAATACCGCTGCAGTAAAAATAAAATTTAACTTAGTATTGTACAAATTGGATTAAAAATGTTTTAATTAAAGTCTGAAAATTATCCAGAGTTTATTACTAGTCATGATAGTGGTGTTTAATCAATTATTATACGTATACATTTTGTCCTTCATTCTTCAAGGAATATGCTACAATTAGTTGTTTATGCACGGTTACATAAGGTAGTTTTCAAGTCCAGAAGATAATAGCTGCAAATTAGTATCTAAAACAGAGGTTCCCAATCCTGGGGTTGTGTCCCCCAAGTGTGTGTGTGTGTGTGTCTTGGAGTCACAAAGTTATAAAGATAATCATCTAATTAAACTAAAAATCATTCATTCTTACCTAAGATGTTTCACTCTAAAGCAGAATGCATTGACAGTTCCTACTGCTGTCTATGCAAATGAAACATCGACTATACTAGCAGAGCATGAGAGGAAGCTCAATGTCTTTGAAATGAAATGTTTACGAACTCTACACGGAGTAACTTTGCGAGATAAACGAAGAAATACAGATATCAGAAAGAGACTTAATATTAAACGATCTATTGTTTGAAAAGAGAATTACGTGATTTTGACATTTTTCCTATCTGCCAAACTCCAGCTATGTAGAGAAATCATATCAAGAAGATTTCACTGAAGAAAGATCATGAGGATAACCAGCAAAGAGATGGGCTCACCAGATAAGGGTTGAGACTGGCATACTGCTCCTGACAGCTGAAAAACTGGCCCAAGACCATAAGTGGCGGAATTTTGTTTTCAAGCATGTGGAGAAGCTGTCTAAAGTATACAAATAAGTCGAGTAGGTGATAGAAATGTGTAAAGAGATTGCTTAAGATGAACGTACACAACTGAGTTATTTCCCTTTCTTACTACCGGTTCCATTAAAATAAAATGGAAGAATAAGTCTCTGTGCTAGCTGTACCCAACTGCTTGTACACATTCTTTAAGACACAAAAATGTCTTTACTTTTTCAAGTTTGAAAGTTTTTTGTTTAATTTTTGTCCAAATGTTTTTGTTTTTATTTTTCTCTTATTCTTTCTTTCAAGTTGTTATTATCATCATAGTTTAACGTCCGTTTTACATGCTGGCATGCATTAGATGGCTTTTAAGAAATTAACTCCCAAACCAACCTATCTCTGGAAAGGTCTTTATCTATCCCTCTTTCTCTCAGGTTCATTCAGTGAACTGAACATGCTACCTCAAATTTTCTACATCTACTAACCCAAGAACTCATCCATTCTTTCAATATGGCCATGCCATCAAAGTCTCCTGTTCTGCACACATCTCCCGATACTGTCCAGATTTAATCTTCCTCTGAGGTCATCAGATCTAACAGTGTCTTTAAGACATTACACATCCATTGTATCATTCTCATATCATTTCTCTCCATGCACATATGTCCCCAACTCTTAACAGGTTCTTCTTCTTACCAAGGTACTTCTCTTGCATTTGTCTCAGGGTAAATATAGCACCAGTGGTACTTTTCACTGTTCTGTTTAGGATTAAGATTTGGTCTAGTTTTCGTGCTGGGTTGCAAAAAGTATGAAAAAGTTGAAACGGATCTGTCATTTAAAGACATTTGGGAACAGAAGAAAAGATTTCTGGATCAATTATGATCAGGGGAACAAATCTAGCTAGAGGATTAACTACGTTACTAAGGGCAGGTGAAGCGCTCTTTAGCCTTGGTAGGCAATCACCTGGAGATGGTATCTTGATAAAAACACTGGTCCCCATCACCTCCCTGGGTTGGCGTCAGGAAGGGCATCCAGCCTATAAAAATCTTGCTTCAACTAAAGAATTGACTTCTAAAGAAAATCTTTGGCATTTCAGGTTTTGTATTTGTAATAATGATCTGACCAGAGATAGGCGAGTTTCAAACTAAATTTCTAATAGCTGTCAACAAATGCCAGCATGTAAAACAAATGTTAAACCGATGATGATGATGACTAAAGAGAAGAGGATTAACTACTTTACTAAAGAGAAGAATCAGGCGTGATTTAATTGAAGCTTTCAAAATAAGCAATGGTGTTTTTAATTATGGCAGACATTATTTTAATATTTCATTATTTAAATATTTAATTATTTTATTATTTAATTATTTTATTATTTAAATATTTAAATATTTAAATATTTTATTATTTAAACATTTTATTATTTAAACATTTAAATATTTTATTATTTAAATATTTTATTATTTAAATATTTAAATATTTAAATATTTTATTATTTAAACATTTTATTATTTAAACATTTTATTATTTAAATATTTAAATATTTTATTATTTAAATATTTAAATATTTTATTATTTAAATATTTTATTATTTTAATATTTTATTATTTTAATATTTATCCTCGATCTGCACATTATCCAGACATATTTGAAAAGCTAAATCTATTAACCAATCGATTTTTTTGTTAAGACAGACATATATTCTTGTAAGAACAGAAATAGTATAGAACATTATTAGATGAATTAGATGAATCCAGAAATAATGATGAAAAAGAAAGAAATTAAGAGGCTTTTTAGGGAGCTATTGGATGAAATATTTAACAAATGAACTGAGAAGATAGCTAAAAAGGGAGATGCCCGAAAAGGCATAACAAACAAATAATGATTAAAAGAACTTGAGAAATTAAGGATAGCCGAGAGAGCAGGGAGGGGGGGGGGGATTTAAAATTTAGATTGGATTAGAGTTTTGTTTTAAGGCACATCAACCTTGTTATTAGGGCTGGATTATCCTATAGGCTAATATAGGCTTAGGACCCCTCAAGCTGGGTGAGCCCAAACTTGGGGGTCCTACATTACAAAATAATCCATTTAACTTAAAATAAAATTTCAACTTTAAAAAAAGATTTATCATCTTTAGAACACTATTTTTTGTCGCTTTTGTTTATTATTCAAAATTTCTGAAAAAATATTTTTTATTGACAACTAGCTGTTCCGACCTGGCATTGCCCATGATCCATCACGTTCAAATGTCCTTTGTAAATATTTCTATGTTCTATAACGACACCTTTATGTTATATTCAGTATCTAAACTAAAAGTGAACTTGGTTTTGATTTAATAACAAAGCAAGTCGTTAGAAAAAAAGAATTAATACAGGGTGGGCAAAAATAAGGGTCCTATTTTAAAAAATTCATAACTTTTTTATTTATTGATTTAAAAAAAAATTTTTTTTTAGAATAAGTAAAGGACCCCTTCCGAAGCAAGCATGAGCCGTATTAGCCCTAAGGAACGTACCCTCATTTAGAAAACATTATTTTTGCTTAAAAAAACTCAAAACAGTGTAAAAAACAATACTTTAGTTTTTGTAAGTTTCAAGAAGTGTTTTTCGGCTAAAATTTGTTTTGTTTATTTCAAAAAATCTCGGAAGGGTCAGTCTACACACACATAAAGTTTGGTGAGTTTAACTTTTATTTTGTGGAAGTTATTCAAATTCAAGTTATTCAAATTTAAAGATAGGACCCTTATTTTGGCCCACCCTGTATATTGGTTTATAAAGAAAAGAATGAAATAACTGTTACTAAACCTGGCATAAAAAAGAAGCAAATAAGGAAATCTTGCTAAAAGAATAAGAGTTACTCCCTTAGCTGAATTTTCTTTTAAGGTGACTTAATCCTCATTGGGTTAGGATTGACACCATAATATCTGTATTAATAAAACTATAAGACAAATCGTGTGAGTCTTGCTTTATTTAGCTATTATTGTTATACAGTAACAATACGGCATGGAGCAGATGCCTATATTGTTGCTACAGTGTTCATCCTGGTTGGATTGAGCCGACTTCTTCCCTGGCCTGCACCATATCCCGAACTATGGCAGCCCATTCATGGCGGTTATGAGCAAGGTCACCTGAGATGGCTAACCAATCACGATTCTACTGTCGAAGGTTGACCACCTGAGATGGCTAACCAATCACGATTCTACTGTCGAAGGTTGACCACCTGAGATGGCTAACCAATCACGATTCTACTGTCGAAGGTTGATCACCTGAGATGGCTAACCAATCACGATTCTACTGTCGAAGGTTGATCACCTGAGATGGCTAACCAATCACGATTCTACTGTCGAAGGTTGACCACCTGAGATGGCTAACCAATCACGATTCTACTGTCGAAGGTTGACCACCTGAGATGGCTAACCAATCACGATTCTACTGTCGAAGGTTGACCACCTGAGATGGCTAACCAATCACGATTCTACTGTCGAAGGTTGACCACCTGTGGACCTGGAATCTCAGTCAAGTCCTCTTTGATGGTTGTAGCTCAAGTCCTCAGCTGTCCACCAATACGCTAACACCACCCAAGCAGAGAGGTAGGGAAGATTGACATCGCAAAATTAATTCTCTCTCTCGGCAACACGCTGCATGCCTGAACCATCAAAGATATCGTTGAGACAAGATTTTAGATTGAGGTGTTGGTGGAAAACAGCAGCTGAGACACTGTTCGCCGGCCGGCAATGCAAAATTCGGTGGAGGCAGTGATTGTCAAAGACTTCCAACCTCTGTCGATCAACCACCCTCATTGGTCATGTCTCGCAGTCAGAGAGAAGGATCGACCAGATGACAGTTTATTTATTATAGGGCTGATTGATGAGTTGTCTTGTTTGAGATTTGAGTGAATTTGCAGAGCTTTTCTTTTGGAGTTTTGTATAAAATACATTGGGTACTGTAGTTTTGAGGGTGTGTTCAATGTATTTATATTCTTCATTTAGATGTTCTTTGCTACATATTCTAAGTGCTCTGAGGTAGAAACCAATTATAATGCCTGATTTTACGTTGTTCATTTTTATTCGCACCATAATAACAAAGTAAAATCACATACAACTGTTGATTGTTTGGAAAATTAACTATTTGACTTGGTTGATAGTTAGATATTAAAGACAATTGAATACCCCCTGTAAGGGTGGCTGCACATGTAATTGTCAAGCAAGGGTTGCGCAATCACCACCCACACCTCTCCTGAACTAGAACGGCTAGATTCCAGTGGCAAGGACGACTGGAAACAATGCCGAGATAAGCAAAGAGCAAATACAGCACCTGGTATGCCCTAATAGTCACCCATTTAGTACTGACCAGGCTCAACGTCGCTTAACTTCGGTTATCTCACGGTGCGTCAATGTGATGACGTGTATATGGATATATAAATTCATAAACAGTTTGGAGGTAAATTAATAAATTGTAGTAAAGGGAATTAGGGAAATTTTTAATACCACACTTGAATTCTTTTATTTTAAAACAAAAAAGAATCGAAAAATGTTTTTCTATTCATCTATCTATCTATATCTATATATGTATATATATAAAACTCAATGTTTGTGTGCTATAGAAATCTATATGTTAGCAGTTAATACACCATTGAAATTTTCCTTCGATTCCATCTGGGGTCACTAGGGCAATTATCAGTTAGGTCCATAAAATAACTGAAATATATTAGAACGTAAAAGAAAAAAAATTAATTTTTTTTAAATAGATTTTCTTCATTTCATTAAACAAAAATAAAATTAAAACAAAGAATTTCTCAATAAAGATTGTATTTAATAAAAGATTTAAACATTTATTATTTAAATGTGAATTATTTTCAGATTTAAAATAATTAAATACAATAAATTTGTTTCGATTTGCTAAATTCATTTTCCATGTTACACCCGTTTGTAAGAAATGCAGTGTCAACAAGTAGTTATTTTTTCTAAAGAAAACACCACTGCACTACCATTTTTTTTTTTAATTACTTGACTTCATCATATTGCAACTGTTATTTTTAACCTTTCTTTCTAAGCAAAAAGTGTGAACATGACTATATTTGAAATTATTGCTGACCAGAAATATATCTCCACAAGGGAAACATTGGGTGAATACCATTATCAAACAAAAGCTTGTGTGTCTCGCCTATACGTAATTTTGATAAATACACATTGAATTTAAAAAAAAAAAATTTTATTTGAATATTTATTTAAATTAAAAATTAAATTTGGGAAAAGTAAACGAATTAAAAAAATCTTATTTAAAAAAAGAATTGTGAACATGATTCGGAATTGCTTTTATTTAAGCTCTTCGCCCGGCAATATATCTACAGTGAGTAAAAATTATTTTTGTTTTAGTTTTACACCTCAAAATTTGAATTGAGAAGGAATTGTTTGCTAAATTTTAAATTTGATTTTCTTAACTTGCCAAACATAATCCAGTTTGAATTGAGGAAATTAATAACCTTACAAGCTGCTTGATTTGACTATCAGCTAAATAAGAACCCTATTCCAAAACTCATTTTTATACAATCATATTTTAGTTATTTACACTAATGAATTATATATATATATATATATATATATATATAAATATATATATATAAATATATATATATATATATCAATGTTTGTGTGTTATAGAAATCGCTATGTTAACAGTTACAACATTCAAATAAATATTAATAAGGCTTAAATTCTTTAGAGAATACACATATATACTTTTATATAATTATATTTTATTTATTTTATTTTTATATTTTTGTAATTGTTCTATTTTCTATATTTTTTCTTATATATCTTCTTTTTAATTGCATTATTTTATTATTTTGTAATATTCTATAAAAATCTTTGATATTGTTTATAATACTATATATGTTTTATATATTATTATTGTCCTGGTTATAATTACTAATTAATATGATTATTATTATGATGTTTATCGATTATTACTATTATTATTACTTTATTCTCCAGTTCGACTTGTTTTGGTCGTCTAATCTGTTATATTTTTCCAATTATTAATTTTCTCTAATCTTTTACTTGAAATTATTTAATATTTCATTATTATTTTATTTATAATATTATATATTATTATTATTATTATTATTATTAAAAGTAAGATTATAACAAACTGTACATGGTGTTTTTAATCCTATAATAATTAGATATATATTTAATCCTATAATAATTAGATATATATTTAATCCTATAATAATTAGATATATATTTAATCCTATAATAATTAGATATATATTTAATCCTATAATAATTAGATATATATTTAATCCTATAATAATTAGATATATATTTAATCCTATAATAATTAGATATATATTTAATCCTATAATAATTAGATATATATTTAATTCTATAATAATTAGATATATATTTAATCCTATAATAATTAGATATATATTTAATCCTATAATAATTAGATATATATTTAATCCTATAATAATTAGATATATATTTTTTTAAAGTAGTAAAATTTTGATGTGTTTTTTTGCTTGACTTCTACTTGTGAGGGGCGCTGAAGAAGAAACTTTTTTGAATTCTCAAAAAAATATAAAATAAAATATTCTAAACTGTCTTAGAAACGATCGTACGTCAAATATTTGTTGATTTTGAATTCTTGGAACTGATATAAATAATGTGGTAATTTCATTTGTCTCATCCTACTCTAGAATATATATATATAAATAGGTAATAATAATTTAATATTTATTTATATATATTGTTATAAAGCCTCTATAAGAAATTAAAGTCGAGCACTGTCCACAAAGCAAGG
Organism: Sepiola atlantica; assembly: GCA_963556195.1. Taxonomy (NCBI): domain Eukaryota; kingdom Metazoa; phylum Mollusca; class Cephalopoda; order Sepiida; family Sepiolidae; genus Sepiola; species Sepiola atlantica. The sequence goes on along the minus strand of OY744542.1, from coordinate 16,339,780 downwards.
TTCCAAAAACGTTTGTTGAACCCTTTCGGTAGTCTACTGTCTGCTTTGTCAAGACACAAATAGAACTAATTTCCCCATAATCACGTAATAATTCCTGGTGACCTTGGGGATAGAGTGATAGCTTGCGGAGTCTAGGCTGACTCTGTGAACAGGGTTCGCGCCCTCTGACCGTCTGAAATTGTCACACAAACGTTATTGATTTAGGACTGTCTTCCTGATACCACTTAAAAATATCTCACGGATTTACGACAACAATCAGAAAAAAAATTGAAACATCTATTTTCTCTGATGAATGTGTCTATTGCCAAAAATTTAAGATTAAAATAAAAAATATTTGCATTGTACAGCTTCTAATGGGTTTGTTTTAATATTTCATATATATATATATATCGTCATCCACAGACAGACTGTTCCGCTGTATCACAGCTTTTCAATGTAGTTAGACAAGCAACTGCCTCAAACTGGGAGCGAAACTCGACAGTCTAGACGACAGCCGGTGCTTTCTAACCACTTAGCATTCATCTGACCGCTGCTGAGAGCAAGCAAAATCACAATGATAAACAGAATGAGATATATATATATATATATATATATATATATATATATAATTTTATGGTGTACACCGTTCAATGAAGTAATTGGTTATTTTGATGGAGAAAAGAAGGTTTTAAATAAAAAGAGGATTATTATTAAATTTAGTTTCATTTAAATATCTTTTACTGAATAATTTCTAATTGTTAAGGGAGGTAATTATTCTCAATGGCAAATGGAATTAATTACTTTTAAAAGAAACATTTTGTAACTAATTTAATTTTGAGATCATTAATAAATAATAATTATGTATAATTATTTGTCAGTTTTTTTATTACCCAGATTAGTTTTAAAGAAGGACCTCAAATTCTGCATGAATGAAAGTCTGACCTCGTTGCACAACTGCAGTTATTATCGGACATAAAAAAAAGGTTGGAGGCTACATCAGTCGAAAAGTTGTGAATATAACACCAAGATGAGAATAGTAATTCAAATAATACAAAATAAAATTCCAAAACTTATATATCTTATATATAAAGTTATATTGTCAGATTTTTAAGTCAAACCCAAATAGCCTTTAAGCTGACAAATCAAACTTTGCGTCTGTCTAGCCAATTTTCATTTGTTATTGTTGTACAGTGTTATTGGCAATATGATAGCATACTTTGCTACAATTTATTTTTTTAATTACTTTGTCTAACATAGACGATCTTATGTGAAATATTTTTACCTAATGACTGAAAAATAAAATTCAGTAAGAGAAATAACTCATATTTTTAATTGAAGACTATAACAAGTGTTGTCTCTCATACAACTAAAATGTTATTTCTTTTTCTGTATAGGTTTAAAAAATTGTGTAAGCAAATAAAAATTAAAAACTACAATGACTTCACTGTATCCCGGGCAATTGCAGGTAAGTACAGCTTATATATATATATATATATATTATTGAAGCTAGCTACCCAAAATGAAAGGTATTGTTTATCTTCATTTTCTAAATCATTTATATATTTTTATTTAATGAAATGTTCTAAAGTTAGATATATTGTATGTAATGGGAAGATCAGTTTTTACCTATATATATATATATATATATATATATATATATATATATATATATATATATATATATACATTTTCAAACATAAAATAAATATCAGAAAACTGAAGACTCCTCATAATGTTCAAACATGTGCCCTGAACGATCATCTCATTAACCAGCTTTACTACTTGGCCATTGTTATAACCACTTACCTCTATAGCCAAGCGGTAAAGTAAATTCTCGCTAATAGCATGATCACTTCAGGGCACAGGTTCGAATCCTGTCAGAAGTCTGCATATTTCAGGTCACAGATAGTTTACAAGATTTATATAAAATGTATATTTTGTAACATATAAAATTATATTGTCGGATTTTCAAAGTAAGACTTCAATAGCAATCCATCTGACATATCAATACTAGATTCGGACTAGCATATTATTTTTTTTTTTGGGGGGGGGGGGGTCTTTCACTACGTTATTGGTACAAATATAGTTTGCTTAAGTTTTTTTCTGAAAATACTTATTCCGGCTAAGACAACTGTTAAAGCAGAGACATTTTCCATTACTCACCAAAACAGATTAAAAAGAAGTTATCATGTGCAATTATACAAAGTTCTCTTCCTTGAGTTAAAAAAATAAACATATATATTAATGAAATTATGTGATTCTTCATACACAAGTCAATCATTTTTTCTATTTTTTTCCTGAGCAATGCTGGGTCGGGTCAGCTAGTATAGTATTCATCCATAAAAATGTTAATATATTCTTATATGTATGTGTGAAAGCTTAATATAAACTGGATGTTTGGTTTAATGGCATATCAACCCTTATGAAATCATTTTATGCTGAAACTGTACATATGTTTTGCATACAAATGAGTTGTAGATTAATTTGTTTTGTCGGTGTCAAATATTTTCTAAACAAATAATCTGTAAATGATAGTTTCTATTAAACTCATAGATTGGTCTCTGATGGGTACTGCCACTCTGGATCAGAGTGGACCTGGTAGTAATGGCAGCTGAGGGGGTACGCCACACTCCTGAAAGCTCCCAAATTGAGGCCTCACCACCGAATGTAGTTTCCAGTCATACCCAGGACCTTGAGTATAAATTGCATTTAAAAAAATAAAAAGAGATCTACCACCACCGTTTATTTCAGTCAATTTTGAACAGTGTGTGTGTATTTGCATTAAAAGAAGAGCCACACATTTTACAAGCATATGGCTTTTCTCTCTTTCTTTTCAATTTTATTATCCTTCAGTTTTTGTTGAGGATGGTGCATCCTATCGAATGCCAGACATTTACCCGCTATTTCAAAGATTCCAACGGAGAGATCTTTTTAGGATTCTAACCATCCCTTTAAGCATAATTGTTTGGATCTCTCTTGCACTTAGTTCACCGGGTATATTCGCCAGGTAGTTTTTGTAATTCTATATGTGTATATATATAAGCATGTGAATATTTATCTGCAGACCAAATAATTGTTTCTTATTAAGTTGGCTCTATCTTTTAGACATCAAGCACTATTTTAACTGAAACTGTATACATTATGCTACATTTGTAATCATATATATAATATATATAAAACAATAAATGTGATGTCATATTGTTATTATAAAGCACCATCTAAAAAGATATTGAGCCGTTTGTGTATGTATGGTCTGCTGTCCTGATTCAACCTGTTTCCAATTTTGAGAAGTTTATTTTCATTATTTTTATATACATATGGTTGGGTTAGCATTTAAAAAAATAATTCTTATTTTTCTTTTTACTTGTAGTAAAATTAGAGAGCTTGATATCTAAAATAAAAAATACTGGCGTAATAATAATAATAATAATAATATTGGTACACTCTGATGTAATAATAATATTGGTACACTCTGATGTAATAATAATATTGGTACACTCTGATGTAATAATAATATTGGTACACTCTGATGTAATAATAATATTGGTACACTCTGATGTAATAATAATATTGGTACACTCTGATGTTGCAAACCGTTTCTCTGTTAGTACATTTCTTCAAAGGGACCAAATTTGAAATGAGCTTTTTCTAAAGAATTGAACCACCCCAACGATATAATTAATTTAAAAAAAGGCTCATTTCAAGTTTGGTCCAACTGAAACAATCTACTAGCATAGAAATGGATTACACCATCGTCATGGACATATCATATATTAGTATAATATGCGCATATGTAAACACTTAATATACTTTAAGTAATGTTCTTGTTAAGAGAGAAAATTCCAAATTCATAATTGACGTTAGACATTACTTCAAAGCAACTTATTTTGTACTAAAATAATAATTTGTCATTTTTTCATGTAAAAACAATACTTGACAAATATCTGTTTAATCGGGTTAACAGTGAAAATCAACATGACGGCCTTTCTTCTTGACAAAATATAGGGGTGGATCACTCCAATTACTTCGGATTTGGAAATATATATATATACATATATAATTGTGACAATATGGGATTCAAGATTATGGACCTCTGAGGGTTGCATGTGAGTTCAACGTTTGTCTTCCATGTCAAAGTATGTTGTAATTTTTTCAAATTGAGAAATTTTCATGTACTTTTTCTGATGAGCTTTAGGTGAACAGATCCAATATGGACATAATAATGTTGTTTGGTTTACTTTAAGCGAAACGGTTCATAAAATAATTTACACCGAAAGATATTTGTTTTGAAAAATGCTTTGTAAGAAAAATAAAATCGATCTTGGCTTTTGGAATGTAATTGAACTTTGCTTACTTATATATATATATATATATATATATACACACGCACACATTCTTTTCATTATATATTTTAATCCAATACAGATCAATAATACACCAACTCATGTGTAAAAAGCTAAAGTGAAATTAATCATAAAACAGATTTATCTCCCTTGCACCTGTGTCTATTTCGTACATTATTTGTGCAAAAAACCCCCCAAAAAACAAGTTCATGTGTTACTTTTTGTTAAGTATATTTACCCGTTAATGAATTAGTAGTCGCCATAATTTATCATTTTAATCAGGTGTTATAAATCGAATGACATAACCATACGACTTCTTCATCACTTCACGTGCAACAAATATGACAACAAATGAAATAGTTATGTAAGGAACACAAGTCTAATTACACAACACTATATAATAAATCATTATTATTAAAAATAATTTGTATATAAAGAAACAACAAATCCAGAATTTCTGCCAGTAAACTATGAAATTAAGCTGAAATATATATATATATATATTTCCAAATGAGAAGTAATCCACCCCTACATAATTTTGTTTAGGAGAAAAGCCGCCCACATTGAATTTCAGTGTAACTAATACAGTAAATAGAATAAAAAGCTAATTATTTTTACTCCAGAAAATGACAAATTATTATTTTAGTAAAAAAATAAGTTGTTTGGGTATAATGCCGAACCCCATTGCACCTTAAATAATTAATGACCTTAAACGAGTAATTTTGTGTTGAATTTTAGTGTTTTTATTATGTTAATAATCAGTATCAGTGTTAAGTATTGTGTTTATTTAAGAAAATGACATAAATCATGATTTTAGTAAAAATATAAATTGTTTGGGAATAATGCCAAACCCCATTTCACTGAAAATAATAAATAATCGTAAACTAGTAGATTACTGAAAATTGTTAAAAATGGTGTATGTCTGGGAAATATGTTTTCTCCCTTGATTATATATTATGATTTTATTGAGAAAATAGTAAATTACCAAGTAAGTTATCCGCCTCTACGTAATTTTGTTGGAGACGAGTGCGGCCATGTTTAATTTCAGTGTTTTTATTATGGTAATAACCAGTATCGGATCATATATGTTAAGCATTTTTTTTTTACTCAAGATTTTAGTAGAACATAAGTTGTTTTGGAGTAATGGTCAACGCCAATTAGAAATCTGGAATTTCCTCCTAGGAAATTACCAAACGTTGTGTATTTGGAGGGGGGGGGGGGGATAGTTTTATATAAAAAAAATTATCACCATTTTCTTCCATTCAATTTTGAACAGGGAATGTATGTGCGTGTGTGTGTGTGAAGATATTAATAGACATGGTATTGTGTGTGTGTGTAACCAAAAGAAGAGGTTGTATTGTTTTCCTCTTAACTACCTGGGCTAATTTTACTTCTGTTTCCTCATCAACGTTCTCCATGTGACTCTTACTGCCCACACGTTGCAACACAGCCTGTCGAATATGCTGGAAATTTGAAGAAAATTATTCAAATAAAATCACTTTTGACTGACTAGCTCAACAAGGCATAGCAATTTCTCAACACCCTAGCACTAAGAGGCAGTGGGGGAGGGGGATGTTTGGAAGGTTTCGGAGGGGGGGAGCTTGGAATTTTACAACATTTGGAAATACAAGGAATAAAAAAAAAAAAAAAGTAAAGAAAAAGAAAAAAACAATAACGCAGATTCTTAAGATGCGTCCATTCAATCTGCGCGTTTAGCGATGAAAATGCTATTTTCAAACTGAAGCGTGACAGACCAAACTGAAGCGTGACAGACTGACCGACAAAGCCCCTCAGAGAGATGCAAGGACGCATCCCCCCCCCCGTGTTTTTAAGTTGTTAAACATTTTTTTTCATTTCATTATGGACCCAATATTTAAGAAAAAAAAAAAAAATAAGAACAGTAACCCTAGACCTATAAGAAGAATGGTCTTTGCGTATTCGTTCCCCGTTCTAAATTATATATATATATATATATATATATATATATATATATATATATATATATATATATATATATATATATATATATATATATATATGGGGTAAGGTGCACGATAAGTCATGAAAATGCAATGCCGTGGTAGACAAAATGTGTGAAAAAAGACAAACGGAAAACAGGTTAAAATGCAGGAGAAAAACAAAAACGAGAGATTTGACCGGTTTCGTTCGTGTTAACGAACGTCTTCAGAAATCTTCACTTTTTCTGAAGACGTTCGCTAACACGAACGAAACCGGTCAAATCTCTCGTTTTTGTTTTTCTCCTGCATTTTAACCTGTTTTCCGTTTGTCTTTTTTCACACACACACACATATATATATATATATTTATTAAATAAGATATTTACATTGATTTTTGGATTTTCTCATACCAAAGGTTTCGTGCTGATGAATCTGCAATTATTCAATGACGCACAACATTCGCTTTTGAAATGTTGCTTTACAAGGAAATTTAGTGTATCACTGAATAATTGCCGATTCATCAGCACAAAACCTTTGGTATGACAAAAACCAAAAATCCAATAGGTATAGATCTTATTTAATAAATATATTAGACTCTTACCATGGTAATTGAGGACAGTGGTCAAATTTTCTTTTAAAAAATTGCTTATATCACATATATATTATTATTACAGATAACACTATAGGTTAATTTGATCGTTCATCAATACACTGAAACACTGAAAATCCAACCCGTCAGTATTCTTAAGGCGAATGGGTTGGATTTCCAGTGTTTCTGTGAAACCGCAGGTATTGATGGACGATCCAATCAATGTAAGGTGTTATTTGTAACAGAATATTATGCTCTTACATACGTAATTGAGCACTCTGGACATTTCTCCGCCACAAAAACGCAGCATTATACTTTCCCTCTGATGAGAAGTATATTTTATTACTTTGAAATGTCCGGATATAAGGGCTTGAAACTCTCCTAATGAACATATAAAATAAACAAACTTGAATAATCTTTATATATATATATATATATATATATATATATATATATATATATATATATATAGTGTGTGTGTATTTAGGCAGCATATTTTCATTTAGGCAAACATTATTAAATAACATGGAGTGTTTTTGCTTGATAAGACTTTTTATTTTTTCAATTTTCCGAATGGTCCATTTAGTATTTCGCTCAAATACATACACCACGGAACTTACATACACCAATTTGACTGAAACACTAAATGGACCATTCGGAAAATTGAAAAAATAAAAAAGTCTTATCAAACAAAAACACTCCATGTTATTTAATAATGTTTGCCTAAATATATATATATATATAAATATATATATATAATTGTTTTTAGTGGCCACACGATTACACACATATTTTGATATTAAATCTCATCAGGTCACTAAAAGTTATTGATTTAAAATCGAAACATGTTTGCAATCGTGTTGTCACTCAAAAACCATTATCAATACTCTACCTTGTATTGAACAAATCTTCAAATAAACACCAACTAATCGACTCAAAATATATACTAATATATTATCATAGATAATTTATTACAATAATATATAAATAAAAACTAAAATCTTTTGTGGGGGCTTGATGTAAAGTACTGAAAATCGGACATTGTTCGAAAGCTAATTTTAACGAGTCTGATGTACATAAGCTTCTTGCTTGAATGTAAATAAATTTTTTTTCTGATTAAAAAGTTTGCCTATTTTATCAAGGTTGGATCGATTAGTACAAAAAACCGTAATATTTGTGTCCGTCAATTTGGGGGAAAATGTATCCTATTATGTTTCGGAATTTCTTAGATGAGGATTGACAATTTGTATTATTCAGATTTCTGTTCTCATCTTGGATGTTATTCTCACAACAGAATTTTGAATGGAACCCTTTATTTAATCCACAAAGGTAGCTTGCTCTCATTTCGTCAGCCATGACCGAGTAAAAGTCTTAAGTAATTCATAATTGTATTCTTAGTATCACCCGTACTGAGGATTGAACCATCAACCTCCATAAGACTGTCACTTTGAACTGATTATTACTTAGTACTTTTATCCGTTACGCAAGAGGTCCTTGCGAATTACTTAAGACTTCTACCTGGTCATGGCTGACAGAATGAGAGAAAGCTACTCCCTTGAATTAAATAAAGGGTTCCGTTCGAAATTCCATATATATTTCCGAGTTCGATATAAAGATTCCTGAGTTTGACAAATTGCACCTGAAGAAGGTCGGAGGTTACATCGGACGAAACGTTGTAAGAATAAGATCCAAGATAAGAACATTAGTTTGAATAAACCCAATAATACCGATGTATTCTAGTGATAATAATAATTATTCTAGTGATAATAATAATTATTCTAGTGATAATAATAATAATAATAATACTAATAATATAGGTTCATTACATAGTTGCAAACCATTTCTATGTTAGTGTATTTCTTCAAAAAAATTGTGCAGTATAGTTAACTTATAATAAACGTGTGAAAAAACAAAAACTAAAAACTAATAAACAAATAACTGTTACCAAACGTAAGAAAATTTACTTTTCTACTTATCTATCTAATTTTTACGTGTGTTTACTGATTGTAAGATTTATTATCTATGTATTTGTTAACGTCACATGGTTTCTGTTACGGCCGCCAATTTTGCCAGGACTTGGTCGCAAATTTCAGGCTTAAAAGATAGTAATAAAACAAAAAGATTACCCTAATCCGATTGGCAACAACCCTCGGACTTATGCTTAAAGACCTTCTTTTTTTTAATTCTTTTTTTAAAAAGCCTGAAATTTACAATCAAGTCCTGGTAAAATTGGCAGCCATGAAAGAAACCAGGCTGGCTTAGGTAAGTAAAAGTGACGCTAACAAATATATAGATAATAAATCTTACAATCAGTAAACACACGTGAAAATTATATAGATGAGTAAAAAAGTAAATTTTCTTGCGCTTGGTAATAGTCATTTGTTGTCTGTTTGTTTTTTTACACTCCTTTTTTTCTTGTTAACTATACTGCACGATCGTCAAAAATTTAAACTGACTCAAAACGCACATAATCTATTTTAATGACATTAGAATGCAAATATGCGAATTACTTAGTTATCCGGATATTTTTACCCCCCCCCCCCCGATTTTAAATGTATTTTCAGCTCTTTGGAGAAATTTTAAGTCTTTTTGTTTGTCTTTTTATGGCTACTTTAATTACGTGCTTATAATATAATTTTCTTTTTGTTTTCTAATTGCAGAAAGAAAAGTAAATAGATGAAGAACCGAAATATTCTAATGTGTTAAGGCTAAGATGTTCAGAAAGGTGTTGTAAGGCTGCAGACTTAGGATTTTACAACATTTGGAAATATACCGGGAGAAAAAAATAATTTCTTTCCTTATTTTTAAACTTTTATCTGACATTTGTTTTCCTCTTATCATGGATTAGCTTCCTGCTATAGGCATGAGCTAATTACTTATAAACAAATGATTTACATATAAGTAAATCAACCTATATAAAGTTAAGTATCTTTATATATTTGTATGTACAGGATTCACTCCTAAACTAATTAACCGATCATTATAAATTTTGGAACACAGCTGCGAGGCATACGGGGTCCAAATGTGGGCTATATTTAGTTTAATTTAATAATTTTATGCAAAGGGGGTAAAACCCATTGTAAAAATTCAGATATCTCCGATTTTTGTGAAATTTTAACAATAGGAATTAGACATCAATTAATATTCCCTAAATTTCAGTTTCTTTGGAATATCTTAAAGGGGGTTTTAAGGGGCATGATATGGGAGGTTGTCTCCCATATAAAAATTCAAATACATATATCAGACTTGCATTGAATTTGATCCATAGATATTAGACACCAATTAAGCAAGATTCCCTGAATTTCAGTTTCTTCTTAAGACCCTTTAAGCTTCAGCCTTAAATTTTATAAATTATTTAGAATCAAAATCATGCAATGGATTTTGATCAAAATCGGAATAAGGGTTCTAGACATACGGTTTTGTATCATTGATTTTAATCTTCGTAAGAGAACATACAAGTTGTGCAAAACTGTCCTGCTGGGGGAGGGGATTAATTTTAACCGTCCTGGGACGGGTATTCTTCTCGTTCACTTTGAAAATCGATGCTGATGGATAGAAAATCGATGCTGATGGATAGAAAATTGAAAGATAAATAATAAAAGTGGGGTTCAGTTTAGTAAATTGTCTCCTTTCAATTAAAGGAAATCTAACAAAATCATTCTTTATTTCATAAAATCTTCTCTTTCTTCTCCTTGTGCCTAACATCAAATGGAACTTCCATGAACAGAGTTTCTTTCCAAGAACTTCTCATCTGTGGAACATATTACCATGGGACTGCTTCCCAGCAGACTACAACATGTCCGTCTTCAAATCCAACTTCAACAAATATTTGCAATAAACCATTCTCATAAGTAATCAAATTTCGTTCATTTTATTTATCCTTTTCAATCATCTCATAATATTCTTCATCATTCAACTGACAATTTATCCATCTTGACTATCTCAATTGACTCCTTTTGGCTAGGAGCAAAGTATAGTATCTGTTCTGTCCTCGGTCAGTAAAGGAAAAACTCCTAGACGAAACCAGCTTTACTTGTTGTCCCAATCCAGAGTTCCTCTTTTTGTGGAGCTGGATTACTCCCCACATTAAAACCCGACCATGTGTCTAACTCTGCCCTTGTGGGGAGACAATTAAATAGGGACAATCTATCCACCTTATTCACCCTTATCCTCGAGGTGCTTTTGGCCTTGATAAGTTGTGACTATTACTAAAAATGATTCAGAGAATACATAAATTCCTTCCTTATTCACAGCAAAGTGTGTCGACAGGAAATGAAAATCGTCTCCAAAACTTTTAAATAAAAAGGTGATCGAGCATTACTTAAAGCAGTCATTTGTGAAGCGATCAGCGCAAGAAGGACTATCAAGTTGGTGTTGAGCAACCGCTAAATCAAAAAGTTTCTATTGGCAATTAAAAATGATCGCATTGAAGTACATGCAATGAAATATGCTGCTTCATTCGGGTGTCATATATAGTCAGCTTCACCATGACATGTGAAAAAAAAAAAAAAATTGCTAAATTTGTAGATTAACACCCTCCGCTGAATTACCCTTCCTCAAAAATGAGATTGTACTTTTCTTTAGGTGATTACGTGTGGACACACTGAAAATCCTGGCAGAAAGAATTTAAAAAAAAAAAAAATTAAAAAAAGTTAGAATTTAGAATGGGGGATTAATTTTGCATATAAATTTAACATAAAATGATCCCCATTTCCAGGCCATTCTATCTTTTTAGGGCAGTTAACCACATTATTTTACCACTGACCCTTACAGTAGCAAGGCTGTAAAACCACACCTAATCGCCTAAAAGTTGCCCCCCCCCCCCCGCAAAAAGGCACAAGATTTATCTCCCATAGAAAAAAATAAAAACAGAACCTGGTTAATTGCTAAATGATTTACTTATAAATAAATCCACCTATAAGTGTCAACTATCTCTGTATAAAGTTAGGTATGTGTATATATTTGTATGTACAGCATTCACTCCTAAACTAATTAACCGATCATTATACATATGCTAGAATAACCCAGAAATGAAGTGTCATATTACGTTAAATTTATATACGAAACTGATCCCCAGTAGAGGGTGTAGATTAGTGATGGGACGATTCCAATATTTTTCCTGATTCCGATACAATTACTGATTCTGTTCTAAATTCCAGATTCTGATACAATTACTAATTCCAATTCTAAAATCGCCTAAAAAGATAGAATTTCATTGAGGGGGGGGGGGAGTAACGGAGAATCCTCATCTACTTTTAAATGTAAATATAATTTTCTTTTTAATTTGACTAATTTCTTCATGTTTCCCCCTTTTATGTATTGTATCCAAGATTTCGATAAACTCATTGTGAGATTTTCATATATATTTTTCTATTGTGCCATTTTTCTTATCCATTCGTACAATTTTTCCGGTGCCATTTTTATCTAAATTCGTTATGATGTATAAATGTTAGTTTTACTGGTAGTTTAAAATCAATAAATATTTATCATTTTATCATTAATACTAGCAATGGAAAATTAAGTTGTAAACAAAAAAAAAAATTAAAAACTTAAAAGAATCGTTTTTGGAATTGGAAATTAGGCTAAAATTTTTCTGACTCCGATTCCGATACCCCAAGAAGTTCTGATTCCAAGTACCAATAACATGAACGCTATCTTTCTGAAAAGATGTTTGAATCTTTTGTAGTATCAAACAATCTTCATAAAGTAAAACAGAAAGAATTGATGAGAAAAAGTAGTAGCCGTGGCTACGAAGAGCACTGACCGACTTCTCTCAGCCCGGACCTTGGTCTAGCGTTCTTAGTAGCCACGGCTACTACTTTTTTTCATCAACCCATCATGTCAACCCAATATTTCGATGTACTTGCATGACATTTTTCTTAAAATTATCATCCTGAGGAAGTCTTACAAATAAAGACAAAACGTTGATGAATATATAAAAAATATCTCTTGGTTTTTCCTTTTTTATTTCCCATATATATATATATATATATATATATTTTATACATATATAATTAAGGAATCCAAAATTCTATTAGTCCAGGGGCTACTTAAAGCCTGAATTCGGTCCTCATAATTTCATTAAATATAATTATACCGACACAGCATCAAAATAGTGGCAAACCAAGAAACCAAGATTAAAGGGGTCACAATAAATGGCACACTGACGTTGAAGGGGACCGCAAGACTCATGAGCAGTGGCACCTCAAGATTGAAGGGGTCACAAACAGTGGCACACTAAAGTTGAAGGGGACCAAAAGACTCATGAACAGTGGCACACCAAGATTGAAGGGGTCACAAGACTCATGAACAGTGGCACACCAAGATTGAAGGGGTCACAAGACTCATGAGAAGTGGCACACCTAGATTGAAGGGGTCACAAGACTCATGAACAGTGGCACACCAAGATTGAAGGGGTCACAAGACCCATGAACAGTGGCACACCAAGATTGAAGGGGTCACAAGACTCATGAACAGTGGCACACCAAGATTGAAGGGGTCACAAGACTCATGAACAGTGGCACACCAAGATTGAAGAGGTCACAAGACTCATGAACAGTGGCACACCAAGATTGAAGAGGTCACAAGACTCATGAACAGTGGCACACCAAGATTGAAGGGGTCACAAGACTCATGAACAGTGGCACACCAAGATTGAAGGGGTCACAAGACTCATGAACAGTGGCACACCAAGATTGAAGGGGTCACAAGACTCATGAACAGTGGCACACCAAGATTGAAGGGGTCACAATACTCATGAACAGTGGCACACCAAGATTGAAGGGGTCACAAGACTCATGAACAGTGGCACACGAAGATTGAAGGGGTCACAAGACTCATGAGCAGTGGAACACCAAGATTGAAGGGGTCACAAGACTCATGAGAAGTGGCACACCAAGATTGAAGGGGTCACAAGACTCATGAGCAGTGGCACACCAAGATTGAAGGGGTCACAAGACTCATGAACAGTTGCACACCAAGATTGAAGGGGTCACAAGACTCATGAACAGTGGCACACCAAGATTGAAGGGGTCACAAGACTCATGAACAGTGGCACACCAAGATTGAAGGGGTCACAAGACTCATGAACAGTGGCACACCAAGATTGAAGGGGTCACAAGACTCATGAGCAGTGGCACACCAAGATTGAAGGCGTCACAAGACTCATGAACAGTGGCACACCAAGATTGAAGGGGTCACAAGACTCATGAAGAGTGGCACCCCAAGATTGAAGGGGTCACAAGACTCATGAGCAGCGGCACACCAAGATTGAAGGGGTCAAAAACAGTGGCGCACTGAAGTTGAAGGAGACCACTAGACTCATGAGCAGTGGCACACCAAGATTGAAGGGGTCACAAGACTCACGAACAGTGGCACACCAAGATTGAAGGGGTCACAAGACTCATGAACAGTGGCACACCAAGATTGAAGGAGACCACTAGACTCATGAACAGTGGCACACCAAGATTGAAGGGGTCACAAGACTCATGAGCAGTGGCACACCAAGATTGAAGGGGTCACAAGACTCATGAGCAGTGGCACACCAAGATTGAAGGGGTCACAAGACTCATGAGCAGTGGCACACCAAGATTGAAGGGGTCACAAGACTCATGAGCAGTGGCACACCAAGATTGAAGGGGTCACAAGACTCATGAGCAGTGGCACACCAAGATTGAAGGAGTCACAAACAGTGGCACACTAAAGTTGAAGGAGACCACTAGACTCATGAGCAGTGGCACACCAATGTTAAAATGGGTCACAAGACTCATTAACATTAACCAGTGAGAACAATTTTTTCATAATCCTTTCGTTTAGAGTAAATGTTGGGAAATATTCTTGATAAGAGCATTTTTTATAGATTCACCATTTTAAGAAAACGTTATCCAGAGTCTAAAACAATGTTAGTGAATGGCTAAAAGATTTTTTTTATTGAAGTATTCTGAATATAATAAATTATTATTGTGCATAGAATTTAACTTTTATTTTATATAACAAGATGAATTTTATTTTAAACTAGACAATAATAAAATCAATCTTTACTTAATAAATTACAATTTATCTTAAAATTCAAACAACTTCTTAACATCAATTTTTTTCCTTCAAAACTTCCAACGTTGAAATAGAAAATTATACCATAAATCCATCTGTAACCGAACTTGAACATTTTCTTCAAAGATACTTAATCTAATCATTGCATAACTGTCTGTCAATTACAAATTAATTGTTTTTTTTTAAATTAGTTGTTATTAAATTTAACCAATTCCCAACTATTAATTATTCAGAAGTACAGTGCCATAAAAGTATGAAATCATAGAATAGTTTTCCGATTGAAATGTATTAATATCTTAATGAGATCATAGGGACATTTTTATAGGATTGGTTTATAAAAATGTTATGGAATGTTAATAAAGCTTTATTTTACAAATTGGTACGTGTTCAGACTTTTGAGATGGCAGAATTAAAATGAGGTGAAGCAGATTAAAAATTCTAATGCAAGAAACTTCCTAAAGATCCAAAACCTTAATGATTATTTTTTACATGAATAAACAATGTGATATGAGAGTTAAAAAACAAATGGGGACGATTTTAGCTCATCAGTGTCAGTTTTTTTTATATAAAAATCCAAAATGGCAGCCAAAAGTAAATAACTAACCGTTTTTTTTTGTAATTTAAATTTTTTCAATTTTATTTTATAATAAAAAATGGCAAACATTTTAAATCCTCATATTAAACAAATCCTAATAAGCTGTGTAACTTACACACCATAAAAAGAACGTTTTACTATTCAATTTTTAGAAGTTTTTTTGTTGTTGTTGTTGTTGTCCTCTAAAGTAGAAAGATCATTTTATTTACATAGAAAATTACCCCTAACCCTAACCTCCTCTAAAATCAGAATTAAATTAAGTATTTAAAAAAAAAAATATTTTTATAATTTGAAAATTTGGTGTTCAATCGATTGTGAAGAATTTACAAAATTAAAATCAGTGATTTAATTGTCAATATTCTGTACAGGCAAACTTAAAACTGCCACCCCCCCCCCCCCATCCCGAAATGACTATTTAGCAAAGAGACCAAAGACATTTTGTTCTTTTCTCCTCCATATTATTTTACATTTTTGCGTTTTATAGGAATTTTATTTATCATTAGCAGTACTCACCCGGCGTTGCCTGGGAGTCAAATATCTTGAACATAATATTGTTATTGATTTATGACCGAAATTGCAAATAATTGTTTTTTTGACACAAAAAATAATATCAAATTAGAATAGTATAAGACAATGAAGTTGATTTCGTCTGGACGCTACATTTCTTACACAGACAGCTATAAAATGGCAAATGGCTTTAACAAATACTGGATAATTTGTTTTATTTTTCTATTTAATTATTTTAAAATTGTACAAATATCAATAAAAATAATTACTCAAATGTTTAAATCTTTTTAAAATAAATTATTCACGGAGATATTCTTTGTTTAACTGTATTTTTGTTTTATGCAATGGGGAATATGTATTTAAAAGAAAATGAATTTCGTTTCTTTACATTTTAATATATTTCAGTTATTTTATGGACCCAACTGATAATTGCCCCCAGTTGAGATCTAAGGAAAATTTCAATTGTGCCTTTAGATTCCTTGAAAAATTTAATTCTTATTGAACCTTATTTGCATATTCTAAACACACAAACAAACATTGACATATATATATATATATGGAAGATTTCTGCTCGAGAATTTCCGTATCAAATTTTTATTTTTATAATGATCTGCAATCTCAGAAATAACATTTCTGTAAAAGTTTAAAACAATTTGGATTCAATGATACATCAGTAGCACAGACGAAAATTCATGTTTTAAATTTTAATTCAAACCCAAAATTACTTTCCATTCACTAATTTAAAGATTTCAAAATCACTTTTAAATTTTGAAGAATCCTGATAAACGCAATAAGCCATTCTTAATAGAGAAAAAATTGCCTACATCTTTTTACAATGTGTTCGAAATTAGAAAGTTATTTTGTAGCCCTTAAACTGACGAATATAAATAATTTTTGGCTCAAATCCAGATTAAAAGACAAACATCGCATTGTTTTATTTTTTCTTATAAACAAATAAAAAACAATTTTTTAAAAATCATACATGTATCAGTGAACACAATTATGGCTTAGAAAAAAATTCCCATTAATTAAAAAAAAAAGTAAATTTTTAGTTTGATTACATATTTTAAAATTTAATGGCCATTAAATTCAACAGTTAGTCAACAAAATTTAATGATATTTAATCCAATAACCATTAAACAAAATTAAATGGGCATTAAAAATAATCAATAGCCATTAAATTCAATGGTCATTAAAATTTCAAAAACATAAAAACATACAGATATGTATTTAATGAGTAACAAAAAAATAGCATCTTATGATCTTAACTCAATCTACTAATATAAAATATGGTGTCTGTCGTCAAATGTGTATTCAATGATTTGTCTAAAAGTAATGCTGCTAGTCATGTCCATGGAAATTCTATGATTTATTAAAGAAAATAGATTTTAATTTGATCAGTTTGTCTACTTTTTTAACTAATGTGACACCACTTATTAAGGCCCAAAGGCCACTCAGGATAAGAGTTAATGAGATTGTCAATTAGCGATGAACAGCACCATGAGAGGATTGGAAACGATGGATGAAATAGACAGAATTTGATTATTTAAGTGGATGACTCGACAAGAAGTTGTTAACATAGAAATTTAAAATGACCATGTTATAGTCAAATGGGTAGCAACACTGTGGTATTGTATTCCACAAATGGAAATAAACTTTGTTCATGGAAGTTCCATTTAATTTTAGGTACACAGAGGAAAAAACGAAAATTTTTTTACAGTGGTTGTGGCTAGATGAGTTTTTGCTGTGAATGTTTTACAGGGGAGGGAAACCAGAGGTTGGAGCTCAGTCGAGCACTGTAGTATCAAAGGTAATTGATACCCTTCTCACCCCTTTGTTAATAATGGAATATGCTACATTCGTGTAGTATATTAAGAGTGGATATTTTATCCTATTTGTGACGGTAAGCAACAAAAAGTTAAATAAAGCTTAAGTTATTCCGGCTTCCAGTTTTTATTACAATTTATTTAACTTCGTTATGGAACGTTACCTGAAACCCGACCGTCTGGACCTCTTCTGTTACATCATGTTTCCACTTCAATTTGTGGAAATCTATCTGAATGTAAAAATTACGAAACTGCCATGGACATTTTAGAAGCCATGTTTGTCAATAAAAAAAATACCATTCTTGCTAGACATTTACTTGCTACCCGGCGTCAACAACCAGAAGAAAGCCTTGAACAGTACCTTCAGATTCTAAAGACATTAAGTCACGAGTGTGAATTAGCAGCCTTAACTGCTAACCAAGCGAGAGATATTTTTATCAGGGATGCATTTATTAATGGAATACAGTCAAACCCAATAAGAAAGACTACTAGAGAATAAAGACCTAGACTTGACAACAGCTTATGAACAAGCTCTAACGTTGGACATGGCACAGAAGCAGCCTGTCTTCTGTTTACAACCCGAGATTTTGGGAGCTGCTATCGTAGCCCCTCCTTTGCAGGTTCAAAATTCTTCCATTGTTCAAGATACTCCCATACCCCCTTCTAACGATCACGAACAACTTATCACTGCTGCCTCAGCTGGATCCACATGCTACTTTTGTGGCCTCCATATACATTCTCGTTTGTCCTGCCCGGCTCGAGACGTTAGATGCCACAAGTGTGGTAAGCGGGGACATCTTTCGAAAGTTTGCCAGTCAGCTTCTTCACAAAAAAACGTTCACTTACGAATTACAGTATCAGCTGCGTTCCCCGGCTGCCTCTCAAAGACAATTGTGAGGGTAAAAATCAATGGATTGACTATTCATACACTTATTGATACAAGCAGTTCCGAAAGTTTTATTAATGCCAGTATCATAAAAGCGAATGAGAAATCTTTCCTTGTTCTAACAAAATATCAATGGCAAATTCATCTTTATTGTCCCATGTAATTGGATACTGCATGGTTAATCTGAAACTAAAACGAAACTCCTATCAAGGGATCAAATTATCGGTAATGAAAAACCTCTGCTGCGAGGTGATTTTGGGTCACAATTTCCTAAAACAACATCCCTTTTGGTGGCCCCAAGCCGGTTCTAAGCGTATGTGGACTAGCAGCTGTCAAAGTGCGACACCCGTCACTTTTTACAAACTTGACTCCTGACTGCAAACCAATAGCAGTTAAATCAAGATGCTATTCACAAACGGACAAACAGTTCATAGCAGCAGAAGTAACAAAACTGCTTAAGGAAGGAGTTATAGAGCCAAGTGAATCTCCATGGAGAGCCCAGGTCCTCGTAACAGCCACCGAAAATCACAAGAAAAGAATGGTCATTGACTATTCCCAGACCGTCAACAGATACACATTACTCGATGCCTATCCACTGCCTCGTATTGACAAAATGATTTCTAATATTGCTAAATATCACATTTTCAGTACTTTAGACCTCAGAAGTGCTTACCATCAGATACCTATCAAACCAGAGAATAAGCCCTACACAGCATTTGAGGCCTGCAGACGCCTATACCAATTCTGCCGAATTCCATTTGGGGTAACAAATGATGTAGCTAGCTTCCAGAGGGTTATAGATGAGATAATCTCCAATGATAAATTGAAGGGTACTGTTGCATATATAGACAATGTCACAGTGTGCGGACATAACCAAGCTGAAAATGACCACAACCATAAACGATTCATGGCTGCCATCAAGAAATATAATCTGACTTTGAACAGTGAAAAATGTTCCTACAACTTGAAAAGCATCATTGTCAAAAATGGCACCATGATGTCGGATCCCGAGCGACTGAAACCCTAATGAAATTACCAATCCGTGGAAATATGCCCGCCTTATGATGAGCCCTCGGTATGTTCGCCCACTACTCCCAATGGGTTGAGTCTTTTTCAGAAAAAATACACCCATCGATGCAAGTATCTACTTTTCCGTTATCCTGTTCCGCCATCAAAGCAAAACATGAAAAGGGACATTGCTCAGTCTGCCATTTCAAGACAACCCCGAAACGTTGTCAGATCCCGAGGAGCCTAGGTTAGAGATGGATATCGGGCACGAACCGCCAAGATGACCTAAAAAGACACACAGGAGGCCATGTCGATGGGATAACTTTATTCCCTACGAATAAGTAGGTAGGTGGGGGTGAATGTAGTAAAGGTAATTGATACCCTTCTCACCCCTTTGTTAATAATGGAATATGCTACATTCGTGTAGTATATTAAGAGTGGATATTTTATCCTATTTGTGACGGAAAGCAACAAAAAGTTAAATAAAGCTTAAGTTATACTGGCTTCCAGTTTTTATTACAAGCACCTACCATGAAAATAACGATCGAGTGGAGAAAGACTAACAACGTCTTTTCTGTGAAAAAAAGGGCTGTAGAGAAGAGATCATCCAACATTAAATTTTGAAGTCAATTTTATACTCTGCAAAGGCAGCAAAGAGTGTTCTGAGCAGCACCTCCCCAAATGTGGCAACACTACTCCATTTTAGGATTTATCCTACACTTATAAAGGTAGAGGATTGAGTCTGCAGTGAGAGACTTTCTGGAGCGGTAGAATGATCCAACCATTTTTCCAGCGACCGTAACAATAAATTTGATGTAAGTCTTCCATTTCAGGTCTGGAGTGAAAGTCAGTCATAAGAGCTTTTCAAAGCAAGGAGAGAGACATCCATTTCAAATGGGGCAAAGTGAGGATCTGAGCATTGGTGGTGAAAGGAGAGCAGCTTGGTTTTAGAGGTCTTAGAAGTAACAAGCCCATTGCATCAATGCTCCTTGAAGTGCTGCCATAAATAGTTGTGTCATCTGCATGATCTCAGAATTTGATTTGGAAAATCATTGATGAATCTCAGGAAGAAGGTTGTTATCTATATATATATATATATATATATATATATATAGATAACAACCTTCTATATATATATATATTACTTCTATATATATATATATTACTTTTAATTAAATATAACAGAAAAAGACTTTCCCACTCCCGTTCCTCTCCTGTCTGTATACATCCCTTTCATCCACTCCTCTGTCTGCATGTAGGTCGTTATTCACAGATGCAGACAGGCAGACGGCTGCTGAGTGCCAAGCGTGTCAACTTTTTTTATTATGTACCTACGAAGACGGAAGATTAAGTATTAATTGATAGATTAATAGCAGTTACGCATATTTATTAGATCAAAGATATTTCTTTCAGAAAAAAAAATATCCTTTCTTCTGAATTGAAAATAAACTGGTCCTATTTAATTTTTTGGGGATTAGTACACCGATTGAACACCAAATTCTCGCATTATTCATATTTATTAAAAAAAAAAAAATTACTGTTGAATTTTTAGAGGAGGGCAGGGGATCGTTTGTTAACATAAAATGATCTTCCTAAAGTAGCTGTTTCCAGAGAATGGTTTTAATCTTTTTTTGTTATTCAATTAAAAATACAAACTTAGGTTTACTATATCGATTGAACACCAAATCTTCAAATTATTATATATATATTTTTTTAGAAAAGCTTACTGTTCAATTTTTAGAGGGGGGGGGGCAGAGATCAGTTTGCTATGTACGTTTAATGTAAAAGGATCGACCCTGCTCGCAATTCTGAAAAGGCATTTGTAATAGCAGTAGAGGTTAACTTTGATGCTCAGATATCTGAAAGTTGAAAAGTTGACTTGTATCTCATTTGGATTTTAACTCGCAAATACCTGAGCATTAAGTGTTTGATACTAAAGGAACCCGTCGTCTGCAAATCGATTGATTCTGAAGAAAGTTGAGAGAGAGGAAGAGGTAGTAGGGTATTTGCTTTTGGAGAGGATCTAAAGAAGAGGTGATATGAAATCTTGGCATTTTAAGGGTTTCAGGGCTTAAAATGTCAGCAGATGCGATAAATAATGGAAGAGCAAAAAAAAAAAAAAAAATTGAAAAGAAATAATAAAAAAAATGGAGAGGAAAACAAATGGAAAAAGAGGAGCACGGTTTGCAACATGCTGTAAGTATTTTTCAAAAGAGGAAAGGAGAACAGCTAACAACTATAGCCAAAACAAATTGAAAAAAAAAAAAAATAAATCATGCTTTATTTGAATGGAGGTAGAAGACAAATGGCAATCATGCAGTATGGAGGAAGAAAAAAATCAAGTCATTTTAATCAAAGCATAAATAAAAATTTACATAAAAATATTTAAATCATAAAACAAATCTCAAAACAAATAAACAATCTCAAGTATGGATGTACATAATGGACATGAAGTCAAATAGAGTAGACAATATGTGATTAAAAATTAAATACACACACATTATATATATTTATTTAAATATGTACAAACAAAGCTTTTAGAAATAAACCTGAGGTTTCATAGCCATACTGCTTCTAGATTCACAGGAATCAGAGCAGATATGTATATATCTGCTCTGATTCCTAGGAATCTGGAAGCAGTATGGCTATGAAACCTTGGGTTTGTTTCTAAAACTTTTGTCTGTATATATCTAAATAAACATCTTGGACTCTTACTCGAGTAAATGAGCACTCTGGCTAGTTTTCCTTAAAAAAAAACTTGTACATTCTATATATATATATATATATATATATATATATATATATACAGGGTATCCTAAAAAGCTGTATGCACCTTTTGAATCGTTATAACTCGTTCAATTTACTGATTTTGACTTACTAACAAGATTCATAGAAGAGTAAGAATACACATTCAAAACAAATACACAGAAAATTAACTTTTAATAAAGGTAAAGGCGACTTGGAATAATTTAAGAATGTTCATAAAATGAACTCTAATCCTAACTTGAACGCGTTCTGCTCAATACACTTTTTCTATTGTGAAGAAATGGACCTACAACGTTAATTTTATTGTCAGTATTTTTAAATGTGACTTCTAATTTTTATACTCTTCTATTAATCTTGTTTGCAAGTCGAAATCAATAAATTGAATGAGTTATAACGATGCAAACGATGCATGTATCTTTTGGGGACATGTAAAAAAAAAGGGGGGGTATTTGGGGGTATGGTATAAAAAATGAGTAGAAATTTTTTTTTTCTGTAAAAAAAAAAAAAAAAAAGAGAGAGAACCCCTTTCTCTCTCTTTTTTTTTTTTTTTTTTTTTTTTTTTTAGTCCATATGACATTTCGGTAGACTATATATCATCTTGAAATATGCAGAGGTCAAGAGAAAATAAAGAGATGTTTTCACATCAGAGATAACATAGATCACCCGTGACCTGTTGGGTCAGTATTTTTTCTATATTATTAAATATATTTCTTGATAATAATCATCCATTTATCAATCTGCTCTTCCCCTCCATCTTTCCTTTAATTATTTACATCATTCGCCTTTTCTGATGTCATTCACTCTGCACAATGACAATCTAACACAGACAAGATAACAAGATCCACAGAATTTGATCAGCATATTTGATCAGCATATTTGATCAGCATATTTGATCAGTATATTTGATCAGCATATTTGATCAGTATATTTGATCAGTATATTTGATCAGTATATTTGATCAGCATATTTGATCAGCATATTTGATCAGCATATTTGATCAGCATATTTGATCAGCATATTTGATCAGTATATTTGATCAGCATATTTGATCAGTATATTTGATCAGCATATTTGATCAGTATATTTGATCAGCATATTTGATCAGTATATTTGATCAGCATATTTGATCAGTATATTTGATCAGCATATTTGATCAGTATATTTGATCAGCATATTTGATCAGTATATTTGATCAGCATATTTGATCAGTATATTTGATCAGCATATTTGATCAGTATATTTGATCAGCATATTTGATAAGTATATTTGATCAGTATATTTGATCAGCATATTTGATCAGCATATTTGATCAGTATATTTGATCAGCATATTTGATCAGTATATTTGATCAGCATATTTGATCAGTATATTTGATCAGCATATTTGATCAGTATATTTGATCAGCATATTTGATCAGTATATTTGATCAGCATATTTGATCAGTATATTTGATCAGCATATTTGATCAGTATATTTGATCAGCATATTTGATAAGTATATTTGATCAGTATATTTGATCAGCATATTTGATCAGCATATTTGATCAGTATATTTGATCAGCATATTTGATCAGCATATTTGATAAGTATATTTGATCAGCATATTTGATCAGCATATTTGATCAGTATATTTGATCAGCATATTTGATCAGCATATTTGATAAGTATATTTGATCAGCATATTTGATCAGTATATTTGATAAGCATATGTGATCAGCATATTTGAGAGGAGAAAGAAGTTATTTCTCCTATTCAAATTCAATTCAAATTTATTGTCAAAAAATAGCGAAGTGCAACAAGCCATGTAAATGAACAGTTAGAACATGTGTAAACCTATGTAGCGTCTGAAGGCAACTTTAATCCTTGATATGATAAACATTGATAAACCTATGTAGCGTCTGAAGGCAACTTTAATCCTTGATATGATAAACATTGATAAACCTATGTAGCGTCTGAAGGCAACTTTAATCCTTGATATGATAAACATTGATAAACCTATGTAGCGTCTGAAGGCAACTTTAATCCTTGATATGATAAACATTGATAAACCTATGTAGCGTCTGAAGGCAACTTTAATCCTTGATATGATAAACATTGATAAACCTATGTAGCGTCTGAAGGCAACTTTAATCCTTGATATGATAAACATTGATAAACCTATGTAGCGTCTGAAGGCAACTTTAATCCTTGATATGATAAACATTGATAAACCTATGTAGCGTCTGAAGGCAACTTTAATCCTTGATATGATAAACATTGATAAACCTATGTAGCGTCTGAAGGCAACTTTAATCCTTGATATGATAAACATTGATAAACCTATGTAGCATCTGAAGGCAACTTTAATCCTTGATATGATAAACATTGTCACTACCTCTGGTAGACTGTTTTACGGAGCAGAAACCCGACAGACAAAGAATGTTGCTTTTCTTCTAATGAGATGAAAGCAGTTATGGTACATCTTTTGATGGGTGGCGTGGAGACCACAACTTGGCACTGGGGCAAAAAAACTCCTCAAAAGGGACATTTAAATTCCGGTTGATGATGTTTCATGCTGGAATTGCGTCCCCTCACATCCTCTGCTGCTCAAGTGAGAGGTAATTATCTAAAGATCAGCAGTCATCATGCACCCAGCGTTGCCTTGAACGGTTTGGTCGTCTGCAGGCTGACCACGGCTTCTGGACGCCTGTTGCACGGCGCAGCGACTTGAACTGAAAAAGACGCCTTCCAACGATTAAGGTGATTCATTTCTAATATTATCATCGAAGTAAACATCTCATTTGTTTTCTTGTCCTTTGTATATCCCAAAAAAGTATATAGTATATTGAAATGTCATATGGAAGACTTTTTTCACATTATATATATATATATATATATATTATAATGCATGGCCACATAGGCTCCTTTTGTTAAGTATTATTGTAGGAAATAAATAACAAAAAAAAAAAAAAAATTAATCACAGATCACTGTAACTCACTGTTTTTTTAATATTAAATCTGTCCGATATTTAAAACACTTTTTAAGAAACATGGTTATATTGTTAACATATTTTTGATTATATCTTTTACTTTCCTCATTTTGTATTTGGTTGATAAATAGGATCACTGAAAATTCTCACTCCCCAATGAGAAAAGACAAAAAGTATATATTTAACAATATATGCATACAACATAATCACGTTAACAAACTGATTCTCATTTGATGACCGAAGTTAAGTGACGTTCAGCCTGGCTAGTACCAGATGAGAGACTATTTAGGAATAACGGGCGCTGTATGTGGGGAGGATGGCAAAACCTCGCTGCAAAAAAATATACGGCAAGTATGTCAGTATAACCTGCTAATCTAAAAACGTGTTGTCACAACAAAACAATCGTCCCCGTGGCAGAAGTTCTGTACTCAATTATGTGGCGAAGCTCTCTCCAGAGACTATGCAATTCATATTTTTTTGTTGTTTATATTAACTCGGCTTCTTAATAAGACCCTTCCCCACCAAAAAATAAAAACGGTGAGTTACAGTTACCTGGAATTTATTTGTTATTTGTTATTTATTCCTTATGATATATGTAGATATATATATATATAAATATATTTATTTATACAAACATGTACATAAGCGACACATCCATGAAGATGTTTCGATTGTTAGCTCTAAAAAGCTACAATCTCATCAGGCTAACAAAACATGTCTGTTTTTTAGTTGTTCATATTGAAGAAAAAAAAAAAATATATATATATATATATCTGGGCAGCATTTTTTCTTTAAGATATTTCGTTAAATATTACAGAGGACTTGTGTCGGCATATTTTTCATTTGATCTTCTCTAGATTCCTGATTAATTTTCGCGTTTCAGGCTGGAACTGACAGATGAATTTGTCGTACTCATTGTGTACCCGAGTACTTTCAGTTCCTAAAATGCTTTTAATACTAATACTCTATTAATACTACAACCAATCACACGGTTCCCGCTAAAACCATCACTAAACATTTAAAAATACATGTTCTAACTCGATATCCACCCCCGAAGATGGTTCTGGAAGGAACCGAAAGTACTAGGATGCACAATGAGTATGGCAAATTCATCTGCCAGTTCCAGCCTGAAACTCTGAAATTAATCAGAAATCTAGAAAAGATCAAGGAAAAAATATGCAGTCACAAGTCATCTAATATTTAACGAAATATATAAGAATTTTACAGAAGTTTAAATATCATGGTACCAATGTTCTTATAGAATAATAAAGCACTCTATTGGATTTCTTTCCACCCAATAGAACAAACATATATACACACATATATATATATATATATATATATATATATAGATAACTTTAAAAAAAATACGCGGAAATCTCTCTAAGGCCCTTTCGACTATCATCTCATCAGGAGAAAATCGATTTTCTCCTGATGAGATGATAGTCGAAAGGGCCTTAGAGAGATTTCCGCGTATTTTTTTTTAAAGTTATCTATAAATTTTGTACCTCAAAACATATATATATATATATATATATATATCAATCCCGGTGCTAGAGCTGTTCCTCCACCTAAATCCATGTTTTAAGACCCCCACAAGGGAACTAATTTTTGTAAACAAAACGCATTATTTTTTTTTAAATCACCAAAAATCGGAGAATAATTCAATTTTAATGAAATGTTCAGCATTAATTTCTAAAATGAAATATTTTATTTAAGCAATACAAGTTTTTTTTTTTTTTTTTTTTTTACATCGAATTTCAAAGGAGTGAAAGCTTGATGGAATTTAAATTTGGGCCAAAGCAATTCACATGCACAGTTCCAATTTTTGTGGTTGCTTAAAAAAAATGTTACTATTAAAACCGATTTCAGACAGAAAAACAAATTAAGGAGGCCTCCAGAGCGTTGCTGAAACCATTCCTTCTGAAGACGCTCCAACATGCTCAGGCCCATCCCAGTCTGAGGGGGGTCGAAGGTAGATAGTGACGGCTGTGACACATTTATAAATATAAATTAAATCAAAGAAAACATTTTCTTTTAGATATATCTATATAATAAAGTTGTCATAAAAGTTATCGTTCATTTGTGGCAATTCATGTTGAAACGTAACTTTTTCAATGAACTGTTTTTAAAGTGTTTTATAATTTTCAACAATTTCATTCAATTAATGTAATGACCAAACGATACTGTAATTAAATTAAAACTTCACAAAAATCCGATAATAAAAAAAACAAGGAAAAAGACCAGCATGCAATTTTTGAAAATAAGCATTTTGTACTAGGTCTATTTTGTCAAGAAAAGAAAAAAAAAAAAAAACGAAAATATTTATTGGATTTAAATTTCATTGACATTTCATAAGATGTCCGATCGATTTTATTTTAAGAAACGATTTTTTTTTTTTTCATATATACTTTCACTGAATTATCTTTTCAAAAATGTAAAACTTTTTTGACAAGAAATTAAGAGAAAAGGTAAAAAGAAATAAAGAGGGGGGGGGGCGAAACGAAACAAAAAGAAAAGTTAAAGAACTCCCAGGCAACGACGGGTGGATTACAACTAGTTAAATATAACTTGGTAATCATTGTGGCATCAGATTTGAGATATAATAAACTGAAAAAACTCAGGTAAATGAAATAGAAGAAGTCGTTCGTAAAAGTCGAAGAAAATTTATCACTGCATAATTTATGCATTGTTCAAATTTTTTATATGTTCTTATTACTACGACTATATTGTTCAGTATTTTACATTGAGATCTCGACTAGGATTTATCCTTTAAAAGACACCGCAGGGATTATCTAAGAAAAATCCAACCCACTTAGATCTACCAATTGTTTTATATATATATATATATATATAAAACAGAAGATTATTACAACATTGGTACCAGCGGTTTCAAATCAACAAATGACCGTGCCTTGTTTACTCTCTTCAGCCGTTGTTGTGGATTTTGTTTGGAAAATAGCGAATTAGGTGCTGTAGTCACTTATGCGTGACTTTATTTTCCGCTTTTTTTTTATTTTATATGGGGCAAGTCCAGCATATAAATAAAATCAAGTCGAAAAAAAATCAACAATGGCTGAAGAGAGTCAAAAAGGTGCGGTTATTTGTTCATCAATTGTTGTTTGAAACCGATGATACCAATGTTGTTATAATCTTATGTAATACATTTTATGTATGTATTACATAATTATGCTTATTTTTAAAAGTTTTCTTCATTTTCCCACTCTGCTGGGGTTCTCTCCCACTAATCTTACAAAGAAATATAACTATATATATATAACTATATATATATAACTATATACAGGGTGGGCAAAAATAAGGGTCCTATTTTTAAAAATTCATAACTTTTTTATTTATTGATCTTGTTTTTTTTTTTTTTTTAGAATAAGTAAAGGACCCCTTCCGAAGCAAGCATGAGCCGTATTAGCCCTAAGGAACGTACCCTCATTTAGAAAACATTATTTTTGCTTAAAAAACTCAAAACAGTGTAAAAAACAATACTTTAGTTTTTGTAAGTTTTAAGAAGTGTTTTTCGGCTAAAATTTGTTTTGTTTATTTCAAAAAATCTCGGAAGGGTCAGTCTACACACACATAAAGTTTGGTGAGTTTAACTTTTATTTTGTGGAAGTTATTCAAATTCAAGTTATTCAAATTTAAAGATAGGACCCTTATTTTGGCCCACCCTGTATATATATATATATATATATATATAATAAACTCCTAAACTAATGAATGGATCATTATGAATTTTGGAATATATATTCTCGGCAAACCAGTCAATAACTATATGAAAAGAAGGAAAAACAAAAATTATTTATATGTTCATCGACATTTCGTCTTTATTTGAACACAAACAATTTTCAGTTTTCCTTTTTACATTACGTTGTATTATCAATTCCATAACTATCATACATATATATAGTTATGCCTCGTTTTTTTTTTTGACTCACTTCCTAAGTGATGAGGAGTTACCTCCCTTCCATGCAATGTCTGCATTACGTCACCCCATAAAGGAATGTATTTATTTTTATTTATTTAATTTTTATGTACATAAAAGTTATCCATGGACAGGTGTTTCTCAGTTTCCACCAGTCATAAGCATGGCTGACTTTGGCAAGAATCGAACCCACAACTACATTGTCTGTAGTCTGAAATCTTACCGATGGGCTACGACGCCGTGCCTGAAGTATGTACGATTTTTTATCGCCTAAGCTATATATGTAAAAATTAAATAAACCATTAGAGACGAGGTGAGGAACGTCAAACATGCACCTTTCTCATGTTGTTTTTAATGATCGAAAATTGAAAGATAAACATTCGTTGAAAACGCTGGTGAGGAGCGATGAACATCAAAACCTTTTGGTGTTGTACCAGTGAACGAATAACGAAGAAAAAAAGCCATTAGAGACGAGATGAGGAATGTCAAACATGCATCTTTCTCCACTTACAAGTTGGTAACCATGTCACGTGCCAGCTTGGTGAATCGCCAACAAATGCATGTGCAGCAGATTCAAGGTGGCTTCAATTACGGCATCCCATCAAATCATCACATCTGTGGTAGGGTCTGTAAAAGTCTAGCAGGCCTAACAAAGCGATATCCGCGCCTCTCACCGGGAGGTTTTACACTAGTATCGGGTTGATGCGCAAAAAGTGGTCATGTTTGAAACAAGTAGACAGCCACCATATATATATATATATATATATATATATATAGTGGTAACATTTTAAAATGCTTAACGTAATGCGATGTTGTGCCACTCCAGTATCGCTGAATTTAAATCGTCAACGACTTTCCTGGAACAATGCGAAAAAAGTTCTTTTTAGAAAATTCTTTTTTCTCCAACTGTTTTGTTCATTTGCGTTTGACACCTGAGGATGATTTGACGAAGAATCGAAAACGTTTGTGAAACCTATGGAACATTTATTAATTTTTTGATTTTAATACAAAAAAGACCATCAGAAAAATTGAAAAAATAAAAAAAGGTATAATTAAACAGACGAATTCTGTTATTTTTAACAATGTTTACATAAATAAATATATATATATATTAGAAGAATACCTGTCCAAGGACGGATAAAATGAATTCCCCAAACAGAACAGTTTTGCACCACTTTTATGAACCCTTACAAAGATTAAAAGCAAGATATAATGATACTAAACCTTATGTCTAGAATCCTTATTCCAATTTGGATACAAATCCAATACATGATTTTGATTCTTAATTCTAAATGTCTAAAATTTAAGGCAGTCTTAAAAAGTAATTAAAATTCAAGGAATCTTGTTTCATTGGTGTCTGATGACTATGGATCAAATTTAATGCAAATCTGAAATATTTTAATTTTCAAATGGAAGGTTGTACCCATATTATGTCTCTGAAAACCCCTTTAAAAATACTCAAAGACAAAAAAAAATCTGAAATTTGGGAAATATTTATTAATTGATGTCTAATACCTATTGTCAAAATTTCACAAAAATCGAAGGTATCTTAATTTTTATAAAGAGCTTACACCCCCCTTGCATAAAACTAAATATAGCCCACATTACCAACCCTTACACCTAGAAGATGTGTTCCAAAATCCATAATGATTGGTTAATTAATTTAGGAGTTAATCCTGTATCTAAAAACACATCCTTTCTATTATATATATACTAGTTGGCTATCATTATCACTTCAAAGTTCGCTACTTGAAACCAAAATTTTAAATAATAAACATTGCATTCATAAGTTTATTTTAAACAGGAGACAGATACTTTTGCATTTATTCAATTAAATAGATAAATATTAGCATTTATTCATATAAATAGATATTAACATTTTGGTCACTTTGATAAAAATTTATTTATCTTTTAATTAAGACCGTAAAGAAATGAAAAGAAAGAAATCAATTCGCCTGAGTGATAGGGTGTGTGTGGGGGGGGAACTTTTTTTTTTTTTTTTTTTAAACAATTTTTTCATTGAATTTTTAAATTCAATGAAACAAGAAAATGCAGCGTCAATAATGGGAAAGATAGAGCAAGCAGCCAGTCACCCTCTCCGAACGCTTACTTATGTCTTGTAACTCTTGCTTTCTAGTTAGTTGTATTTAAATTACCTCCCTTGAAAAGTATCAACAAATATTTTAAGAAAGATTTAATAATTTATGCTTTTTTTTTTATTAAATCACTGTAATTAATTATTGTTTATATCGACAAAACTACTGCATGTATATGTATGGAAAATATGACAATAAAATTACAAATGAATAGCACCAAACATTGATTGATTATGAACTCTTTAACAAATAGTTTTGCAAATTAGGCATTCAAATATCTGTCTTAGGGTCTTTCGTCTGTACTATATATACAGTATTTCAAAATACTATGTTGTGTTATTGATTTAAATAACAGTAACCCATTTTGATGGTTACATTGGAGTGATAAATAAAAAAAACTTTCACATTTATTCATATATATATATATATATATATATATATATATATATATATATATATATATATATGTGTCACTTTTAATAGTAAAAAATGTAAGAAACTGTTACTGTGCATATACGTTAATCTGTCTCAAATTTCAATTCAGCTCTTTTGCTGGTTTTCCTTATAAGATATACTTTATCGAATGAATGTTGAAAATTCATTAAAGCTGTATAATTCTTTGATTTTTGGTGATTAAAAAAATATATACATATATTAATTTCCTTGTAGGAGTCCCATGTTATAGATGCAGGTAAAGCCTATGAGCCGCTAGCAGGGATCGGGTTATCACTGACACTGCTGCTAATCGATCCATGATCTCAATAACGAGTAGTTTTTTTTTTTTTACAAAAAGAAAAAAGAAAAACATAAAGACAAAAAAAATCTAACTTTAAAATCAACTTTTTAACTGCCAGAAATATAGATAGTTGCATGTAAGTAATTTTCTGGATAACAATCTGATATTATAGTTATATTCATGTAGGTAGAAAATGTATTTATACATGTATGTGTGAATAAACAATATATAACAATATATACAGGGATTGTATTCAAGTGACAACACTAGAATGTAGAAAGGAAAACATAAAAATAAGACAAGCAAATGTGTGACTTAATTGGAAACATGTAAAAGAAAAAAAGAAAATGATCTTTTTTTAAGGTAGAAATGCTTGATTAAGGAAAACTCTTTCTGTTATGACGTCCTCCTTTCGACAAATGCTGTCCATCCAGCCGATAAAGGGAAAAGACTTTTTGCCACCCAGCATGCAATGTTTTTAAGAGAGGTCAAGTTTCAATCGAATCCTGTAGATAGTCAGTCAATGTTCTAATGTCCATGAAATGCAATAATACTGAACAAAATTCTAAACGACAGAAATAAAATTTAATTAGCGTTTTTTCTGACAAATTAGTGCTGAAGAAATATTTTTATGTGGTCGGTCTAGCACACTGGATGTTAACCAAGGAAAACACAAATTTAAGACATTTTTACAGTTTTACTATTTTTTAAATTTTTTTTTTTTAACTTAGTTCACTCTAAACAAGGCAAGTTGACACTGTAGACGTAAGGGGCTACTGAGAATTAGGGTGAAAGTTTAGGGGCTCATCCTAAGTTGGGAGCTGTGCAGTGAGATGCCTGTTCACATTAGTTTTAAATTTCTGCATGTTGGTACAGTCAGGGAAACAGGGAGTAGGGAGGGGGTTCCAAATGCCAGCAGCTCGAAGAAAGAAGCTATTGGAGTAGAAGATACACAATATTATTATTATTAAAAGAAATTGTTATCGTCGTGAAATAATGATGTTTCATCATTTCTAGAGGAAAAATGACAAATTATCAGAACAATCTGATTCTGTCATCATTTCTAGAAGAAAAATGATAAATTATCAGAACAATCTGATTCTGTCATCATTTCTAGAAGAAAAATGATAAATTATCAGAATGATCTGATTCTGTCATCATTTCTAGAAGAAAAATGATAAATTATCAGAACAATCTGATTCTGTCATCATTTCTAGAAGAAAAATGATAAATTATCAGAACAATCTAATTCTGTCATCATTTCTAGAAGAAAAATGATAAATTATCAGAATGATCTGATTCTGTCATCATTTCTAGAAGAAAAATGATAAATTATCAGAACAATCTAATTCTGTCATCATTTCTAGAAGAAAAATGATAAATTATCAGAACGATCTGATTCTGTCATCATTTCTAGAAGAAAAATGATAAATTATCAGAACGATCTGATTCTGTCATCATTTCTAGAAGAAAAATAATAAATTATCAGAATGATCTAATTCTGTCATCATTTCTAGAAGAAAAATAATAAATTATCAGAATGATCTAATTCTGTCATCATTTCTAGAAGAAAAATGATAAATTATCAGAACAATCTAATTCTGTCATCATTTCTAGAAGAAAAATAATAAATTATCAGAATGATCTAATTCTGTCATCATTTCAAAAAATAACACTTTCCAGTTTTTTTTTTTATAGAAATGGCTCAAGACAAGGCATGAAGCCACTTTATGTAAGGAGCTAAAAAAAAAAAATACTACTTCAAGGTCAAAAACTGGCCTACGATAAGTGTTAGATGGATAGATTCTGACCCAGAAAACAGTAATTCTTCCCCCTTTGTCAGAAACATCGCTCATGGAATGTGAGGACTAAAGGAGCGAGAGTTACGAGGCTGCCGAAAGTAAACCCAAAGTCCGCTTTTTACTCTCCTTTATTGCCTAAACCTAACCGGGCTGGAGAAAGTTCTCCAAAGCCCAATGACTAGCAGAATGCATACCAATATGAGAGGACCCATAAAAATAAGCAACTGGGCGTCACTGATGATCGAAAAGGAAATTTTTCATTGAGAGATGTTCCTTGCTCTGGCCGGCCAAAGATGATCGACATTGATCAAATGAAAGCTGTAATTGAACAAGATTGCCATTTGACAACCAGACGAATCACTGACATTCTCAAGATTTCCAAATCGAGTGTGGAAAATGAATTGCATTAATATCCACTTAAAAAAACGAACAAACTTTTTAGCCAGCTTAATATTAGTCCCGAAATAACAACTTCATTCTCAGTTAGCGATGTTTGTGGTGAATTGGTTGGAAAATATTCTCTCAGCATAATATCAAACAAGGTGGTGAGAGTCAGCAGTCTGATTAGCTTGAGAGGAGATCTTTTGTAACACGTCCATCTGTCAACATTCATGTTGTCTCAGTTATTGCAAAGCCCATTCAAACTGCCTTTTCTCACACCTATCATTGACCTTCTATCTGACCCTGCGCATAGATCATCTGTAACCTCTCAGTCATGTATTCTTTTGGCTTGTCCTTGAATTCTTCCAAAAACACCCAAAGGAAAAAACGAATTTATCAAAATTAGCTTGCTTTAGTTATATCTTTCAGTTCGGAATGCAAATAAAATATTCTTTCTCAGTTTGTGATTTTTATGGTAAGTTGGTTGGAAAAAAATGCTCTTGATGGAAAAGGATTCTCTCAGCATAATATCAAACAAGGTAGTGAGAGTTGGCTGGCCGGCAGTTCAATTAGCCTCAGGTGAAAACTTTTGTTATACGTCCGTCTATGTCGACATTCGTATTCTCTTTGATCTTGTGGTTGCGAATCCCAATGAAACTCTTTTCTCACATCTGCAGACATACCTGTCATTGGCTTTCTGTGCGCATCGATAATCTGTAACCCTAACCCTGGCCATGTATTCTTTTGGCTTGTCCTTGAATTCCTCCAATGACAAAGATATGACAAAAGGGAAAATAAAAATTATCTAAAATTAGAAAACATATCCGACATTCAATACATTACACCTTATATATCACATGGTTTAGTATCTTTTAAATGTTTTACTTGTATATCAGTCGTAAATAGTCTCTGCGGATTGTACTTTACAACCGTCAGTTAAGTTCAGAAACTTATCTTTTTACTTTAATTCATCCCAAACACGACACATTGCCACTGAGATGTAAGGAGCTACCGTGAATAGGGGCCATATTTAAGGGGGGGGGGCCTCCTAAGTGAGGAGTTATGCAGCGAGATGTTTGTTCACATTATATTTAAATTTCTGCATGTTGGTTCAGTCGAGGAAATGAAGAGCAGGGAAGGAATTCCAAAGTCTAGCAGTTCAGGGAAAGAAGCTATTAGAGAAAAAAACCCTCCGGCATCTGGGGACCTCTACGGTGAAGGGGTGGGATTTAGCAGATTGTCGAGTTGGTCAGGGGGTATTTATGTCGAGGGGGGGGGGGGCACCAGTGTAGCAGTGTGGCACCTATTAGATTAGAGCCTCTTTTTTGGACCATGTCTGATAGATAGAGACTAGTTGTTGGTGCATCAACCCAGATGTGACAACGATGCGCCATGCATGGGCGAACGGTGGCTTTGTAGAGATATAGGATACAGGCACATGCGCACGGTTTCCTAGCATGGTATGGGTCCTGTTGTATTGGCGTTAAGAGCTGCTACTTCTCCCAACAATTCTAGATTTAAGGAGTTGGCTGGAAGGAATTATTCTTAGAAATTTTTATTCTTGGAATTTTGAATTTTCCCATTAGATGTGATGAAACATCCGTATTCGGAGAGCATAATTAGATGATTACAAACAGAATGTTGTACGGAAACAAACATTGTTCAGATTCTGCTTAGAATTAACGATGATATCAGTCAATAAAGAAAGGATAGATTGATCGGGTAGAAAATGGAGGTCAGCTTTGAACGAACAAAAGAAAAAAGGGGTCACCTGTTTTAAATACATCTTTTTCTGTTCTTGTTGCTGCTGCTGCTGTTGTTGTTGCTGCTGTTGCTGTTGTTGCTGCTGCTGATGGTGAGGTTGTTGCTGCTGCTGCTGCTGTTGTTGTTGCTGCTGCTGCTGCTGCAGGAAAATTGACTGCTGCTGCTGTTGCAACAAGGGATGTTGAAGAGGGAGAGGTGCAGATTGGGTCCGGCCTAATGGACGATGCCTGTGACACGAACAAAATGGAAATAATATTAAATGTTGTTGGGGCGGGATGATTAAGAAATAAAAATAAAACAAAGATTTAAATGACCTGAATTTTACACGTTCGTTTACATATGTAAATAAATAAAAAAAACCTATTGTTCAAATTAACAACATCTGATAACTATAAAATCTCTTTGCCTCTCGGTGAGTTTATGTTTGAAATAGGGAGTAAAAGGTGGCAATGGTTGTACCAACAAACTCACAAGCACATTGTTATAAAGATGGAATAGCTATTTTTCCAAATAATAAAAACCTAAGCGAAATACATTATTTTCTTGCAAAGAACATGGTAGAAAGAAGATGAAGATCAATTGGCTAATCATAATGAAATATCGATATGCTAGATATATTGCGATTTGGGGCTGACTTTTTAAAGTTCAACCAACTTAATTTTATATATTAGTAATTGCAAAAAAAAAAAAGAAAAAAAAGAATTTCATTTTGAGTTTTCTATTGACAGCCTGGATTGGGGGTTAAAATTTACCAAAAAAATGTTTGTTAATCCAAACAGCATCTGCAACTTGTATGTAAGATATTTTGCTACCAATGTTTGTGAATGTAATGTTGCGTTTTGCTACCAATGTTTGTGAATGTAATGTTGCATTTTGCTACCAATGTT
This sequence comes from Sepiola atlantica, assembly GCA_963556195.1. Taxonomy (NCBI): domain Eukaryota; kingdom Metazoa; phylum Mollusca; class Cephalopoda; order Sepiida; family Sepiolidae; genus Sepiola; species Sepiola atlantica. Next base: position 16,302,703 of record OY744542.1, on the reverse strand, counting down.
TGTGAATGTAATGTTGCATTTTGCTACCAATGTTTGTGAATGTAATGTTGCATTTTGCTACCAATGTTTGTGAATGTAATGTTGCATTTTGCTACCAATGTTTGTGAATGTAATGTTGCATTTTGCTACCAATGTTTGTGAATGTAATGTTGCATTTTGCTACCAATGTTTGTGAATGTAATGTTGCATTTTGCTACCAATGTTTGTGAATGTAATGTTGCATTTTGCTACCAATGTTTGTGAATGTAATGTTGCATTTTTCTACCAATGTTTGTGAATGTAATGTTGCATTTTGCTACCAATGTTTGTGAATGTAATGTTGCATTTTGCTACCAATGTTTGTGAATGTAATGTTGCATTTTGTTACCAATGTTTGTGAATGTAATGTTGCATTTTGTTACCAATGTTTGTGAATGTAATGTTGCATTTTGCTACCAATGTTTGTGAATGTAATGTTGCATTTTGCTACCAATGTTTGTGAATGTAATGTTGCATTTTGCTACCAATGTTTGTGAATGTAATGTTGCATTTTGCTACCAATGTTTGTGAATGTAATGTTGCATTTTTCTACCAATGTTTGTGAATATAATGTTGCATTTTGTTACCAATGTTTGTGAATGTAATGTTGCATTTTGCTACCAATGTTTGTGAATGTAATGTTGCATTTTGCTACCAATGTTTGTGAATGTAATGTTGCATTTTGCTACCAATGTTTGTGAATGTAATGTTGCATTTTGCTACCAATGTTTGTGAATGTAATGTTGCATTTTGCTACCAATGTTTGTGAATGTAATGTTGCATTTTGTTACCAATGTTTGTGAATGTAATGTTGCATTTTGTTACCAATGTTTGTGAATGTAATGTTGCATTTTTCTACCAATGTTTGTGAATGTAATGTTGCATTTTGCTACCAATGTTTGTGAATGTAATGTTGCATTTTGCTACCAATGTTTGTGAATGTAATGTTGCATTTTGCTACCAATGTTTGTGAATGTAATGTTGCATTTTGTTACCAATGTTTGTGAATGTAATGTTGCATTTTGTTACCAATGTTTGTGAATGTAATGTTGCATTTTGCTACCAATGTTTGTGAATGTAATGTTGCATTTTTCTACCAATGTTTGTGAATGTAATGTTGCATTTTGCTACCAATGTTTGTGAATGTAATGTTGCATTTTGCTACCAATGTTTGTGAATGTAATGTTGCATTTTGTTACCAATGTTTGTGAATGTAATGTTGCATTTTGTTACCAATGTTTGTGAATGTAATGTTGCATTTTGCTACCAATGTTTGTGAATGTAATGTTGCATTTTGCTACCAATGTTTGTGAATGTAATGTTGCATTTTGCTACCAATGTTTGTGAATGTAATGTTGCATTTTGTTACCAATGTTTGTGAATGTAATGTTGCATTTTGCTACCAATGTTTGTGAATATAATGTTGCATTTTGTTACCAATGTTTGTGAATGTAATGTTGCATTTTGCTACCAATGTTTGTGAATGTAATGTTGCATTTTGCTACCAATGTTTGTGAATGTAATGTTGCATTTTGCTACCAATGTTTGTGAATGTAATGTTGCATTTTGCTACCAATGTTTGTGAATGTAATGTTGCATTTTGCTACCAATGTTTGTGAATGTAATGTTGCATTTTGTTACCAATGTTTGTGAATGTAATGTTGCATTTTGTTACCAATGTTTGTGAATGTAATGTTGCATTTTTCTACCAATGTTTGTGAATGTAATGTTGCATTTTGCTACCAATGTTTGTGAATGTAATGTTGCATTTTGCTACCAATGTTTGTGAATGTAATGTTGCATTTTGCTACCAATGTTTGTGAATGTAATGTTGCATTTTGCTACCAATGTTTGTGAATGTAATGTTGCATTTTGCTACCAATGTTTGTGAATGTAATGTTGCATTTTGCTCCCAATGTTTGTGAATGTAATGTTGCATAATTGGGGGTGATTGACCTCTTTCTCCTCCTCCTACCAACTGTGAGGATTCTGTTCACCACAACTCCAACTACAATTGGGGAGAAGGCAAACTGTCCACCTTTCCCCTGGCCACTGTGAGCGACTAAACCATAGTAAATGACGTTAGAACTGGAAGAGGAATGAATTTGCTTCCTCTCTCTCTCTCTCTCTCTTTTGTTGCATCTTTTCTGAGGCAGACATGCCTCGGAGGTCGGAAAGCATGCTCTTTTTCCAGCTCCATCGGGGAGAAAGTTATGGATATTTTTTAACCACCATGGTTCACTACTTTCCTTTTTTGGAAATATAAACAAATATGTGAACCGTACAAAATGTGTTGTTGTCTCTTGATAAACATTTGTTCCAGGTCGACATGCGTATGATCCTAATTCAAGATGGTTGCCCGGAAGAATCAAACAACTACTAGACAACCAGTGATGATGATGATGATGATTATCATGATAATTATCATCATCATCAGACGAGCATAGAGCCACCTTGCGCTTGGCTATTCTCAACTATGCAGTATCAGAATCAGAGACAATTACTAATTTTTTTGTTTTTTTCATTTAGTTAAAATTTGAAGCACATTTATTTTTTATTGTTTGGTTTGTAGCAGTTATAACTAATTAAGATCTATTTTCTTTCTCACTTGCATGTAATCACTCGGAGTTCTCATGACCTCAGAGGAAGATTAAATCAGGACAGTATAGGGAGATGTGTACAGAACAGAAGACCGATGGTTAGTAGATGTAGAACAGTTGAGGTAACCGGTTCAGTTCACAGGGAAAGGTCAAAGAAAACATGGGAGGAAGTGATAAAAATGGACCTGAGAGAAAGAGGGATAAATAAAGACGTGGCCAGAGATAAGTTAGTTTGGAAGTCAATTTCTTAAAGCCGTCCACCGCATGCCAGCATGTAAAATGGATGTTAAACTGCATATGTTGATGATGATGATGATGAGTATGATGATGATAAAATGTACGCAATTTTTAATAAATGTATTTTGTTCTAAATATAGAAACCAGACAAACAGAGAGACAAAGGACAGACACAGAATAGCCATTTTGTAGATTGCAATTACCTCAAACGGGCATGTGCTGCCTGGGCATCTGTTATACCCGGGCTTACAGAGCCTGGAATGGAGTAGGGACTAACGAGCGGTGATGGAAGTTTTCCTGTGCAATTCTCTTCAAATGACTTCACCTGTGCCGGAGACAGGTAAGTTCCTTGATTTGGAGAGAATTCTCCATCGATTACTGCAAGTAAATAAAGAAGAAAAAGGTAAAAAGTTGCATTCCACAAATTTTCAGATTTCGTCGATTAGGATTCAATTTGGGTAGAAAGAGCAAATCACACTGGACATTTTTTGGAGAAAAGATTTTTTTAAACTAAACACAAATAGATTTTTTTCTAATAGAATAATATACTTTTGCAAAAAATTTTTTTTTTTAAACTAATGAGTCACTACTTATCAAGGCATAAAAGCCACTCAAGGATAATGGTTAATGAGATGGATAGATTGACATACTATGCGAGGATTGAAAATCTCCACATAGCATCCACTCAAAACAGCTGACCCAGAAAACAGCAATTTTTCCTCTTTTGAGGTGACGAGGCTGCTAAAAGTAAATTCAAGGCACTTTTTACTCTCAATTCAGTTAAACATAGTATTAGTGCAAATAATTGTAAGAATAAACTGCATGAATTAACAATCCAATCTATATTTATGAAGTTAGGTATGTGTATTTGTATATATATATATATATATATATTCATACATATATATATATCCCAATTATTACCAGGAGTAAGGTCTATGATAGCTGCATAAAACGCATGACGTTGTATGTCAGTGAGTGTTGACCCCCTCACTTGCTTGACTCCAGAGAAATGACAGGGCAATGATTAGGTGGATATGCAATGTAAAGCCGGACCAGATCCAGAACATTAGGTCAGACACTCTACTTGAGAAAGTGGTCATTTTAAAACTTGATGTCCTAATAAGGGTAAACCGTCTTCACTGGTTCGGGCATGTTGAAAGAAGCAAGGAATATATCAGCAGATGCAGCGACCTCAGGCTGAACAGCAAAAAGAAAGCTGGGCACCCTAAGAAGACATGGAAAGAAACCATCAGAAAAGACCGTAAATAGTGGCAAATGGACGCAGCCAATCCCCATAATCGTGATCGCAGGAGACTTAGCATAAGGACAGCCAAACAACGAACATAGATGATAAACCTGGATAGTGAGTGAGTGAGTACAGAATAATTTCCTAAACTAATAAACGGATCATTATCAATTTTGGAATATATATTTGTTAAATGAAAATATTTTCATCTAGAAAACATTAAAAGAGAAGTAACTCTTTCCCCTTGGTTATCCCCCTTGCCATAAAGATATTTGGAGAGTAGAGTTATGTCCCTTGCACATTCCAGACATTTTGGATTAACACGTGTCACAGAGCTGAGTAATTCTTTCTTCATTAGTAAATAGAGAATAAATATTGATTGTCGATTTATACAGGAGAGTTTTATTCAATTCTTTCTTTTATATTCGTCCCATATCGCACAAATACCACCACTATGCATCAATATTCTAAAAAATATGTTTAGTAACATACACATATTACTTTTTTTCTAACTGTAAACATTATAGAGGGTGCATAGTCAGGAAGCAGGTATCTTCAGACAGCCTGATCTGGTAGCATCAGCGGCAATCTGAAGGCTCCCTTTTCTTTGACTATTTCACCGAAATGTATAGGAGGGCACCACTCCTTTCCCTGGATTGCTCCACTTACCTGATAATGCTGAATATTTTACCATTTTTTTTAGTTTTGGTATGACTGGACTGAGGATTGAACCCTAGTCTGCTGGCCCATTAGCGAATACCCTAACCATCATGCCAAATGGGCCGGTTCCAAACATTTTCTATTAATTACTCTATTAGAAAAAATATCTTATTGTTTTGGAGATTTAGGTTTTGAAATCTGCCTTTAGTGTGAGGAGAGATTTACAAAAAAAATGACAGCATTTTTTTTTTTAAACTTGATTAGTTAATTTGTTCCAGAAATATATTACTTTATTAGAAAAAAAAAATAGAAATCTAAAAACAAAAACAAAACTTTTACCAAATGCAATAAAATTTAATTTTCTATCAATCTGTATAAGTTTAAAGTTATACAACTGTTTTAAATTTTTTTTAAATTTCAATGTAAGATTTTGTCAACACCTATCTTTCAGATACAATCCAACATGGCTAACACCATCTCTGGTGTTGGTGGTGCTTCATTCCTTCAAGTATAGTAAAAAAAAAAAAAAAAATGACAAATTACAACTAACCCTAAGTTTGCTAAAATCTTTGAATCCTTAATCAATCTAGCGATAGTCTGGCACTTAGTTAATGTTAAACTTCTTTCTGACCGCCAGTATGGATTTAGACAAGCACAATCTACTGCGGATATCCTAACGGTCATCTCTGAACGCATATATCATACACTGGACACGGCAGGAGAAGCTAGGGCAGTAGCACTTGATATATCCAAGGCCTTTGACAAGGTATGGTATAAAGGGCTTCTCCTGAAAATATGCTCATATGGTATTACTGGGCAAATATTTAATATAATTAGATCCTTCCTAACAAAGAGAAAGATCCAGGTTGTCCTCGATGGCCATTCATCTAAGCAACATGACACAGATGCTGGTGTACCCCAGGGATCTATCCTTGGACCTTTATTGTTCCTGATTTTCATAAACGACCATCCCTGATGACATTGAGTCTGAGATAGGTATGTTTACTGACGACACCACGCTTTACTCTCTTGATGTTGGCAAAACAGACGCAATCATATCCAAGGCAATGACTGAATCCTTAGAAAGTGACCTCCAGGCTGTAGTGGATTGGGGTCATAAATGGTTGGTAACTTTTAATGCCACAACGACAAAGCTCCTTTTCATTCAATAACTACAAGAAACCTCTTCAACCACTGACTGTCATGGCAAATAACACCCTACCTGAGAGTTCAACATTCAAACTCCTCGGCCTAACATTCACAGGCAACATGAATTGGAACAAATACATTGAAGACATTGCCAAGGCTGCTGCAAAAAAGGTGGGCTCTCTCTACCGTGCTAGTAAACTTCTCAAACCTGGCAGTATCCTATATCTCTACAAAGCCACCATCCGCCCAGGCATGGACTATTGTTGTCACATCTGGGCTGGTGCATCATCTACTAGTCCAAAAAAGAGTCGCCAACTTAATAGGTCCCTCACTATTCACCAAGCTTCAGGTCCTGTCCCATCGTCGCAATGTTGCATCCTTGTGCTGGTTTTACAAATACTTTAATGGATTATGCTCCGATGAATTGGCTGCTCTGGTGCCCCCTCGATGTAAATACACTAGACCAACTCGATAATCAGCTAAATCCCATCCATTCACTGTGGAGGTCCCCAGATGCAGAAGAGCCTTATACTCCAATAGCTTCTTTCCTTGTGCTGCCAGCCTCTGGAACTCCCTCCCTGCCATCTGTTTTCCCGACTGTACTGACATGCAGAGGTTTAAAACTAATGTAAACAGACATCTCGCTACACAGCTCCCAATTTAGGATGACACCCTAAACCTACACCCTAATTCTCAATAGCTCTTTGGGGTGAATTATGTTAAAAAAAAAAAGAAGTTCATGGCAAGCCCCCCTGGACTTAGGGTAAGTCGTTTCTTTTTACACTATCTTTTAAGTCCGATTGACTGGTGTTAGGATAAGTGAAATTAATAATAGCAAATTCAGAGCTAATAAATCTTGCAATCAGTTTTTACACTTTAAAATCATACAGATTTGTGGAAAATAAAATTTTAATGCATTTTGTAAAAGTTATTTCTTGTAGATATATTTAAAAAAATTTCTTCAGTTGTTAACTATACTGCATGCTTACCAAAAAATATAATTCTTTTTCTTATGCGTTAATTCCGAACTATGGCAGGGTCCGCAAGAACTAAAAAATCTAATTGTGTGGTAGATTCAGTTTGATACAAACTATTCGGGGGAAAAACTCGAAAGATGTTCTCTCGCCAAGAATTTAGGCAAATATTACTGATAGATTAAGTGGTTTGTAAATGAAACGAAAGAGACGCATGAGCGAAGGCGAATCGATATGAATTGCTTCGAGCCGAACGGAGAAGAATTGGATATGTCATGCGCTATTAATCAAGGTCAGGTTTTGTGATTTCATTGAACGGTTAACCACTTCGTTCCTATCAAACAAATTGGATCTGGTCAAAAACATTTCGATCAAAGAAATAAAATCGTATCAAATGTTGTGAACGCTCGCAGGTGAAAGTGATGGCATACAAACAAGAAATGTTATCACCAACGAAACAAATGATTTATTAACAGAAAAGACAAGACGACGCAATTGAAAACAAAATAATATCCTGTCCGGTAGACAAAGCTGCCGGTGATGCCATGGGAGATATTACTGCCATAGTCACCAAAACTGTTAGCACCCCTGATTGGCAGCTGATTAGGACAAGATATAGCATGTGCAATCGCACGTTGTATGAAGAAAAAAAAGGGGTAACTATTCCTAAAATTACTTACCTTGGCGCGAGGGGTAATATGGCAGAGTGTTTGGTAAAATGTGACTGGCCAGTGGCAGGTTGTACCGGGCAGCATTCATGGCAGCTTCTGTCATCCCTGACGATGGACTACTGTTACTGCTGCTGCCCTGAAAACAAAACAAAAGTGTTTTTTTTTTGTAGATATTTTGACGACTGATAATACCGGACAACACAAATTTATATTCTGGCTGGAATTCGTTTTGGTCCTGATTATGTCTAATGAATTCTATAATGATGTCTACAATGAATTCTATAATGATGTCTACACAGAACATGAGATAAGATAACTGGTAAAAGAAAGACGATATGGTTACAATAAGCAATTTAATACTAAAATACAAGAGGAATGAAATGCACTGAAAATAAGATGATGAGAAACAAAAGCTTCCACATCGTACGTAACATTTAACACATATATTTACGTTGGTCAACAGTTCAAAGTTCAATCAGCACTTATCTGTTTAGATATATTGTTTAACTCAACCTGAATTTGCCCAAATAAATTATGCATAAACGCGTGTAAACCTTTCATCCAACAGGACACAACATCATCTTTCTTACTCAATCATCTCTTTCTTTTCTGCATATTTCCTCACAATATCGTGCTTCAAAAACTAATTCTTGACTCTCCAAACATCACGCTTAAAAACTATATTATTGTCTCTTCCAGTTTCACTTTTTCTTTTCTCTTCTTTTGTCACACCGTACTCTCGCTTCTCCCCCTCCTACTACTGTTCTGTTAAGCCAAGCCGGTGAGCAAAAAAGAAAAAGAAACAACCAACCAAGACAGGCACTTACAGCAAAACACAGCATGGCCTTTCTCCTTCGCCTGCCTGGTGATGTTAAGAAAGACAGAGAAAGAAGCAGAAAGCATAATATGCTGTCATTGGTTTAACTTCCTTCTCTCTTTCCTTGTCCAAGTAGCATCGCATTCGCACGCATTACAGCGTCATTGTTTATCTATATTCAAAGATTTTTTTTGTTTTGTTTGTTTTTATATTATTCTGTTTCAAACCCAATCGTCTTATATTCTTCTTCTGAAATTCTTTATGTGCATGTTACATTCGCTCACTCCGTCACAATATCTTCAAGCTGTTTATCATAAACAATTTTAAAAAAGCTAGTGTGATTTCACTTGAACACTTGCATTTATTAAGACGTTCCAAGCCTTTCAAGAACTAGTAATAAATAAAAGATATGCACACACAAAAGAAAAAGAAACGATCATTCGTTTACTTACAGTGGAGGTGGGAGGTCTCCCGAGAGAGATGTTTGGCATGGAGGGTGATGTGTACAAACTAAAGTCTGTTCCTTGTTGAGCAATACATGTTTTATAGAGCTGAAAAAGAAAAACAATAACATTCATGACTTAATATATAAAATGAAGTTGGTCTGTTCTCTATACAAATGAATATGGCTGCACCAAATAGCGATTAAAGTGGTGAATCAGTTGTAACTTTGCAATTTATCATTCAATAATATTGCACTTTTTGAAGAATCCAAGACTTGACCATCAAAACATGGTTCAATGGATAAGGTTGTTAAGAAATAATCAGTTTTAAGTGACAGTCTTCTGGAGGTTGAACGTTTAATCCTCTCTACAGGCGAAAATAAAAATGACTAAAATAAAAATTACTTTACACTTCTACCCGATCATGGCTGACGGAACAAGAACAATCTACCCCCGTGGATTAAATAAAAGGTTCAGTTCGAAATTCTGTATATATTCCACAAGTTCGACATAAAAATTTTTTTTTTGATTTCGACAAGATACACCTGAAGAAGGTCGGAGGTTATATCAGCCAAAAACATGAAAATAACATCCCAGATGAGAACAGTCCGAAAATCAAAATAATATTTTTATTGCAACTAACAAATAATAATTACAAAATTCTTAGTAAACAAACAGTGGAGTTTTCTAGTGGAAATATTAATTGATTAAGTTTAATTTATTATGGAATAATGAATTTAAAGAAATTATTTAATTTAAAAGGTTATATATTTCATATTGGGGTGACAGTCAACCCCAGAACATGTTTTGATAATAAATAACTACCAGAAAAGGTCATAACTTCAGTGAGTTATCAAAACAACAAAGAGGAAGATTTGTGTTTACAAATTAAATATGACACTGATTGACTCCCTGTATAATGACAATGATAAAATTATTTAATTTAAAAGGTTATATATTTCATATTGGGGTGACAGTTAACGAATTGAATTTGACTCCGATTGATTCCCTGTATCATGATAATGAAAGAAGCTTCTTTTGAGACTTGAGTTAGCATCGTTGGAAGGGTTGTCTTTTTACTGCTTTATAATTAGACTATGAAGATTAACTCATTTGTCATTCAAATCTAATCATTAAGCTTTTATAACATACTAGACCACCCATGACCCATTGGGTCAATATATTTTATATATATTATGAAATATATAATTTATTAGTTCTGATTACCTCAGAGGAAGATTAAATCTGGACAGTATAGAGAGATGTTTGCAGAACAGTAAACATTGTTGAAAGCATAGACGAGAGTTCTTGGGTTAGTAGATGCAGAACAGTTGAGGTAGCAGGGTTAGTTCCGAGGGGAAAGCAAATAGGAAACATAGGAGGAAATGATAAAAATGGACCTGAGGGTAAAGAGGGATGAATAAAAATTTGGCCAGAGATAGGTTAGTTTGGAAGTCAATCTCTTAAAGTCGTTCATGTAAAACAGATGTTAAACAGAATATGATGATGATGATGATGACGATTCCTTAACTTTGACATTGGTTGATGATCATGTTTTGAAAAGTATTTACTTGACAAATTAATGTGGCATAAAAGATGAATGGTAGCTTTTAGCAACTTTTTGAAAAATTCAAGCTCATTTTGTGAAGCAATCTATTTTCAAGGAAATATATTTCTTTCTTGATAATCATTTGTTTTTTTATCCGCTTTTTTCGGTTTCTCTGATGATTTACATAATTTGCCTCCTCCCACTACTTGTCTCATCATTCACCATTTACATTATTCATCTGTTGTGACATCATCCAGGGTGCACAGTGACAAGCAAAAATCACAGAATTCTATTAGTATACTCAAAGAGTCATGGTTTATTTCGATAAAATATCAGAAAGAATACCCCTTTTTTATCTCTGGGTTGATGGATGACGTCATCATTTTGTGATCTAATCCACTGTGCACAGTTATCCCCATTTGTTTCAATGGATGACGACGTCATCCAGTGTGCATGAGGATAAACAAACAAGATCCACAGAGTTCCAGTTGTATAATGGACCGCCAGGGGGTCTGTGATTTGCGGACAAATACCAACTTCCTGGAAGTACATATCCCTTGATGAAGTAGAAGTGCTAGTGCTAAAAGTGTGCGATGGCATCAAACATTGATACTTTAACAAGAAAACATGTGCAACTGTGACGTCACATAACGAGAAACGGAAATGCCTTCTTTTGATGCGAATGCCTCAGCTAAACTATCTCACCCACTTATGGGCGAGATGTGGGTGTAAAAATGTCCAGATTGACGATCTGAGTTCACGCCTGGAGTTCATAAATCCGCAAGAATAAAATATCTAAAGTTCCTGAATCAACTTATGTATCGACCCACAAAGTACTTAAAAAATAAATAAAAAGTCAAATGTTAATAATAATAATAACTCAATGTCTGTGTGTGTGTTTGTGTGTGTTTGTGTGATGTTTGTGTACTCCCGATAGAAAGAAAGGTTAGAGAATCTACATAAAATCTAAAAGTGTGTTCTTATGTAAAATTTACTAGGGAAGACAATGGAAGTGTTTCCAAATCTCTGAGTAAACCCCTTAGGTATATATACAGGGTGGCCCAAAAGTAGGTTTAGAGTTATTAAACTATTTTTTATATGGTTGAAGTTACTTGCTAATTATAAGCAATATAAAATACTCCTCAGAGTATAGATCTAACCTTCATAAACAGCTATTTCCTTGCTGATTGTAATTTATTTTATTTCTGTAAAGCCAACTTTTTACTTGATGATATTTTTTTATTTCAGGGTTAATGGCGAACAATTTAAATCAAGAGAAAAGGAAATGGATATTAAAGCAATATGGGAAATCTGAAAATGCCGAGATGGTACGTACAGTATGGCAAGAAACTTTTGACACTTCTCCGCCTACACGACAAACAATTTATCGTCTAAGGAATAAATTTGATGAAACAGGTAAAACTTCAAATATTAAATGATAACTGTAAACCTACTTTTGGGCCATCCTGTATATATACATATATATATTGTATTTTGATGAAATTTATATCATGTGTCAAATTCTCCGGAGAAGACAATGGAAGTGGTCCCGAATCTTTACATTACTCTCTATGTGCCGAATATCCACGTGACCCATGGGGACAGAACCCCCTTAAAACTTCAAATGTGTATATGCGATTTAAATGAAATCTAAACCATATGTATAAGACACTAATCTAGAGAGTTTTCCAACATACCAACTTCTTCCGACTATATCTGAGGGTGAAAAAACAGTAAAAACAAAGAAAGTTATATGGTGTTATGACCATTGTGAAAAAGTACATAGTAATGCTCCATATTCAATCTCGGGCAACATCGGGGTTTCTTGCTAATAATAATAATACTTCCCTTTGCCCCAAAAAACTTCTACGGAGTATACTTTTACAAAATGCTATCTGCAGATAGTATAAAATTTAATCTTATAATAAAATAGTAACAGCAGCAAAATTTATTTACACAGATAACCCGGAAAAAGGAGGCCACACTGTGACCAAATGAAGTATTGGAATGAAGTTTGTGAAAGCAACACAAGAACAGATAATACATTTTGCTCGTAACGAGAAGGCGAAGGAGTTATTGATATATAAGGAGGATTCTTTAATTAACTACATGCCATTGATTTGGTCGAAGAACTAGTGACATTAATGTTATGGTTTTATCATGATATTATTTGATAGATCTCATCGCTATTCAGGAACTAAATGCGAAGATTTACAGATCTATAAAAGATTCTTAACAACATGTGAATTGTACAAGAAAAGCTTTAGCAACTGAAAGAATAATAAGAAAAGGTGGAACAGCTATATTTAATATCGAATTAATAAATCTGCTATCAAAATATCAGAAAAATATGTAATCATAGTCTAATAGTTTTTCATAAATAGAAATTAACTAAAAGAAACGAAACTGCGCAGTACTAAATGATTTTGTAGTTAATTAAAGAATCCTCCTTATATATCAATAACTCCTTCGCCTTCTCGTTACGAGCAAAATGTATTATCTGTTCTTGCGTTGTTTTTACGAACTTCATTCCAATATTTCATGAAGGACAAAATCAAATAATTTAGGTAATTTAACCAAAATTCTCTTCTATTAAGAAAGGACCCGGTGTAACTGGTGGCGGTTAGAGTATATAGATAGTAGCGAGTAAAAATGGATGCCACCTTCTTTTTAGTTAGTTTATTTAGGAGAGTCTGATAATTCGGAGAAAATATAATAAATATTGAAAGACGACGAAATGAATGCATAATTTCTGGAAACATGTATGATGGCTTAGCCTAATTGGGTGGCAGAAAAGATTAGCATATAAAGGTTTGGATTATTATCCTATTACGCAATTTTTCTGTTTTAATGCAAACAGGAAAAATCGATTTGTCTATATTATCATCATATTTAGTTTAATGTCTGTTTTAGTGGAGTGAACAATGGTTTGGCTGTGGTATGATGTATGTAGAGATGCAGTATTTATTAAGTGTAAATCCTCATCCTCGGTTTAACGTCCATTTTGCATGTTGGCATGTGTTGGATGGCTTTCAGAAATTTACTTCCAAACTAACCTACCTCTGTCATGTTTAACTTGATTTTCCTCTATCAACTGACTGCTATCTCAACTGCTCTACATCTACTAACCCAAGCACTCTCATCCATTGTTTCAACGTGACCAAACCAACAAAGTCTCCTGTTCTGCCCACATCTCTCTTATACTGTCCAGATTTAAAATCCTTGTTCACTAGGGATGAGGACAAGATGTATTCATACTTTCCCAATTCGTCCAAGTAACTGAATAAGTGTGTTCCAGTAACCATTAATCTCTCAGCACAAATCACCTACATAAACACAGCAGAACTCTGGGGGCCTCCTTAGTTTATTTTTGTTCTCTTACTTAAACCACTTCTCTGTCTACATCTAAGTAGGTAGGTAGGTATCCACTTTCTGATAGATAGGCCAGTGGCTGCTGTCAAGTGTCACTTTTTTTGTTTATGTATGTACCAGTATATAGGATGGTATCAGTTCTGTATATTACTAAATAAATAACTAGTTGTGTTTATCCGACGTTGCTACGAGTAAAAGAAAAAATGATTGATTGATTGATTCGTTTACAAAGAAATGGAAAATGTGTATTTAGATGTTTATTTTTGCAGAAGTCAAGGGAAATAACTCACGATATGATTACTGTATAAGAAAATTCGGTGAATAAAGTAAAATGTCTCTACTCTAAAGTTTTCTTTTCTGGAATAATTTTTTTTCAGAAATAAATAAAATATATCCGTGCCAATAACATAGTGTTACAACAATATCAACTCGAAATTGATATTGTCAGTTGACTGGCGATTTGGGCATGAAAAAAAAAACACCCTGTCAAAATCCTGTGTGTGCCTTTCTTCTTCATTAACCCACACTCTTTTACCACCAATAAAGATAAATCATTACATTTTTATATATCAGTGTGTTATCATTCTCTAAGCAGAGCAGAAATACAACAAACAGATATGGTGCATCTATTGTGTGAACTTGAATTAATTTGAAATAAAGTGGTTTGATCTCACTATTAATGCCAGAAATGAGCCCAACTTTCGTATTTATTCATTTAAATGCTGAAAATGTCAATGTTTACAATGAATAATCTTACCTCTTTTGACTGGAGGGATGTTAAACTTCCATTTGGAAGTGTACCAGTTGCTCCACCTGGTGGTGAATTTGGACCTGAGTCAGGGTTACTGTTACATATGGATGAATCTACTGGAGAAAAAAGAAAATGAACAAACAAGGTGATATTCTTAGAGATTCAGTTTTTTTTTTTAATAATGAAGAGAAAAGGAAATTGGTCCAATCACAGGAAACGAAAACAAAAAAAATCATGATTCACTTATCACAAGAGCCAAATATCTTATTATTATTATACTAAATTAAAGTTAATCAACATTTGTTTCCTTATGGCTTTTTTCCTATTAACTTTAACCCTCTGAGGCTGAATTTGTTTTTTGTAGAAAAATGATTTTTTTACACCTATTTTAAAAATGACTCTGTAAGCTGAACCTTTTATTATATATCCAAACAATGTATATTACATTTATAAAATTTTACTAATTTGCATTTTGTGATGGCGCCCATCTTGAATTTATAATGAGATGTACCATCTGTTTATGGAAAATTGTCACTTTCTCATGCACCGTAATTTATAATTAACTGAACAAGTCACCCATTTTTCTCAGCTATCTCTGTATTTTTATGTATTTCTCTTGCCCCTCTCACTCTATGTTGATCCAACCACTCTTTAATATTTCTTAATATCTGTTAGCATTTAGAGAGAGAGAGAGAGAGAGAGGGATTCTTTTTTCAGCATGTCTATCTTATTTACATGTGTGTCTGTACACACCACAAACACATACATAAATTAGATAAAAGTCTATTTTCAATATAATAATAAAAATAACACATATCAAATCCACTATCATTATAGTTTATTTATTGTATTATGTTTTAAATAAATCATTTTAAATTCTTATTTCCTAAGAATCGTTTTCATTTTTATTTCTTCATTGTTTGGCATCTCACCACTCAACCATTGACATCACAACAGATTGTTTTTAAAATTAAAATAAATATCAAATACGAAATGAAGCTACAATGGAAATGGTTTACAATTTCCAACAGAGAAAAAAAGAGGTGAAAAAAACAAAACAAAGTTTCCAAATAACTGTTACCACAAGCAAGAAAAGTTACTTTTATACCTATCTACCATTTTTTTTGCTTGTGTTTTGAAGTATTTTAAAGCACTTTTATTTACATGTTTTATCGCTGCCTTCTCAGTCTTGTAAACCCGCCAGATTAAAAAATGGTGCCGGATTTTAATCAAAGTCAAACATCGATGTCATAATCAAAAAATTAAGCAAAAATAAAGCTAATAATTGTAACCAATCGGTTGAAAATTTAATTTTCGATCGATCTGTATATTTTTATTAGCTGTAATTTTGTTTAATTTTCGATTTTTGATTTGTTCTATGACCTCAAGGTTTGACTTCGCTTAACATCCAGCACCATTTTTTAAATTTGGCGGGTTTACAAGATTAAGAAGGCAGCGATAAAACATGCAAATAAAAGTGCTTCAAAATACTTTAAAGCACGCAAAAAGAAAAATAGGCAGATAGGTAAAAAAAGTAATTATTTGTGGACTATTTGTTGTTTTCACTCTATTTTTCTGTTGGAAATTGTAAACCATGGCCGGTACAACATTAAAAATATTGACAACAAATACTTGCAGCTATAAATATCTAGATATAATTTGCAGTTGTTTTAAAATTCAAATAAATATCAAATATCAAACAGAGGTACAACATTAAAAATATTGACAACAAATACTTGCAGCTATAAATATCTACAGATATAATTTGCAGTTGTTTTAAAATTCAAATAAATATCAAATATCAAACAGAGGTACAACATTTCCAACATAAATTGGCAACAAATTATAATTATTTGTTTTAAAATTCCGAGTAACTATTAAATATTAAAGTAGATACAACATTTTCAGAAAATTGACAACAAATACGTGCATTCATAAATCTCTACGCAAATAAAGTTTATATATATTTTTTGAAATTTAAAAAATAAATCAAATATAATCAGAATTCATTGAGACGTACGAGAAATTCTAAAATTAATAAGATCTGTCGAAGAATCATTGGTACTGGTTTTTAGAAATTAAACCGTTCAACTATCAGCTGAAATTAAAGCCATTTTTATTTATTAAAAAAAAAAACTAATTCTTTAAAAAAAAAATTTTTTTTCTAACAACCCTTTTTTTTTTGTTGGGATCCTTGAGATATTAAAAAAAAATTTTTTTTTTCTAACAACCCTTTTTTTTTGTTGGGATCCTTGAGATATTAAAAAGAAATTTTTTTTTTCTAACAACCCTTTTTTTTTGTTGGGATCCTTGAGATATTAAAAAAAAAACTAATTCTTTAAAAAAAATTTTTTTTTTCTAACAACCCTTTTTTTTGTTGGGATCCTTGAGATATTAGTAATAAAAGAAAGCAACCAATTCATGCAGACAAGCCAATGAAAAGGCCAAGCAGTCGGGTTAGCAGCCGAATAAAATCATGCGGAGAAGGAAGATAGTTTCAGGTTTTTCATAGCACGATTAGTAAATTCCGCGTTGACACCAGTTCAACATGTCTGAACTCATGTAGAATTCTCCCTCATTTCTCATTTGGCTTTGACTGATATTTTATTTCGATTTATCTATACCTCTATGGGCATCACGCGAACAAAGAAAAAACTATGTTAAATAAAAAGAAATGCATTATCCCATTTCAACATTTATTACAAAAATTAAAAATGAAATAAAAAAAGTCAACTAAAAGATTAACAATTTAATTAAAAATAAAAAAGATAAACTAAAAAGTAAAAAACTAAAACTAAAATATTTAAAAATTAACTTTTTTCAAATAAAAAAGTAAACCCTAAAATTTTTAATTAATTTTTTTAAAATAAACTAAAAAATTAAAAATTATAATTAAAAAAGTAAACTAAAAATTAAAAAAATGTTTCTTTTAAAAATAAACTAAAAAGTTAAATTAGAAACTGTTCCACAGTATTGCGATATTTGAAAATTTGAAACGGTTAGATTTCAATTCTAACCTTTAACAATTTTTAAATATCGCAATTGCTCTAGACTGTGGAACTATTTCTAGTTTGTGCATGCGTTCTAGCGCGAACCTCATGATTCTAACATTTCAAAAACATCACTGTTAGAAGACACTGTTTCTTCTAGTGAAGAAAAAAGAAAAAGAAAAAAGGTTTTTATTCCTGATGAGAACGTACAAACAATGTTGAAACTTAGTTGACCTTAAATAAACTTGCATTGTTTTGAATTCTAACCATTACAAATTGTTAAAATTTTTTTTAAAGTTTAAAATCTTTTCAGTATTTTTTGTTTCTGCTATCTCTTTTTTTATTAGATTTGCATAAATTCTAATAAGTCTGAAATATCATTTTCGTCGGTCTGTCACGCTTAAGTTTGAAACAGTTTTTGTCGTCCTATAACATGTAAATTTGAAATAGTATTTTCTTTTTGTTCTATATAATCTTTGTTTTATAACATGTAAGTTTGAAATGTAATTTTCATTGTTGTATAACATAAGATTTAAATAGCTTCTTTATAATTCTATAATGGGTAAGTTTGAAATACCTATTTTGTCATTGTATAAGGTGTAAGTTTGAAATAGTATTTTTGTCATTGTATAAGGTGTAAGTTTGAAATAGTATTTTTGTCATTGTATAAGGTGCAAGTTTGAAATAGTATTTTTGTCATCGTATAAGGTGCAACTTTGAAATAGTATTTTTGTCATTGTATAAGGTGCAAGTTTGAAATAGTATTTATTGTAGTATAAGGTGCAAGTTTGAAATAGTATTTTTGTCATTGTATAAGGTGCAAGTTTGAAATAGTATTTTTGTCATTGTATAAGGTGTAAGTTTGAAATATTATTTTTGTCATTGTATAAGGTACAAGTTTGAAATATTATTTTTGTCATTGTATAAGGTACAAGTTTGAAATATTATTTTTGTCATTGTATAAGGTGCAAGTTATAAATAGTATTTTTGTCATTGTATAAGGAGTAAATTTGAAATAGTATTTTTGTCATTGTATAAGGTGCAACTTTGAAATAGTATTTGTCATCGTATAAGGTGCAACTTTGAAATAGTATTTTGTCATCATATAAGGTGCAAGTTTGAAATAGTATTTTTGTCATCGTATAAGGTGTAAGTTTGAAATATTATTTATTGTAGTATAAGGTGCAAGTTTGAAATAGTATTTATTGTAGTATAAGGTGCAAGTTATAAATAGTATTTTTGTCATTGTATAAGGTGCAAGTTTGAAATAGTATTTTTGTCATTGTATAAGGTGCAACTTTGAAATAGTATTTTTGTCATCGTATAAGGTGTAAATTTGAAATAGTATTTTTGTCATTGTATAAGGTGCAAGTTTGAAATAGCTATTTTGTCATTGTATATAGTGCAACTTTGAAATAGTATTTTTGTCATTGTATAAGGTGCAAGTTTGAAATAGTATTTATTGTTGTATAAGGTGCAAGTTTGAAATAGCTATTTTGTCATTGTATAAGGTGCAACTTTGAAATAGTATTTTTGTCATTGTATAAGGTGCAAGTTTGAAATAGTATTTATTGTTGTATAAGGTGCAAGTTTGAAATAGTATATTTGTCATCATATAAGGTGCAACTTTGAAATAGTATTTTTGTCATTGTATAAGGTGCAAGTTTGAAATAGTATTTATTGTAGTATAAGGTGCAAGTTATAAATAGTATTTTTGTCATCATATAAGGTGCAAGTTTGAAATAGTATTTGTCATCGTATAAGGTGCAAAATTGAAATAGTATTTTTGTCATTGTATAAGGTGCAACTTTGAAATAGTATTTTTGTCATTGTATAAGGTACAAGTTTGAAATATTATTTTTGTCATTGTATAAGGTACAAGTTTGAAATAGTATTTTTGTCATTGTATAAGGTGCAAATTTGAAATAGTATTTTTGTCATTGTATAAGGTACAAGTTATAAATAGTATTTTTGTCATTGTATAAGGTGCAAATTTGAAATAGTATTTTTGTCATCGTATAAGGTACAAGTTTGAAATAGTATTTGTCATCGTATAAGGTGCAAAATTGAAATAGTATTTTTGTCATTGTATAAGGTGCAACTTTGAAATAGTATTTTTGTCATCGTATAAGGTGCAACTTTGAAATAGTATTTTTGTCATCGTATAAGGTGCAAGTTATAAATAGTATTTTTGTCATTGTATAAGGTGCAAGTTTGAAATAGTATTTTTGTCATTGTATAAAGTGTAAGTTTGAAATAGTATTTTTGTCATTGTATAAGGTGCAAATTTGAAATAGTATTTTTGTCATCGTATAAGGTGCAACTTTGAAATAGTATTTTTGTCATCGTATAAGGTACAAGTTTGAAATAGTATTTGTCATCGTATAAGGTGCAAAATTGAAATAGTATTTTTGTCATTGTATAAGGTGCAACTTTGAAATAGTATTTTTGTCATCGTATAAGGTGCAACTTTGAAATAGTATTTTTGTCATCGTATAAGGTACAAGTTTGAAATAGTATTTGTCATCGTATAAGGTGCAAAATTGAAATAGTATTTTTGTCATTGTATAAGGTGCAACTTTGAAATAGTATTTTTGTCATCGTATAAGGTGCAACTTTGAAATAGTATTTTTGTCATCGTATAAGGTGCAAGTTATAAATAGTATTTTTGTCATTGTATAAGGTGCAAGTTTGAAATAGTATTTTTGTCATTGTATAAAGTGCAACTTTGAAATAGTATTTTTGTCATTGTATAAGGTGCAACTTTGAAATAGTATTTTTGTCATCGTATAAGGTGCAACTTTGAAATAGTATTTTTGTCATCGTATAAGGTGCAAGTTATAAATAGTATTTTTGTCATTGTATAAGGTGCAAGTTTGAAATAGTATTTTTGTCATCATATAAGGTGTAAGTTTGAAATAGATATTTTGTCATCGTATAAGGTGCAAGTTTGAAATAGTATTTGTCGTTGTATAAGGTGCAAGTTTGAAATAGTATTTTTGTCATCATATAAGGTGTAAGTTATAAATAGTATTTTTGTCATTGTATAAGGTGCAAGTTGGAAATAGTATTTTTGTCATTGTATAAGGTGCAACTTTGAAATAGTATTTGTCATCGTATAAGGTGTAAGTTTGAAATATTATTTTTGTCATTGTATAAGGTGTAAGTTTGAAATATTATTTTTGTCATTGTATAAGGTACAAGTTTGAAATATTATTTTTGTCATTGTATAAGGTGCAAGTTATAAATAGTATTTTTGTCATTGTATAAGGAGTAAATTTGAAATAGTATTTTTGTCATTGTATAAGGTGCAACTTTGAAATAGTATTTGTCATCGTATAAGGTGCAACTTTGAAATAGTATTTTGTCATTGTATAAGGTGCAAGTTATAAATAGTATTTTTGTCATCGTATAAGGTGTAAGTTTGAAATATTATTTATTGTAGTATAAGGTGCAAGTTTGAAATAGTATTTATTGTAGTATAAGGTGCAAGTTATAAATAGTATTTTTGTCATTGTATAAGGAGTAAATTTGAAATAGTATTTTTGTCATCGTATAAGGTGTAAATTTGAAATAGTATTTTTGTCATTGTATAAGGTGCAAGTTTGAAATAGCTATTTTGTCATTGTATAAGGTGCAACTTTGAAATAGTATTTTTGTCATTGTATAAGGTGTAAGTTTGAAATAGTATTTTTGTCATTGTATAAGGTGCAACTTTGAAATAGTATTTTTGTCGTATAAGGTGTAAGTTTGAAATAGCTTTTTCATTGCTAAAAAATAGATTGAATAGACACTATTTTTATTAGTGAAGACATATGTGCAAAATTCACAACATCATAAAAACTCTTGTATATTTTATAGCTAGATTTTAAGGAGGGGGGTTTCCATTTAATACAAAAATAAGCAATACATCTCTTATACTGTCATAATAATACAGGGTATTCCAGGAGTCTTGGCCACATTTCAAGTCCTCATATCTGCTGAACTATGAATGGTAGTAAAATGAAACTGGTACCATTTTAAAGCAAAATTCATTAAGTTTTTTGTAATGTTAATGATTTTTTTATATTTTCTCAGATCGAGTAAAGGCGTTCACTTTTGTGTTCTTGAATTTGCAAAAACTGAATCATGGACACTTGTTAAACATGCATTTTGTACAATATTCCGAAAAGAGGCACCAGAAAGGAAATCCATATGAAGATGGCATGGTAAATTTATGAAGGATACTGTTTATGCCCAGCTAAGAGAACAGGACACCTCCACTTCAGATGATACAGTTGAGCGAGTTTTAACTATCTTCAAGCAAAGCCATCATAAATCGATCAGAAAAGCCAGTATGGAACATCAGCTTCTTACGACAACTGCTAGGTGTGTCTTAAAAAAGACAACTGCACAGTTGCACAACAGTGTCCAAGACTTCTGGAACACCTGTATATTAAATTAAATAACTGAAAAAATAAAAATAAACATTTTCTAACTGATGCTTTCGAAATTTTAATTTTGGAATCACAATAAAAACAAATATAGTAAAGAAATAGTATAAATATTTGAATTACTGACTAAAAAGTATTATTTTACCTTTTCAAATATAGAATCTCTACGTCCATAAAATTGTCATTACTTCCTGTGTCAGTTTCGTCTCTACGTGACTTACACATTATACCTTTTTTTTTTATTTACTATTAATCAATTCTAATGCAATGAAGTAAAATAAAATTAAATTTTAAAAAATCTATTAAGAAATACTTTAATTACAAAATTAAATCCACCAGAATGCATTTCGGTTTATTCGTAAACAAGTCAGTCATTTTAATCTTTTGTTAAAAAAAGACTAAATTACGTTGTGACCTTTTGATACTTGAAAGGATTTTGGAAGCATTTAAACTGTCGAATAAAAAGTAATTTTTTTGGCTTATCAAATCCTTATTTAAAAGATTCAAAGTTTTGGAAGCTTTTGACATCCAAGAGTTTTATAAATAGATATTAAAACAAAAGTATTCTAACAAAATTAGTCATAGTTTTATAGCAATTTTTTCCACTTAATCATTTAATGAGCAAACGATAATGTAATCATGAAATTTCACTTCAAAATATTTTTTCAAAAAAATAATTTGGTAAAAAAAAAAAAAAAAAAAAAAGACTCCTGAGCAATGCCGGGTATATGTATAACTCGTTTCTAATATTTGTTAAGCAATTTATTCTAAGAAATTTTGAGTTTTTTTATCTAAGGGATATAACTTGCTTTAACAATTTCTCGATTGTGTATAAAAAGAAACAAAATAATTAAAATGAAAAAAGAAATAAGTAAAGTTGTCTTTTTTTTTTTAGATGTCCGTCCGTCAGTCTGTTATGCTTAAATTTGAAATGAAATTTTTAGATGCGCTCAAGTTCCGTCTGTCAGATTTCAATTTTAAATAGCATTTCGGTCTATTTGTTATCACACTTATGTTCGAAATTACATTTACATCGGTAAACTCACATCTAATGGACACACCTTAAGAATATTCATTCTTATTTCAATCTAACATAAAGTTATCTTGTCAGATTCTTAAAGGCAGACCCAAATAGCAGTTAACATGACAAATCAAATTTTGCCTTTAACTAGCCAATTTTCATTTGTTATTGTTATACCGTGTTATTAGTAATATAATGATGTACTTCGCTACAATTTATTTAAAAAAAAAAATACTTAGTCCGGCCCAGACGACTGATAATATGAAACTTTAAAAAAATAATCACCTAAAAAATAGAATGGATAAACAGATTCTTTTATATAAAGCCATTCTGGGTAAATCTCACTTAATAGATTCAAAATCACATTGTTCATCTCACTTAATAGATTCAAAATCACATTGTTCATCTCACTTAATAGATTCAAAATCACATTGTTCATCTCACTTGATAAATTCAAAATCACATTGTTCATCTCACTTAATAGATTCAAAATCACATTGTTCATCTCACTTGATAGATTCAAAATCACATTGTTCATCTCACTTAATAGATTCAAAATCACATTGTTCATCTCACTTAATAGATTCAAAATCACATTGTTCATCTCTCTAAACTGATAATTGTTTCAAAATCCTTAATTCTGTCTGTTCTTTCGTCTTAAGGTTTTCGATTCGATTTACAGTAAATACACGACAATCATTCTTATGTTGACAAAAAGTTTTTCTTTTCTTTTTAAAACTGTTTCAAGATCTTTAGTTTTCATCAATGTCTACAACAACAGAAAAATAAGGTGTCAAACAATTTGGTTAAAAGTGACGCTTGACCGAATCTCAAAGGTCATGTTTCCATGGTTGTAATATTGTTTTTAACTTGGATCTCATTGTCCGATAAATAAATTTTAATGCAGCTAACAATGTTGCCTAAGATCTCAACAGAGGAACAACATTAAAACGGAAGCAAAATTGAACGTAACAAAATTATATTTTAAGGATTTCATCACATAGATAAAGTAAAGTCAGCAAAAATGTGGATCCGTATTTTGACAGAGTCTTAAATCGGGCAGAGATTAACAGTTTTGTTTCACCAACATCTATCGTACATTGCACAATGTTTTTTAGATTAAAAAAAAATGTATTTCAAATAAATTTTACTGAAAAAAAAAAAAGAAAAAAAAATGAAATCTTAGTCCAAATTCCATTTTTTTTTTTTTATTGATATAAATATGGAGTAGGAGGTATTATTCTCCAACAGAAAAACTACTCCCACTGCTACTATTAAACAGGTCAGAACTTTCTTCAAACGAACGCTATTTTTCTTTTCTACAGTAAACGGAAATACTAATATCAATTTAAAAAATGAAATAAAATATAATTCTAAAATGGTAAAAAAATACATTATTTAATTTATTTTTAATAAATAATATTAAATATAAAATTAAATTAAGTTTTTCTTTCCAATTTTATTTCACTTTTATTTAAACACTATTTTTTTTACTATTAGTTTTAAATTATTTTATTTTAAACGTTCACCTCTGGGCTATATCTTTCAATATTCAGACTGTCTTAATTCTTCAGAGATTAAAACTCCTAACATTTTACTAGTCTGACTCCTTCAAAAACCCACAACTCTGCAACCCTGATGACGTAGCAGTACGAATCTACTAAAAGTTGTTTTGTTTACTTCCAACCGATCGTTCCACAAAAGGTGCACCAAATTTTAGTGTTAAAAAAAAGTCTAAATTATTTTTTCTGATTTAAATGTCAACATTTTGTAAGATGTCTGATTGATTTTTTTTTTAAATCGATTTTTTTTCATTGAATTATTGGCTTGCTCTGGTGATATACCTTCGTGTGAAATGGAATAACCTAAAAATGATATTTTACTACTACATTTTTTTTTTTGGGGGGGGGGGGGGGGATGAGGTAAAAAAAAAAAAACAAACACGGTATAGCTATGACAAATCCTAGGAATTGGAGTAAGACCTCATACCTTCCAACTCAACAACCCTGAGCTAAGGAATATTACTGTAAATTATTAAAAAGAAAATGGCATCTAACTTGCATCTTACAGACTGTTAGATATTGGAAGAGGGGTGAAGCTGAAGGAAATACTGATTTCACTCCAATTTTGATATGTGAACAGTTTCAACCCATGAGCACAAATTAGCGGATATGATTCCATTATCATTCATCATATTCGGTTTAATTTCTGGTTTACATGCTGACACGAGTTAGACAACTTTTAGAAATTGACTTCCAAACTAGCCTATCTCTGGCCAGGTCTTTTCCTCAACCTTCCTCTGTAAATTGACCCTGCCACTTTAACTGTTCTAAATCTAACCCAAGAACTCTCATCCATTCTTTCAATGAGTCAAAACCAACAAAGCCTCCTGTTTTGCACACTTCTTCCTGTACCGTTCAGATTTAATCTTCCTCTGAGGTCATCAGATCTAAGCCTGTCTTTAACACTACATAATATATCATTTCTCTCCATTCAACACATACCCTCAACTCTTACTGGGCAGTTTTTATTTCCATACATCACACTGTGTACACATGTCTGACACACTTTTCTCTTGGTCGACAGTGGTAACGCTATGCTGGTTAGTAATGGCAGAAGTTTCCTGAACTTACTCCAACCACTGCTAACTCTTGCAAAAGATTTAATAGCTATTTTGAAAGTTAATACCCATCGACATCTATTCCAATAATATTTACTATTTCGTTAGGTCTTAAGTAGAAAATCCTGCTGACATAATTTTATATAGTAGATATCAAAAATGAATAATTCAAAGACAGAAACTGATTAAGGGTATAAAAATATTGTGCACGGGCTGATCAAATTATTTCATTCAAATTCGTAAATTATTTAATCGTAATTTGCCAGCTTGTTTTTCTTTGATGAGTGTCAAATTAAAGTAATTTCTCGAGAGAAAAAAAATATATATAACTGTTGCCATTTTTCAATGTTATTTTCAAATGTTGTACCTTCAAACACTTATTTAAATTCCATGTTCTTGTGAGGAAAAAGTCAACTCCAGAATTTGGGGTTGACCTTCCTTAGCTGTAAACAAAATGTGCGGAAGCAGAATATAAGTTATAATTGTGATTATAGACATGTACATTTAAGGTTCAATTTTGTATTTATGAATTTAAAAATGTAACTTTTGAACCTTTTTAATTTCCCTCATCCTTGTTTTTTGTGAGCGTTGGCACCAGAGAAAAATACCAATGCCAAAATAGTGTTTATTTCATGCCAACACTCTGCAAAAATGCCAGAACTGAGACTAAATACGACAACAATAACATTTTACATAACCAGACTTGAACACTTTTCATTTTCCTATTAATTCAAAAGCCAATACTTGGAGACGAATTTCATTTTTAGTTTGATAAACTTTGATAAATTAGTAAAACTGAGTTTTGCATTATAATACATCTGATTCGGAAAGGTAATACCTGTCTATGCGTTAAATAAAATTTGGGTTATTCAGACTACTGTTCTCATCTTGGATGTTATTCTCACAACGTTTCGGCCGATGTAACCTTCGACCTCCTTCAGGTGCATCTTGTTTACGCTGGAATCTGTACGGACTATTGAATGGATGCCTTTACTTAATCCACGGGGGTAGTTTGTTCTTATTCCGTCAGCCATGACCAGTTAGAAGTCTTAAGTAATTCGTAATTGTATTACTAGTATTGCCCGCACTGAGGATTGAACCTTCAACCTCCAGAAGACTGTCACTTAGAATTGATTATTACTTAGCACTTACATCCGTTACGCCACAGTCCCTTACGGCTGACGGAACGAGAGCAAGCTACCCCCGTGGATTAAAGGAGTTCGTTTAGTATTCTGTGAAGATTCCCGAGTTCGACAAGATGCACTTGGAGAAGGTCGGAGGTTGCATCGGCTGAAACGTTGTGAGACTAACATCCAAGATGAGAACAGTATGCTGAATAATCCAAAGAATACAAATCATGAATCCTCATCTAAAAAATTCCAAAAAATATTGTTAAATAGAATATTAACTTACAAAATATACGCCTACATAACAATTTCATCTACAAAACATTTGTATACAAATAAGAATGGACTAAATATTTGAAAATAATAAGAAATAGAGACATTGAAACTTTTACCTCAAAAAATATATTCAATCGTAAATATTTGGGGTGAAGAAAAAAAAACCTAAACGTTTTATTATTAAATAAAGTCAAGCAACGTTTGTTTCCCTATGGCTTTTTAAACTTTATGCAAAAATATTTAGTTCTGGGATTGAGTTATGTTTAAAAAAATCTGTAATAGTTCTAATTAGCCTTAATTTATAATTACTTGAACAAGTCACCCAACTTTCTTTTAACTATCGATGTATTTCTCTCGCTTTTCTCACTCAATGTTGATTCAACCACTCTCTAATAAAATGTCTGTGAGCATTTAGAGGAGTGAGATTCTTTTCAGCATAGCCATCTAATTTACATACATGTGTCTACACACCACAAGCACGCATGTAAATTAGATGGCAAAATAATAAGCTTCTTTACTTCTTTATAAAAATAAAGAACAAGAATATTTTTATATAAGAAAAATAAGAAAAATATAGACATTAAAAATCTTTTTTTTTTTAGTTATGTAAGAATATCTTAATAGATATGTCACCGTTTTATAAATTTTTGAATGATATCAAGTGGTAGTCATTGTGACCCAACGGGTCACGGCTACGTCTAGTATAAGTTATAATCCTCTACCCCCCTCCCAACCTACTGTTAGTATCTGCATTTGCTTACAAATTATCTTTTTTAACGGAGATAACTCCAGGTATATTGGATGCTATTTGTAATAAGGTATCGAGTTTATCAGACCTATGTTTGTTGGAATCGTTCGGTCATCCTCCTAGGCATTATGCCCATACAGGGGTGTGCCGTCTGGTCCGTTCTTGGCTATTTCTGTACACACCAGAGTCCCCACCTCCACGCCCCATATGGGGAGCTGGCTTTGACATTTTGTTGCCATAGGAATCTCGTAAATAAACGAGGTATTTATTTGTAAATAATTATCTCCATAAAATTATCTGATCAAACGTGTGCGTATGTAAAAATGAATAAGCGTGATTTGTAAAAATGAAAAATATAAAAATCGATTAATTAACAATTTATTTAAAAT
The DNA here is from genome assembly GCA_963556195.1 of Sepiola atlantica. Lineage (NCBI taxonomy): Eukaryota > Metazoa > Mollusca > Cephalopoda > Sepiida > Sepiolidae > Sepiola > Sepiola atlantica. The sequence goes on along the minus strand of OY744542.1, from coordinate 16,274,609 downwards.
GTAAAAATATGAACAAATTTAAGTTTAAAAATCTCATTAAAAATAAAATAATTAAAAAAAAAAACACCACCATGCACGGCTTTTAGCTTCTTATTTATAAATTTAACAGTTAAAAAACAAACTTAAAAGTATTTATGTGGTTTTAATTTTTTAATTTTGCAAGATGTCGATTTTATTGCAAAACTGATTTTAAAAAATTATCTTTGCGAAAGTGTGAATATTTTACACAAGATACTACTTTAGAGAAAAGTGTATCTATTGTGACATTTTCAACTGTCTGAGAAGAAAATAAACAAAAACAAAACAAACTTAGCCACACACACCCTGTTGCGGCATTCATTCTAGGTGGGTTGGGCCACCTCATTCCAAAGAAGGAAGTTTCTAAGGAATATTGAATTCACAATCTTTTTTTCCTTTCTTCCATCTACATATTTTCCTCCTTCATCTTTTCCCTCTCTTCCATCTACATATTTCCCTCCCTCATCTTTTTTCCTTTCTTCCATCTACATATTTTACCCCCTCATCTTTTTTCCTCTCTTCCATCTACATATTTCCCTCCCTCATCTTTTTCCCTCTCTTCCATCTACATATTTCCCTCCCTCATCTTTTTTCCTTTCTTCCATCTACATATTTTACCCCCTCATCTTTTTTCCTCTCTTCCATCTACATATTTCCCTCCCTCATCTTTTTCCCTCTCTTCCATCTACATATTTCCCTCCCTCATCTTTTTCCCTCTCTTCCATCTACATATTTCCCTCCCTCATCTTTTTTCCTTTCTTCCATCTACATATTTTACCCCCTCATCTTTTTTCCTCTCTTCCATCTACATATTTCCCTCCCTCATCTTTTTCCCTCTCTTCCATCTACATATTTCCCTCCCTCATCTTTTTCCCTCTCTTCCATCTACATATTTCCCTCCCTCATCTTTTTCCCTCTCTTCCATCTACATATTTCCCTCCCTCATCTTTTTCCCTCTCTTCCATCTACATATTTCCCGCCCTCATTTTTTCCTCTCTTCCATCTACATATTTCCCTCCCTCATCTTTTTTCCTCTCTTCCATCTACATATCCCCCCCCTTCAACCCTAACTGTTCAGTCCGTAGATACTTTTCTTTTTTTCTCTCACTAATGTCACCTTATTTATGCGTGAGGTCCATGAATTAATTTACTTTCTTTTTGTCTCACTAAATCGTAAGAACGTATAAATTTGACTGAAACATCACATGCAATCAATAATGTGTATTTCACGTAAGCGGATTTTTCAGATCATTATTTATATCATATACTAGAAGGGGCGGGCACACAGCGTTGCCATCGAATGGAAGTGGTCTTTATATATTTGTGATATTCTGTCGGGCATTCCGCCATATACTTTATGGAGAATAGAATTTCACATGCGGTCCCCAGTCAGCATGTATATCTCGGTTACAGAGCCTAGTATTTCTAAATGGTCACCCATCTTGTATTGGCTAGGCTCAACACCACTTAACTTCAGTGATCTAACGGGAACCGGTGCATCAACGTTATTATGCCGCATATATACACATGTAATTAAATCTATTTTGCACTTCTTATATAACTCCCACCGTCTTGCTTAGCATACGTCCGATCTGCTATCCATACAACACCACCCTCTCACCGAATACATGCCGACAGGCTTTGTTCACTTATCACCGCACTCCTCTATAAATGCTGGACATATACATTTTGAAAGAGACGATAGCCGTCTCTTCAAAAAAAAAAAAAAAAAAAGAAAATGCTCACATGTCCAAATAAGGAACATTTGAATTAAAGCTCATGTGAATGCTATGAACACAAAAAAAAAAAAAAAAATCAACAGCGGCATTAGTTCCAGGGAATCATCTCACTAGGTAAACATATCTTAAATAAAATGTCTCGAAAAAGACAGCATATGAGAAATTTAAATATCGAGCCTTCTAAATCTTGACAGAATGTCAACAAAGCCAAAGAACGGCAACTAAAAATAATGTAAACATTCCAACACAAAGTCGAGGAAAGACACTTATTTGTTCATAGCATATAATTTTGACTTCCAAAAAAACAACTTCGCATCTATTCAAATATATGCCCTGCCAGAAGAGAATTCACAGAGCAACAAAAGAAAGAACAGATCGGCACTGAGAAGTTATTTATTTTCATGAGAGGAAATACAAATGTGATTTTGAGAGAAAATAAATTTACACTATGTGATAATTCAAATCGAGAAGACGAGAGAATATATGACAAAGAGATAACAAAAAGAGATAACAAAAAGAGATAACAAAAAGAGATAACAAAAAGAGATAACAAAAAGAGATAACAAAAAGAGAAAAGCGATGCTAACACAGCAGACTAAAAAAAAAAAAAAAGAAAAGGCGAGGAGAGGAGAGAGATAAAAAAAATATAAAAGAAAAGGGACAAAAACAAAAAAAAGGGAGAGATAAAAGAGATACGGACTTCCACCTTTCTTCTATTACAAGTTGACATCAGCCCAGATAAGTTTTCTTTTAGCATTACAAAAAGATTACGCCCATACACATTTTCCACAAAACCCTTTTTATTTTAATATTATTTCTTTCATCTATTATTTAAATAAATCGTATTTATTCAAAAGCCTTGTGTTTGTCGTCCATATTTTTGTTGCCACACACGTAAATACTGAGTGAAAATATTATGTTATTAATAGGATTGATTTCTTTCTTCCATTTGCACTGTGCTGATTTTGCGATGCAAGAAGCACGTTTAGTTATTTGTAACAATATTTTCTAGAGGAATTGTGAATGAATTGTAAATGTTGTAGGGAAATTAATGTAGAGAAACTGGAATTGTGGTCGAGGAATTTGAAATGTTGTAGAAGAAATTGGAAATGTTGTAGAATAAAATTGGAATTGTTGTCGAGAAATTGTAATTGCTGTTGAGGAATTTACCTAGAACTGCTGATGCCAACCATCGAGTAAATAATGGCAATATTTTGTGTAAGAACGTTCGAACAACTTAAGACTAATAAAAAAGTATTGGCAAAAAAGAAATGTCTGGTCATGTAAAAATTTGTACAGAAATTCTTTTTGTTAATGACAAAAAGATGCAGATGACTTGATCTACAGAAAGAGACAATAGCGTATAGGAAAGAGGGTCAACAGATGTAGCTGCTCCACCTCTCATACCTACTTGACAAAGGTGATTTGCGTTTGAGTGGTAAAGTTCCCTTTTCCTTCCGTCGCAGCATAGGACTTTGAGTAATGCGGCGTTCCATTACTTTTTGCTTCAGAGCAGAGCGCACTTTTAGAATATTGGGTTCCGAAGCTGAAAACAAGAACATGACAGCATTGTTACAAAGCTTGCTCTACTGCAAGCGACACCTGTTGTTTGCACTGCCATCTGGTAGCTTGGAATGGAAAACTCAGGCCAACACATGACAGACAAAAAGACAGGCAGAAGGGGAGAGAGAGAGAAACAAAACAAATCATTTAAAATTGTGCAATCACAAAAGAGAAGGAAAAATATTGCTTCATTTTTGTTTCTGTTTTTTTTTAATCTGCAAAAGAAAATTTTTTTAGAATGCTTTAAATCAAGGATTCTCAACAAGAATGCTGTATGAAATTTCAAAGGGATGGTAGGTATCTCGTAGTGCTAAGGAGTGTCCACAAGTATACAGGGGTGCTATGGAGGAGTCAGTAGGCTTACAGAGTGCAAAAGGGGTGGGATGGAGTCGATGGGTTTAGTGAGTGACAAGGGCTTGGGGAGAGAGTCTGTACATATACAGGAGCATTGATGGACAGTAGATATATAGCAGTGCTAAGGGCGGGGAAGGGTCCACAAATATACAAGGGCGTTAAGGAGTCAGTAGGCTTATATGGCGCAAAAGGAGTAGAGGGAGTCGGGGGTTCATCTCTCCATAAAATTTTTTACCCACAATTTAAAAATTTGCCAATTGTGAAAACCTCACCAAATCAATTTCTTTTTCTCTCTAATTCTTATATCCTTATTTATTCATAATGTCATCTCCTGTTGTAATAACATTTTTTTTCTCTTTGGTTTCACATATCTGACGACGGTATGAATTTCGAACGAAATGTCATATGAATTGAATAAAGCTGATTTCACATCAGATTTTCCAGTCATTATCTAACATATAAAGCTATCTTGTCAGACTTTCAAAGTCAGACCCAAATAGCATTTAAGCCAGTTGATTCGGACTAAACTATTTATTTGTTTTTTGTTTTCACTACGTTACTAACACAAATATATTTTATTTTGCTTCAGCTTTATCTGAAAATACTTATTCTGGCTGTTAAGATGGAGATATTTTCCCTTAATAGCCGAAGCAGATTAAAAGGAAGTTATAATGTGCAATTATACTGAATTCTCTCTCTTAAATAGATAAATTAAATTATGACACTTCAAGCATGTATGTGTTTCTCGCTTCTACATTAATTACACCTTATTTGTTCTTCATTATTATTCGATTAGCGTCAAGTACCAACAAAAATTCTAATAAATCATATTTCATAATTCAATAACGAAATTACAGTAAAGAAAATTGATTTCCTGTTTCTTTTGTTTTTTATGGAAATCGCTTCAGACAAGGCATGAAGCCACTTGATGTAAGGAGCTAAAAATATATATAAACAAGTCAGTCGTTTACTCCTGGGAACCACCATGTAGGTATGGCTAGTATATATATATACATATACATATATATACATATACATATATATACATATACATATATATACATATACATATATATACATATATATACATATACATATATACACATATATATATATATATGTGTGTCTATTTCAATTTATTGTATGATTAAACGTTCCATACCTTGGGTTTCATGGTTAGGCACAACTGAGAAGCTGCAACGCAGTCCAAATATGTCTGATCCATTCATCAGGCATCAATAGCGAATATTATTATATAGAATTACTGGCGCATTTGAAGGAAGAAATCAACAAAATACAAATGAAGAAAAAAGTGTTCTTTCACCATGACAGTGCACCGTGTCACAAGTCAATTGAAACAATGGCAAAACTAAACGAATTGCACTTCGAATTGCTTCCGCACCCACCCTATTCTCTAGACTATCCCCCAGCGACTACTGGCTGTTTGCAAGCCTAAAAAGATTGCATCATGGAAAAATATTTTGGCTCCAATAAAAAAGTGATATCGGAAACTGAGACGTATTTTGAGGCCAAAGACAAATTGTTCTACAAAAAAAAAGCATCAAATTGTTAGAGAAGTGTTTGAATCAGTATCACCCTTGAAGGAGACTATGTTGATGAATAAAATCGTATTTTGCCTAAAAGTTATTTAATTAGTTAGACCCGGAACTTAGTGAGTGACGTGTTACATATCCTTTATTTACCATTTTCAGTTTGGTTCCTTAATATTGATCTGCTGAGAGTGAATAAATAACTGTGTTCCGAAATGAGTTATGTCCTTTACATCTGTTGAACTTTGTGATTTTAACATAGGGAAGCGCCAGTACATGCCTTAATCAGAAAACAATCGCTAAAGAGGGCGAGGGAGATATTTACGAATCACTGCTTTAAATTGATGAATGTAATTTTATGTACAAACCGACTCCTGTATAATTACCACATAGTTTTTAAAACATTTTTTACTCATAACATAAGGGGCACTTTCTGTGTGTGTGTGCGTGTTTGTGTGTGTGTGTGTGTGTGTGTGTGTCCGTCAGTGACAAGAAATGATGGAAAATATTAATACAACAAATAAAATGGATGCCATGACTGGAAATCGAAACAGAAACCTTGAGATCTTCAGTCTGATGTTTTACGAACTGAGCTGTTTAAATTTTTCTATAAATAGTTCTTAAAACATTCTCTTAACAAAATAATTATAGCTTTGACGTGACGTCATACGTTTATTATTTACATCATGTTTCAAAACATGAATTCAAACATAATCGATCATAAAAACAAATAGATGAATGGTTAAACATTATCAATAGCGTTGGGAATTCTTTTAATAGTCCAAAATTTTGCTTTAACTACGTATTGGCGTTAAAAAATATATAATATATACTAGAATTTGGGCCCGTATATATTTACATATACTAGATAAACTGTCTAGGCCCGAAGGGTTTAGTCTTCAATAATAGTTGAGATTCTGAATATGATTTTATAAAATGCTGGAAGAGGGTTTCGTCCGTCTGTTACGATTCAGTTTGAAATTGCATTTCCATTGCTAAACGTGAACATTGAACGGATTCATCTGACGAATATCTGTTCTTGTTTCATTATTTATATATTACTAGCTGTACTGATTCAGCGTTGCCCGGGATACATGAAGTTCAAATTTGCTTCATAAATATTTCCATAATTCTATAACCACCAGCCTTTTTTTGTTAGATTCAGTAGCTAAGTTTAAAAAAGAAAATAAGGAACGCTAACCATTACTAAATAAATTAGCTGATTTTTCCTTTTAGGTGTTTATTTAAGAATATCTCCACATTAACAAACTTCCAAACCAGATTAAGTATTTTTTTAAAAATAAATTCTAGCGAAATATGTTAGTTTATTGGCAATAACATAGTACAATAATAACAAATGAAAATTGGCTAGCCAGAATCAAAGTTTCATTTGTCAGCTTAAATGCTATTTAGGGAGAAGGGAATGTTGGGGAGGACTTCTGGCGAAAAAATCGTGTATGGATGCCTGAAAGTGATACAACAATTTTTTTTATTCATAATAATTTGAGACTTTTCTTTTATCATATTCAAATAATTAACATAATACAGACTATTTGAAAAATAATTTATTTGTTTTTTATTTGATTGTTTTCAAAACATTTTAAAAATTTTCATTAATTTTTTTATCCGTATTTGATTTAACGTCTAAAATGCATTGTTTTTACACCTCATAATAATTTTTTTTTATTATTAATTTGGCACTTCTTCAGTTTAGGTTTGAATCAGAACGTATTTGTTTTCAGTGCCACCGGAAGTAATGTAGAAATAGAAGTTTTTATCCAAAAAATCAATAAAGCGAACAATAATAAAGCAAAATGATTTCTGTAATTGGACATTTAATCCTAACCCTATTTCCCAAAAAAACATTATTTTCACTAAAAAAAACATTTCACATATTTTTGGAAAAACATTTTCACTATTAGTTGAAAAAAAACATTTCTTGAAAAAGAAAGAAAAAAAGATTATTCTATTTGTTTATTTTTTTCAATGAAATTTTAAAAAAAGTTTTGAAAACAATCAAATAAATTATTTTTCAAATAGTCTGTATTGTGTTAATTATTTGAATATGATGAAAGAAAAGTCTCAAATTAATATGAATAAAAAAAAAATTGTTGTATCACTTTCAGGCATCCATACACGATTTTTTCACCGGAAGCCAGAAGTCCTCCCCCAAATTCCCTTCTGCCATATATATATATATATATATATATATATATATATATATATATATATATATATATATATATATATATATATATAATTGTACTTAGCTTAACATTTTACTGCAGTTTCACGGCATTACTTATCAGTTCTATACCTAACTTATTAGAGACCAGTCAGAAACACTTCTGATGATTGATAATGCTATGAAACTGCAGTAAAATTTATTATCTATTCTGCAGGATACCGAGCCCTTTGTTTGTCCAAGATCTGCTGTTTTAATTTGATTCTGTTCTGATTTTAAGTTGTTTTTTTTTACATATATATACTAGCAGGACCCATCGCCTGGCATTGCCCGGAAGAAATATAAAAGAATGAATTAAAATTTGTAAACAGTCGACAGAACGCAAATAGGTCACATCGGTTATTTTTAATGTTTAGAAAAAATGTTGGTTATGCATTGTGGAAAATCTTTTTCTAGCTAGCTAAAGTAGAAAAGTTTCATTTAAATGATCTTGAACTTGCTTGAAAATGAATGAGCTTATCGTAGGAGAGATTTTTCATAATTTATCCTTTTTTATTACATAACTTTAATTACTGTTAATATCGACGAAACTATTGCATATATATGAGAGAAATAAGGCAATAAAATTACAAATCAATAACACCAAGCATTAATTTATTATAGACTGTTTGAAAAATAGATATACAAATTAGGATTCAAATTTCTGTCGAAGAGTTTTTCACCAGTACTATATATATTGTATTTCTAAATATTGTATTGTATTATTGATCTAATTAACAGTCATCCGTTTTGCTAGTAATAAAGGAGTGATAAATGAAAAAAGCTTTTGCATTTATTCATTTAAATGATTTCAAATATTTGAACTATTCTCCAGGAATAAATAGTCAATCACTTTACGTGTACGCACGTTTCTAAAAAAACATTTTTATTAGTAAAATTACAGTTAAGTAAAAATACAGAATGTATATGATTTTTTTCATCAGAATATGATTGTAATTAATAAATTTTAATAAGCTGATGAAGAAAATCATATACATTCTATATCTTTACTTCAATGTAATTTTACTAATAAAACGTTTTTTTAGAAATGTGCGTACATGTAAAGTGACATTGTTGAATATTTATTAGTGGGCCATAGTTCAAATATTTGCAATCATAATTAATGATTTTGAAGCTTGAAATATATGCTATTACTATATGAAAGCTCTGATTGATATAAACAATTTTGAAGCATATCTTGGAAGTTTGATAATATGTGTTTATCAATTCCTTTTAAAAAGGCATATATAAATTAATCTCTGCTAAAGTCTTGAATTATTTTAGTTCAGTAACTTAAAACTTTTCATTTATATATATAACACACATGCATGCAAGGTTTTCAGACTACAGAAAGCATATAAATTCCTCTACAAGGAAACAACATTTTCACACACTGTATTATTTGCATCACAAATTAATATACACAATATTATATCTACCTTTTATATCAATAGGATGACAGACTTACCTATATCTATCAAAAGAGAAACAGTCTACTTGATGATGGCTTCCGGTTTTGAAATCAGTAATTGACAAGCAGTGTTTATCAGAAATAGTCTCATCATTTTCGTCTGCTTAGAGTTTGACGGAATAAAAGATGATTTCTTTGGGAATGTTCGGTATTGGATACGTTATTACTATGATGTTTAATATATTTATTAAAAATTTATTAGACTTAAAAATAAAATAAAGTATTCAAAAATATTTTCATGAATATAAACTATTAAAAAAGTATTTATTTTCAAACAAAAAAAATCATTCCAATTATAAAAAAAGGTTTATTAGATTATCTATAATATAAAGGCAGTTGTCTGCGTTTGTATGTCTGCAAAAAGCTCCTGACAGACTCGACAGAACCCCCCGTGAAGTTGATGTTTTCTGAATCGCTCAGATTTCCGACGCATAATACCGAAAAAAAAAAAACCCATTGATTTCTTTGTGCCAAACAGACATGGAACTTCTTCGTCATCTGTACGTTGTGCACATGTGCGGTTTGCCAAAACAAAGCCTGGATTCAAAGTGACCTATTTTTCATTGGATTTTATACGTTTGGCACTGCGGGTATCGAGAAAGGACCAAGACCGAGAAGTCGACGGTTCAATCCCCACCGACTCCAAGAATTTTTTTTTTAAAACGATGACTTAAGTATATGCTGAAGGGGGGGGGGTGAGTGAGACGACCGGGCAAGACAGAGATAGTATTTTTGATGATAGAAATATGTTACGCTTTTGCCTCGGGCGACGAGGAGATGGGGACGGCCGGGGTGAAGGGAGAGGGGACTACCAGGGAAGAGAGAGATTATTACACTTTTGCCTACAGAGAGGAAGAGGAAAACAGACTATTTCTCTTTTACCTCTATCACATTTTGGTCAACATCAGATGAAGTTTGTTTTAAATTCTGCATCGTAAATGCATCGGAAACTTTTCGTATCAAATTAAGGCATCATGCACCTAAGACAGCAACGTCTAAATTGGTGCTGCCGTCGTCGTCTCTCAATTAATCTTTTTTGATTCAGTTAAAAAAGAACGGCTATCATGAAAGACAATGACATAGCAAAAGTTAATTGAATTATCTCCCCATTGCAGATTTACTGCTTTGAGTTTCTAAAGCTAGATGACTCTGGTAGTCAATTTTTGAAATATCGTTTCATGTGCTGGCATGTGTTGGACAGCTTTTAGAAATTGACTTCCAAACTAACCTATCTTTGGCCACTTCTTTATTTATCCCTCTTTCTCTTAAATTCATCCTCATCACTTCCTTCCATATTTTCCTTGACATTCACCTGTCAAATGACCCTGTTACTTCAACTGTTCCACATCTACTAACACATTCTCATACATTCTTGTAATGTGACCAAACCAACGAAGTCTCCTGTTCTTCATAAGTCTCCCTATACTGCGCATATTTAATCATTCTTTTGTAAAACTGCTAACACTTTCTTTAAATTGTTATCAGTAAACTGTACGTATCGCTTTTTCATTTTATTCAGTTAGCGTTTGAACAATGTACAGATTCACCTCGGCACAAATGATGATTATTTTGATTTTTGTTAAAAAACCCTTTTGTCTAGCAGGATCTTAATTTACATGTGTTATTATTAAGTTCTAATCCACAAATATTTTGACTTCAAAAATCCCTTCGATGTCACATGATCAAACACAACCAATGAGCTAATCAGAACAGGTGAAGCTATGGCCAAACCTTGTTAAACATACTTAAATAACCTTTTGTATTTATCAATCATTCGATATATGACTTCCAAAAACAAGACTGCAAAGTTATATGTAAAACTTCCACCCGATTAGGAAATGTTGGTAATTTTTTCAAGTCGGATCATATTTTTAAATAAATTCAGCACAAATTTTAAATTATCATCAACATTAATGTTTTTGATCATTCCTGGAGGAAGAACCCTTCCCTGGTTTCCTTCCACCTTGTTTTGTCCCTGGCTAGGCATGGCCACGTAGGACCCAGTTGACTGTCGAAGTTGTCTCTCCACTGGATTTTTGGCCTTCCTCTAGATCTTTTCCATTGCCTCGGGGTCCATTCTGTTGCTCTGTATGTCCATCTGTTGTTTGTATATCTCGAAAGGTGACCTGCCTATTTATGTTTTGCCGTTCGTACAATAGTGATGATGTCATTTACTCCAGTTTACTGTCTGATCCAGATGTTTCTTTTTCTTTCACTCAGACTGATGCCAAGCATAATGCAATCCGTTTTGCATCGTGCCACTCTTAGCTTTTCTATTGCTGCAGTAAGTGTCCATCTTTCGCTACCATATGTCATAACAGGTATGATGTATTCATTGAACACTTTTGTACAAATTTTAATTTATAGCACAATCTCATGTATAAAGTTACTTTGTGAGATTTTGAAAGTTGGACCTAAATAGCATTTAAGCTGACAAATCAAATGTTGCTCCTGGCTAGCCAATTTCCATTTATTATTCTTGGGTCATGTTATTGGCAATATAACGTACTTTGCTACAGTTTATTAAAAAAAATCCAATCAAACAAAAACAGTGTTATTTAATAACGTTTCTTTTGCCTAAATGAAAACATGCTGTCTAAATACACATTATATATATATATATATATATATATATAATAAGTCATGAAAATATATTCATGGCAATTAAGCTACACAGAAGCCTCCACGTTTCATTCCCGGTAGGGAATCGTCAGGCTGACCATTCCATACGGAGATGAAAAGCGGAAGCCTCTGTGTAACTTAATTGCCATGAATATATTTTCATAACTTACTACCTAGCTCTACTCATGTATTGACCACTTGAAGTAAATACTGAAAATTGATACATAATATATTATATCTCCTTATAACATTTTATGTGCATACATGAAATAATACACACACATACATACATTATATAATATATATATATATATATATATATATATATATATATATATTGTTGATAACACTATACAGTTAAAATTTGATTAATCATATTGATAGAAGCAGTTTCAAAACGTGTGAAATCCGGCCCTTCATCTTCAGTCAGGAAATCAATTAGTTTGCTGACTAAAGATAACACTTTAGTGAGTTTTCTAGCCCAGGGGACCGGATTTCCATGCCTTTTGAAACCGCTAGTATCAATATGACTAATCGAATTTTCACTGTATAGCTATTATACATAATGGGCAGTTGTCGACATTATTGCTCTCCATACTTTGATTTTAACGGTACTTTTGGCAGTTCTGTGAAAGTCTCCTTACTAACATTACAGTATTAAAAGAAAAAGGGAGAAGGATAAAGAGACGGTTAGAGAGAGAGAGAGAGAGAGAGAGAGAGAGAGAGAGAGAGATACAAGTTTTGATATAAAGATGTTACACATGCTATTTAACTTCTATTTTGTTTTGTTTTATGGCTCTGGGCAACGCCAGGTAGCTCTGCTAGTCTATTATATAAGGAGTAATTGTCTGTGTGTATGTGTGTGCGTATGCCCAGCTAAAAGTTAAATAACTAAAAAACAAAGACCCACAAAGTTGGTATATTCTTGATCAGCGTTGCCTGGAATGAATAATATCTAAACTTTACAAGAAATATTCATTCTTTGACCCTAAACTGGTGCCGATTTCCAAAGAAACTGAAATTCAGGGAATATTTATTAATTGATGTCTATTGTTAACATTTTATAAAAATCCAAGGTATCTGAATGTTCACAAAGGGTTTCCACCTGCCCTCTTTGCATAAAACTAATTTAAAACGAAATATAACCCACATTTTTACCCCTTACGCTTAGCAACTGTGTTCCAAAATTCATAATGATCGATTAATTAGTTTAGGAATGAATCCTGTACATACAAATATATAAACATGTACACATACCTAACTTTATAATGATAGATTATATATATATATATATATATATATATATATAATTATAAAAAGAAAAACTATACACACATTAAGGTTGTACACATAATAACTTATTTCGACCCCTTAATTAGGTCTCCTCAGATGTATAAACAACCACGTCAAAAACGTGGTTGTTTATACATCTGAGGAGACCTAATTAAAGGGGTCGAAATAAGTTATTATGTGTACAACCTTAATGTGTGTATAGTTTTTCTTTTTATAATTCTGTTTTGCTCTGTTTAATTACATTGAGCTCTGTTATTCAGATTCTCAACACAAAATTGAAATCTACACACTATATATATATATATAAACACAAAACGTCAGCATTAAATTAAATCTTCTTCAGCTATCCTGTTGATAATTACTTATAATTATACCTGTTGATAATTACTTATAATTATACCTGTTGACAATTACTTATAATTATACCTGTTGACAATTACTTAAAATTATACCTGTTGACAATTACTTAAAATTATACCTGTTGACAATTACTTATAATTATACCTGTTGACAATTACTTATAATTATACCTGTTGACAATTACTTATAATTATACCTGTTGACAATTACTTATAATTATACCTGTTGACAATTACTTATAATTATACCTGTTGACAATTACTTATAATTATACCTGTTGACAATTACTTATAATTATACCTGTTGACAATTACTTATAATTATACCTGTTGACAATTACTTATAATTATACCTGTTGACAATTACTTATAATTATACCTGTTGACAATTACTTATAATTATACCTGTTGACAATTACTTATAATTATACCTGTTGACAATTACTTATAATTATACCTGTTGACAATTACTTATAATTATACCTGTTGACAATTACTTATAATTATACCTGTTGACAATTACTTATAATTATACCTGTTGACAATTACTTATAATTATACCTGTTGACAATTACTTATAATTATACCTGTTGACAATTACTTATAATTATACCTGTTGACAATTACTTATAATTATACCTGTTGACAATTACTTATAATTATACCTGTTGACAATTACTTATAATTATACCTGTTGACAATTACTTATAATTATACCTGTTGACAATTACTTATAATTATACCTGTTGACAATTACTTATAATTATACCTGTTGACAATTACTTATAATTATACCTGTTGACAATTACTTATAATTATACCTGTTGACAATTACTTATAATTATACCTGTTGACAATTACTTATAATTATACCTGTTGACAATTACTTATAATTATACCTGTTGACAATTACTTATAATTATACCTGTTGACAATTACTTATAATTATACCTGTTGACAATTACTTATAATTATACCTGTTGACAATTACTTATAATTATACCTGTTGACAATTACTTATAATTATACCTGTTGACAATTACTTATAATTATACCTGTTGACAATTACTTATAATTATACCTGTTGACAATTACTTATAATTATACCTGTTGACAATTACTTATAATTATACCTGTTGACAATTACTTATAATTATACCTGTTGACAATTACTTATAATTATACCTGTTGACAATTACTTATAATTATACCTGTTGACAATTACTTATAATTATACCTGTTGACAATTACTTATAATTATACCTGTTGACAATTACTTATAATTATACCTGTTGACAATTACTTATAATTATACCTGTTGACAATTACTTATAATTATACCTGTTGACAATTACTTATAATTATACCTGTTGACAATTACTTATAATTATACCTGTTGACAATTACTTATAATTATACCTGTTGACAATTACTTATAATTATACCTGTTGACAATTACTTATAATTATACCTGTTGATAATTACTTATAATTATACCTGTTGACAATTACTTATAATTATACCTGTTGACAATTACTTATAATTATACCTGTTGACAATTACTTATAATTATACCTGTTGACAATTACTTATAATTATACCTGTGGATAATTACTTATAATTATACCTGTGGATAATTACTTATAATTATACCTGTGGATAATTACTTATAATTATACCTGTGGATAATTACTTATAATTATACCTGTGGATAATTACTTATAATTATACCTGTTGATAATTACTTATAATTATACCTGTTGATAATTACTTATAATTATACCTGTTGATAATTACTTATAATTATACCTGTGGACAATTACTTATAATTATACCTGTTGATAATTACTTATTATTATACCTGTTGATAATTACTTATTATTATACCTGTTGATAATTACTTATTATTATACCTGTTGATAATTACTTATAATTATACCTGTTGATAATTACTTATAATTATACCTGTTGATAATTACTTATAATTATATCTGTGGACAATTACTTATAATTATACCTGTGGACAATTACTTATAATTATACCTGTGGATAATTACTTATAATTATACCTGTTGATAAGTACTTATAATTATACCTGCTGATAAAAAAGAACAATTTTTTCAAAGAAAGTAAAAATAAAAAACAACATTGAGACCAAAACTAAAACAAAGGTCCCAAATATCTAACTACTTTTATCAACATCCACTACAAATGAGAAAACGTGAGATCAGCCGACTACGATTTCATGAAGTCCAATGAAAAAACAAAAGCACATATTTTAAAGATTCACCCATTTAATCTGTGTGAGGAAAATGCTATTTTAAACTTAAGCATGACAGACCAACGAAACTGCAATTTCAAGTTTAAGTGTGACAGACCAACAAAGATGCTATAAATTTTAACCTGATATTAAAAGATAAGTTTGGATGAGGATCAAAGTAGGTTATCTGTTCTGTCATCAGAAGAGGAGAGAAAAAATTCTCCTAGAATGAGGCAGTTTTTATTTTTGTCTCAATCTAGAATACTCTTTGTTTTGGGTGGGCTGGATGTTTTCCCACATTAAAACTGACTTTGTGTCTAATTCTGCCCTCGTGGGGAGGCAAGTTAATGGGGACATATCAGAAGTATTGAAAATTTGAATCTAGAGATCAATATGCAAAAGTCATTGATTTTGATTAATCAAATTTGTTTGAATGTATATATATATATATATATATATATATATATATATATATATAAGAAGGAACAGGTAAAATAAATACCTTTTGAAGCATTAAGATGCGATATCAATTTTTTTTATAAAAAAGAAAAATAATAAATCGAAACCGATTTTTTTTTCTTTTTCTTTTTTTTATTAAAACTAGCATTTTTTTTTTGTTAGTTTAAAGTGATACAGATATTTCGCCAAAACCTGGCATCCTCGGTGTGTAATATATCCTGATGTCATCGGATTTGTATTTTTTATTTCTTTACCGGCTTGTTGTTATTACAGCCGGGCAAAATGGGCAACTGTTCCTTCTTAAATTTAACAATAGATGCTTTAAAAAAAAAAAAAAAAATATGAACCTTTAAACACTTATACAAATCACGTGCTGCATTCACGTTCTTCATATTTGATGGTGGGAAACAACAACTAGCCCATTTTGCCCGGTTGTAATAACAACAAACCGGTAAAGAGATAAAAAATACAAATCCGATGACATCAGGATATATTACACACCGAGGATGCCAGGTTTTGGCGAAATATCTGTATCACTTTAAACTAACAAAAAAAAAAAAATGCTAGTTTTAATAAAAAAAAGAAAAAGAAAAAAAAATCGGTTTCGATTTATTATTTTTCTTTTTTATAAAAAAAATTGATATCGCATCTTAATGCTTCAAAAGGTATTTATTTTACCTGTTCCTTAAATTTAACAATAGATGCTTAAAAAAAAAAAATATGAACCTTAAACACTTATATAAGGTGAAAGATGAGAATAAAGAATTGTAAAGATACAATATTTATTATTAAAACATCAAAAAGTTCAGAGCAAGGAGCTTCATATCCTTTTACACCCTCACCGCAACATAAGACTCTTTACCTCTTGGCCCTCATCTTTGTTCTTTATTTCTATTTCATTTTACTTTATATAAAATTTTCAAAGTTAAATGTTGCCGATAATATTTACAACTACATTATCAGCTCTCCCTATCCTCTGATGAGAAGATTTTAATCTTTGAAAATCCATGGATTAAGGATATGAAGCTCCTTGCTCTGAACTTTGATGTTTTAATAATAAATATTGTATCTTTACAATTCTTTATTCTCATCTTTCACCTCTAAAATTGATTGCTCTATTCGATATATTGAGCTTTATATTATCACGATGGATTATAATTATTAAACGATAATTCAACTATCGTTATTTAATTCAACATTTAAATATTATATATATATATATATATATATATATATATATATATATATGATTATATAAGCTCCCTTTCTCGGGTAGAGCAGTGTTGTTAAATGATATCACCTTTTGCATACTTAGCGTAATGCAAAGCTCTTTGTAAACAAATGGAGCACTGTAAAAGTGGCGTTCAATGTTTATATAAAGACATTGTAGATATCATTTACGAGCGCCAATTCCGTAGCTCAGTGAGTAGAACTGATGACTAGTATCAACTAGATGGTTGTAGGTTCGATTCCTTGATTGGGATGGGTGCTAGTCTAGCCGCACTGAAGAGCTGTGATACAGCGAAACAGTCTGCCTGTGGATGACATATATATATATATATATATATATATATATATATATAACCTGACGTTCCCTACGGGGATGAAACACGGAAGCCTCTGTGTAGCTTAATTGCCATAAATATATTTTCATAACTTACTACCTAGCTCTAGTCACATATCAATCACTGTTGACGTAAATACTGAAAATCAATACATAATATATTATATCTCCTTATTATGTGGATACATGATATGATATGATATGATATAATATAATATATTAGGTATCACTTTCACTAATATCCTTGGGAAAGGTATGTATCCGTATATCCTCTCTTTAGCTATGGATTAAATAGGAGATTAAACAAGACTCTTAAGCTTTGGTAGTGCAACTAGTCTGGGGAAAGGAAAACTCCAGTTTTTCTCTGTTCATCTTTTAACAGTCGTTGTGAACTTCTCCCTGACGCTAGACTCAAGTAATGCCAGTTCAGTCAAGATAAGGTTGGAAATTGGCAACCCTTGCTTCACTGTAGAACCCCTCCCCACTTGTGATTAAAACCCTATTTTACAATTAAGCATGACAGATTAAAGGAAATCTTTTTTTAAAAACTAAGCATGACAGACTAAAAAACCCTATTTTAAAATTAAGCATGACAGACTAAAGGAAATCTTTTTTAAAAAACTAAGCATGACAGACTAAAAAACCCTATTTTAAAACTAAGCATGACAGACTAAAGGAAATCTTTTTTTTTAAATTAAGCATGACAGATTAAACGAAATCCTATTTTAAAATTAAGCATGACAGACCAAAGAAAATTGCATTGAAAAAATAAGATTTGAGTCAATCTAACAGAATTTTTTAAACGGATATTCAGGCTATTGTCACAATCATCCACCAATGGTCACCAAGCTTGACCATTAAGTTTTTTAAAAAATATAAAGATTTATTAGCATGATAGAGCAGCAGCAGCATCAACAACAACAAAAGAGTAAGAAACTCTCGGAGATGTTAAGATGCATCTAAAAAAACGAAATAACAACACAGACTAAAGTATGTAAACAACATATGTAAACAACGTATGTAAACAACATATGTAAACAACATATGTAAACAACATATGTAAACAAACGTATGTAAACAACGTATGTAAACAAACGTATGTAAACAACGTATGTAAACAACATATGTAAACAACATATGTAAACAACGTATGTAAACAACATATGTAAACAACATATGTAAACAACGTATGTAAACAAACGTATGTAAACAACATATGTAAACAACATATGTAAACAACGTATGTAAACAACGTATGTAAACAACATATGTAAACAACGTATGTAAACAAACGTATGTAAACAACATATGTAAACAACGTATGTAAACAACATATGTAAACAAACGTATGTAAACAACATATGTAAACAACGTATGTAAACAACGTATGTAAACAACATATGTAAACAAACGTATGTAAACAAACATATGTAAACAACATATGTAAACAAACGTATGTAAACAAACATATGTAAACAAACGTATGTAAACAAACGTATGTAAACAAACGTATGTAAACAAACGTATGTAAACAACATATGTAAACAACATATGTAAACAAACATATGTAAACAACATAT
Source organism: Sepiola atlantica (assembly GCA_963556195.1). Lineage (NCBI taxonomy): Eukaryota > Metazoa > Mollusca > Cephalopoda > Sepiida > Sepiolidae > Sepiola > Sepiola atlantica. Next base: position 16,255,553 of record OY744542.1, on the reverse strand, counting down.
GTAAACAACATATGTAAACAACGTATGTAAACAACATATGTAAACACCATATGTAAACACCATATGTAAACAACATATGTAAACAACGTATGTAAACAACATATGTAAACAAACGTATGTAAACAAACGTATGTAAACAAACGTATGTAAACAACATATGTAAACAAACGTATGTAAACAACATATGTAAACAAACATATGTAAACAACGTATGTAAACAACGTATGTAAATGCTACCATACCCCTTTCTGGGTCGTGGAATTATTGTTCAGTAGATATCCAGCACTATAGCGAAGCATGGCTGTGCCAATCCCTCTACCCCCCTGCCAATCCTCTCGTACTATTCTTCATCATTCAACTGACAATCTATCCATCTTACTAACCCTTATCCTTAAGTGGCTTCTGGCTTTGGTAAGTGGCAATTCATTAGTAAAGAGAAAACAAAAACAAACCAACATGGTTTTGCCTCAGCATCAGTTATGGCTCCTATATATGCATAAGTAGCAAATTGGTTGCTTTAAGCACATGACATAGAAGGGATTTGAAGTGAGATCAGTTGCAGTTTGAATGTTAATGAAGAAACATAATAATGTAAGGTCCTGTTAAATAGAGGCTTTAGACCCATCATATCTACGCTCAAGATATCCAGGAGCAAACAAAGGAAAAATGAATATCAATAGTTAAGATTAATTAAATATCTTTTAAGATTTGTAACATGCTTCTTGATGTATATCCCAAACAACCCAAAAGAGAAGTAAGCAGATAATACTATGAGTCCTGGGCCTGAGAAGTGAACAAAATCCATATAAACCAATTGAAAGGAATATATAAAAAAATGGAGTAGGAACAGATGGTTTGGTTTGTTTTACGGCATATCAACCATCTATGGGTCATTTAATGCCGAATAAAGTTGTCAAATATAATTCCATAGGTAGGATAATTATTTATATTCATAGAATACTTTGCTCTCAGAATAAATTGCGAGAAGGAATAGAAAATGAGTTTATGTTAATAAGAAACAAAAGGCACAATGTTTTGGAATTTTTGAGATGATGATTGATAATTTGGATTGTTCAGACTACTGTTCTCATCTCAGATGTTATTCTCACAAAATTTTTGCAGATGTAAACTCCGACATTTTTCAGGTGCGTCTTGTCGGACTCAAGAATGTGTACGAAATTTTGAACTAGACCTTTTATTTAATCCACTGGGGTAGATTGTTCTCGTATAGACATGTGGCACAAAAGATAATGTGCAAAGTAATAATCAGTTCTAAGTGATGGTCTTCTGAAGGTTGGAGGTTCAATCCTCAGTACAGGCGATACTAAGAATATATATATACATATATATTTTTTTTCACACACACACACCCACCAATGCTTAGGTAATCAACTCGCACACACGAACACAAAACGACTTTTCCTCTAAATAAAAAATATCTGCTACGTTTACTCTCGGCACGATAAGATGAGCCGGATTTCATGGCTAACGACCAAATAACATCTTAAAAAAAACGTTGACTGTACTTCTCATTTATCGGGATGTGAGTAGTCAATGGCAAAAAAAAGCTGAAATCGAGATAATTTCCCAACCGGGGGGGGGGGGGGGTCATAGCCCTCTGTGGGGTTGGAGATAGGGCAGGACAAAAAAAAAAACTTTTTTCTTAACAACTCCAACCAGTTTCAACTAAGAAAGTCAAAATTAAGAGAAAGACACTGAAAGTCATTCTTTGATGAAACAAAAAGTCATCTAACTCCCCTACCCCCTTCATGAATTGCTTGAATTGCTTAGCATTCATGAGAAAATTAACATTTTCAGTTTTCAGAGAGAACTGTCATGAGAGGGAAAATCATCTTTTTCTTATTAAAAAAAAAGCTGAGTTCGATCCAAAAGCAGAGAACTCACATCCATGGGAGGCTCGAGCGATTTAAGCGTAAATCTGCTTTTTCTGAATTAAAAAAAAAAAAAAATGCGGAATTCCGCTAAAAATCGGAAAACTCACACCCTTCGTTCATGTACAATCCTGAACATAGCAATTGAATCAACCATGAACTTTATTGAAAAAGGGGCAAAACGTTGTTTTTGTGCAATCCTGTGAACCATGTACATCACTGGGGAAAATCTGAGAGAACTATGAGAAGAATTGTCAATACTGTGAAGTAAATCAAAACATATCCAAGTGCTGATAAAATGTTTTATTGCTGTAAACATGCACTAGGGGGGTTGCATGTTTATTAGTGGGTTGCATAGTTGCAATGCATGCTAATAAAATGTTTGCTGCGAGTGAGAAACATTTAACCAAAAGAAAAGAAACCAGCCAAGAAATTGGAAATATGTCTGATCTGGAGTTTTGACCACCCAGAATTTGATTTCTCTTTGGAAAGGTTAGTGTCTCTTTAAACAGGAGTTCATGCTGAGAAATGAAGCCTCTGATGTTTCTTCAGATACGAGGTTCCCTGATGAGGTTATGACCCACTTGAGATTTTCCAAAAATAATGGCCAGCTAGATAGCTGATTATCTCAAGTGGTCTTTTCTGGTTTAGTCCCAAAATATCTTCATATATCCTAGCATATGAGGGAGGGAGGGTCAATTTTGGCCTTCTGCGGTCTGACAGTTTTTGATGGCCATAAGAAACAGATGGCCTGTCTGTTTGGTTGGACTTCTGTTTTGATTTGGCCGGGCTAAGAATTCTCATTTGCAAATCTGATGTTCAGTAGAAGAAAACGAGTATCATTGTAATCTCCAAAGAAAATAAACCCTTTTTATTTGTTTTAAACTGAAGTCATGATTTTATTTGGAGCACTGAGACTACATTGACACTGCAACCGGTGTTGGAATCGGGCAACAACTTTGGATTAAGAAGATTAGTGCTAATCTAACATCATACAAGAAACGCTACATGCAATGCTTAATAGTCAAACGAAATTGCAACTATAGGTCCATATTTAATAACAAAAGCTAAGCAGTAATGAACAAGAAATGCACTTAGATGTAGTGTCAGTGACTCATCAATGCCCACCCCCCTCTATAATATAGATAATTAATCAAAGTTCAACTGGAAACCACCACCAGACTTAGGGTTAGTCGTACTGTAAACCTATGTTTTTTTTTTTAAGTGGTCGTTAATTTCAGGCTTAATTATAATTAAGCCTGAAATTAACGACCACTTCAAAAAAAAAAATTGATTGCCATTTTTGATCGACGAATTTGGCTAAGTGAAAATAACAAATTTTGAAATTACAAAACTTACAGTTTCAAAAATTAAAATTAAGCAGGTTAATAGAAAATTAAATTTTCTACCATTTGGTAAAAGTTATTTATTGAATATTTTGCTTCTTTTCGATTTCTCGGCTGTTAACTATACTAAATCATTGCGCAATTCATATTTTTAAAGAATGCAAATGTTTTTACCCATTTTTCTAAATTTCACTTTTTTATTCTTTATTTCATCTTTCATCGCTGGCCAGTGTTTGGTTGGTGTAGATCACAACGAAAATGGACGAGAACTGTCTGTGCTGCGTGGGTCTTATCCAATTCTATCCCAGTTCGCATTCCAGTGAATCGTGCCATCTTGTTGCGAGCACTTGATGTCGATCAACAGCAACTCAGTCATCATCTGTATCTATCGGTCACTTTGGGCAAGGTGGCAGCCCATCTCTCCTTCAACTTGTCAACTGAACCTACCACCCTGGTCAACGTCTGCAGCAGCTCATTGCTGACTCGGTTAGCCCAGTAGATACTGGCCAGGCAGCACTCGCTTGCATGCCGAGTGACAGCTAGTGTCTGCCTCATTCACTGTTGAGATGACCGACAGTTCAGAAACATCAGGTATTGAAAGCAATTTCTAATACAAGATGGTAAAACTTGGTCAATAAAGAATGATTATATTTAAGTAAAAGAAATAGTTATGAGAAGAAAGAAAATGTAAATTTTGAGGTGCCATTGCTATCTGTCATACGTCGGCATTAACAACATTTTATGATCCCCCCCCATCATCTTCAGTTAATACAGAGCTAAAAACATAAGATATGACAGAGTAAAGTGACCGAGACTGGCAAAGCAGAAAACTTTGATAGTTAACGGATCACTCAATAAGTCCTGGGTCTGACATATAGCATATGTACCATTAAAAAAAAATCCCTATGATTTTTATAAAGTACGAACTTTCAAATGAAACATGTCAAAATTTGAGCCCAATCGGATTATTAGTTTACAAATTACAGTTAAGTGAAACTACTGTTTCAAATTTTTTAAATAATGAAAAAAATCTGAATTTCCTGTGTTGATAAAACATTGCTTTCTGATAGGACAAAATACTGTTCAAGCAAAGCAATGGCTTGATCAGTGTTATTCGTACACTGCTTCACCGCAAGCAGTGGTTAAGAGGTGGTTAAGAGGTGGTTAAGAGGTAGTATACTGACTTTAAATGCAGTCGTACAGACACAAATGCTGCTGAATGCTTAGGCCCGTCGCCCAAAATCCGGCAATTGTCCCAGAAAACATAAAAAAGGTCCACAAACTGATTTTGGGCAATTATAAATTGTAGCTGTGCGAGATAGCCGAGGAGTAAAAGCAGTTTATTCACTATTTTACCTGAACATTTTCAATGAGAAAGCTGTTCAAAGTAGGTGCTACGTTTGCTCAGTCAATCAAAAACAATAATACAGTGACGATTCAACTGTTGCAACCCAACAAAAAATTTGAAGTTAGCTGAGTGGTCAGCAGCAGTTGAAAGCTGTCCAAAGCAAGTTAAGGTGCAAACATCAGCAGGCAAGGTTTTGGCCTCTGTATTTTTGGATGCGCAAGGTATTTTGTTCATTGATTGAAAAGGGAAGAACCTTCAATAGCGAATATTATATCGCATTATTGGTGCGTTCGAAGGAAGAAATTACCAGCAAAAACAGCCAAAAACAAAGAAGAAAAAGTGCTCTTTCACCTAGACAATGCACCGTGTCACAAGTCAATCGCAACAACTCAAAACTACATGAATTGCACTTTCAATTGATTCCAACCTCACCCTATACTCTAGATCTGGTCCCCAGCGACTACTGGCTGTTTACAGACTTTGTAGAAATGATATCAGAAACTGAGGTGTATTTTGAGGTCAAAGACAAATCATTCTAAAAAAAGGCATCGAATTGTTAGAGAAGCATTGGAATCAGTGTATCACCCTGGAAGGAGACTATGTTGATGAATAAAATTGAATTTTATCTAAAAGTTGATGTTTTATTAGTTAGGCCCGGGACTTATTGAGTGATGCGTAACTTATTGAGTCTGCCATTATTAATTAACAGAATATTACCACCGTCAATTGATTAATAGAATATTACCACCGTCAATTAATTAACAGAATATTACCACCGTCAATTAATTAACAGAATATTACCACCGTCAATTAATTAACAGAATATTACCACCGTCAATTAATTAACAGAATATTACCACCGTCAATTAATTAACAGAATATTACTTATTGAGTCTGCCATTATTAATTAACAGAATATTACCACCGTCAATTAATTAACAGAATATTACTTATTGAGTCTGCCATTATTAATTAACAGAATATTACCACTGTCAGCGAAATTAAAATAAAAACTACCCATCTGTTATCGAAATGCAACGAGTTTCTGAAAGGTTATATGAATACTTGAGTTCCCAGACAAAAAAAAAAAAAATGGACTATTTAAAATAATAATAATGCACGTTCTAATGACTGGATTATTATACAGAAGCATTGAACATTTTCTTAACCTTGTCTTTGGAGATATATGGAAGCCGAATTGCTTGCCAATACATAACAAATAGTTGGTCATGGCTAAAAACATGTTTCTCATTGGACTACATGAAATGAAAATAAAGAAAAAGTAAATGAAAAACAAAGAGACAACAGAAAAATTCGACTGCAGAAGGTAAATAAAACTATTCTTACCTAAGTTTATTCATTATATTTAAATAATTTTTTTTTACGTCTCTGAAATTGACATCACAACAGAAAGAAATAAGTAACGAAAGATTTCGGCATTAAACATGGCAGTTTTTCAAGCTGAATATTCTGACCAACATTGTCTTTCAGGAAGCAGAAAAACTACAAAAGTCAAGGGAGATAATTCTGTAGATCAATTTGAGACAAGAAACTTTTGGAACGTTGTAATTGGCTATAAATTGCAAGTTTTCAAAGACAGCCCTTCCCCAAACAAAATATGAGAGATGTATTATGCCTAAATGGGCATCTCTTATTTTAATTAATAATCTCATTCCAACTTTAATAACAAGTTAAAAAATAATCATTTATACATAGATACAATTGCCTACAATCTTATCTCTATATTTATTAAGTTAAGCCATTTGTTGCACTGAGACTGAGATTGAAAGGTCAACTTACTATTCACGCTAGAAGAAATTCTTAAATATTTTATCTATATATTCTCTGAGATTCAAGATGGCATCTTGATTGATATTCTGTCATCCTATTATCGGAGGGGGGATCACGCGTGAGTGTTGTCTGCTTTCTGTCTTTTCCATGAATTTTATGCCTTTCATTGTGGTTTCTGAAGATCAGCATGTAATTGCATGTAACTATAGCATATTGCATGTTGTGAAAAAACTGAACTTTAGTCATTGGAATTTAGATAATTATATACACATATATATTGCACAGATGGTGTCTGTATTTACTAGCCTCCCCACGAGGGGAGAATTAGACACAAGGTCGGACTTTAATGTGAGGAAAATACAGCTCCCCAAAAGGGGTACTCTGAATTGGGATAAAAATAAAAATTGCCTCAATCTAAAAGGATTTCTCCTTCACTAACCAAGAACAGGAAAAATGAAGCGTAATATCAGAACAGATACTACACTTTGCTCCAAACCAAAAGGTCAAGGACCGTTTTTTAAAAGGTATTTTCTGTGTGCCTTTTTAATGCAATCCAATATTTATTTAAATATTCTTATAGAAACATATTGACAAGCACGTTTTGTTATGTGCACATTTTTAATTAAAAAAGTTTTATTTACAAAACGAAAATCAAAACAATATGTAACTTTTTTTTAATTCAAAATTTATTTTCTTTATAAATTTCCAAAGTGTTTTGTAAATCAAATTTTTTTTAATTAAAAATTTATTTTCTTTATAAATCTCCAAAGTTTACAAAACAAAATGTTTTGTAAATCAAATTTTTTTTATTAAAGAAAGTCTGCGAAGTGTGCGCGTATCGTCTTTTTATAGTTCAACCAGAAACCAAAGAAATCAGCGTCAACGCAAATGTGTCATTTTGGTATTTGCTGATTCTGGGGTGTCTAACATTTAATTGATAATAAGTTTTAAATCTATTATTATCCTAAATCTGAGTCAATCAACGCTTAGTCATAAAACTATTGGCTTTAGGTGCAGAGGCAAAGGAAGATGGAGATGTTGCAAGCAGAAAGAAACTAATTCAGGATTTTGTCTTTTTAGTTTTAAATATTTAACTGACTTTGTAAATTCACTTATTCCTGATTTAAATTTCAAACAATCTAATCCAATCTTTTCTAGTCGCATTTTAAAATCGTCCGTGAATCTTTATAAAAGACTGTGCATCCGTTGGTTGATTAATCATGCTTAATTTTGAAACAATGTTTTTAATGCGAACATCGAATGGACACATATGAAGAATATCTGTTTTTGCTTAAAGACAATAATAAATTGGCAGCATAATGAGGAGGAAAAGTGATATCTTTTACAGTTTTTTTTAACTTTTAACTTAAATAGGACCCTTTTTTACTTTAAGGTGGCAAAGTCTCATATCAAGGAAGATAACTTATTGCAAATTATTTTTAGATCTCTTTTTCGACAATTTAATTTAGGAAAGATTTTTTTCATGTTAAGAAACAATGAAACAACAAAAAATAAAATGAAGGAATGGGAGAAAATAGGGTAAATGTTTAGTTTAGTGTTCTAAATCGGTACAATTGGTGCCCTCCAGGGGGATCAGTTTTGCAAATACATCTAACATAAATTGATCTATCATTTCGGGCCATTCTAGCTTTTATGACTATTAACTAATTTTTATCACTAACTCTAAGTCCGAATGGCAATAAAAAATCTTTTCATCATTTCTATCTCAAAACAAATGAACATTTTTTTTATTTCTCTGGTTTTTCTTTTAACTAGCCCATAAAAAATGTTTTAAAACTAAGTTGAGATAAGTTATCTCCCTTGATATGACAATTTGCCACCCTAAAGCGAAAAAGATCAAGAAAAAGCACAGTAACCAAGTTTCTAATTAAATACAATATTAATTACTTTCCTTATTTGAGATTATCTCCCTTGAATGAGAACTCTTTACTTTATAGATAACTTTACATAATTATCTACAGTTGTATCTGTTATTGCTTAGGCAGACATCCCAAGCATGTTCACTCTGTTCACCCAACGACAACTCCAGTGACTTGGTTATGCCAGGCGAATGGGCGATGGGAGGATCCCAAAGGATATTCTATACGTGAGCTCGCAACTGGATTCAGGCCAGCAGGAAGGCCTGTTCTACGCTACAAGGATGTCTGCTAACAGGACGTGAAGACAGGTGGCATCGATATAATAGGCTGGGAGTTCGTGGCTGAAGACCGCAGCCGCTGTAGAAGTGCTGTGAAAGCATGCTCCACGAAGTGTGAGGAGAGGAAAGAGCACAGATGGCTACATCAGAACTCTCACAATCAGACACCACCTACATCTGTAGCAAGCTACCCCGACGGATTAAATAAAGGGTTCTGTTCGAAATTCCGTACAGATTTTAATGATTTCTACAAGTTGCATTTAAAGAAGGTTGGAGGTTACATCGGCCGAAACGTTGTGAGAATAACATCCAAGATAAGAATAATAGTCCGAATAATCCAAATAATACTAAATAAATATTGTTATTATTCAGAATGTCATTCTCATCTTGGTTGTTATATTTCACAACGTTTCGGCCGATGTAACCTCCGACCTTCTTCGGGTGAATCTTTTTAAACTTATAAATCTTTGTTAAACTCTGGAAGCTATATGGAATTTCGAACGGACCCCATTACTTAATCCACGGGGGCAGATTGTTCTCATTCCATCAGTCATGATTAAGTAGAAGTGCTAAGTAATTTTTATTTTATTCTTAGTGATCATCGCCTTTATCAAGGATTGAACTATCAACCTCCAGAGGTTACATCAGTGGAAACGTTGTGAAAATAAAAACCAAGATGAGAATAATAGTCCAAATAATCCAAATTATCTAAATAATCCAAATTATCTAAATAATCCAAATAATCGAGCCTCATTTAAAAATTCCATAACAAATAAATATTGTTAATATTCTTCTTATTCTTCACTCTGGCCGACAATTAATTTCTTGTCTAGTTTTTTCATGAGGGACCAATTCTTCAACACAACCATAAAGACCCACCACATGTCAGAGCAGTCTTAATCTCTGATAAATAACAACGTTGCATACTATATCACCCTTATCCCTGAGTGGCCTTTGGGCCTTAATAAGCGATGACCCGTTAATACATAAAAAAACCCGAAGATACCTATATTAGTAAACAACAACGTATCTTACAATAATTACAAAAGTTTTAGTAAATTTAAATAAAACTCAGTCTAAGTGAAGGATGATCTCATCTATTCTCTACGGCCCCTTTTTCACAGTAGACATGTTGCTAGTCTCTCTCTACTCTATCCTTATAATGTGCACAACTGAGCTCTGGTTCATTCCTGTAGGACATTCACAGCAAGAACTCGTCTTCCTACCACAACTGCAAAGAGACACCTTTTTCCTCCATTTGCTAAACATCAAACAACATTTTCATGAACAAAGTTTCTTTCTAAGAAATTTCACTCTATGGAACATCTTACCACTCGATTGCTTCCCTGCAGACTACAACATGTCTAATTTCAATAAATACTTGTCATAAACCGTCCTTTTATTTAAATATTTTTTTTTAACTTAGTTCACCCCAAACAAGGCAAGGTGGCACTATAGACGTAAGGGGCTACTGAGAAAAAGGGTGAAAGTTTAGGGGGTCATCCTAAATTGGGAGCTGTGCAGCGAGATGCTTGTTCACATTAGTTTTAAATTTCTGCATGTCGGTACAGTCGGGGAAACAGAGAGCAGGGAGGGAGTTCCAAAGGCTGGCAGCTCAAAGAAAGAAGCTTTTGGAGTAGAGGGCTCTCCGGCATCATCTGGGACCTCCACAGTGATAGCTGATTGTCGGGTTGGTCAAGTGTATTTATGTTGAGGGCGCACCAGAGCAGCAAGTTCATTGGAGCACATTCCATTGAAATACTTGTAAAACAAGCACAAGGATGCAACATTGCAGCGATGGGACAGAGGTTGGAACTTGGTGGATAGTGAGGGGCCTAGTAGATTAGAGACTCTTTTTTGGACCTTGTCTAAAAGAGAGAGACTAGTGGATGGTGCACTAGCCCAGATGTGACAATAGCAATCCATGCATGGGCGGATGGTGGCTTTGTAGAGATATAGGATACTGTCAGGTGTCAGAAATTTTCTAGCATGGTAGAGGGAGCCCACTTTTGTTTGCAGCAGCCTTGGCAATGACTATGTATTTATTCCAATTCATGCTACCTATGAATGTTAGGCCAAGGAGTTTGAACGTTGGACTCTCAGGTAGGGTGTTATTTGCCATGGCGAACGGTGGTTGAAGAGGATTATTGTAGTTGTTGAAGGAAAGGAGCTTTGTCTTAGGTCACTTTTTAAGGATTCGGCCATTGCTTCGGATATGTGTGCGCCCGTTTGGCTATATGGCGAGAATAGAGCATGGTGTCATCAGCAAATATACCCATCTCAAACACGATTGCATCAGGTAAGTCGTTTATGAAAATCAGGAAGAATAAAGGTCTAAGGATCGATCCCTGGGGTACACCTGCATGTATGTCATGATGTTTGGATGAACAGCCATCGAGGACAACCTGGATCTTTCCTCATAAGTAATCAAATTTTGTTTTTTCCATTCATCATTTTTAACCCTCTCATAAGATGCATCAACATTCAACTGACAACCTATCCATCTAGATGGTTCTCGCAGTCAATTTGCATAGGAGAACGTGTCACTAGTACATAACCTCTATTTTTTGATTGGTTTCGTCTACGGCACATCAACCATCTATTTAATGCCGAATAAAGTTGTCAAATGGAATCCTATAGGTAGGATAATAATTTCATATTCTTAGAAAACATTGCACCTAGAAACTATTGCTTTTAGAAAACATTACTCTTCGCCAGTCGTAATCGTTTTTATTCTCAAAATATTTATTTGGGAGGAAAATAAAGAGAAGTTTTGATTTTTTGAAGAATCAGATTGAATAATACGGTTGCGGATGAACTTATAGATAGGGCATGACGTGACCAGCCGATTGATCGGATCCCGTCTAGCTGAAGTAAGGGGTATCATGGGTCACCACCCACGGTCTACAGGTGGCCCCGTTTTCGGGGGGGGGGGGGGAAGGGGTACCCCTCTGCATGTTGTTGCAGTTGGCAAATTCGTGGCCCTGCTGATAAGTGCTATTGATTATATTAGGTGCAACAGGAAGAACTGACCACGTGTATTCATATACGCAAATAAATAAGCCTATATCTAATGATCGAAAGAGTGTTTCTTTCCCAACAATCTTTTCTAGAATTCCACTGAAGGACGCACAAAAATGAGTGGTATATTTCATCATTACAACTCAAAATTTGCAACCCTTGTAACCCTTGAACAAGCCGAATATAAGCTTGGTAAAAACATTTACACAAACAATTTTCTATTGTCACAGAATTGCAGACGGAATCATAGACTCATGAATCTGAAACAGAATCCGTTCTTTTTTTTTCATGTAATTTCCAATAAAAATAACAAATTAATCACGTTTCGAAATTCTTTTAGATAACGATTGGTAATTTGGATTATTTAGACTATTATCCTCATCTTGGTTGTCATTTCCACGTTTTGCCAATGTAACCTTCGACCTTTTTTCATTTTCAGTTTTCCAAACTCCAGAACTTAATAGTGGAATTTAGGGATCTTTATGTTGTACTCGAGACATGAGGGCAGGTGGCATTGACCCAACAGGCTGAGAGTCCGTGGCTGAAGATTGCAGCTGCTGGAGAAGTGCTGTGAAGGGATGCTGCAAGAGGAGTGAGTGGGGGGGGGGGGGAGACCAGCAGTGGAGGGAGAGGAAAGAGCATAGACGGGAGAGAGCTGCATCAGATCTCTCAGAATCAGACACACCACCTACATCTGTGGCAACTGCAACAGAGCCTGCCGATCCAGGATAGGCTTGCACAGTCACAGCAGACACTGCAATTCAGCAATGGACTAAACTGAGGCACAGAACTCCATTGTCTCCTCAGACAGATGGATGCCAACAACAACAACTCGAGAACCTGCATGCAATTTCGAACTAAACCCTTTATTCAGTCCACGGTGGTAGATTGTTCTCATTCTGTCAGCCATGACCAGATAGAAGTGTTAATTTTATGTTATTTTTAGTTATCATCGCCTCTAGTGAGGATTGAACTTTCAACCTCAAGAAGACTGTACTTAGAAATGATTAACTGTTGTGCCATGGGTCATTGTGGACAATTCTCGTATAAATTTGGGGAGCCGTAAACATAATTTTGTCTAGATCTGTAGTATTGCATAACATAAAATCAAAAGTTCTACCCAGTAATGGCTGAGCGAATGAGAACAATATACTGCTGTGGATTAAATAAAATTGTTTAGTTGGAAAATCCAGTGTTTCTTCATGGTTACATCTAGATTGAATATGGATGTCATTAAAAAAATAGCAAGAAACCTTTATCATGTACTTACTTGTGAGGGAAAATAAAAAAACGTTCACAAATTACGGAAATTAATTCAGTAGTTTTGTTTTATAAAATAAATTCAACTTTAAGCTGTACACGGTATGTCGCCGCCATTACCATGATAGTCAAGGTAGATAATTCCTTTTTTTCGCATTTAACCAAAAAAGAAAAAGAAGTTGATTTCTCTCCCAAAAGCTTGAATTATCTCCCCTGACTTTCATAATGATACCGATAATGGCGGCTATATTCCGCATACGGCTGAAGTTTAATTTCTTTTATAAAAACAAAACTACTGGATGAATTTCCCTAATTTTTGGTGAACGGTATTTATTTTCCATCACAAGTAAGTACATGATAAAGGTTTTTTGCTATTTTTTTTTTATAACATCCATATTCAATCTAGGTGTAACCCTGTAGAAGCACCGAAATTCTTTACAGGTTCCAAAGATATAAAGATCTTCAAGTTTGACTATTAGTTTCCAAAGTTTAAAAAAAATGCACTGAAAGAAGATCGGAGTTTACATCGATCGAAACGTTGTGAACGTAACAAGATGAGAATAGTAATCCAAATAATCCAAATAATTCAAATTATCAATCCTCATCTAAAAAATTCTGAAACATAAATTATTCATTTCATTTTTTCAAATTTGTTTTGTCCCTTTTTTGTGATTTTGTTGTTACAAATTTAACAGGTTTTAATAAATAAACCAACATAATACAATTATTTACTTCAGTTTATTTTGGGTTTTTTTTGTACAAATATTCGTCCCTATTTTTCCACTTAACAGGTGAAAAAAAAATTCAAGTTTTTACGTTTAAAAAAATACATCAATAATGGCAATTGCCGATGTCCTAAGAAAATTTTTTGGCTAGGAGATTAAAAAATATTTTTTAGAATTTTCTATGAAACCACGGTAAACCAGATTAAATTGGGTTCTCGGGTACCATTACTAAAGTTGAAAGTGGCAGATAAACACAGTGTTGATGTCGAAATTGGAAGAAAAGGGGTAGAGAAAAAGATGAACCCAATAAGTTGTTGGGCCAGAGTTATCTCCCTTGGATTTATTCTCATACCAACATTAGAGCATGCTCTTCGGTGCGAGAGTTTGTAATCACGTTTTATCCACATGTGGAATTGAGGACGAGACTTTACCATCTTACTGGCACGATGTCCACTGTTGCATGGGTGCATCATCCCTTTTAAAAAGCAAGATGACCATTCTGCCAGGTGCCTTCTTGATTGCAATCACATCGACTCTCAGAAGCAAAATGACTTTATTGAAATCCTTTTCCTAGCATCACATCGTTGCAAGACATACTATAATGTAACATTTAAATATCCAATGGATTCACATTACTCTATTTACGACCCTGGCAACCCGTGTACTTTATTATTGTATTGGAAACTAATGTATTCTTTGTTTAGCATTCATGTCTGAAGCTCTTTCTTTGTGTACTGTTCTATTTTATATATCTTGTAAGCCCCTTTACATTCGTTCTCAACAAAGTATTTGACTGACAATAAATGTATTTGTTATTGAATTTAACTCTTCATTCTTTATTAACCTTTTCTCTTTTCCGACATGTGTATGTGTGTTATACATAGCACACACACGCAAAGTAGCAACAACGTGTATGAGAAGATATAGCGGAGCACATAGTCTGCTAAATTGATAAAGTTAGAATATAAAATATCCTCAGTTTTTCTAAATTTAAATTCACATAATAAAAAAATGTTTACATTTAGAATCTCAAATCTTTTGAAAACGGGGAGAAACAAAAATGAAATTTACCAAAACTAGAAACAGAAGTAAGGAAAATTCGATAAATGGAAAATCAGTGTCCTATATTATAAAAGGTGTTTGAAAAATCAATGGCCTAACTTTGGGATTATGTTCTATATGTGTAAAGGAGCCTCTTTGTGTTGGGGTTGCTTTTGCAATAGCACTCCCCCATAACTCGTCTAATTTCCTTTATGATCCATTTCTTCCTCTGTGTTGTCTTTAGTTTGTGCAGATCAGATTTATTTAACTGGATTTGATCGGTTGTATTCGGTTAGCTAAAATAAGCAGAACGAACATTCGCAGGATGCCGACCGAGTACCCTACGTTGACTATCAAAGGAGCCTTTGATCTTTTTTCTCATCTTCTTAGCCCCATAGCTTTTATATTTGTGTGGTGTTCATTTTTCGTGGTTTTGTTGGTGTATGTGGCAACACCAGGCTTATTTTACCAGGGATAGTGTTTATCTATCACATATGTAGAAGTGTTTATCTATCACATATGTAGAAGTGTTTATCTATCACATATGTAGAAGTGTTTATCTATCACATATGTAGAAGTGTTTATCTATCACATATGTAGAAGTGTTTTTCTATCACATATGTAGAAGTGTTTATCTATCACATATGTAGAAGTGTTTATCTATCACATATGTAGAAGTGTTTATCTATCACATATGTAGAAGTGTTTATCTATCACATATGTAGAAGTGTTTATCTATCACATATGTAGAAGTGTTTATCTATCACATATGTAGAAGTGTTTATCTATCACAAATGTAGAAGTGTTTATCTATCACATATGTAGAAGTGTTTATCTATCACATATGTAGAAGTGTTTATCTATCACATATGTAGAAGTGTTTTTCTATCACATATGTAGAAGTGTTTATCTATCACATATGTAGAAGTGTTTATCTATCACATATGTAGAAGTGTTTATCTATCACATATGTAGAAGTGTTTATCTATCACATATGTAGAAGTGTTTATCTATCACATATGTAGAAGTGTTTATCTATCACATATGTAGAAGTGTTTATCTATCACATATGTAGAAGTGTTTATCTATCACATATGTAGAAGTGTTTATCTATCACATATGTAGAAGTGTTTATCTATCACATATGTAGAAGTGTTTATCTATCACATATGTAGAAGTGTTTATCTATCACATATGTAGAAGTGTTTATCTATCACATATGTAGAAGTGTTTATCTATCACATATGTAGAAGTGTTTATCTATCACATATGTAGAAGTGTTTTTCTATCACATATGTAGAAGTGTTTATCTATCACGTATGTAGAAGTGTTTATCTATCACGTATGTAGAAGTGTTTTTCTATCACATATGTAGAAGTGTTTTTCTATCACATATGTAGAAGTGTTTTTCTATCACATATGTAGAAGTGTTTTTCTATCACATATGTAGAAGTGTTTTTCTATCACATATGTAGAAGTGTTTATCACATATGTAGAAGTGTTTTTCTATCACATATGTAGAAGTGTTTTTCTATCACATATGTAGAAGTGTTTATCTATCACATATGTAGAAGTGTTTATCTATCACATATGTAGAAATAACAGAGCACTATCGCACGCATTGTACGTGTTAGATGTTTACAATAAACAACAATCATTATTTGTTTCAATGGCCTATAATTCGGAAACCAAGCATTTCCGAACCAATCGACACATATAGAATATAATACTGAAGTTATACCATCGATTTTCCATGCACTCTGCATGTTATGCAGTGGCAGACGTATACTTTTTTTGTGACTTAAAAAAAAAATGTTATGTAGTGGCAGACGTATACTTTTTTGTAACTTAAAAAAAATGTTATGCAGTGGCAGACTTATACTTTTTTTGTGACTTAAAAAAAATGTTATGTAGTGGCAGACGTATACTTTTTTGTGACTTAAAAAAAATGTTATGCAGTGGCAGACGTATATTTTTTTGTGACTTAAAAAAAATGTTATGCAGTGGCAGACGTATACTTTTTTTGTGACTTAAAAAAAATGTTATGCAGTGGCAGACGTATACTTTTTTTGTGACTTAAAAAAAATGTTATGCAGTGGCAGACGTATACTTTTTTTGTGACTTAAAAAAAATGTTATGCAGTGGCAGACGTATACTTTTTTTGTGACTTAAAAAAAATGTTATGCAGTGGCAGACGTATACTTTTTTTGTGACTTAAAAAAAATGTTATGCAGTGGCAGACGTATACTTTTTTTGTGACTTAAAAAAAATGTTATGCAGTGGCAGACGTATACTTTTTTGTGACTTAAAAAAAAATGTTATGTAGTGGTTCTTTGCAACCAGCAAAAGGTTTCAACAAGTATTGTCACTTTTGCAAATATCTTTTGGTCCAAATGAAAACAGAGTGGTGGTTGGGGTGGAGCCTTTGAAATGGATCATGCAGTTTTGGGGTTCAACCACTGAAAATCACCTCTCCAAAAATAACATTTTGAAATGTGATTAATTGCAAGGACATTTTTGGGTGATGTAAAATAGGTATCAAAGTAACCGATCGGTTTATGATTCTATCAATAAAATTAGCTAATTTTGAGAACAATTTTAGGATTCAGAGTTATTTCCCTTTGGGATATTTTTTTTGTTTGTTTTACGGCATATCAACCATCAATAAGTTATTTTAACAACAAATCAAATTGTCGGATAGGATAGGTGGAATAATTTTTATTTTATTTCATATATTTTTGTAATTATTTTTTTATTTTTATTGGAGTCTTGTTACTTTAATGAAGTTTAAGATGTAGCTCAGGTAAGTGGGTTTTTTTTTCTCAGTTTATCAGCCCATTTAGAGTTATTTGATGTCGGATCCAAACATTTTAATAATTTTTTATTTTTAAATATTTATTCATGGAGTTTGATTTTATTATTCATTTAGGATGACAGTTATATTGCTGATCACAATTTCATGTTATTCTTAGGGCAGATTCCATTTACTCCATAGATGGGACCCTAACAGGTACTAACAATTCAGTCCAGAGTGGACCTGAGAGCAGTGATAACTAAAAAGTGAAAACTAAAAAGTGATAGCTAAAAAGTGGCTCCACACTCCGCAAAGCCTTGAAGATAACTGACTGACATTAGGGAACGTTTCGATCATGTGATTATTTTAATAACAAAAACTGAAAAAAAAAATGCCATCAATTTTATAGAAAAATTTATGTTAGAAACATTTGCTTTAGGCCTAGATAGGCCCTCATCTTGGATTTAGGGGGCTTGAAATAAACTTCTTTACTTTCATAGTAGACCTGTTGTTGATCTTATACTTGTCTTATTGTATTACTAAAAGAACAAAAAGGTTGAATTAAAAATATTGGCTATGTATTTACAAGAGAGACTGGGAAAAGGAAAGAAATTCTATTATTATTAAAAGAGCAGAGATGAAAAAACAGCCATTGGAAATTTTGCAATCAATCTCTGTTAAAAAAGATAGAAAAAAAAGAAAGAAAACATTGCCATGCAGTAGACTTTTGAAAATGTGATTAAAAGGAGACAGCAAACTGAGTTAGCTAAAAAGAATTATATATAAATATATACACGCACGCATACATCTCATACTTTCCTAAAAATCATTTCAAAAACTTCCAATACTTTTAAAACTTATTCTATAAAAAAGTATTTCACTGTAGATAAGGTGTTAAAAAAAGGTTTCTGAACGTGTTTCATTCTGAAAAGCTGTTTGAAAACCGATTAAAAATAATGTCTAAGAGATTAATTCGCAAATTATTATATATAGACTATTTTTAAGTATTTAATGGGTTAATATACAAAATTGTTAAGCATCAGTTATATTATTGTTTTCAATACTAACTATAATGTATAATATAAAACCTTATTTCGTAAAAAATATATTTTCTGTGAACTGTTTCTGAATTAAAACTATTTTTAGTGTATATTTTGAGCATATTACTACACATTTTGTAAAATTTAATTTTAGCAGATATTTAAAAATATAGTTCCTAAGAAAAAAACCTAGATTCCAAAAAATAAAACCCCAAATTGATTAAAAACAAAAACAGATCTGGACTTAAAAACCCAGGAGTGGCAACCCTGTACAGAACTGTTAAAATTTCATCAGTCAACATGCTTCGGTTGCCATTGACGTGGTTCGGGAATCAAAATTTTGTTAGAAAACCCAGGCATTTCTTGAATTTTTTGTTCAAAATTCAAATTGTTCCAGTTCCAAGATGTTCAAGAACTGAGGTTTGAATATCTGAATATCTATGTATATTTTCCAATCAATGCTACCACCAAAATGACTTGCATCACGTTAATTTATTACAACACTCTGTATTAAACATGGTTTATATATAAAATTATGGTAAGCCTCATTTGCATAAATATTTTTAATTTAATTTTGCTATATATGAGCAATAGTTTTATGTATATAATTGAAACAAGGATAAAGAGTTAACATTTCTTAATTGTTTTTCTATTCTATTTCGAGTTGATTTCTGGTTTATGGCATATCAAACCTTTTCAGATTGTTTAATACTGAATTCATTCATTGTTTTGGAATTTTTGAGATAAGGATTGATAATTTGTATTCTTTGGATTATTCAGACTACTGTTCTCATCTTGGATGTTATTCTCACAACGTTTCGGCCGATGTAACCTCCTACCTTCTTCAGGTGCATCTTGTCGAACTCAGGAATCTTTGTCGAACTCAGGAATCTTTGTCGAACTCTGGAATCTGTACAGAATTTTGAACAGAATCCTTTATTTAATCCACAGGGTAGCTTGCTTTTGTTTTGTCAGCCAAATCCGTAAAGATTCCTGAGTTCGACAATATGAACTTGAAGGTCGGAGGTTACATCGGCCGAAACGTTGTGAGAATAACATTCAAGATGAGAACAGTATAATCGAAAGAATAGGAATGATTGATTTTGGTTTCAAGTTTTTAGGTTTCAAGTTTTTCAGATCTTCAAATATTTATTCACCGAATCTGCTTTAACTAGTTAAGCATAGCGGAAATTTATGTTTGTAATAGCACTCAATAGTTTCATGTCATACTGATGAGAGATTCTATTTAATCCATAGATGGGACCCTGGCAAGTACTACCACTTCTCCAGGGTAGAGTGGACCTGAGAGCAGTGCCAACTAAGGGGTGACTTTACACACCTCAAAGCTCCAAAACTGGGGCCTCACCACCACATGCAGTTTCATATACCCATGACACATTTAGAGTTACTTTTCAAGGGAGGTAATTCAAATGACACAATGATTTCCGCACACGCACATACAAACAGTAGAGAAACACATACAAACAGTAGAGAAACACATACAAACAGTAGAGAAACAGTGACAACTTTGGTTGCGGCGAGTGTTCCTAATGACAGTGGTCTGAACAGAGCGGAAAGGGAGAAGGTGACAAAGTACCAAGGCCTAATCTATGATATGAAAAGAAACTGGAATTTCAAAAACATCAACATTATCCCAGTTATAATAAGAGGAGCTGAAGGCCTTATGAAGAAAAACATTAAAAAATATCTCGAAAGTATTCTCGGAACACCAAGTGCGAAAGAAATCCAAATAATTGCACTTAAGGGAACGGCCAAAATCTTTAAAAGAGCACGCAGTTAGAGCCTCTAAATAGCAGTCGATTATCTGACATTTGGGAGAATGGCTCGTCCCTCTGCTAATAAAAAAAATAAAAAATAAAATAGCGATAGATTAACTGCCTACTTGACACCACCCTCGAGTGTCTTCAGTCGTTCTCTACAGGAGTTTATCAGAACCTCCCGAAATGAGGATACTTCCCCATAGAAGTAAATCCGGATCAAATATTCAAATAAAAATAACAGATAAGGTCTCCTCGGTATGCCTACGCGCAGGTTCATACGTGGAAAGTAACGGTGCACCTTCTTCTAGTAATTTTACCACAAGTAACAACACTAAGTTGGGTACTCCACCAGACCAGTCGAATTCTGATCCTGGAATCAGGCAAAACTAAGCAAAGAGCAGAGAAAAAATAAACTATGACATCGCTAAGTGGTCCATTGGTGAGAACACCATTCTTCTGTTTTACTTATTCAAGGTTTGAGAAGTAGAGAAATAAATACTTTGATATCTACGTAACTCAAAGAAATCAAGTGTTAGTCGTCCCAGGCATCGTCGGCTTCTTAATCTCTGAAAACTAACTAAACTACAATAAGAACAAAAAAATAAAGAGAGAAAAGAAATCAAGTGTTAGCCCAAGGAATGGGCCCCTTTGATCTATGAGAGCTAACTAAACTAAAGTGAGAGAAAAAAACAAAAAAAACACTATTTTCCTTTGGCAACAGTTCAATTTATTTTCACATTTTCGTTCATTTTATATATAATTTGATCCTCCATCGGTGCTCAAGAGGTTTGGTAGCAAAAGCTGCATACATAAATCTTTCCAGTCAATAGTTTCTGTTCTATGTTGTTAAAAAACAAAATATTAACTTAAATAGCTTTCTTCAATTTTAATATTTAATCCTGATCAATATTTAAAGAACATTTTTTTTTTTAAATCGGAGAAGTTATCACTCTCACACTTAGATCTACTACTACTGCCACCCATGTACATCGGGAAGACTTTCTTGATTTTAAATAAAATTGTCTTTGTATTTAATTCATAGGAGCAAGATGAAAATTGACCAGAGTGTGGCTTTTTGGCTACTATTTTATAAAAGCATTAATTTTGTGTAGTATGTAATAATGAAAGAAAATAACTCTATAAGAAATAATTTTTAAAATTCATATTTAGCTTAAAATCTATATTTCATTATAAGACAAACTCTGTTGTTACCTAAGATACAATAGCCTTAAGTTTTTTAAAAATCTTATTTTACATGATTTAGCTTTACATTTTAATCATCTTTAATCATCGCCACTCTGTAATAAAGATCAATGTTCATTTATATATATATATATATATATATATCTGTCCTGTCACACAAAAAGTTAAGTACAAAACTGCCCGATATATCACTCTGTCACAGTTTCTTCTCACTTAGCTGATCTATTCACTCATTCACTGTTGTATGACTCATCAGTTGACCTGCGGTCACTTGTTTTTGATCACTGAAACGGTTTCAAATATTTAAAAAAAATTTGTTCAACCTCAACTAAGTCATATTGCCACTTAAGTATAAGTGTCTATGTGATAGGAATCAGATTTATAGAGAGGCGACCTGTGTAGGGAGTTGGGCAGGAAGATGTTTGTTCATCTTACGTTTCTGCATGTTGGTATGGTCACTGGTCAGGGAAACGGTGCAGGGAGGAAATTCCAAAGGAAAGTGATCCTAGAAAAGAAACTATAAGAGTAGAAAATCTTCCAGCATCTAAGTACCTCTACAGTGAAGGGGTGGGATTTTGTTGTTAGTCGGATGGCTTAGGGGGTTATTTACATTGAAGGGGAGACTTTAGGATTAGGGTTAGGATTATTTACATTGAAGGGGGTCCTTAGGGTTAGGGTTATTTATATTGAAAGGGAGGGGTTAGGGTTATTTATATTGAAGGGGGGACCTTAGGATTATGGTTATTTATATTGAAGGGGACCTTAGGGTAAGGGTTATTTATATTGAAAGGGAGACCTTAGGGTTAGGGTTATTTATATTGAAAGGGAGACCTTAGGGTTAGGATTATTTATATTGAAGGGGACCTTAGGATTAGGGTTATTTACATTGAAGGGGGGACCTTAGGATTAGAGTTATTTACATTGAAGGGGAGACCTTAGGATTAGGGTTATTTACATTGAAGGGGACCTTAGGATTAGGGTTATTTACATTGAAGGGGAGACCTTAGGATTAGGGTTATTTACATTGAAGGGGAGACCTTAGGATTAGGGTTATTTACATTGAAGGGAATCTTAGGATTAGGGTTATTTACATTGAAGGGGACCTTAGGATTAGGGTTATTTACATTGAAGGGGGGAGCTTATGAATTAAATTCTATTTGCTATCTCAACACCAAACTATCCCCATAAAACATTTTTCATTTGAATATTCAGGGAAAAAAAGTCTGAAAAGGCATTTTAAATTTAATTAACAATTATTTTAGAAAGGTTTATCAATACGTATTTTGAAAATCAAACATAACGGTTAGTGCACCAAGCACTAGTCGCTCTTAGACAGGGGCCAAAAAAGAGCCTTTAATCTAATAGGTCCCTCATTGTCTACCAAGCTCCAAACCCTGTCCCATTGCCGCAATGTTGCGTCTCTGTGCTTGTTCTACAGAATGTGCTTTAACGCACTTGTTGTATTTGTGCCCCGTCAATGTAAATACCCCTGACCAACCCAAGAATCAGCAAAATCCCACCCCTTCACTTTAGAGGTCCCCAAATGCTGAAAGGCTTTCTACTCTAATAGCTTCTTACCTCGAACTACTTTGGAATTCTTTCCTTGCTCCCTGTTTCCATGACTGTACCAACATGCAGAAATTTAAATGTGATGTGAACGAACATCTCTCAACACAACTCCCCACCTAGGATGTCTCTATAAATCTGGCCCCTAATTCACAGTAGCCCCTTACGTCCTAGTGACAATGTACCTTGTTTGGGGTGAATATAAGTAAAAAAAATAAATAAATATAACTTAAATTTTAAGGGGTTATATTTTTATGATATTTCAGGATAAAATCTCCTTATCTAATATTAAGTTATCTAATCAGAATTTTAAAATCAGATCCACATAATATTTAAGCTGACAAATCAAACTTTGCTTGTGACTAGCCAATTTTCATGTGTTATTGTTGTACAATGTTATTGGCAATATAATAAATACAATTTATTTTTTTAATTATTTTGTCCGGCCCAGATGACTGGTAATATGAAAATCTTTTAAAATCTTAAATAAAAATTAGCAAGGAGGATAACTGATATTTCTAATTGAAGAATATAATAGGAGTTGTCTACCTTACAACTAAAATTATATTTCTTTTTCTGTATAAGTTTAAAAATGTGAAAACAAATAACAATTAAAAACTAAAATGGCTTCATTTCATTCCGGGCAACGCCGAGTAAGTACATCATCATCATATTCAGTTTAACATTCATTTTACATGCTGGCATGTTTTGGACAGCTTTTAAGATTGACTTCCAAATTAACCTATCTCTGGCCAGGTCTTTATCCCTCTTTCTCTAAAATCCATCCTTATCATTTCTTTTATAAATGTGTCTAAGTCCGCCTGTCAGAGACTTTGCCCATCGTTTGTGAACAAGTTCGCATTCACGCAACTCCGTAAGAGGTTCTGTCTGTCCGTCTGTCACGCTTAAGTTTGAAATTGCATTTTCATCGCAGATCGAATAAATGTGTCTTTGCTATTTCTCGATAGCTGGCACGAATGCTCACCACACGATATTATTGTTAAGCTTCCTTAGCCTTTTCGCTAGGGGTGTAGTATCTGTTCTAATACAAAGTTAATACTGCCATTTTATTCCTCATAACATTTTTATACATCCGGGTTACAACGAAAACGCGTGTGTATAAAGGCTTTATAGATCCGCAGTAAGTGAAAATATAACATTAATGCATCTGATTCTTATATCGGTAAAGAATTGCAAGAGTCAGGCACTTTCTAGAGCGGAAGAATAACCCAACCATATTTTCAGTGACCGTAGTAATAGATTGGATATAAGTCTTCGTAGATTTTGAGTGAAAGTTAGTCCTTAGAGCTTATCAAATCACAGGGCTTCCTCAAGGAGAGAGCCATTCATTTCAACTGAAGCGAAACAATGATCCAAGTGTTGGTGGTTCTAGAGATGTTAAATGTAGCAAAAACACCTTTTCGTCATATCCAGGACAGATCATATTTAATCTATCATAGCAAAGGAGCGACATTCACCTGAATCTACTATTCTCTGTTAATCTGAGCAAGACACTTTTTAAAACAATATCAATTGAAAGGAAGTTGATTTTGAACTTTGTTTTTCTAATTCAATTTTCTGTCCTAATAAATGCTGCATTTTACAGATGTTTCTAAATGCTGCATTTTACAGATGTTTCTAAATGCTGCATTTTACAGATGTTTCTAAACGCTGCATTTTACAGATGTTTCTAAATGCTGCATTTTACAGATGTTTCTAAATGCTGCATTTTACAGATGTTTCTAAATGCTGCATTTTACAGATGTTTCTAAATGCTGCATTTTACAGATGTTTCTAAATGCTGCATTTTACAGATGTTTCTAAATGCTGCATTTTACAGATGTTTCTAAACGCTGCATTTTACAGATGTTTTTAAACGCTGCATTTTACAGATGTTTCTAAATGCTGCATTTTACAGATGTTTTTAAACGCTGCATTTTACAGATGTTTCTAAACGCTGCATTTTACAGATGTTTCTAAATGCTGCATTTTACAGATGTTTCTAAATGCTGCATTTTACAGATGTTTCTAAATGCTGCATTTTACAGATGTTTCTAAATGCTGCATTTTACAGATGTTTCTAAATGCTGCATTTTACAGATGTTTTTAAACGCTGCATTTTACAGATGTTTTTAAACGCTGCATTTTACAGACGTTTCTAAACGCTGCATTTTACAGACGTTTCTAAACGCTGCATTTTACAGATGTTTCTAAATGCTGCATTTTACAGATGTTTCTAAATGCTGCATTTTACAGATGTTTCTAAATGCTGCATTTTACAGATGTTTCTAAATGCTGCATTTTACAGATGTTTCTAAATGCTGCATTTTACAGATGTTTCTAAATGCTGCATTTTACAGATGTTTCTAAATGCTGCATTTTACAGATGTTTCTAAATGCTGCATTTTACAGATGTTTCTAAATGCTGCATTTTACAGATGTTTCTAAATGCTGCATTTTACAGATGTTTCTAAATGCTGCATTTTACAGATGTTTCTAAACGCTGCATTTTACAGATGTTTCTAAATGCTGCATTTTACAGATGTTTCTAAATGCTGCATTTTACAGATGTTTCTAAATGCTGCATTTTACAGATGTTTCTAAATGCTGCATTTTACAGATGTTTCTAAATGCTGCATTTTACAGATGTTTCTAAATGCTGCATTTTACAGATGTTTCTAAATGCTGCATTTTACAGATGTTTCTAAATGCTGCATTTTACAGATGTTTCTAAATGCTGCATTTTACAGATGTTTCTAAATGCTGCATTTTACAGATGTTTCTAAATGCTGCATTTTACAGATGTTTCTAAATGCTGCATTTTACAGATGTTTCTAAACGCTGCATTTTACAGATGTTTCTAAATGCTGCATTTTACAGATGTTTCTAAATGCTGCATTTTACAGATGTTTCTAAATGCTGCATTTTACAGATGTTTCTAAATGCTGCATTTTACAGATGTTTCTAAACGCTGCATTTTACAGATGTTTCTAAATGCTGCATTTTACAGATGTTTCTAAATGCTGCATTTTACAGATGTTTCTAAATGCTGCATTTTACAGATGTTTCTAAATGCTGCATTTTACAGATGTTTTTAAACGCTGCATTTTACAGATGTTTTTAAACGCTGCATTTTACAGACGTTTCTAAACGCTGCATTTTACAGATGTTTCTAAACGCTGCATTTTACAGATGTTTCTAAATGCTGCATTTTACAGATGTTTTTAAACGCTGCATTTTACAGATGTTTTTAAACGCTGCATTTTACAGACGTTTCTAAACGCTGCATTTTACAGATGTTTCTAAATGCTGCATTTTACAGATGTTTCTAAACGCTGCATTTTACAGATGTTTCTAAATGCTGCATTTTACAGATGTTTCTAAATGCTGCATTTTACAGATGTTTCTAAACGCTGCATTTTACAGATGTTTCTAAATGCTGCATTTTACAGATGTTTCTAAATGCTGCATTTTACAGATTTTTCTAAACGCTGCATTTTACAGACGTTTCTAAACGCTGCATTTTACAGACGTTTCTAAACGCTGCATTTTACAGATGTTTCTAAATGCTGCATTTTACAGATGTTTCTAAACGCTGCATTTTACAGATTTTTCTAAACGCTGCATTTTACAGACGTTTCGAAATGCTGCATTTTACAGACGTTTCAAAATATGCCTTTGTCCATCGTTCGTGCACAAGTTTACATTCACGCAACTCGATAAAGGGTTCTGACTATTTGAAATTGCATTTTCACGCCTAAATGTGCATATCGAATCGCTGCACCTTAAGAACATTCATTCTTGTTGCATAAAAGGATTTAGACGTTACGTTGTTCATGTACGATCATAAGAGCATCGAATCTTAATTCGTTTTGGGTTATTAATAGAAATGCATTGAGAAGGATTAAAAGTTAAATTGATAATTAAACGATAATCTTTATTATTCAAACTAAGATAAAGTTGATATTTAGCCAGAAGAAGGATATACATGGTGTTTGGAAGATCGAAAGAATGACTTCAGGATTATGTTCTATATGCACAGACAGGTCTACAAAGGCTTGGTTTCTCAGTTATTAAATTTAAATCGAATTTAAACAAATACTCATCAACATTGTTTATTGTAAATACCTAATATGTACAATGTGTGTGATAGTGCACTGTTATTTCTATATATGGGATAGATAAACATTGACAGGATCATAGGTAAAATAAGCCTGGGCCTAGTGTTCCCTTATAAACCAACAAAACCATGAAAAGATGACACATACTAAATATAAAAGCTGTAGGACTCAGAAGAAAGAATTGAGCGTCATGATCGGCATGGGCTCCTCTGATAGCCAACATGGGGGACCTGGTCGGCATCCTGCGAATGTTTGCCGTTCTTACTTTAAGTAACAAAATACAACAGATTAAATACAATTATTATTATGCTCCGATGAATTGGCTACTCTGGTGCCCCCTCGACGTAAATTCACTAGACTAACTCGACAATCAACTAAATCTCATTCATTCACTGTGGAGGTCCCCAGATGCCGGAGAGCCTTCTACTCAAATAGCTTCTTTCCTCGTGCTGCTGGCCTCTGGAACTCCCTCCCTACCCCCTGTTTCCCCCGACAGTACTGACATGCAGAAATTTAAAACTAATGTAAACAGACATCTCGCTACGCAGATCCCAATTTAGGCTGACCCCCCCCCCCCACCTTCTCCCCTTTTCTTTTTTCTCAGTAGCCCATTACGTCTACAGTGGCGGCCTGCCTTGTTTGGGGTGAACCATGTTAAAAAAAAAAAAGAAAAAAAAAGTAACCAAATATCATCAATACAAACAAAAAAGCACGCAGAGGAAGGAATGGACCACCAAGGAAATTGGTCTAGTATTAATAGAGTGCTATTACAAAAGTAAGCCCCGCACAAAGAGGCTCGATTACACATATAGATCATTGCGCTAAAGTTATGCCATCGATTTTCCAAATAGCTTGTACAGATGGATAGAACTCTGCGAACCACAAAATAGATTCCAAGGGATTTCTTCCTTTCTAGTTACATTAAATCTGATTTTGTTTTTAACGTGTTTTAAATATAATTAAAAGTTTTTGCAAAATGATTTTCTTGCAGTATGAGACAGGTAAAAATAAACCTAAAAATAGCAAATTACAAAAATAAAATAAATCACACGTCATGCTTTTAGCAAATTTTCAAAATTTAAAAAGAAAAAAAAAAGGGCTACAAAATTTAATTAAAAATCAGACAAGACCCCAAAAAATAAAAAAAATAATAAAAAAAATAAAAACAAGGAATAATGCTTCAAATAGCAATCGAGTGATTAAAAATTAAATAAAACAAAAAAATAAAAGTAAAAAAAGTAAAAAAAAAAACAAAAAACAAATAAAAAAAACGAATTTCCTTCCTTTTCTCCCTTTCACCTTAAAAGGGACATATGAGCTTACCTGTTTTCCGCAATGGGAAGTCATCCTCATATTTGCCGAGTAAGGACGATGGACCATACGGCGGCGACAGGCCACTTTGTGGTGGTGAATTCTGTTCGACAGATCCAGGATGGCCAACCCTGTAAATAATCAACGTGAAATCAATTTAAAAGACCTCAACATTTCACAACTCTCCCTCTTTCTCTCTCTCGTTTCCATCTAACATATAAAGTTATCTTGTCGGATTTTAACAAACCCAAAACGAATCAAACAACTGCTAATATGAAACATTTTTAACTAATCACTTAAAAATAAAACTCATTTTAAATTGAAGAATATAATAGGAGTTGTCTACCTTAAGTTTAAAAATGTGCAAACAAATTAAAATTAAAAACTAAAATGACTTCTCTGCATCCTGGACAATGCCGGGTAGATACAACTAGTAATCTATATATTTATGGTGTGTTTGTCCCTCTGTTCGAGGATGCAGTCGAAAAGAAGGCCCTATACCAAGATCAAACAACTTTTCTTGAGTCAAATTTTACGCGGAATCCAACATCATATTATCATCATCATCATCGATTTAATGTCCATTTTACATGCTACTGGCATGTGTTGGACGGCTTTAAGAAATTGACTTCCAATGTAACCTATCTCTGGCCAGGTCTTTATTTATACCTCTTTCCCTCAAGTCTATTTTTATCACTTCCTTCCATGTTTTCCTTGGCATTTCGAAGTGGACTAGACATGTTACCTCAACTGTTCTACATCTAACTCAAGAACTTTCATCCATTCTTTCAATATGGCCATACCATTGAAGTCTCCTGTTCTGCACACAGCTCCCTATACTGTCCAGATATAATCTTCCTCTTCGGTCATCAGATCTAAGCCTGTCTTTAAAAAGACTCATATTACACATCTATCGTGCGATTCTCATATCATTTCTCTCCATGCGACGCATCAAGCTTCATTGGCCAGGTTTCACTTCCATACATCATCACACTTTGTAAAGGTAGTAGATAATAATAAAAGTATTACCAATGCCGAAATTGTGGCGGAGAGTTTGTCATGTTGCTGGCTGCGGCTTCTCGCTGCTTCTTTGTTAACACAAATTCTTGCAGTTTCTGTTTCACTTCTGAAGAAGCTATCGCACCTGGAGATAAGAAAAAAAGATATATGTCATCATAGATATTTTATTTTATTTAGAGAAAAAATAAGAAAATTAACACAAATAATTAAAAAGTATATTTTTATTGGAGGGGGGGGGGTAGCACCTCTTGTTTTAATTAATAATCTCATATCAACTTTTAAAAAATTTCACAGAATATATAATATTAATATACAAATACAAATTCTACTAAATATTTCATCAGATAAACTCCCCTCCAAATCTAATTTTTGTGATAGATTTTTTAATTAAATCTTTGTTGTCAATAAATTACTAGTGCAATGAGAGATATTAAAAACGTGTGTTCTATATTTCATTTTTATAAACACAAAACACTTCTGCATTAATTCATAAATAGATAAACATCAACATTTTGGTAATTTTGATACACATTTATTTATCTTTTAAATGTGACCATAAAGAAAGGGAAAAAAAGAAGAAATCAATTTTACTGAACAAATGAATCGCAACTTGTTGAAAATCAAGTCAGTTCCTCCAAAGAATCGTGCGGAAAGGAACACAATAGGTGATGCATAAACAACTGTCCTGCCACCATAACCAAAAAAGAGAACCCACCATCATTGGCATTTCTGAATTCTATTGACTTGCTAAACATTTGTCCACAAAATAAAACAATATTCATGAACAGAACAATTTGTTGTATTAAAATCAAAATAATTGTTGAATTAAGAAAACAATAGCAAAATATAGTTAATTAATAAAGTGACTTTTTTCACAGCAATATGCAAATTAACTTTACTACTGAGATCACATATACACAAGCAGTATATAAAACAGGTTGCTGCTATTTTGTAAACTTGAATCAACTTGAAATAACGTGTTTGACCTCACAGAAAGTGTAAAAATGAACCCAACTTTAGCATTTATTCATTTTAATTACAAAATTCAACAGCCATAAAAATGGTAAAAATATATCATCCGGTTAAATTTCTTAATCTTTCTGCTACTAAAACTCTGAATATCTAATTATCGTGCTTGCTAGTATTTATAAATTCCCCACAAAGTATAATATGGCGGAAGGTGGGAGGAGAAAAAGCCAGCGCTGCAGCAGAAGAGCCAGGCTGGTCTGTCGGCATTCCTCGGTAGTGGTGCCTCAAGCTGTTAGCTATTAACTAGCTCCTTCCCAAAGAGGAAAGGAAGGAAAGGCCTTGGAGGTTGGACCTCCTAGGACTACCTCCAAAATATACCACAATCAGACAAAAAAAAGGCCACTAAAATGTCTGACTGAGTGTCAAGGATGTATCCTCAACTGATATTTAGGTGGAAGAATCATCAGACTACTTTTGCAAACTAAATCATTTTGGAATCCGGCCTATTCTTTGGAATATTATCTTGCTTGTCACCGTGTTCATCTGTACAGGAATGTTTTAGCTGGAGAGAGGCGTGACGAATAAGGTACATAAATAGCAAATAAAAGATATGGTGAGAGGAATGGAATGATGTAAATAATTTAAAAAAAACAAAACAACTTACTTTCTTCATCTTTATTTTTGTTTTTAATCTTATCCAAACGTTTTTTCTCCATCAATTCTTTTTCAAACCGTTGCTGCTGCTCCAATTTCTTCTGTTGTTCGAGATAGCCCTGCAGGGAGAAAGAAAAGATCTAGACTACATAGGGATGTGCAAATGTAAAACTCTCAACATTTTAAAATCATTTGTTGCTTTTGCAGTTTTATGAAAAAAATAAAATCACTGAAAATGAGGAAATTGTCGGATTTTAACCTTCTGTCATAAAATTGCGACAAGTCTACCACCTCTAATAACAAACGATACTGACAATTTTCCATGAACGGATGGTCAACCTCATTATAAATTCAAGATGGCCGCCATCAAAATATGCAAATTTGTCAAATTTTACAATTTATTTTGATAGTTCTACTTATATGCTACAAATATCATATACATTGTTTGGGCATACAATGAAAAAAATTTAATGACATTTTTAGCATTTATTAAAAAAAAAAAAAAAATCAGGATTTTTATAATGTGAGATTTGTTGAAGATCATTTTTAGAAAATCACCCCTGGCATGTGTCACTTTGATTAAATTAAAATTTATTTTAAAATACTTTATGGTATTTTATAATTCGAGGATACCCCCCCCCCCCCCATGTGTCTAGAAAAAGAAAAAAGGCAAGAACATGCTTAAAAACTAAAACTAAAATTGTTTTGAGAGTTTGGGTCATGTTTCGTAATATAATATGTATTGATTTACTCCTCTCCAGGAGTTAGGCACAAGGCCAGTTTTTATCTTACTCCCACAAGTAGGATGTGACCCAAGGTCGGGTCGGGAAAGTGGGGTTTAAAAATTGCCTGGGCAGCCCGTCGGCATTCCCCGGTAGGGGCGCCTCAGGCAGTAAGCAGTAAACTTACTCCTCCTCAAAGAGGGGAGGCGAAGCCTGGGAAGGTGGACCTCCCAGAACTGCACAGGACAGACCCATTGACCGGCGTAAATCAAGACCCGAAGGCCAAGACAACACCAGTATGGGGTGCAGTATCCATCGGAACAGATACTACACTTTGATCTTAGCCAAAAGTCGTAATATAATATGTAATTTTACATTATACTGTGACATTTATTTTTTATTTTTTTAAAATAATGTGCAGGATTTATTCGTTTCTAAAATTGTATACTTTTTATTATAAAACTAGCTCATACCTACTCCTTGAGCGGTGTTGGTACAGTACCTGAGTAGATCAATTTCCATCTTTACCAAGAAAAATATTTGTGAAATTTTGGGGGAAAAAATATGCTACTTAGTATTTGTATGAGAGAGTAAGTAACTATGATGAATGTATTTACATTGTTTTTATTGACAAAAAAACATTAGAAATTATGTTCTTGAGCAAAAATGATTTACTTTGAACTAATGCTAAATAACCTTTAGCTACGTTTTTGCAGATTATCATAAAAAGAAAAGGAAAGGTCACTTAGTTTTTAAAATATTTATATAATGTTTTTTTTTATGTTATGTTAATTTTTTAAATGTATAAAACATGTATTCAATTTTTAAAAATCATTTAGACTTACATGAGATTTGAACTCGGGTATTAACATAAAAAAAATACTGCCTTAGTAACTTGTACTCAGCCTATTCTTTTTTGTCAATCCCCTTTTTTTTTCTTTTTTTTTTAAATTTCAAATTTCAAATTTTTTTTTTATTTGTGTATGAAAAGACAAACTTAAAAAATAACATAACTTTTAATAGTATATAGATAGATAAGATTTTATCTTCTCATGTAAGAATTTTTTAGTTTATTATTTGTTTCTTTTACTTCACCCTAAGCAAGGCAAACTGCTACGGAGACACAAGGGGCTACTAAGAATTAGGATGCTCCTATAAATATGGCCCCTAAGTGGGGAGTTGTGCAGCGAGATGTTTGTTCACATTACATTTAATTTCTGCATGTTGGTACAGCAAGGGAAACAGGGAAGGAATTCCAAAGGCTAACAGTTTGAGGAAAAAGGCTATCAGAGTAGAAAGCCTTCTGGCATCTGGGGACCGCTACAGTGAAGGGGTGGGATTTTGCTGATCGTCAGGTTAGTCGGGATTAATTGAAGTAATTGAAAAACAAAGTTTAACTAAATTTTTGTCTAGAGATCTTTTTTAACATATATTAAAAAGCAAACATTTTTATTTACTTTTTTTTAAATTTTACAAAAGTTTGATTTTAATACATGGAAAAATAAAACTGCTTGTTTAATTCAACTTAATTTTAATCTGACAAATTATTTTCGGCAAGGTTTATTTTTCAATCATTTTTGCAGTTATTCATCAGTTTCTTGTGAAAGTCAAGAATTAAAAAATTGACAGTAAACTTTTAAAACATAAACACGATCTACACTGAAAAAGTGTGTATAAAATTTTATACCATAACTGCCATAAATTGTTTATTGTTCGTACAACGTCGTTTTT
This sequence comes from Sepiola atlantica, assembly GCA_963556195.1. Lineage (NCBI taxonomy): Eukaryota > Metazoa > Mollusca > Cephalopoda > Sepiida > Sepiolidae > Sepiola > Sepiola atlantica. The sequence continues at coordinate 16,222,059 of OY744542.1, read as the reverse complement.
GAGAACTGGATTTTAATTCTATCGTTATTTTGGTGGAATAGAAGAATCATCTGAGTTATCTCCCTTGGATTATATTATCAGTTATTATCAGACGAACTGGCTTTGCCCACTCGTTATCGCTCAGCAAAGTTTGCAACTGGAAATATTTCAAAAAATGAATCTTCTTTATACATAAAAACGTGGTTGTTTGGTTGTTTTGTTTCACGGCATATCAACCCTCCTCGGGTAATTTAATGCCGAATCCGGTCGTTTTGGTAAAAGTTTTTATGCTTCAAGTTCTTTATATGTTCAAGTATTTATTCATGGCGTTTGGTCGAGGGGAAGAGGGAGGGGGGGGGAAGAGGGAGGGGAAGGCAAATTGTTGTTTTTTGCTTTGGATTTTGCAGAATATGATTGAGATTTGCAAAGAGAAAAAAAACAAAAACAATAAAATATTAATGTTTAGTGCATTTTGGGTCAGGAAGCTGATATCTTCAGACAGCCTGATCTGGTAGCACCAGAGTGTGTGTCTGTGTGTGTGTGTGGGTGTGTGTGTGTGAGATCTTATTGTGTTACCTAAAGAAAGAAGGGTTAGAGAATCTAGATAAAATCTAAAAGCGTATTCTTATTAAAATTTATCGGGAAAGACAATGGAAGTGCACAGGGGGCATATTCCTCTTAAATTTCAAATATATCTTATTTTGATGAAATGTATAAAATTTTCTGGGGAAGACAATGGAAGTGCTCCCCCAAGGGGGCTATGGGGGCATATTCCTATTAAAATTTCAAATACATCTTATTTTGATGAAATGTATAAAATTTTCCGGGGAAGACAATGGAAGTGCTCCCCCAAGGGGCTATGGGGGCATATTCCTCTTAAAATTTCAAATACATCTTATTTTGATAAAATGTATAAAATTTTCTGGGGAAGACAATGGAAGTGCTCCCCCAATGGGGCTATGGAGGCATATTCCTCTTAAAATTTCAAATATATCTTATTTTGATGAAATGTATAAAATTTTCTGGGGGAAGACAATGGAAGTGCTCCCCCAAGGGGGCTATGGGGGCATATTCCTCTTAAAATTTCAAATACATCTTATTTTGATGAAATGTATAAAATTTTCTGGGGAAGACAATGGAAGTGCTCCCGAATCTCTGTTACTCTCTATGTGCCGAATATCTACGTAGTCCCACCTCTAAGTTACCCGTGAGGACAGACCTCCTTAAAACTTCAAATACGTCTATCCGATTTTAATGAAATTTAAACCATATGTATAAGACACTAATTTAGATAGTTTTCCGACATGTTAGTTTCTTCCGACAATATTAGGGGGCGAAACGGAAGAGGAGGACAGTAAAAACAAAGAAAGTTATATGGTATTATGAGCATTGTGAAAAAGTACATAGTAGTGATCCTCATTCAAACCCGAGTAATATCGGGTATTCCTACTAGTTTAAAATAATAAACATGTCATTCATAATTTTGTTGTAAACACAAAACAAAATCTTTCTCATTTATTCCTATCGATGGATAAGTTAATGCTTATTACGTTGGTAATTTTGATACAAATGTATTTATCTTTTAAATATGACCGTAAAGAAAGGAAAAGAAAGAAATCAATTTGCCTTATCACTTGCAATTTAGAAATAGATCGCAACTAGTTAAACATGAAGTCGGTCTCGTCTCTAAAGAAAGGAACATTTGAACACAAATGCTAAATATTTGTCCAGGAAATAAAACAATATTGCAAAACAGAACCATCATTACAACAATCATAGTTAATTACTGAAATGTCCCTTTTCAAAACCAATATGCAAATTAGTTACCCTTGCGACTGATATCGCATATACATAAGCAGTATATAAAAAGAATGGTGCGTTTATTGTGTAAAGTTGGATTAAGTTGAAATAGGGTGTTTTGACTTTACCCCAAGTGTGAGAAATGGGCCCAACTCTCACATATACATATATATATATATATATATATATATATATATATGGAAAATGATAAAGGAAAGCCAAAAAACATATTATTTATGTATTCATCAACGTTTCGTCTTTATTGTAGACTTCCTCAGGATGAAGAAAAATGCAGAAAAAAATCATACAGTCATTAATTTTGATTTGCCAGAAAATGTTTGAGTTTCGGCATGGCTATGAATGAAAAAGGCAAAAATAAAAAACTGGAATTTAGTTTAACTCGTTATCAGCAGCAGTTTACACAGTTCAAGGGAAAAGAGGAAATGGGGTGACAGCTTGGAGTTATGAACTTTTATTTCTGTTTTTAGCTTAGGGAAAATGTCTGGGTCAAATGTGTCAAAACCGAGCGTGGCCGATAGTGGACATGGGGGAGGGGGCAGAAGTCTGAACTTATTGTCATGCTTCGAATTAAAAGGAAAGAAGAAAGAAAAACAATTATATTTTTTTATGAATGTAAATGCGTAGAGTGTTTTTCTATTTTGAAACAAATTCTGATTAAAAACGAAAAGTTGTGACAAAAGGAAAGAGGGAGGAAATAATACCTATTAGTTTATTTATTCAAGTGTGAATGTATTATTTATTCCTATTTATTTAATTACTTTATTTGTGTCCTATTAATTAATCAATAAATTTTTTGCAATATGTGGAAATGTGTAAAAGAAAGTTGGAAACAATAGAACTAGTTTATTTATGTGTGAATGCATTTATTTATATTTATTTAGTTCATTATTTGTGTATTATTAATTGATCAATAATTATTAAAATATTTATGATTATATAAGTGTATGAATATGCAATATGTGAATATATGTAAAACAAAACAATATATAATCATAAATATTTTAATAATTATTGATCAATTAATTATTCATTCAATATTTAGCGGTGTAGGAGAGGGGAGGTAGATATACATTCAACGTAAAGTGGTCCTCTTATGCGATTTTTTCACCAGTCTCTAGCAAGAAAATTAAGTTTACAAACGTCTTTTTTGAATTTCGCAAATAAATTGAAAAATAAAAATACAATTTTTTTTTTTATTTAAAAATAATTTAATCTGCAGATTTTGTGTTCAGTTAATATTATGACCTGAAGATTTTTTTTAAGAAAAAATGAAATAAAAAAATTAGCAGTGTTTATGTTAACCTTACATGGCAAACTTAAAACGGACCTAAAAGTTGAAAAAGTTAATTTTAAAAAATCTGACAGTAATCATAAGATTCTTTTCTTTTAATATAATAAATTTACTTCCTCCCACTGTCTTAGGTGGTGGGAGGAAGTCATGCGTTAAAACTATATATATATTGCATAATGATTAAAGTGTTCAATAATGGGCCAGAAGACTGAGGATCAATCATTGGTCAAGTCCTAGCAGAAACTTAAAAAAAGCGGTACTTGGTTCCTCCCTTGCTAAACACTCAGCACTATAAGGTGAGGATCAAGGGTAAGTGGAGCAATCCAAGGAAAGCCCTCCTCAACACCTGTGTAATAACCAATGAAAAAAGAGAGCCTTCAAGTTTCCCTTGACTATAGTCGATATATATATATATATATATATATATATATATAAAAGAATACCTGTCCCAGGATGGGTAAAATTAATTTCCTCCAACAAAAAGGTCTTGCACCACTTTTATGTCCTATTATGAAGGTTCAAATCAAAATATAATCAAACTAAACCTGATGTCTTTTAGACATCCTTATTCCAATTTTGATCAACATCCATTACATGATTTTGAATCTAGAAAATGTCTAAAATGTAAGGTTTCAGCTCAAGAAGAAGTTTAAATTCAGGGAATCTTGCTTAATTGGTGCCTAATGACTATGGATCAAATTTAATGTAAATCTGAAATATTTGAATTTTCAAATGGAAGGTTAGGTCCATATTATACCACCTACAAACGCTTAAAAAAACTTAAATTAGGTGAATATTTATTAATTGATGTCTAATGCTTATTGTTAAAATTTCACAATGATCGAACGTATCTGAATGTTCACAAAGGACTAACACCCCCATCTTTGCATGAAAATAAATTAAACAAAATATAGTCCACTTTACCAATTTTACACCTAGGAACTGTATTACAAAATTCATAATGATCGATTAATTAGTTTATACATAGAAATATATAAACATATAGACATAGCTAACTTTATATAAATCAAAACATAAACCGTTTAAAAAAAAATTGTGTTACAATGCTGAGTAATCACAAGGGAGATAACTAAATTAAATAACAGAGTGATTTCCCTTGAAACGACGAGAAAGAAGGAAAAGAAAAGAAAAAGCAGGAAAAAGGGAAGAAGGAAAAAAGGGGAAGAAAAAGGTAAAAAAAATAAAATAAACGAGAAATAAAAAAGAAAAGGGAAAAAGAGTAGAAGGAAAAAAGGATAGAAGAAAAGAAAGGATAGAAGGAAAGAAAGGATAGAAGGAAAAAGGGGGAGGGAGGGAGAATGCTAGAAGGAAAAAAGGGAAGAGAGAAAAAAATTGACTAAAGTAAAAAAGAAAAAGTAAAAACAAATAAAATAAGCGAAGAAAGAAAATAATCTAAGAAAGAAAAAAGGGAAAGAAAAGGATGAAAAGTAATGTAAAAAAAAGAAAAACAATAAAAAAAGCAAGAAATAAAAGCAACAACCGAAAAATAAATCTGCGTAAGATGTTGTTCGTAATGAAGAGATTTTGTTAGTTTCAAGTTTGGTTTGTTGATTTTAATTTTGCCCTCATCTTTTGGAAACGGTCAGAATCACCATTTCCTTTTTTGTTATCGATAAAGTTAAAGAAATAGGAGGTTCAACACATGGTTCCTCCTCAGCTACTGGTACCATATAGTCCAGTATAGTCTGGCATACGCTAGTTGGAGCAGAATTTAACCTGCCAAGAATCTCAGATAACCTAGAGATCCCAATATTTGCTTTGTTTGTTTTACAGCATATCAACCCCTTTAGAGAAAGAGGGATAAATAAGGACCTGGTCAGGGATAGGTTAGCTCAGAAGTCAATTTCTAAAAGCCGTCCACCACATGCCAGCAAGTAAAATTGACATTAAACAGATGATGATGATGATGATTTAATGATGAAACACGATTCTTATTGTCAATAATTCATTGTGACGGATCACTGGGTTTTTCCTAGAGTATCCAACAGAAGAAAAAAGGGGTGAAAAACACAAATATTCAAAAAATAACTGTTACCAAAGACAATTAAAGTTACTTTTCTACCTACTTGCCTACTTTTTTGGTGTTTTAAATTATTTTTAAGTGCTTTTATTTACATATTTTATCGATGACTTCGGAGCGTTGTAAAACCTATGTATTCAAGATGCCGTTGAGTACGAAACGCAAAAAATTAAGCAGGTAGGTAGAAAAGTAACCTTTCTTGCTTGTGGTAACAGTTATTTGTTGAATATTTGTTATTTTTACCCCCCCCCCCTTTTTTTGTTGGATGCTCTAGGAAATACCCGGATCCCTCAAACTAGGTATCACAACCCAGCCGACAGTTTAGTGTGAAAACATGGGGATAAATATGGTGAAATCCCCTTCAATTTCAACTTGTGATAACTCATTTATTTTCTAGGTTCATTTTGATAAAAGTCCGATGTAAACAAATTTAATTTTTATTATTTGAATTACTCTAACTACTGTTCTCATCTTGGATGTTAGTCTCACGTTTTGGCCGATGTAACCTCCAACCTTCTTCAAGAATAACTTGTCGAATTCAGGAATCTTTATGTATAACTCAGGAACGTGCACGGAATTTCCAACAAAACCTTTTATTTAATCAATAGGGGTAGCTTGTTCTCGTTCCGTCAGCCATGACCGGATAGAAGTCTTAAGTAATTCGGAATTATATTCTTAGTATCAGCCGTACTGAGGATTGAGAAAACTGTCACTTATAACTGATTATTACTTTAGCAGTTTATCCGTTACGTCATGGGTTTTTCTGCAAGTCTAGCAGAAAGATTCCCGAGTTCGACAAGATACATCTGAAGAAGATTGGAGGTTACATCGGCCGAAACGTTGTGAGAATAACATCCAAGATGAGAACTGTAGTTCGAATAATTCAAATAAGACAAATTATCAATCCTCATCCAAAAAAATTCTGCAACAAAATTTCATCTTAAATCTACAATTCTTTCTTTTGTGTCATTAATAATTTTTGCTTTTCTCCACGTTACTTCAGGTGACTATTTTTAGTGACAGGCGATTTCTTTTTAATGTTGATGTTTTTCAACTTAATGTGCACAATATTGTGTGTCTCTATGCATATAAAAACAGCCATATCTTAAAGAAAAAGAGACACTCGTTCGTCAATGTGGTGGGCTTAATATTGGGTTCTAAGTTTTCATTCGCAAAACAAAATACAAGTTAAAAACTTCAGTGAATGAAATTTTTAACCTATTATCAAATTGTGTTTCCGTCTGTTTTTACATGATTCAAATCTGTGGGTTTTTTAATGGATTTACAATTAAAAACAAAATCTAGTTTGATCTCTAATGTGCTATGCATCATATTAAGAAGATTCAACGTGTTAGCTGTTGAAATGAATCTTATATGAACAGTCAAAGTTACGCTTCTATGTCATTTTTGTACATTCTTTTTGGAGAGGTAATGGGATTTTGCCCAATGTTTAGGCTGGTTTGATCTAATAATTATTGTTTCCATTATAATTAATTTTCATTTACCACAAGATGACATTACATTTGAAATGATTTCTCACTTGTTTGAGTTATTTTAGTTATATACTGAAAATTGTTGTCTGGACTAATAGCACACAAGACGTCAAATGTTCTAATTTCCACCAAACTTTGACCAATCAGAATTCAGTGGCTAATTGTGCTCCCAAAATAAATATGGTAGATCTATGTGTCCGCATTAAAAGATTTTTATATAATGAAAATAAAATTTTAGTTTGCGATTCAAACACAAGTTACTATTTAACCCATAGCTAGGAGTATACTTAGGGTTCATACCTTTCCCCAACGGAATTTGCGAATAACTGAACAGAATAGATTTGATTGGATTTGAACTCCAAACAGGAGGAATAATTTCTTCTATCGAAAGTTAAACAGACACTACACCCCCACAGTTTTCGGTTCTTTCGACAAACCCCACCTCCCCGAACACACGCAGAATGGATAGCTCTAAATTCGAAGGCTACTAGCCGCGTAATTACAGGTTAGGCTTGAGGTACGCTTACGCCTGGTGCATTAAACATCTTACTTTTATGTGTTCTTGCACTTGCTTCTCGTGCTCTTGCGCTAATTGCTGCTGCTGCTGCTGATACTGGTGAAGCAACATTTCCTGTTGCAGCTGTTGCCGTTGTTTAAGCGAGGCAATTTGCTGCTGCAGTTGCTGGTCTGGGAAGAGGTTACCGGGAATAGAGGGCGTCGGCGTCGACGCCGGCGAGGTGGCCGACGGCACAGACCGCCGTGCAACAGGAGGCGAAGGCGGAAGATCTGCAAAAAGAAAGAAAAAAAAAAATAGATAAAAAAATCTAATCAATAATGAAATAGGGATTACCAAACATTTGAAAAGCTTTTACATATGTTTATAGATGGAAGAGATACCCAGCGTTGGCCAGATGAACGGATGACATAAAATTATTATTGTAGAGAAGTCGTATTTTCCTTCGAACTCTGGTGACCCGTTTCTTATTTAAAGTCAGGTACGTACAGACATGACCGACTCAATAAAATGGCCATCTCCTGTCTCGACACTCAATAGACACCATCTCTATAATAGTAGCATACGGTTTGGTTTGTTTGTTTTACGGCATAGCAACCAACTATGGGTTATGTAATGCCAAATAAAGTTGTCAATGCAATTTCACATTGTCTTCACAGACAATGAAAGGTGAAAAGATGAACTTGCAATCAAATCTTTTGGAACAGTCCAACTTCCTTGATGAAATCTAAGATTTTTGTTACATTTATATTTTCAAACAAGTGTTTTAAATTTTGGGAGTCGTAATACTTGTTTCGGGTTTGCTGCAGATCTTGACAGTCTATTAATATATGTTTGACTGTGTAAGCTTGTTGACACGCTATGCACATTGGAGACTCCTCTCCTTCCAATAAGTACTTATGAGTGATCTGCATGTGTCCTATTCGAAGTCTGGTTATTATAACCTCTTCTCTCCTTACTTTTCTAGACTCCAGAGGCCACTCACCTATAGTTGGCCAAATCTGATACAATTTGTTGGTTTGACACTCATCCGAACATTCCTGCCATTTTTGTTTGGTGATCTTGTTAATATTAGGCCGAAGATCAGTGTATGGGATCCTAGTATTTGTTGGTGTCATATTTAAGAGTAGCATAAGGAAAATAGAATCGGGCCACTGGGATGAAGAGGTGCGTACACATAACTAAAGCGTACTCATCCTCATATTTCTTACCAGCTCCTTAAATTTGCACACCTATATGCAGAGAGACATAAGAGTTATTAAAGCAATGAGGTATGAAAGACATGTTCAAAGACGGGCTTAAGTGGATGGAATAGTATAAAGTATTGTTCTTCGGGGGGGGGGGGGGGGATACATTTATTTCACAAATTCTAAGTCTGCAATTTAGTTAGCATCCCTGGGATTTAAACTTCTTGGAGGTTAGGGTTAGGGTTAGAATAGCCCGACTGCTTGTCATTAGCAATATGGATTTATTTATCTCCCTCCGAAAAGCAGATTGAAAAGCCAGCGCCCTAGAGGAACAGCACTCTGGCCTAGAAAAATGCCTGGGCAGCCCCGTCAGCATTCCCAGTCAATTAGCAATAAACTAACCCTTTTTCAAAGGGCAAGAAGGTAAAGCTTGGGAGGGTGGACCCCCTAGAACTGCACAGGACAATACATCAGCCCGACAGAGAACAAGGCCATCCAGCAGTGGCCCAGACTCTGGCGGACTGATTGTTGAGGACACCTGGTAGCATTAGGAATATGGAAAAGGGTCTGTTTCTGTATTGTTAGCAGTTGGGTCTGTTTCTGTATCTTGCATGGTATTATATATATATATATATATATAATGTTATGGTGTCGTACCTATATGATGAACAGTGGACTCGTCCATTCCTAATAAAAGACTGGAAGCATTTAGGCTTCTCATAGTAATTGGATTCAACTCCAGTCTACCCTGGCAGTCAGGACTGATATACCACTTCTCTTGTTCTCTGTACATATCTTTTCTTCAATATATATTGTTCACCTAACCCAGTGTTTTGTGTCTTAATTTTGGTCCATAAACAGGATCACAACAATATATATATATATATATATATATATTAGTGCATAAATGACTGATAAAAGCTTCTTTTTGAAGATTATATATATATATATATATATATATATATATATATATATATATATATATGAGAAAGGAAGGATGAGGGTAATCCGACGTAATGGGAAATGAAAAAGGAAAAACCAAAACATGTTTTTTATGTATTCATCAACTTTTCGTCTTTATTTGTAAGACTTCCTCAGGATGATAATTTTAAGAAAAATGTCATGCAAGTACATAGAAATATTGGGTTGACATGATGGGTTAATGAGAAGAAGAAGTAGCCACTACTGGGAGCGCAGGACCAAGATCCGGGCTGAGAGAAGTCGGTGGCAGGGACCTCAGCACCCCCCCTCCCCTCTCTCCCACCCTAAGACAAATTCACTAACACCCCCCACCTTTCACTCACAGCCATCCACATTCATTTCACTCCCTGCCACCGACATCTCTCAGCCCGGACCTTGGTCCTGCACTCCCAGTAGTGGCTACTACTACTTCTTCTTATTAACCCATCATGTTAACCCAATATTTCTATGTACTCGCATGACATTTTTCTTAAAATTATCATGCTGAGGAAGTCTTAAAATAAAGACGAAACGTTGATGAATACATAAAAAACAAATCTTTTGGTTTTTCCTTTTTCATTTCCCATATATATATATATACATTATATATGATTATTTTTATTTTACACAGACATGTACAAAATCTGCGACACTGGCATGTTGATGTTATCGATCAACAGTTATTATAAACTGAGATCTCATCAGGCAGAGTTAGAGTCCGATCTTAACATTAGATCATATTTGGAAAACCTGATGAGATCTCAGTTTATAATAACTGTTGATCGATAACATCGACATGCCAGTGTCTCAGATTTTGCACATGTCTGTAAATAAAAATAATCATATATAAAAGCTCTATTTGATATTGAGCACTTTTTATAAACCCGGTTTAAATTCTTTAGATTACTACCCTGTGGATGTTTTACCTGGATTATTATTATATATATATATATATATATAGTTAAATGAAAGTGAAAATAAACAAATGTAAACTCACATACTTTATAAGTTTAATAATTTCAAGTAGTAAAACAAAGAATAGTATAAAATATTAAAAAGTCCTTGAAATTATTAAACTTGTAAAATATGTAACTTTACATTTGTTTATTTTCACTTAACTATAATAATACTCTATCCCCAATATTAAGTATATATATTTTAATAACTTTATATATATATATATATATATATATATATATATATATATATATATATATAGTTAAACGATGAAGAATATTATTACCAAAAACGATGAATGGAATGAACAAAATTTGATTACTTATGAGAATGGCTGATGACAAGTATTTATTGCCATTGGATTTGAAAAAGACTGTTGTAACCTGCAGGGATGCAGTCCCATGGTAATATGTTATAAAAGGTTGGGAAGTTTTTGGAAATAAACTCTGTCCATGGAAATTCTGATGCTGTTAGGTACATAGAGGAAGAAAGGAAAGTTCTTTGCAGTTGTGGTAGCTACATGAGTTCTTGCTGTGAATGTTTTACAAGGAGGAACCAGAGATTGGAGCTCAGTTGAGCACCTTCCATGAAAATACCGATAGAGTAGAGAGAGACTAGTTTATTCAATCTATGCATTTGACAATCTTATTTCAAAACTGAAGCATGACAGACTGACAAACGGACAGATGCTTTGAGAGGCTTGGATTTCAAACTTAAGCGTGACAGACCAACTGACGAATGAACCTTTCATAGAGATATGAGTAGACGTGTAAAAAATAAAACCTACCGCAACTACATCTATTATTGCTTGTGTGTGGGAATAGCTTAATTGAAATCAGAAATAAATCAAATATTTCAAATTTGAATTTGGCAGAAACAGGAAGCTTATTTTGAGGAAAATATAGGAAGAAAAGAAAATGTTCTTTGAGGAAAAGAAAACGGTTTCCGATATTTAGAAGTAGAAAATTGGGTGAAACCAAGAATGGCAAGAAGAAAAGAAAAACTTAATTCTGATATTGAGTGAAAAAGAGAGAATAAACAAAATAATAAAAGGAAAAAAAGGGAGAGAAAAAAAGAGAAGAGAGAGAGAGAGTTTCTCTTTTTAGAAAGAGGAATGAAAAGAAAACGTTTCTGTTAACTTCACAGTAAATCTCTCTATATAAAGTTAAGTATGTGTATATGTCATATATATAGTCTCAGAAGTTTCCTAACCATTAAAACTATATAAAGAAAAAAAAAAAAAAACATTTTAGTCCCAAGTCATTCGGTGGAAAATCACTTTTTATTTTTAGCAGTTACTATATTAGTTTGCTTCCAAGAATTTACGCTAGTCTTAACATTATTTAAGGGATCATCAGTTGTTTACCATGAAAAACTGTTTCGAGAATTAAAAAAAAACAGTATTTTATTTCATGGCTTCCCAGCAGAGTTGATCAGACCCCACTTCCACTTATATATATATATATATATATATATATATATACACACACATATTTAACTTCTGTCTTCTTTCATTGAGACGCTGATGATTTTAGTTGTAAGGGCCGTTTCTAAACAATAAAAGCCTATCAGTGTCAATAAAACCAGGTAACATATCTGAAATCTATAATGTATAGTTTTTAAATAAATAATTTGTATTTTAGCTCTTGCTATCGAGCACTTTATGATTTCTTTTCAACTTACCTGACATATATATATATATATATATATATATATATAAAAGAGAGGGAGAGAGTTTGAATTACTTACTAAGCACTTACGTCGCATGTCTAAGGTCTCTCTGTACAGGGGTTTGTCAGGACAACCTGACATGAGGATACTTCCCCCTACAAGTAAACCCTGACCAAATGTTCAAAATAACACTGTTCGAATCCCAAATAAGATCCCCTCGACACGGCTATACACTGGCTCATACGGGAAATGGTGCACCTTCTCCTAGTGATGTTACCTCAAGTAACAACACTTAGATCGATACTCCACCAGACAAGACTTGGAATCCGGTAAGACCAAGATACCACAATGAAGATATATTATAACATAGTTTACTGGTCAATTGGGAAGAGGAAAATTAATGTTCTTAACTTCTTTACTAACCCAACGTTTAACAGCTAAAGAGAACTATAACAGAATATTCGAATATCTATGTATCTCATATAGAGTTCAAGTGTTAGACCTAGGAAGTAGCCCCTTGATTTCTGAGAACTTCGACTGAAGTAAAATGAAACAAAACACACACACACACACACACATATATATGATTCACTCCTAAACTCATGAATCGATCATTATGAATAATGGAATATATATTCTAGGCAACATGGTGAGTAACGTGGGCACATTATTTTTTTGTAAAGTTCACAATTTAGGTGATCTGCCCCCCCCCCCCCCGCAAAAAAAAACGAACTTTTAAAATAAGAAAATATAAATAATTTAATAGAGAAAAGAAGAACTTGAGATAGAATTTTGAGTTATAGTATGTAATAAAATTTTAACCATATTGGTGCGTGCGTGCGTGCGTGCGTGCGAGTGTCAATAATATCTATGTGCATGTTGAACTCCTAAACTAATTAACTTATCATTATGAATTATGGGATACGTATTCTAGGCAACGCGGTAAGTAACATGGGAACATCTAATTTTTTAAAAAACTTAACCATTTAGTTGGTGTGCTGCTGAAACCGCGCCCTACCCCCCCCCCCCCCCAAAAAAAAATTAAATTAACAACTAATGCTATATATACGGGTTCTGGGGAAGGTATTCATTTAGTAATATAATAATATACTGTTCTCATCTTGGATGCTATTCTTACGTTTCTAGCGGCTATGTGCTATTCAAGTTCATATATAAAGAGATGTTTCGTTCAAATAATATCAGAATTTACAAGACATTATTGGGGGTTATCTGAAGAAATATTTAAGAGAATTTTATCTGTATAATCATATATTCTGTGAAATTTTAAGTAGGTTTAAACTTTGTTTGATTTCTCTGTTTTATGTAGACAAGAAGATCAAATATGCATGCCACTTTCTCAGTGGGTTATGTCTTTTCTGCATCCTTCCACCATTCCTCTGAGATAAGAGGAACCAAATGTAAATAAACCTTAAAACTAAAGTAATTTCTTCACTTTGTACAGTTCCGAGTGCTTATTGACAATGATGAAGGCGGAACGAAGATCAGCTGTTATGGAAACCAAAATGCTCCGTTGGATGTCTGGAATTACACTGCTCAATTGCGTCTGCAATGATGATATCCGAAGGTACTACGGTATTGCACCGATTGTGGACAAGATGAGGAAATGGTGGCTCAAATGGTTTGCACATTTGCTGAGGGTCAACAATGACATTGTTGGGAAACTTGCCTTTGCATTAGCCGTCGCCAAGAAGCGACCGAGAGGAAGGCTGATGATGAAATGGATAGATATCGTGCACAAAGTCTGTAAAACCGGCCTTCACCTGGACCAAGCCTGCGATCGCGTCATATGGAGACATTATTACGGACTATGCTGTAGATCGGAATTAACGCATAAGAAAAAAAAAGAAGAGTGTATTGCCTCTTTGAACTGACGAGGAATTCTGTAGAGAAGATGGTGGACTGTCTTAATTAGAGGTTCACCGTTCATTCTCAAATGTTCCGAATAAATATTGTCAATCTGTTGGCTTTTTTGTTGTGGTTCTTATAATACTATTCTGCTAACAAAATAAAATTATTTTTTGGGGGGAGGCGGTTACACACACACACACACACATATATATATATCCTAAGGAAAGTTTGAATTACCTACTAACGTTTAATAACTTTCTTCGTTATTTCCAGGGAAGTGCTCAGCTTCAATCTCTGATCCCATCTTGTAAGACATTCACAGCAAGAACTCGTCTTCCAACCACACCTGCAAAGAACTTTCCTTTTCTTTTCCGTGTACTTAACATAAAACGGAATTTCCATGAACAGAGTTTCTTTCCAAGAACTTCCCATCTATGGAACACATTACCATGGGATTGCTACCATGCAGGCTACAACATGGTCATCTTCAAATCCAATGTCAACAAATACGTTGTCATGTACCGTTGTTGTTGTTGTTGTTGTTGTAACGACGTTCATCCTGGTCGTGTTGAGCCGCCACCTTCCTTGGTCTGCACGACACCTAGAATCATGGCGACTCATGCACGGCGGTCCTGCGCAAGGTTGCACGAGATGACTAGTCACTCGTGATTCCACTGTTGAAGGTCGACCACTTGTGGACCTGAGAGTTCAGCCGAGTCCTCTTTTGATGGTTGTTGTCAAAGTCCTCAGCTCTCCACCGACACGCTTGCGCCATCCAGACAGAGTGGTAGGGAGGATGACATCGTGAATTAGCTCCCTCTGCGAAGACGTTGCTGCAACAGATGGCAGAGACTTAAGATTGGGCTGTTGGCGGAGAACAGCAGTTGGGACACAGTCAGTTCGCCGACAATGCCAGATGCGATGGAGGCAGTCATCGTCAAACCCCGTCCTGATAAGTAATCAAATTTTGTCCATTCCAGTCATCATTTTCAATCCTTTCATAATATTCTTCATCATTCAACTGACAATCCATCCATCTCATTCATTCGTATCCTTGAGTGGCTTTTGACCTTGATAAGTGTTGACGCATTAGTAACAAAAAAAAAATAAATAAATAACAAAAAAAAATGACTTTGAAAATGGATTTCTATCTTTGTCTCTATTTTCTTTCTTTTTGTTTAAAAAAAAAAGAAAAAAAAAAATTCTGGCTAGACCAAAGCATCCGATGGTCCGGATTTTGGTCACTGACTGTAGTTTGGTGATCCCTGATCTATATTAAAGTAGGGAGAATGTTTTTTTTCTTCTTTGTTTTTGATTTCACATGGGAAGAACTTAAGCAAACAAAAAAAAAAAAAAGAAAAGAAAAGTGAGGTTAGAATTTCCTGTGGGTCAGTGCAAAACTAGTTCTGTTTTGGTCACTGACAAGTGCTTCTAATTGAATGAACAGCAATGAGTAATGAAGTGGTCGTTAGTGACAGTCTGAAGTGATGGCCGACAGGATAAACTTATCTTAAATGAACAAAGAAAAGAAAAATAACTTCAAGGTTGAGTCAAGCGTCGGCAAAGAAAACAACTCGATGAAAATTCAACTAATGATTTGATATAACAAGCAAATCTATAGAGATGTGACAAGACTTTGGCGATAAATACAATGCCTGCGTTTTTATTTAAATATCTGACAAAAATGCAACATTAAATATGGTCTAAAGTCACTTATATACTCTATATTCGCTACAGCTCTATGCAAGCAAACAACTAATATATATATATATATATATATATATATATTAAAAATTCCTTTATTAATACAAACATTATTGTCCGATAATGTTTGTATTAATAAAGAAATTTATATTATAATTCAGCTCTACCTGTTATAGAGCACTATTTTATAAACACTGGAACACAGGAGTTTCATTGGATTAACATCTAGGAAACAACAATACAATCACTATAATATATATATATATATATATATATATATATTGAATTCAAAGTATAGACTTGAGTAGAGTATACATGGACAATTCGTCTCAACTTACAAACTATATCTATCTATATATCTATCTATCTATATCTATCTATGTAAGGTTAGTGGGAGAGAACCCCAGCAGAGTGTTCGATTATTAAGAAAATTTCAAAAATAAAAGCATAATATTTATTTATTTATATATTACAGAAAATAAGAACAACACCGGTACTGTCGGTTTCAAATCAAAACAGAGACGTGCGAGCCGCCATTGTCCAGTGAGACAGACATAAATAGAGGCTGAAGAGAGTCCGGCATCGGAGATCAACTGTAGGTCCCCTTTGTTTGGATTTGAAACCGACGGTACCGAGGTTGTTCTGATCTTCTGTAATATATATACACATGTGTTTCATCCTTTTCTGGGAATCATCAATGTGGAGGATGAGTGTTCTGTCGGTCACACGATTCAAACCTCAGAAGTCAACATTTTAACTTCCGTCTGAACCCCTAGAAGCATGTGGCCAACTTAAAAACCACGGTGAAAAAGAAAGAGAATTAAGTTCTATTTATGTCTTTACAAGCGGTCATACCTTGAAGTCTGTCATAAACAGTGTTCAATGATGGGTCGGACAGAACTCTGCATTATGCATTCAATTTTACAGTCTAATTATAATTCTCTTTAAAGGACCCATCCTAGTATCAAGGGGGCTATAAACAATATCATGATAAATATATAAAGTTAGCAAAACATTTATATGGAACAAAACGTAGATTTAGTATAAGGAACGTTTATGTTTTTGTCTTTTAAGGGAAGTGGGGTCTGATCAACTCTGCTGGGAAGCCATGAAATTAAATACTGTCTTGTTTTTAAATTCCCGAAACAGTTTTTCATGGTAAACAACTGATGATCCCTTAAAATAGTGTTAGAAACAAACTAATATAATAACTGTAAAAAATAAATTGACTTACATGAATGATTTTCCACTGAAAGACTTGGGACTATTAGTTTTTTTTGTTTTTTTTGTTTTTTAATATAGTTTTAATGGTTGAGAAACTTCCGAGACTATATATATATATATATATATATATAAGTGCAGATTAGTCGTCCGAGGCTATATATATATATATATATATATATATATATATGAAGAGTTCGAATGCAAAACGCGATAAATCCAATTTGTCTAAATTGAGACATTGAACAATACCAGGACAAATACATTTAATCTAGACTTTGCCTAAAATCTTATTTTCAGTAAAAGTCAAAAGAAATTATGCCGGTATCATATTATGTAAAACATAATTTTGATATGTAATCAAGTGTTGAGATACAACACGTTTTATAGTAATAGCTTCGTAATTTTGAAAATGGGGTTTATCGCGTTTTGCATTCGAACTCCTCTTCATATATATATATATATATATATATATATATATATATATATTTATATTGTGTCTATTCAGGCAGAATTCTTTCATTTAGGCAAACATTCTTAAACATAATTCCTCAGCTTGATTACACCCTTTTTTTTATTTTGTCAATATTTTAATAATCTTTTTTGCATCAAAACTTAAAAAAAATGAATGAATGTTCCATAAGTATCACTAACACTTTCGATTCTTCGCCGAATAACATTCAAGATGAGAACAGTAGTCCAAATAATAGTTAAGCATTAATACAATTTATCTTATCATGCTAACTCTGGTGTCCCAGATAAGGATTCTAGACATAAGGTTTAAAATTATATCTTGATTTTAATCTTTTGTAAGGGGACATAAAAGTGGTGCAAATCTGTTCTGTGGGCGATCCGGAAGAATAAACAACTCAAAACAGGAAGTATTTCGGAGCCAGGCGGTGATAGCCAAAAAATAGTAACCCATGTATTTTAGGTAAAGAAACAAAAAAAAATCAGGAAAAGTTTTGTACTAATTTTTATTTTAAATAATTTCTTTTACAAAAATCAAACCTATTTGATTACTTATTTTTGTAAAAGAAATTATTTAAAAAAACAAGAAGAAATTTTATTACAATTTCGTCAAAAATTATACCACCTATTTGATTACTTATTTTTGTAAAAGAAATTACTGAATTCAAATGGTATTGTGTTTTTTGTTATGACAGTTAAAACAGATGCAAAATTTTTGGCCATACCTATTCAACAGATGCACATAAAACAATAAAATCAATAAAAATAATTGCTATGTTTTATATTTCAAATTTTGCAGATGAGGATTGATAATTTGTATTATTCGGAGCACTGTTCTCATCTTGGATGTTATTTTCACAACGTTTCGGGCGATATAACCTCAGACCTTCTTCAGGTGCATCTTTATGTCGAACTCTCGTATTTGCACAGAATTTCGGACAGAATCCTTTATTTAATCCACAGGAGTAACTTGTTCTCGACCGAAACGTGATGAGAACAGTAGTCCGAATAATAGAAATGCCAGGCTTTAGATTAAAATTACTCTTAGACAAATTCTCTTTTAGTAATAAATTAAATTACTGGTGTACTTTTTGCTAGAAATCGGTTAAAACAATTTTTTTTTATAAACGAACACATTTTTTTTTCTTTTATTATCCGCCACTTGTAGTTGTGTGCCATGTTGGCCATCCCCGAGTTGAGTGATAAACATTCCAGCTTCACATTGAAGCGGACACGGTTCAATTCATTGCTTGAAGCAAAAAAGTAATCGCAGAATTTTATTTCTAAACTTTAATGAGGTCATTGCAAACGTGTAGCAGTGACATAATTGAGATCTACAGTCTTTTGTACTAGCACGGCTACCCGGTGTTGCCCGGGAAAAAGTGCAACATATTTCTATTTTAAAACTTCTATCTCTTAACCCCCTCCCTATCCGTCTATCTTTTTCTCTTTCCCCTCCCTCTTCTTTTTCTCCTTCGCCCAGCCCATTCCTCTATTTAGACATACAGACACACATATAACTCTCCTTTATTTTAATTCCTCGAGGAATGAGTCGGTATAAGGGAAGTAACTTCTTGATAAAAATTCAGAGTTATTTCCCTTTAGTATATAAAATAAGTGAAAAACCGACCACCCTGACGAAAACTGTCCCAGTTAACCCTCAAAGAATAAATTATTTTTTCCAAATTTTAGGTATTAATCATCCAGTACCACACTGATTAAGAAAATACCAACTTTATGGATCTTTGTTTTGTAGCTTTTTTTTTTTTTTACTTTTAGCTGGACATACACATACATACACACAGACAACTTTCCTTTATATAATAGAAGATTTAAAAGCAATCTCTCGCATAGTGATTAGTATGCGGTTCGGTCAGCTAAAACAGGCATGTTAAAACTCACGTAGAAATACACCAGGCGATTCAAACACTTCTGTGCAGGCTCAACTTTTCATGTTTCAACCGAAAGCTTATTTGGTGCTAAAATATAAACAGTTCCAGTCGAGACGCCAATGTAAACAGGTATATATTGCCGTACTCACCTCTCACCATGACACGGCGGCAGGCGAAACGAGACCAACAGATCTGGACTCAATTCCTTTTCTCTCATTCATGCCAGCCAAGCCAACCTGTCTTACATTTTTGTGTTCCTGTGTTGACAAAAGTGTTAAGTTGATTAGCTTGCAGAAAAGATGTCACCATTTTTTTTATATGGAACCTGATGATCCCCTCTTTCTTCTTCATTTCAAGCAAGCCCAGTCAAATGAATACAGATGCTACACTACAAAATGGCTATCCCCAATCTCGACATTCATCACACAAACTCGTCTACAAACGTATATTACTACTAGACGTACATGTGACCCGATGGGTCACAACCACTTCACTATTTGTTTCACTTTGATTTCAATCAAAAATTCATAAGCTGCTGTGACTTATCTGTTAAGAAATTTTTCTTGCATAACGAGAAATAAGATTTTCTGCTTTTATATAATCTTTATGACTAAAATAAAAGTAAAGAGAAATATTATTATTATTATTATTTTTCTATCAAATTTACATACGTGTTTGTAGTGAATCCGAAAAGAAAAGTCTGCGTGTCTACATAAAAAGTTTTTAGAAATAAGGAAAACAAAATTTTGGTTTTGGGATAACTACTTCAATGGAATGTTGATTTTGGTCATACCAAGTCGAGGATACGTCTGCGACACTCAGTCTGGCAGAGACTGGGTCATTTTTGAGTACGCGATGACCTTGCACCTGTTGGGCGGAGGTATGGTTCCGTGCAGTTCTAGGAGCTTCGCCCTCCCAGGCTTTATCTTCCCTCTTTGAGAAGTGGTTAGTTTATTGCTAATCACCCGAGGCGCCCCTACCAGAGTATGCCGATGGGGCTGTTCAGGCATTTTTTGACTGCCAGAGTGCACACACCTCTTTTGCGCTGGCTTTTCAAATCCACCTTCCGACCTTGTGTCACATCTTCCTGCGGTGGGAGGGACGTGAATACATACTTTGATGGAATTTTGATGATATTCTGTTTTATTGGGTAATTCTCACAATAAGTAAATTTATTTATTCCTTTATGAACATTTACGTAAAAGCACTAAGCAAACGATGAAAATAAAAAATCACAATTCAATAATATTTTTTTTTTATGCAAAATAATTTTTTATACTACTACTACTACTACTACTACTACTACTACTACCAATGAAGTAAATACTGAAACAAAAATTATATACACAACATTTTATCTTAAAATATAAGTAAAAAAATTGTTTCATTAATTTAATTTTTGTTTCCCTCGCATCAGTATATCTTCTAATGAGTTCAGATTCTTAAAAAAAAAAATCTCATCTGAAAGTTCCCAATACTGTCCATACAATGCATGAACAGGAAATCGGTCAGAATATTGTTGAAATAAACAATTTACACCCGATACATTCTTGGCAGTTTTCAGCAACTTGTTCCAATAAACAATGATTATTGGGGTGAGCGATCAAAGAGGAAAAATGTATGATTTTTTTTCTTTATTTCTAAGGAATACACGGAAAAGGGAGAAACGGAGAGGGAGGGTAATTTTAGAAAGAATAGCCTCAAACCAACGAAATGGGGGAGGGAATTACATAATAAATAAATATGAAGTCTATTTGCAAACAGATTTTTTGATGAAAAATGATTTTCACTGCAATATTAAAGAGAAAGATAGAGAAGGAAAAAGAGAAAGAAAGATAGAGAAAGAAAAAGAGAAAGAAAGAGAGAGAAGGAAAAAGAGAAAGAAAGAGAGAGAAGGAAAAAGAGAAAGAAAGAGAGAGAAGGAAAAAGAGAAAGAAAGAGAGAGAAGGAGAGAGAAGGAAAAAGAGAAAGAAAGAGAGAGAAGGAAAAAGAGAAAGAAAGAGAGAGAAGAAAAGAGAGAGGGAGGGAGAGAGAAAGAAAGAGAGAGGGAGGGAGAGAGAAAGAAAGAGAGAGAAAGAAAGAGAGAGGAAGAGAGAGAAAGAAATAGAGAGGAAGAGAGAGAGAAAGAAAGAGAGAGAAAGAAAGAGAGAGGGAGAGAGAGAGAGAGAAAGAAAGAGAGAGGGAGGGAGAGAGAAAGAAAGAGAGGGAGGGAGAGAGAAAGAAAGAGAGGGAGGGAGAGAGAAAGAAAGAGAGGGAGGGAGAGAGAAAGAAAGAGAGGGAGGGAGAGAGAAAGAAAGAGAGGGAGGGAGAGAGAAAGAAAGAGAGGGAGGGAGAGAGAAAGAAAGAGAGGGAGGGAGAGAGAAAGAAAAAGAGAGGGAGGGAGAGAGAGAGAGAGAGAAAGAAAAAGAGAGGGAGGGAGAGAGAGAGAGAGAAAGAAAAAGAGAGGGAGGGAGAGAGAGAGAGAGAAAGAAAAAGAGAGGGAGGGAGAGAGAGAGAGAGAAAGAAAAAGAGAGGGAGGGAGAGAGAGAGAAAGAAAAAGAGAGGGAGGGAGAGAGAAGAAAAAAGAGAGGGAGGGAGAGAGAAGAAAAAAGAGAGGGAGGGAGAGAGAAGAAAAAAGAGAGGGAGGGAGAGAGAAGAAAAAAGAGAGGGAGGGAGAGAGAAGAAAAAAGAGAGGGAGGGAGAGAGAAGAAAAAAGAGAGGGAGGGAGAGAGAAGGGAAAAGAGAGGGAGGGAGAGAGAAGGGAAAAGAGAGGGAGGGAGAGAGAAGGGAAAAGAGAGGGAGGGAGAGAGAAGGGAAAAGAGAGGGAGGGAGAGAGAAGGGAAAAGAGAGGGAGGGAGAGAGAAGGGAAAAGAGAGGGAGGGAGAGAGAATGGAAAAGAGAGGGAGGGAGAGAGACAGGAAAAGAGAGGGAGGGAGAGAGAAGGGAAAAGAGAGGGAGGGAGAGAGAGAGAAGGGAAAAGAGAGGGAGGAAGAGAGAGAGAAGGGGAAAAGAGAGGGAGGGAGAGAGAAGGGAAAAGGGAGAGAGAGAAGGAAAAAGAGAGGGAGGGAGAGAGAAGGGAAAAGAGAGGGAGGGAGAGAGAAGGGAAAAGAGAGGGAGGGAGAGAGAAGGGAAAGAGAGGGAGGGAGAGAGAAGGGAAAAGAGAGGGAGGGAGAGAGAAGGGAAAGAGAGGGAGGGAGAGAGAAGGGAAAAGAGAGGGAGGGAAAGAGAAGGGAAAAGAGAGGGAGGGAGAGAGAGGGGAAAAGAGAGGGAGGGAGAGAGAAGGGAAAAGAGAGGGAGAAAAAGATGAAAAATAAAGTAAAAATAAGAAAGAAAAAAAGGAAAAGGAAAAACAAGGAAGAGAAGAAGAGTTCCCCTTTTTGACGAGCTGAATTTTCCCCACATTGTAAACTGACCTTGTGTCTAACTCTGCCATCGTAGGGAGGCAAGTAGATAGGAACAGAAGGGAGAGAAGGAGAAGAG
>OY744542.1:16147029-16194529 GCA_963556195.1 Sepiola atlantica | reverse complement strand
TATGTGTGTGTGTGTGTGTGAAAATCCAAAAGCACAAACAGGAAACTGACAGAAGATACCCCTAACCAAGTGGCAGATTGAAATCGAGAAGCAGTTTTATGACCAAAAAGAGACTTGACTCTGCAATGTCACAGAACTACCGCATTGACAGATGAAATGATTGGAATGACATGAACGAAGCTATCCAAGAAACCAGAGAACATCTCCTACATGGAACGGATCTACCAAAGAAGGACTGAGTGACCCTGAACCGAGCAAAAAGAAGGTTGGAAGGACAGCCCGCAACCTCGGGTGGAGACCAGCAACAACAAGCAACTACCATTGTGAAAATCCCAGACAGACATTGGAACACAGACTCAGTGACTGCAGTGATGGACCAACTTGTATGGACCAAGATTTGGTGGACTGTAATCTCGATGCTCAACGATGGATCCAGTATTGGCATGATAAGATATGATGATGATGATTTAACAAGGGGGGGGGGGCTATCGGTCCCAAAAGAAGAGAGCATGGCTGTCACAGACAGGTTGGGAACAGAGAGGTCAGACGTAACCTTGATGCTCAACGATGGATCCAGTATTGGCATAAGATATAAAAATGTGGGTTGGTTATAAGGCCTATTTACCAAATATTTTTGACTGACTAATAGATGAAACTGATTGTGTCCTTCCACTTTTGATGTTCACAGTCTACTGAAAACCGAGACATCAGTGTTGCCGATATACACGAGACAGTAGGTGTAATATTTGAAAGATGCTTAAATCTTTGTGACTAACTATGGACATCTCTGAAATATACAGATGCTGCTGAAATATGGGCAATTATCCTTCTGGTCCTAAAAAGAAAAAAAAAGAAAAGGACCCTGGGTGCTAATGGGTTAATGCCAAATCAAGTTATTTTGATAAGCTTTTTGCTTCAAGTTCTTAATATCGAGAGAGAAATGGGGAACGAACGAGAGAGAGAGAGAGAGAGAGAGAGAGAGAGAGAGAGAGAGAGGGGGGGAGCAAACAAGAAAGCTAATAAAAGAGAGAGAGCAAGATGTGACAGTGTCGGGCAGCCATATGGAGGCGGTGGGGGGCCCGAGATACAGCACCAGTATGAGTTGACCGTGAGCCTACGAAGATCGATGGTACAATTACTGCGCTAGTACGAATAGAGAGAAAGAAAACCTTAAAAATCTCTGGACGGAATTGAACAGCTGGGGATGAGGAAAAGAAAACCAAATTATTTTTTTATGGCTTACATAAGATAGGATAAAAACGAATTAACTTCTCAAAGTCGATATGAGAATGGCTACGGAAGGGGGGGTTCTTGACAGCTGAACTCAGTGAGGGACTTATGGTGACGGTCGAGTGTTAAATCTCGAATCGGGTCAATTGGTTTTAAGTGATCGTTCAAGAAAGATGGCCGGGACAGTCCTGATATCTCTCAGCTGTTGTCGAAATCAGACTCCCTACGGAGGGGTAAAGTTATTGCCCCGAAAAAACATACTAGTACGAATTGAGTTATGTTTGAGTGATGCGTGGCAGAAATAAACGGTCAGTCAGTCAGTTACGAGGGTCAGTGACGAAAGGACTTGTCTGTACTTTCCCCACTGAACCCGACATATCAGTTTGTGTATATGTACTTTTCTCGTCTCGAACTAAGATCATATTTTTGCTGACAACGATCAAGACGCCCAGAATTATTAGTGCCTGTCGATCCGACTAACACACGCAGTTAAACTTTGAGATTATCAAACTACCTGGCTTTGTAAACAACCAGTGTACATTATTTTCAATTACTTTTAAAAAATAATTCTTCTTCTAAGAACACCAAACAGACAAAGTCGTCACGGACTTAATTCTTTCCATTCAACTGTTCTGCATGAAATGATTTTTCTCTTCACAGCGAGACAAGGTTGCTGACCCAACCCGGTTGATTGCTCACTGATCTAAACAAACACAACGTGGGAGTGAGTAGTCGCTGGACCAGGCGTTTTAACATTGGCAGCCTTCATCAAAACGACAACTTCTCCCGAGCAGTACCGGGTGACCAACCGAACCCGCCGAACTGGTGACGTCACGAAAGCTGGGGGACAGGGGGTGTACGAGAGAGAGAGAGAGAGAGATAGAGGGGGGCGAACATGCGAGAGAGGTGGTGCAGACGAGAGAGAGAGGGGGGATGCAAACGAGAGAGGGAGAGAAAGTAAGAGGGTGGAAGAGAAAGCGATAGTGGAAGAGAGATGCATGAGAGAGAGAGAGAGAGAGAGAGAGATAGAGAGATGCAAGAGAGAGATAGAGAGATGCAAGAGAGAGATAGAGAGATGCAAGAGAGATGCAAGAGAGAGATGCAAGAGAGATGCAAGAGAGAGATGCAAGAGAGAGAGAGAGATGCAAGAGAGATGCAAGAGAGAGAGAGAGAGATGCAAGAGAGAGAGAGAGAGATGCAAGAGAGAGAGAGAGATGCAAGAGAGAGAGAGAGATGCGAGAGAGAGAGATGCAAGAGAGAGAGAGAGATGCAAGAGACAGAGAGAGAGAGAGAGAGAGAGAGAGAGAGAGATAGAGAGAGAGAGAGAGAGATGCAAGAGAGAGAGAGAGAGATGCAAGAGAGAGAGAGAGATAGAGAGATGCAAGAGAGAGATAGAGAGATGCAAGAGAGAGATAGAGAGATGCAAGAGAGAGATAGAGAGATGCAAGAGAGAGATAGAGAGATGCAAGAGAGATGCAAGAGAGAGATGCAAGAGAGAGAGAGAGATGCAAGAGAGAGAGAGAGAGAGATGCAAGAGAGAGAGAGAGAGAGAGATGCAAGAGAGAGAGAGATGCAAGAGAGAGAGAGAGAGATGCAAGAGAGAGAGAGAGAGATGCAAGAGAGATGCAAGAGAGAGAGAGAGATGCAAGAGAGAGAGAGATGCAAGAGAGAGAGAGAGAGATGCAAGAGAGATGCAAGAGAGAGAGAGAGATGCAAGAGAGAGAGAGATGCAAGAGAGAGAGAGATGCAAGAGAGAGAGAGATGCAAGAGAGAGAGAGATGCAAGAGAGAGAGATGCAAGAGAGAGAGATGCAAGAGAGAGAGATGCAAGAGAGAGAGATGCAAGAGAGAGAGATGCAAGAGAGAGAGATGCAAGAGAGAGAGAGAGAGAGAGATGCAAGAGAGAGAGAGAGAGAGAGTAGGATCAAACGAATACAAATTTAGAAGCCGGAATTTCTATTTTTAGATCCGAAAACCTCAGCAGCTGCCACCGACGACGACGACGACGACAATAGAATCGACAACACCACCACCACCGCCGCCGCCGCCACCGCCGTCGTCGGCGTTCTATTTCTATTCTCTCAAAAAGACAACAATGTGATGTGATGAACACGTTACGGATGAAGAAAGAGACTGGGAGTGCCAGAGGATTGTGACTTCCTCCCACATCGTCCGACCCCCCTTCCCTCTCTCACCTTGATGCACGTGGTATGTGATCAACAGACTCCCACTACTAAGAGAATTAACCGAAGAGCCCCACCCCCACCCCCACCCGCAACCCTCTTGAATGCCATTTGTGAAAGAAAGCCGTTCCGACTGACCAGATAGAAAGATCAAATGAAGTCAGCAAATCAGAACTAGACATGATAGATATCTTTTTCGGGCTTGGTCAGTATGTCACGCAAGGGAGCTAATGAGGTAAACGTTACTATTGGCGACATCGATTATCTTAAAGGAAATACAGTTGGGAAATTAGTGAAAAACAATTTATTTTGGTTTACTTGCTCATTTGTGGCCTATTTGCGTTAAAAATGTTTAATATTTAACATAAAATATAAACATATTTGCCGTAAATATTGGTTGTGAGTAAAGTAATCAATGGCAGCCATCTTGCTTTTTCAGGAAGTAAGATACCAAACCGAACCGGAAACACTTTAACTCAAGTCATTAAATTAAAAGTGGGTTCTTTGATATGACAGGGGCGCATTGCTAGTAAAAACAAGACATGTGGAGGCGGGAAAAACACACAGACTTGAAGTCGCATAATTTAATTAATATATACATATATTTATTTTCGAAGGGATACAACATATGATTACACATTTGCCGATGAATAAAAAGAAATGTTTCCACTCTCACAGTTTTCTTTACTGGTATAAATATTTTCAGAGAAACCAAATAAAATATATTCGTGCCTAAACCACCGTGTAAAAAAAAAAAAAAAAAAATTAAAATAAAAAAAAATGAAGAATAGGCTAGTCTGAATATCCCAGGCGAATTCCTATTTGGGTCTGACTAAAAAAATCTGACAAGATAACTTTATATGTTAGATGTATAGAGCACTAAAACTAAAAAATTTAGTGTTTTTTGGTTGTTTTTAACTGAAAGACTCAATTTTCAGAGATCAAATTTTCTTGTCTTTTATTATGGAATTTATTTAATGAATGTTTAAAATAAATTTAATCAAAATGAAAAAAAAAATGTTTTGGGATTTTTAAAGCAATATTAGAAATTTTTATATTAATATTAAATGTTTATATATTATTCTTTGTGCTTTTTTACCTTAATATTCAATGTAGATTTTGAGATTAAATTTTTAGTGAGTTTTCAAAATTAAATCATCTACAGACTGTTTCGCTGTAGTTGATAGTCGGCAGCTCTCACCACTGAGCTACGCGACAGGTGCTAGTAAATAACATCTACAATGTTTTTATATAAACACTGACCGCCACTTGACAGTGCTTTATTTGTTTATTTACAAAGAGCTTTGCATTACGCTAAGTAGTAGCAGGCGATAGCATTAAACGAGAGTGCTCAACCCGAGAAGGGGCTCTCTGAAGTGGCGAGCATTCTGATGAAATGGAAAGTTTTTGTTAAGCTATAATGCAAAGTTTTTCCCCTTTAACACTCTTAGAAGCTTAATGTAACATACTATTATATATATATATATATATTTATTTTTATTTTTATTAAGGCTTTTACATAAGGCTGTTATCACTGGGACTATCGTAGGTATGATTGGCAGGCGTTACCATTGTCATAATCGGTTTTGTTAATGATAAGACTGGTAACACCAGAAAACTTCTCTTATAAAATGATTCCACTAGTATTGATCTCGGTATAATATAATCACAATTTAAAAAAAAAAAAAATATAATCACAACAAAACTCACTACAAATAATAAACAAAACATTAAAATAAAATAAATAAAATGCAAAAGTAGCAATTAATACCCTAAATTAAAATTATCAAACATTTTTATCCACATGATAATTACTTATTAGAATTAAAATAAAATAAGAATGACGGTTGTAATCATAATTTTATTCTCATTTTAAATTTAACTCACTCTGGCCGTCGCCCCATCTCCCTCCTCCCACCCCGGCCGAGATTGAGATTGTCACAGCACTGACACGTGCAAAACCTCCCACGTAATAATTTGAAACACGACTTGTTGGGGTCCTCCCCCCTCCCCTCTCATGTCCCATGTCGCCGTTATAGACAAAGCCCCAACTCTATCCCCCTCCCCCTCCAATGTATTTTCAATTTTCAATCTCCCGTTAAAGTGAACTTAACATTTTATGCCATTTGAATTCCTTTCGCCGGCCCGATGAGTTGGTAGCTATTCGCACCAATGAAACAAAACCTGTTTTGTCGCAACTAATGGAATAAAATCAAAATATATAATATATATATATATATATATATATATATACATACAGTATACTAATATATACAGTATATTTCCTTCTCATCTCAGTGGACACAGTGACTAAGATGATTTAATCTTGAAAACTTACTGAAAATTTAATCTCAAAATCTACATTGAATATTAACCATTCACCACGGTTCGCATGATCTGCGTTAGTTAATAGATTTTCTTGTGTGTGGTGTGATGGCTCAGGTGGCAGAGTACTCGTCTCGCATGGAAGTGACTCAGGTTTCGAATCCCGAGTTTGGATGTGTCCTACTAATGAGTCCAAAGGAGGGTGAAACTCTAGTCTAGAACTTCATAGTTTGTGTTGGCTGCGGCGTTGTCTAATTGTGGAAATAAATAATTATATAACATTTCACCTTAAATCTATTTGAATGAAATTATTAATATTAGCTCTTGTAGAACTCATGATCGAGCACTTTGATGTTTTTTTGTTTTTTTTTACTAACTTATGATACATGCTATATAATAATGAATCAGAAGATGTCTAAATAGTATATTAATTAGTTGATCACTGCTTAAACAAGATGTTTTTCAACTCGTAATTGGTTTTTGTCAGTTTTATCTCTGGCTCCTCTCGCTTGAAAACCCGGAGCACGTTGAGAGTTTCCTTAATTTAAAACAAACAACGTTGTTGATTTGTCAGGATTAACCAACTTAATTACGAGAAAATAATATTTTCTTTACAAGAAACAAGATTAAAATTACTTTTAATTCTCATATTTAATCTGCTTGATCAAGATTTTAAGCAGAACAAATTATCTTTATTGGTCTTTACACAAATAATAATTAATAGCTAAAACACCCGTCTATCGAAAGATTATGATCAGGATGGCAGAGTCGGTAGGCCAAATGCTCGACTCAGAATTTAACTTCAATCAAATCATCATTTTCAATCTTCTCATATTATTCATCATTCAAGTAGCGATTAGTAAAAAAAAAAAAAAATGAAATTTTAAAAGGTTGACTCAACATAATACATGATAGGATTTGAACCCTGCATGACAAATTCGATAGTCGATAATTTCCATTATGTTAACTAGTAAAAATATGCGACAAGAGAGAACATTTTTACTAGTATATATGATAAACATATACCCCCCCCCAAAGGAGATGGTAATGCCTGAGAATAGTCTCATGATAAGAGAATAGATGCTACATTACCCCCCTCCCCCACAAAAGGAGAAGGTAATCCCCTGGGAGGACGTTCTCATAAAAACAGAACAGATATTACACACTACCCCTTAATTGAGCTTTGAAAGATATTACATAAGTTTGAAATAGTATAGTAAACTTCATTGAGCATTCAAAGAAAATAGTTTCAGGTTCAGACAGACAGATACCAAATCTCCATAAGTCATATTTTGTACTTCCCTCCCCTCATTATAAATCCGATGAGGGTTATGGTGTCTCCTGCCTATCTTTCGTGTAGTCAAAGTTGTGTTGTAGTACGCCGCCCCTCTCGAGTAAGCGGGTACGTTCATGAAAAAAGAAACAACTCCCATTTTCACTTAATTATGCGTTCGTTCTGGCTGGATCATCCTCACAGGAGTAAAAACTCCCTTACCTAGCGGGACCTTACATTATTCGATCTGCCCTACGAAGGCTGACGTTTATGATCTCATTTTGGTCTACAATCTCCTTAATGCCCATCATGATCTATCTCAGGACGTACTATTCACTTCTGCACCAGAAAGAAGTTTGCGCAGGTATTAATAAAAGCTGTTTCACCGCCGATTTTGATTGAATTCGAGCAGGACCCATTTCTCAATCAGGATCTGTTGACCTTGAAATGACCTTCCAGAGGATGTAGTAAATGCATCAACGACGCATTTGGACAGGTACTGGACCACTGTACCCTCTTCTTAGTAAATTTCTTCCACTCCCCTATCCTTACATGGCAACTGAAGCAGGCTTGTTTTATTTTTAGCCAAATTTATTGAATTGAATTACATTCCTTATTCACTAAAGTTTACTCAGCAACTGAAATCTCACCTCAAATCCTTTTTCTATCACATGATTGAACTAGCCAAACAGAAACCTAATCGTCCATAGTTGACCTTGGACCCCACAATTATCAATCATACCTAACCCCCTTTTGCAAACGATATCTACATTCAACCCAAAAGCATATTAATTACTTATATGTAACACTTTCTATATAGAAAAACTGGCATCCTCCACTCTATAATAAAGCCCAATGTGTATTTATTTATAGCTATCCTGCCACGCAAAAGTTAGCAAGTAAAAGAACTGCCAGACGAAACCATTTCAAGTATTTATGGGAAGAGGGAAAGCAAGTCAGATAACTATCGCCGTCTAAAATGAATTCGGAAAGAAATCCTTCACTCTATTTCCATAATGAGACGTTTTCTTTCCGTTCTTCTTTCTATACAGATTGAGACGTTTTATTTCTACTTTTTTTAATTTTTTAACTTCACTGAATGAAACGTTATTTTATATATGAATATTAGCGGAAAAACTGGTGACGCATTATTGAACGAATGGCTACATTAGTTCCACATATTAAATGGCCTGATTTTCTCGGCAATCAAATGTCATTTGAACTAAGTCAAAGCCGGCTTTCGATTACATAAACAAATCACGAGAAGCGAGTGCATTTGTGTAAAACGATCCTCCGTTTGATTCGCAGGATTTCTCTTTAAGACAAGCAAAATCGATAGGAAGCAGTTGAGTCGCTTGAAAAGTAATTTGTCATTTAACGGCTTTGTGCACAGAACAGCAACGATAAAAAAAAAAGTCCCCATTAAAAGTATAAACTAGCTGGTATAAGGTTTCAAAAAAATAAAACAAATACAAAAACAAACAACGATTAATCGAACAACAGGGCGCATGAAACCTACAATTCTAATTATTCACTTTTTAATGCTTTTTTCTCTTCTTTTTTAGTCGGAGAAATTGCAAATTTAGGTCAACTGGTACCCGTGTTCGGAGTCCAGTGTCAGATATTCTCTCACTCATACATACATACATACATACATACATACATACATACATATGACGATTCAGGAGAGGTGTGGTTGAGATTGCGCAACCCTTACTTCAGAATTACATGCACAGTCATCCTTACAGGGTGTATCCATTGTCTCTCAAGACTGAATGGCGGCTATGAGTCTGGAAATAATAATCCAACGTGATGAATAATGAAAATCTGAAAATTGTTTATATATTCATCAACGTTTCGTTTTTATTTCAAGACTTTCTAGAGACGACTGATTTGAAGAAAAACATAGAAATCAAATATTTGAAAATACGTGGTGCGTCTGTGACGTGAAAATAATGTTTTTGTTCTTTTTTTTTAAAACAAAATATAGACGTTCAAATTCAAAACATGCGGTGCGTTTATGAAGAGGAATGAATGTGATTTTTGTTTATTATTAATATCCATGTTTTGTACTAAGTTTTGTTGGTAATGTAGTCATAGACGCACCACATATTTTGAATTCTAACCACTTTATTTCGGATAATAATAATAATAATACTGTTGCTACTTCTTGTTGTTGAGTAAATCTGACTCCTCCACTGAGTCGAGGAAAGCAACACCTCAAGATTGTCTCGTTTATATGAAGTCCTCTTCATTGGCCACAGCTATTCATTATTTGCAAGTTTTTTTTACCTACAACACCCAGAGCAGCAAAGCTAAATGGTTGCATACAAAGTCGAGGAAGGTTTGGCCCAGAACACGCATAAAAATGGCGGTTGCACATGCGCAGAACCAAC
This sequence comes from Sepiola atlantica, assembly GCA_963556195.1. NCBI lineage: Eukaryota > Metazoa > Mollusca > Cephalopoda > Sepiida > Sepiolidae > Sepiola > Sepiola atlantica. The sequence continues at coordinate 16,185,123 of OY744542.1, read as the reverse complement.
ATTGGATTTACGGTTCCGCACCTGACATGTCCTTGTTTGCCACAGACACAAAGATGACTGGAGGACGATGAATGCTGATGTTGACTCCCCCTGGATTTTCACTAAAGAGCTATTAGTTGTGATGGGGTTTGATGTTAACGATTTACTTAACACCAAACCCCGTCCACACTCACCTTCTAAGGACACTTCTTTCCCTGTCGGCGTCTAGAGAATAAAATGTGCCTCATGTCTTATGTTTTATATCGGCGAGACGGACAGAAATATACAATCACGTATTTACGAACATAAACCGGAACTCAAACACACAAATCCTCCTGACGCACTAGTCATACACAGGAACACAATTTTGACCTTACATATTGCACCCCCTCAAGACGGAATCCTCTCTCACGCCACAAATGCATCGAAAGTGCTTTTATCCTTGTTTCATCACCATCTAACCTAAGGCTCGGCTCTTATTCCTTAACCAAACATCTGGCAAAAATCGCACTCAAACAATGCATAACAAACTCCGATCCTAGTGTTTTTCATGCATATTTCTATTTTTTTATTTTCCTTTTCTTTCTTTTTTACCCCCCCCCCCCCTTTCCCAATTAACGTCTTTTTCGCACACGACGCATATTTTGTATAATGGTTACGCACATGCCAAAAACATCCCATTTCGCATCTTCTTTACTTTTTTCCCCGTTTTTCAAATCTTCACTTTTTCTCTCGTTTGATTTTTATTTCTTCCTGTGTTTAATTGTTTTTCCTTTCTGTTTTTCATATATATATATATATATATATATATATATATATATATATTTGTTTATACATTTGCATGTATAGTATTCACTCTTAAATTAACCACTCATGAATTTTGGAATACAGCTGCTCGGCGTAAGAGTTGCAAATATGCTATATTTAGTTCAATTTAGTTTTGTAAAAACGGGGTGAAAATGTGAAAATTCAGATACCTCCGATATTTGTGAAATTTTAGCAAAAGGTATTAGACATCAATTAATGAATATTCCCAAATTTCAGTTTCTTTGGAATATCTTAAAGGGGTTTTAAGGGACATAATATCGGTACAATCTCCCATTGAAAATTCACATATTTCAGATTTAAATTAAATTTGATCAATAGTCATTGAATACCAATTAAGCAAGATCTTGGAATTTCAATTTCTTCTTAGATCGCTTAAATCTGAGACATCTTCTTGATTTAAAATCATGTAATGGATTTTGATCAAAATTAGAATAAGGATTCTTGACACAAGGTTTAGTATCGTTATATTCTAATTTTAATCTTTATAAGGGTACATAAAAGTGGTGCAAATCTGTTCTAGGAATTAATTTTATGCGTCCTGAGATGGGTATTCTTGTCCTCCTGATTGAAAAAAAAAACAAAAACAAAAAACAAACAAAAAAAAAACGGATTTTTGAATGACAACATGCCACGAGGAAAAAAAGAAAAAGGAAAAAACACAAACTGTTTCTAACCCTGAAGATGTTATATCATCGAAACTAAGTTGATTTGAAATAAATAAATATTTATAAAAAAAAAAATAATATATATATATATATATATATGCTTCTAAACTTACAAATTCAAATTACCCGAGGCTTACAATGAGGAAAAAAATCTCTAATATATGTATATTTGAACACTTGATGATTTAATAAACTTTAAAATTTTATACATTGCTCCATCATTATTCATATATATATATATATATATATATATATATATATATATATGTTTATATATATATATATATATATATATAAGTTATGAAAATATATTTATGGCAAATAAGCTACACAGAGGCTTCCACGTTTCATCCCCGTAAGGAATCGTCAGGCTAAGATTCCCAACGGGGATGAAACGCGGAAGCCCCTGTGTAGCTTATTTGCCATAAATATATTTTTATAACTTACTACCTAGCTCTACTCACGTATTGAGCACTGTTGAAGTAAATACTGAAAATTGATACATAACAGATTATATCTCCTTATAACATTTTATTTGGATACATGAAATAATATTTATGTATATATATATATATATATATATATATATATAAATAAGTAATCCATGAACACGTGTTTCTGGCTCACAGCCGTCAGCAGCATGGGTAACTTAGACAAGGATCGAACCTTCGATATTGATGTCTATAGTCTGGCGTTTTACCTCCAGACAATGACACCGTACCTGGAAATATGTACGGTTTTTATCACTTAAATGTATAATGTATTTGATGTAATTGTTTTCTTTTATTGGTGATATATATATATATATATATATATATATACGGCAGGATGTTTAAAAAAAGAAAAATTAATCTGATTAATTTTACGCTGGGAAAATTGAAGCAAATGCGTTTGTTTTCCTGACAACTATTTAAGCAATCCCAAACGGTAGCGTTGTTCTGCATCTCTTTGTGTGCCGTCATGCCGTAAAACAATTATGCAAACAATGGGCTATAAATATGTAAACAAAGTGATGTATGCAATCAAAGAATACAATAGGAAAACTAACTCAGGAGAAAAAGACAATATTATTACAGCATCTAAACCGAGGGGCCATTGTTATATATACCCAATGGGAGGTTGATAGTGGTGATGATGGTGGTGGTAATCAGTATGCTGTTCGCTTCTCAGAGGCCAAGCTGACCATGTTTCCAGATGCCCTTCCTTCGGACAGGTAGCTGGAACATGTCCATGCAAGAACAATGTGTCTCAAACAATTCAATCTGAAACTATATTTTATTTCCTTGACTATGGATCCATCTTCTATTATATAAAGGAAAATCGGATTTTCTGTCTATGTGTATCCATGTGAGAAACTACACAAGATATACTGACAAACCTTTAATCACCGGATTTGGTGTGGATCCGAGCAGGTTATATAAACAATACTTTAATATTCATACACTGAGGATCAACAGGAACCAGAGAGAGTTGTCAGAAATTTTGAATGCAAGAAAAAAACTTCTTTTTTTTCAATTCTTCTAACAGAATATTTTATTTAGGTCAAATTCGGTGGGCACAGTGACGGGAGAGAGTGATATCAAAGTGAGAGAGAGAAAGAGAGAGTGAGAGAAAGAAAAAATTTTCTGATGCTGATACGGATTCCGATGCCCCCAAAAGTTCTGATTTTTACGATCAATCGTCCCAACACTAATAAAAACATTACATCATATATTAATATTAACATATAATACCTTGAAGATGGCTAATGAAATATCCGAAAATGCTAGGACAAATGTAAATTTAAAAAAACATGGAAACATCAAAAGGAAATTTCCTTGATACCATTGAAAAATAAACTTTTGTATTTGTGAGAAAACATGAAAAGCTAATGAAACTTGTCTACACATACATAAGTGTGTGTGTGTACGAGAAGTATCCATGATCCAGCCGAAATGAACATGTCTACTCAACCATTACCACTATTTATTCTACTTTGAAAAATGGGGGTGCGATTCCTCAACTGACACATTTTTAGGCCAAAGGATGCAACAAATATTGTTTTAAAGGCTTATTTCTTTCCTGACCCATATCACGATTATCGGCAGAGGTCAGTTGAGTTGGCTCCCAGCAATTCGACAAGAAAGTCCCATATCGCCAATGACCAGGTTTGACGATTTTGAGTGTTTTTAGTCATGACTGCAATCCACTTGTGACTCGACTGACGAAGGCTGTAGATATTATTCAGGCCGGACATGTATTCAATATTCATTTTGACAGAAGCTTTTGAATTCTCTCTTGGAATTTTTGAGATGAGGATTGACCATTTGTATTATTCGGACTACTGTTCTCATCTGTGATGCTATTCTCATGCGAATAACAGGTTTGCTGCGAGTGAGAAACATTTAACTAAGAAAAGAGAAACCAGCCAAGAAATGGGAAATAGGTTTGGGTTTGACCACCCAGAATTTGATTCCTCTTTGGAAAAGTTTGTGTCTCTTTAAACAGGGTTCATGCTGAGAGATGAAGCCTCTGAAAAAGTAATGTTCTTTCAGATACGAGGTTTCCTGCTGTGGTTATGATCCACTTGAGTTTTTTCATGTCCATAGATTGGCAGCAGATTAGCCTTTTCAAGTAAATATCTGGGTAGTCTTTCTAGTGTAGTCTTCGTGATATATCTTTATATATATTTCAGTAGAGGCGCAGAGAGGAGTAGTTGGTTTTTGATCCGCCCCCCCCCGGAAACAGATGGTCTCTTTGTGTTCGGTTGGACTTGTGTTTTGATTTGGTTGGGCTAAGAATTCTCATTTGCAGGTCTGTTGTTCAGTAGAAAGAAAACGAGTATGATTAACCTCAAAAAAACATTGTTACTTGTTTAAAACTGGAGTTGTAAATTTATTTGGACGGAGAATCCTTCTGTTACAGCACTGACAGAGACAACACAACTGACACGGTGACCGGTGTCGGAATCGAGCGCTGATTTCAGACCAACACAACGAGCTGACGATCACGGTCTGTGCAGTGAACACACACAAATGCGCGTTCACATAACAAGAGAAATTGCGAATTTACCCAATTCGATTAAAGGACTTTTACCCCTCCATCAAAGAATGTAATTAGATAGTAACACATTAGAATTCGCTAAGTGATGTGTAGATCGTCATGGTGTAGTATCTGTTCTGATACTACATTCATCTTTTCTGTCTTCGGTCAGTGCAGGAGAAATCTTCCTAAACCGAGGGATTTTAAAAAAAAAAAAAAAATTTTTTTTTTCACAATCCAGATTGCTTCTTTTTGGGGAGATGGATTTTCCCCACATTAAAAGCAGACCTTGTGTCTAACTCTGCTCTTGTGGGGAGACAAGTAATTAGGGATTACCTATTGAGAAAACAAAGAATCACAACCCCAGAAGTAAATACTTATCTATGATATACAAAATATCCATAAATAGAACTGTGAACACACAAATGCGCGTTCATAGAAGCAATAGGATTTGAACTTGGCATGGCCGATTCCATAGTTTGCGAGCGTATCCACTAGACTAGTCATGTACACACTTATGATATTTGCAACACGGATGTTATGTATTGGTGCTTTAACATAAGTAATATTTCTTTCTTTTTTCTATAAAGGGTTCTCCGGAAGATCAAGGGCTCTTCTCCCGCTAACAAATTCTGCCACCCTCAGGAAAAATTGTGGTCTTGAGAAGAGATCAAACTCAATAAAATCGAGGATATACCAGGCACTGATACGCACAATACTGTGAGACCTGGCCCCCTCACACAAAGAAGATCTTCACACACTCAAAGTCTTCAACATGTAATGTCTACGACACATCCTACGCATCCACCTCTCCAACTGAATCCGAAACCGCACACCATTGTAAAGAATCTTCCGAAAAGGAGGTTTCGCTGGTTTGAACACATTCTTCGACGACCTGAGGAGAAATTCATCCACAAGCTGGTGGCTGAAAAGATACCCGCTGGCTGGCTGAAAAGATACCCGCTGCCTGGCTGAAAAGATACCCGCTGGCTGGAAGAAGTGCAGAGGCGGTCAACTGAAAGACGTGGATTGCAATGGTGAAAGGTCGATATGGAGCTGGTTGCTGGTGTACACGTTTTTGGTATTCATCGCTGAAACCAGGAACGTATGTGTTGGGAGCCAGCTCAACCCACCCCTGAGTGAATGCCGTTACACGTACAACACTGGATATATTTTGACCTTTGATCGAAATTTAAACCATAGATAAACGCCATAAAATTATACATATTACCAACAGTTACAATAATTTTACCCCCCCCCCCACCTCACCTCACTATGTGGATGACTTCAGAGCATAGTATACTAAGTAAAACTTCTTTCTAAGTCTTTCATTCGGCATTAAATAACACATAAATAGTTGATATGCCGCAAACTAAGCCTTACTAAGCCTAAAGTCTCATAAGACTGGTGCTCACCAACGGTTTTATAATGTAAAGCAGACAGATGGCCTAAAACATACCCGTGACAGGATACTAGTCTGTTGCCAGATATACTTCCCAACAAAACTGGCACCCACAGCATTCACTATTACCAAATGGTCACCCATTCAAGTATGACCACATCCAACGGCGCTTAACTTTGGTGATCTGAACCAGCATGTCAGTGTGATTTATTTGATTTGTTTAAAACTCGAGCGTGACGGACCACGGGGTACCAAACTCGAATGTGATTGACCGCGGGGGTACCAAACTCGAACGTGATTGACCGCGGGGGTCCCAAACTCGAACGTGATTGACCGCGGGGGTCCCAAACTCGAACGTGATTGACCGCGGGGGTCCCAAACGCGAACGTGATTGACCACGGGGTCCCAAACTCGAACGTGATTGACCGCGGGGGTCCCAAACGCGAACGTGATTGACCACGGGGTCCCAAACTCGAACGTGATTGACCACGGGGTCCCAAACTCGAACCTGATTGACCGCGGGGGTCCCAAACTCGAACGTGATTGACCACGGGGTCCCAAACTCGAACGCGATTGACCGCGGGGGTCCCAAACGCGAACGTGATTGACCACGGGGTCCCAAACTCGAACGTGATTGACCGCGGGGGTCCCAAACGCGAACGTGATTGACCACGGGGTCCCAAACTCGAACGTGATTGACCACGGGGGTCCCAAACGCGAACGTGATTGACCACGGGGGTCCCAAACGCGAACGTGATTGACCACGGGGGTCCCAAACTCGAACGTGATTGACCGCGGGGGTCCCAAACTCGAACGTGATTGACCGCGGGGTCCCAAACTCGAACGTGATTGACCGCGGGGGTCCCAAACTCGAACGTGATTGACCGCGGGGGTCCCAAACTCGAACGTGATTGACCGCGGGGGTCCCAAACTCGAACGTGATTGACCGCGGGGGTCCCAAACTCGAACGTGATTGACCACGGGGGTCCCAAACTCGAACATGATGGATAAGGAGAATCCAAACTCGACTGTGACGGACAACACAATTCCAAACATAAGCGTGACGGACAATGAGATTTCGCTCAACTGATTGGACATATTTGTGTGGCGATAAGTTAATCAGAATCGTTTGGAAGTTATTTCATCTCTCAGAAGTAAAGAATCCATCATTCAATATTTCATTAAAGAAGCTTGGAATCATTTGGAGAAAATATGCCACAAATATTCACATGTGAAATTGAAAAAAGGAAATAAAAGAAAAATCTGATTCTTGCTTGTAGCTTTTTAGTTTAAGAGACATAAAAAGAATATTATGGGCTACATAATCGGCTGAGCGCACCCTTCCAACTCCCGCTCTCCCCTCCGGACATCCCCCCCCCCCCCTCCCTGCTCATAACAGTCATTATTTCTAAGCTTTCCTTAGGGTTATTTTTGATCAGTGCCATCAGCCAGCCCTTCCACCTTAAAGAAAAAAAAGCCCCCACCCCCGAAAAAACTAAAAAAGAAAATCGAATTTTCGTTTTATTGTGGTATATTATTAGTCTTCGAATCTGAAATCGGCTTCTTTCTCTCTCGCGCGATATTTGTTATTTGTTGATCCGGTATCTCCTCCCACCGTTACCATTTGTGTAGCCTTGGCACCGGCGGCGGCGGCAGTACCAGCAACCACCCCTCTCCACCGCTGCCACCACACTGAGATGGCAGCAAAGCTAAAACGGGCGTGGAAGCCTCAAAGAAGAGCTAATGTTAGTTCTATGGTAACGGTATGAGAATGGCCCGATATAGCCAAGAGATTCTATTTCTGCTTGTGAGGAGACGAAATGGAATTAGATGAAGCAATATATATGTTGGTTATAACGAGGAAGGGTGGGTGAGGTGGGGGTGATGGCGAAGATGCATAAACAGGAGAATTAGACGTGACAGGTGGAGGGGGTGCTCAAAGGAAGGAAGAAAATTAGAGGCAGGGAAAAAACAATGAGAAAATGAAAGAAAAATAAGGAAAGCCGACCAAGAAAAAAGGCTGAGAGAGAGAAAGAAAGAGAGAGAGAGAGAGAGAGACAGAGAGAGAGCAATAGAGGGAAAGAAGGAGAGGGAAAAGGTGGGAAAAGAGAGAAAAAGGGTGGGAAGAAAGAAAAAAAGAGGGAAAGAAAGAGAACGAAGAAAGAAAAATAAGAGATAAGGAAAAGAGAGAAAGAGGGAGAAGGGGAAAGAAAAAAAGAGCGAAAAAAGGGAAGAAAGAAAAAGAAAGTGAGGAAGAAAGAAAAAGAAAAAGAGGAAGGAGAAAAGTAGATAAAATAGAAGAAGAAAGAGATATGTAATTTTACGTAGAAAGTAAGGAAGAGTAATGACAAACCTGAGGGAGAGATAGGAAGGGGGAGAGAGGAAGAAGGACAGAGAGGAAGAAGGACAGAGAGGGAGAAGGAGAGAGAGAGAGAGGGAGAAGGAGAGAGAGAGAGAGGGAGAAGGAGAGAGAGAGAGAAGGAGAGAGAGAGAGGGAGAAGGAGAGAGAGAGAGGGAGAAGGAGAGAGAGAGAGAGAGGGAGAAGAAGAGAGAGAGAGAGGGAGAAGGAGAGAGAGATAGAGGGAGAAGGAGAGAGAGAGATAGAGGGAGAAGGAGAGAGAGATAGAGGGAGAAGGAGAGAGAGAGAGATAGAGGGAGAAGGAGAGAGAGATAGCGGGAGAAGGAGAGAGAGATAGAGGGAGAAGGAGAGAGAGATAGAAGGAGGGAGAGATAGAGAGAGAAGGAGGGAGAGATAGAGAGAGAAGGAGGGAGAGATAGAGAGAGAAGGAGGGAGAGATAGAGAGAGAAGGAGGGAGAGATAGAGAGAGAAGGAGGGAGGGATAGAGAGAGAAGGAGGGAGGGATAGAGAGAGAAGGAGGGAGGGATAGAGAGAGAAGGAGGGAGGGATAGAGAGAGAAGGAGGGAGGGATAGAGAGAGAAGGAGGGAGGGATAGAGAGAGAAGGAGGGAGAGATAGAGAGAGGAAGGGAGAGATAGAGAGAGGAAGAGAGAGATAGAGAGGAAGAGAGAGATAGAGAGGAAGGGAGAGATAGAGAGGAAGGGAGAGATAGAGAGAGGAAGGGAGAGATAGAGAGAGGAAGGGAGAGATAGAGAGAGGAAGGGGGAGATAGAGAGAGGAAGGGGGATATAGAGAGAGGAACGGAGAGATAGAGAGAGGAACGGAGAGATAGAGAGAGGAAGGGGGAGATAGAGAGAGGCAGGGAGAGATAGAGAGATGAAGGGGGAGATAGAGAGAGGAAGGGAGAGATAGAGAGAGGAAGGGAGAGATAGAGAGAGGAAGGGGGAGGTAGAGAGAGGAAGGGGGAGGTAGAGAGAGGAAGGGAGAGATAGAGAGAGGAACGGAGAGATAGAGAGAGGAACGGAGAGATAGAGAGAGGAACGGAGAGATAAAGAGAGGAAGGGGGAGATAGAGAGAGGAAGGGGGAGATAGAGAGAGGAAGGGAGAGATAGAGAGAGGAAGGGAGAGATAGAGAGAGGAAGGGGGAGATAAAGAGAGGAAGGGGGAGATAGAGAGAGGAAGGGGGAGATAGAGAGAGGAAGGGGGAGATAGAGAGAGGAAGGGGGAGATAGAGAGAGGAAGGGAGAGATAGAGAGAGGAAGGGAGAGATAGAGAGAGGAAGGGGGAGATAGAGAGAGGAAGGGGGAGATAGAGAGAGGAAGGGGGAGATAGAGAGAGGAAGGGGGAGATAGAGAGAGGAAGGGAGAGATAGAGAGAGGAAGGGAGAGATAGAGAGAGGAAGGGGGAGATAGAGAGAGGAAGGGGGAGATAGAGAGAGGAAGGGGGAGATAGAGAGAGGAAGGGGGAGATAGAGAGAGGAAGGGAGAGATAAAGAGAGGAACGGAGAGATAGAGAGAGGAAGGGGGAGATAGAGAGAGGAAGGGGGAGATAGAGAGAGGAAGGGAGAGATAGAGAGAGGAACGGAGAGATAGAGAGAGGAAGGGGGAGATAAAGAGAGGAAGGGGGAGATAGAGAGAGGAAGGGGGAGATAGAGAGAGGAAGGGGGAGGTAGAGAGAGGAAGGGAGAGATAGAGAGAGGAACGGAGAGATAGAGAGAGGAAGGGAGAGATAGAGAGAGGAACGGAGAGATAAAGAGAGGAAGGGGGAGATAGAGAGAGGAAGGGGGAGATAGAGAGAGGAAGGGAGAGATAGAGAGAGGAAGGGAGAGATAGAGAGAGGAAGGGGGAGATAAAGAGAGGAAGGGGGAGATAGAGAGAGGAAGGGGGAGATAGAGAGAGGAAGGGGGAGATAGAGAGAGGAAGGGAGAGATAGAGAGAGGAAGGGAGAGATAGAGAGAGGAAGGGGGAGATAGAGAGAGGAAGGGGGAGATAGAGAGAGGAAGGGGGAGATAGAGAGAGGAAGGGGGAGATAGAGAGAGGAAGGGAGAGATATTTACAAGTCAAGAGAAAAATAAAGTAAAACACTAAAAATTAAGATAATTAAAACAGAATAAAGAGATCAAGAGAGATAATTAAAAAGAAGCCAAATAAAAAGAAAGACAGAATTCAAACAGACGGAGAGAGACGAAATGCAGAGAGACGGGGAAGGACGAAATGCAGAGAGACGGAGAAGGACGAAATGCAGACAGACGGAGAAGGACGAAATGCAGACAGACGGAGAAGGACGAAATGCACACAGACGGAGAGAGACGGAAAAAGACGAAATGCAGAGAGACGGAGAAAGACGAAATGCAGAGAGACGGAGAAAGACGAAATGCAGAGAGACGGAGAAAGACGAAATGCAGAGAGACGGAGAAGGACGAAATGCAGACAGACGGAGAAGGACGAAATGCAGACAGACGGAGAGAGACGGAAAAAGACGAAATGCAGACAGAATAGAAGGACGAAATGCAGAGAGACGGAGAAGGACGAAATGCAGAGAGACGGAAAAAGACGAAATGCACACAGACGGAGAGAGACGGAGAAAGACGAAATGCAGAGAGACGGAGAAAGACGAAATGCAGAGAGACGGAGAAAGACGAAATGCAGAGAGACGGAGAAAGACGAAATGCAGAGAGACGGAGAAAGACGAAATGCAGAGAGACGGAGAAAGACGAAATGCAGAGAGACGGAGAAAGACGAAATGCAGAGAGACGGAGAAAGACGAAATGCATAGAGACGGAGAAAGACGAAATGCACACAGACGGAGTGTGAAGAAATGCAGAGAGACGGAGTGTGAAGAAATGCAGAGAGACGGAGTGTGAAGAAATGCAGAGAGACGGAAAAAGACGAAATGCAGAGAGACGGAAAAAGACGAAATGCACAGAGACGGAAAAAGACGAAATGCACAGAGACGGAAAAAGACGAAATGCACAGAGACGGAAAAAGACGAAATGCACAGAGACGGAAAAAGACGAAATGCACAGAGACGGAGAAAGACGAAATGCACACAGACGGAGAAAAGCAGACAGAGAGAGACCAAATGCAGTGTGACGGAGAGTGAAGAAATACAGACAGACGGAGAGAGACGGGGAAAGGCGAAATGCAGACAGACGGAAAAAGACGAAATGCAGAGAGACGGAAAAAGACGAAATGCAGAGAGACGGAGTGTGAAGAAATGCAGAGAGACGGAGAAAGACGAAATGCAGAGAGACGGAAAAAGACGAAATGCAGAGAGACGGAAAAAGACGAAATGCAGAGAGACGGAAAAAGACGAAATGCAGAGAGACGGAAAAAGACGAAACGCAGAGAGACGGAGAAAGACGAAATGCAGAGAGACGGAGAAAGACGAAATGCAGAGAGACGGAAAAAGACGAAATGCAGAGAGACGGAAAAAGACGAAATGCAGAGAGACGGAAAAAGACGAAATGCAGAGAGACGAAGAAAGACAAAATGCAGAGAGACGGAGAAAGACAAAATGCAGAGAGACGGAGAAAGACAAAATGCAGAGAGACGGAGAAAGACAAAATGCAGAGAGACGGAGAAAGACAAAATGCAGAGAGACGGAGAAAGACGAAATGCAGAGAGACGGAGAAAGACGAAATGCAGAGAGACGGAGAGAGACGAAATGCAGAGAGACGGAGAGAGACGAAATGCAGAGAGACGGAGTGTGAAGAAATGCAGAGAGACGGAGTGTGAAGAAATGCAGAGAGACGGAGTGTGAAGAAATGCAGATAGACGGAGAGTGAAGAAATGCAGATAGACGGAGAGTGAAGAAATGCGGAGAGACGGAGAGTGAAGAAATGCAGATAGACGGAGAGTGAAGAAATGCAGATAGACGGAGTGTGAAGAAATGCAGAGAGACGGAGAGTGAAGAAATGCAGATAGACGGAGAGTGAAGAAATGCAGAGAGACGGAGTGTGAAGAAATGCAGAGAGACGGAGAGTGAAGAAATGCAGATAGACGGAGAGTGAAGAAATGCAGAGAGACGGAGAGTGAAGAAATGCAGAGAGACGGAGAGTGAAGAAATGCAGACATACGGAGAGAGACGGAAAAAGACGAAATGCACACAGACGGAGAGAGACGGAGAAAGACGAAATGCAGAGAGACGGAGAAAGAGGAAATGCCGAGAGACGGAGAAATACGAAATGCAGAAAGACGGAAAAAGACGAAATGCACACAGACAGAGAGAGACGGAGAAAGACGAAATGCAGACAGACGGAGAAAGACAGACAGAGAGAGACCAAATGCAGAGAGGCGGAGAGTGAAGAAATGCAGAGAGGCGGAGAGTGAGAAAATGCAGAGAGGCGGAGAGTGAGAAAATGCAGAGAGGCGGAGAGTGAAAAAATGCAGAGAGGCGGAGAGTGAAAAAATGCAGAGAGGCGGAGTCAGACGAAATGCACACAGACGGAGAAAGACGAAATGCACACAGACGGAGAAAGACGAAATCCACACAGACGGAGAAAGACGAAATGCACACAGACGGAGAAAGACGAAATGCACACAGACGGAGAAAGACGAAATGCACACAGACGGAGAAATACGAAATGCAGAGAGATTGGAGAGAGAAAGAGACGAAATGCAGAGAGATTGGAGAGAGAAAGAGACGAAATGCAGAGAGATTGGAGAGAGAAAGAGACGAAATGCAGAGAGATTGGAGAGAGAAAGAGACGAAATGCAGAGAGATTGGATAGAGAAAGAGACGAAATGCAGAGAGATTGGAGAGAGAGACGAAATGCAGAGAGATTGGAGAGAGAGACGAAATGCAGAGAGATTGGAGAGAGAGACGAAATGCAGAGAGATTGGAGAGAGAGACAAAATGCAGAGAGATTGGAGAGAGAGACGAAATGCAGAGAGATTGGAGAGAGAGACGAAATGCAGAGAGATTGGAGAGAGAGAGACGAAATGCAGAGAGACTGGAGAGAGAGAGACGAAATGCAGACAGACGGAGAAGGACGGAGAAAGAGAGACGGAAAGAGATACGGAGAAAACGAGAGGAAATGCAGATAGGCGGAGAGAGAGGAAATGCAGACAGGCGAAGAGAGAGGAAATGCAGACAGGCGGAGAGAGAGGAAATGCAGACAGGCGGAGAGAGAGGAAATGCAGACAGGCGGAGAGAGAGGAAATGCAGACAGGCGGAGAGAGACGAATACAAACAAATTGAGAGAGACACACACAGAAACAAATTGAGAAAGAAACATACGAAAACCTGATGGAGGGAGACAAACAGATATAAAAGAAATAGAGTGATAGAGAGATAGAGAGAGAGGAAGAGAGAGAGAGTAAGAGAGAGAGAGAGAGAGAAAGAGAGAAATTTCATAGTAGAATGAAAAAAGCAAAACCTCGTCTTGAGGGATGAGGTTTATATCCAGGATGAGGCTATTTGTGTGTGTGTGCTTTTCTTGAATGCTGAACACAGCAAAGCCAAAAGGTCTTCTTCCTTCTTCAGATTGAGAAAGGAAGGAAGAGAAAATGAAAGAAATCTGTTGTCCATCTTAAACGTTTTGTAATCAATAGTGATACAATCATTGAACAACCAACACAGCAGTGTTGTGCAGTTGCATAGATGATGGCAGCCATGACACTTGTACTACTGCTTAAGCAAATAACCATTCTCTCCAAGATGGTGGCTACACGGGGTAGAATCGGGGGAGGGGGGGGGGTGTAACAGTAACAGTACAGGCAAGAACACGCCACGTAATAATCTATATATTTACACTGCTCTGACTATTATGTAGTTGCGATTTTTAGGCTCCCTTGGAGATTCGAACACCAAAAGTCCATAATCTCGATATGAGAATTGGAACCTGATATCTAACTATATTAACTAAAGTTTGAAAAGTTAAAATATACTTTTTTTGGGGGGGGGGGGGGGACCGTTGAGTCATCCATCGAGCTCGGGTTAGATTATTTGAATCAAGAAAAAGTGAGTTTGCAAAGTCAGTTAAATATTTGAAAATAAATAACACAAAATCCAAAACTAGTCTCTTTCTGCTCGCTATATACTCCCCTCTGTCCCTCTACAGCTATGGGTTAATTAGTATTAATACGTGTGGTGATATTCCCTTTTGTTTATAATCGACTATTCCAATCATTTTATTGTTTTCTTTCGTTATTAAATTTAACTATTAATGAACAGAGAGAGAGAGAGAGAGACAACAGCAAGAGTGATAGATACCTTATAAAATATGAGCATAGGGGAGGGGGAGTCAACCATCATAGAGGGAGAGAGGGCGAGAGTGATAGACAAAAGCTTAGTAAGAATGGGACACTTAGTTGATTATTTAACAAAATCTAAGTTGTTTGTGTTATGAATTATATATTATGATTTCTGAAAAGCATCTATAAATTGATAACGTTACCTACGTTGTACTGTTGTCCCTACCTACGTACATCACATTGTAAGCAGATGTTAACTAATAAAAAACGTTGCAACTTTTTGCTCTCTTGGCGATTTGAATCTCAAACCCCACAATCTATCTAGATACTAAAATTGGAAGCTGATAATACTTCTCACTACCGACCTGTGTTACCCACGACCGACCTGCGTTACCCACGACCGACCTGCGTTACCCATTATGATATATTAACACTGTGGAATTTCCATGCTATTAACTATTATATAATTTGACTTGTCTACCTTACGATATATCAACCATTTCTTGGCCTTCAGCTAGGGATCAGAAGATCCCACTCCCATCTAGAGATTAACCTGCTTGTTTTCGGTTCTGAACAAACCAGAAAACAGTGGCCGGTCTATTATTTAGAAAGGGTTTTGAGCGTCTTATTAACGATTTTTTGTTTTGTTTTTCCCAAATCGACATTTTATTTAAATGAATTTTTGTTTCTCAACATATTTATGAAAAATAAAATTTACAATAAATTTGGGGATGAGATATCCCAAAATTTATAGTAGAACGGTCCCTAGAGTAAATGTGGTATTGCGGTGACCGAGATGATTCTAGTTAAGAGTAGGATAGACATTTTTATCAGTTTAGACCCAGGATCTCCAACAACTCACATATTCCACACACTTGTAGGTTTTTTACCTTATAGCAAGTAAATAATTAAAAGTGTAGTATCTGTTCTGTTTTTTGTTGAAGTAGGAGTCATTCTAGACCAGTGGTTGGCAATCTTTTGGGGAGAAAGGGCCAATTGGCTACGCAGTGTTTCGGTGAAGGTATTAAATATAATGCTAATAAATTTTCTCAGACTCAAACTGCTCTGTCTTGTTTTGTTGAAGGTTTAAAAAAAAATCATTTTATTTAAACAATTTATCTTGGAAATAAAATATAACAACTCCTCACTAATACTAATTGGATAGTCAGAGTCAAGCTGTTTAGTTGGGGGGCCGGATGAAAACCATTCAAGGGATTGATGTGGTTCTTAGGTCTCCTCGGGTTGCCGATCTCTGTTTTAGATTGAGACAATCTTTATTTTTGTTCCAATTCAGCGTGCTCCTTTTTTAGGCGCTAAATTTTTTCCCCCATTAAAAATCGACCTGGTTTCTAACTGTCTTCGTAGGGAGGAAAATAAATATGAACCATTTCAGGTTGGGAAAAAAGATGGGCCTACATTTTCTTCGAATGTTGAGAGGGCGGCTGGGGGGGGGGGAGAGTATAACAACTTGTGCGCAAAATCGTATGCACTTCAGAGTTTGCAATAGGTATTAAATGACGCCAAAAAGGGTTGATATGCCATGAAACAGACAAACCAAAGCTTTCTGTGGTTATTTGTATGTTAATACATCATCATCATCAGCATCATATCTGGTTTAACGTCCGTTTCACATACTGGCATACGTTGGACGGCTTTAAGAAATTGACTTCCAAACTAACCTATCTCTGGCCAGGTCTTTATTTATTCCTCAGGTCCATTTTTATCACTTCCTTTGATGCTTTCTTTGGCTTTCACCTGTGAACTGAACCTGATACCTCAACTGTTCTACATCTACTAACCCAAGAACTCTCATTAAATCTGTCAACGTGGACATACCATTTAAGTCTCCTGTTCTGCACACATCTCCCTATACTGTTTAGGTTTAATCTTCCTCTGAGCTCATCAGATCTGAACCTGTCTGTAAGACTAAGATCACACATCAATCGTATCATTTCTCTCCATGTAATGCATGTCCTCAACCCTCACTGGCCAGGTTTCACTTCCATAGCTCATCACACTGCTGATAGACTTTTACTTTCGTTGACAGTGGGAATGCTCTGCTGGTTAGTAATGGCAACATTTCCATGAACTCACTTCATCAACTTCTAATTTTTGCAATCACACTAGCACCTGCTCCACCCAGTGTTCTAATGGTATAACCAAGATAACAAAACCATGACAGCCTCATTATCTTGGTCATCTAGATACATTTTCTCCACATCTGAGTTCTCATCCATCTCCATTGTCTTACACAAATTCTTTGTCCTCTTTCAACCTAACAGTAATTCGATTGCGCTTTTCTTCTTGTGTACTCAATACTTACAGGTACCACAAAAAATTGAATTGCACCTGACTCCCTTTCCACAAACTGAGCAGATGTAAACACAATATGTAACGGTTGACGGAACACAAGTTGCCTTTTTTTTATTCTGTAACTGGAGGGAATTATGGGTCCATACCCCCCCCCCCCCAATGGTATTAGTGTGTAATTCGATCAGAATAACTCTGATGGGGGTTGAACCTGGCATAGCTGATTCATAGTCTGCAGCAGTATCGATTATATAATCCATACAGACTAAGGAGTAGACACCATCCAGACCTCCACTGGAAGGCCACAGAGTACTTGAATCATGGAGAAGCGTATTGCCACTCATATTCCAGAGAAAGTCAATGTCCGTTATCAGTGAGAAATTAAAAAATAAATAAATAATTAAAAAAAAGGCTGTTGTGAAAAGACAAAATGATTTGCAACGGTTAGTTCATAGTTATTTCTAAACCCGTATAGTTTGATTTATTTATTTAACGCCACATCAACCCTGATTTAATACTGAATTCCTTCATTTTTTAGGTATCTGTTGTGTAAAATAAAAACGTTTCCATTAAAATTCATTTGGGTAAAAATCGTTGTAAATAATTTTGTTCAGGTTTATTATTTGAATAAAAAGGTTTTCTGTATGTGAGATAACAACAAAGAAATATATAACGAATAAGGAAACAAACCTCTCAAAATCTGAACAGAGCCGAATTAAGACAGCACATCTTGAACAAATAAAAAGCTCAGTATCTTATAAGACCAGTGGGGTCTCTCAATAAAATAAAAAATACTATTAATAAATACTTAGCTTCAACACTTAACTGCGGTTTCACGGTATCATGTCAGTCTGAGGAACTTCTAATGATCGGTAATATCATGCAACTGCAGTTAAATGTTAAAGCAAAGTACATTTTATTATCATTTATTATTAATATATATATATATATATATATATACACACACACACATTATATAATATATATATATATATATATATATATAATTAACTGATCATTATGAATTTTGCAACACAGCTGCAAGGCGTAAGGGGTCCAAATGTGGGCTATATTTAGTTTAATTTAGTTTTATGCAAAAGGGGGTAAGAAGGGGGTGAAAGCCCTTTGTAAAAATTCAGATACTTCTGATTTTAATTTCATCTGAAAACCCATTAAGCTTAAGCCTTAAATTTTAGACATTTCCTCGAATCAAAATCATGTAATGAATTTTGATCCAAATTAGAATAAGAATTCTAGACATAAGGTCATTATATCTTGATTTCAATCTTCTTAATATGACATAAAAGTGGTGCAAAACTGTTCTGTTCAGAGAATTCATTTTACCCCTGAGTGTGTGTGTGTGTGTGTGGGTGTGTGTGTGTGTGCTGTGTGTGTGTGTGTGCTGCGTGCGTGCGTGTGTATCACTGTTTTTGCTACTCATGAACTCCCAAGTAAAACAAACGTATTTATGAAATATTTTGACGGCAATTCAAAGCGTTGCTGGCCTTGAAGAGAGAAAGAAAATCTCAAAATAAAACGGAAGAATCGAAATGAAAGGAAATACGAATAAGCAATCTTAAAAATAAATTTGAGCTATATGAGCGACAGCATTGCATAACATGTCTGCGATAGAAAATAGATTTTTAAAATTCCCGTTCCATATGGAATGGTAAACAGAGGGGAAACACCAAGAATCCATGCGTACAATCGAAAACAGCGGAACAGTATTTGTTGGTTTTCCTGTCTTTTTTATAGCACAAAAGTAAATTGTTTATATAATCATTATCATTTTTAGACACACAAATATAGATAAATATACACTTATTTAATAGTTATATATTTATAAATATATGCTAGAATACCGGTCCCAGGACGGGTAAAATTAATTCCCTGAACAGAACAGATTTGCACCACTTTTATATCTCTTTAAGAAGATTAAGATCAAGATATAATGATACTAAACCTTATGTTTAGAATCCTTTTTCCAATTTTGATCAAAACATGATTTTAATTATAAAAAATGTCTAAAATTTAAGGCTTAAGCGGTCTTCAGAAGGAATTGAAATTCAGGGAATCTCGCGCTTAATTGGTGTTTAATGACTATGGATCAAATTTAATGTAAATCTGAAATATTTTAATTTTCAAATGGGATGATGTGCCCATATTATGCCCCCTAAAAACTCTTTAATATGCTCCAAAGAAACTGGAATTTGGGTTAGATTTATTACTTGATGTCTAATACGTATTATTAAAATTTCATACAAATCGGATGTATCTGAATTTTCACAAAGGGCTTCCACCCCTTTCGCATGAAACTAAATTGAACTAGATATAGCCCTCATTTCTGTCTAGCAGCTATGTTCCAAAATTCATAATTATCGGTTAATTAGTTTAGGAGTGAATCTTGCACATAGAAATATATAAATATATACACATACCTAACTTATATATATATTCAATGTTTTAAGGAAGGTTTACGAATGGCGATGGAAGCAGATTCCAAAATGTTCAAATGGTTTTTGGAATCAATGGAATTTTGAAAGCTATAAAATAGAGTGTTTTAAGATCTTGCATTGAGCAGATTCCAAAAACCATTTGAAAATTTGGAATCTGTCTATTGCGATTCATAAACTTTCCTTGTGCTGGCAGAAGGAATTTGTTAAAATATATATATATATATATATATATATATATAATAGTTATTCACGGACATGTGTTTCACCGTTACTGCGGCTCATCAGTGCACCTGAAATACGGGATATTTTTATCGTTTTTAAATGTTTACTTGTTTGCTATTGGGCGGTATTGACAGCTTAACATCGGTTGTATTTATGGTATACACCCGTAAAATATAGGGGACGACAGAGTGTAAGGAAAATAACTGCCTCAGGCACATAGGATATGCATCATTGTAAAGACATAGGATATGCATCATTGTAAAGACAGCCGATATTAAGCTGTGAATATCGCCCTCCAAAACAAAACAGGTGTAAGTAACCCTGTTTATGAATATGGATCCCAAATGTAAAAAGGTAAATATATAAGTGAAAATCGATGACATTTACCCGAAAAATAAATGAAAACTTGGACAAAACAAGAAAGGAAGGTTCGTGGAGAAATATATATCTTAATTTAAAAAAATTCTAGATCAAAATAATAGAGGATGATTAACGATTAAAATCCACGACGTAAATTCACTAGACCAACCCAACCATCTGCCAAATCCCATCCATTCACTGTGGAGGTCCCCAGATGCCGAAAAGCTTTCTACTCCAAAAGCTTCTTTCCTCGTGCTGCTGGACTCTGGAACTCCCTTCCTGCTCCCTGTTTTTCTGACGATACTGACATGAAGAAATTTAAAACTAATGTAAATAGACATTTCACTGCGCAGCTCCCAATTTAGGCTGACCCGCCCCAACTTTCACCCTTTTTCTCAGTAGCTCCTTACGTCTACAGTGGCGGCCTGCCTTGTTAAAAAAAAAAATTAACAGTGAAAAATATTAGATGCCTATACGTTATGACTAGTTCCATTTGAGTAAAAAAAGGACTTGATAATGAATTAAATTGTAATTTATAGACTTTATTTGCCTTTTTTTTCATTGTTTTTTATAGAATTAGCACTGAAGATAGCCACATCAAGAAATGAATGCATAGTAGCATTTACATATATCTTGGTGTGTGTCGAAACAATTGGATGCTAAATAAGAAAATAAATTCTGTAAAACATAGGAATCTGTCTTTCAAAACATTGGATAGGATATAAAATCGAATTTTAAAAAAAAATGGCCTTACACTAGAGCTCTAACAATTCCTTTATTATAAAATTTATATTTAAATATTAAAAAAATCAAATATAAATACATATACATTATATATATATATATATATATATAGTCTAAAGAAGCTTTGAGTTATTTTAAACAAAAAGAGAAAAAAAAAGAAAAATGCAGTTTAAATTCCCAAAGAAACTAACTAAATCCAAAATAGTGTAGACTTAACATTTGTTGGAAAATTCATAAATAAATAATATATAATAGTAAGTAAATAAAATAAAAAGGGGGATTAAGTATCTAACAGTGAAACAAAAGCAGGAGACCTTAACGTAAGCATCTAATATTAACACGGGGATCTTCAGCTGTTTACCATGAAACTGTTTCGGAAATTAAAAAACAGGACAGTTATATGCATGGCTCTCCAATGGTACAGATAAAACTACCATTTCCCCAATAATCAAGTGTCGAAATAATTCAGCTTAAAATGTTACTTATATATACATAAATAAATAAAATAATAATAATAATAATAATAATAATAATAATAATAATAATAATAATAATAACAATATACTACCCTTAAGACTACCGTATGATATGGTAATTTGCATATCAAATAAAATTCTTTATAACAATAGTAATACTAGTAATAATAATAATAATAATAATAATAATAATAAAATACTATCTAAACACTAAACCTACGAACCATTCTGCGATATGGTAGCTAGAAATAAAATTATATAGGAATTAAAGTTGCATTAAAAAAAAAAAAAAAGCTTTAGTACCTTTGGTACCAGAAAGGCAAATAGATAAGAGGAAGGAAACCTAGCCATACATATATATACTTTATAGTTGCATTCTAATGACCATAGTAGAAATCAATCTAAAACCATTATTTTCATTTATTCTTACAATTTCTTTATTTTCATATTTCGGTGAATACCTGTATTTTTGCTTTGTCTCACAAATAAAAAGTTTTTAAAATTTATTTTTTCCAAATGTAATACCTTTTTCTATATCTTATGCACGTTTCACAATATATTCACAAGAAGTTGAGGAATAAAATGAGCACATTATTCAAACAACAAATATTTGGCATACGTTCGTTTCTAAAACGATTTGAAATATTTTATTTTGTATTATACTTTAGATGATTTAAAAAGTCTCTTCTTCAGCACCCCTCATTACATCACATTTGTCAAGCAAGAAAAACATCAAAATTTAGTATTATTTAAAAAAATAAAAATATATCCAGTTATGATAGGAAAGAGAAACTCTTATATAATTTTATACCACTCTATTAATAACATCAATAATGATGAGAGCAGAGAGAGATTATTTGATAATGAATTTGGTATATACCCTATCAGATAGTGATCAATATTTAAATTGTTATTATTAGAGGGGGTATATCTATAAGTTGTTTGGATTACATTGAAATGCCACGGTTTTTACTTATATGGCTTCCTCAGAGCCAAATACAGGGTGGGCAAAAATAAGGGTCCTATTTTTAAAAATTCATAACTTTTTTATTTATTGATTTTTAAAAAATTTTTTTTTTTTAGAATAAGTAAAGAACCCCTTCCGAAGCAAGCATGAGCCGCATTAGCCCTAAGGAACGTACCCTCATTTAGAAAACATTATTTTTGCTTAAAAAACTCAAAACGGTGTAAAAAACAATACTTTAGTTTTTGTAAGTTTTAAGAAGTGTTTTTCAGCTAAAATTTGTTTTGTTTATTTCAAAAATCTCGGAAGGGTCAGTCTACACACACATAAAGTTTGGTGAGTTTAACTTTTATTTTGTGGAAGTTATTCAAATTCAAGTTATTCAAATTTAAAGATAGGACCCTTATTTTGGCCCATCCTGTATATGCTGTGACAAGGGCACCAAGGAGATGAAAACGTTGACATGTCGATATAACACAAGCAACTTATTCCTTTCAGAAAATACTTTATCTACTCTGAATTTTTTTTTTAAAGCAAAAACATTTTTCAAACAGCAGCATCAAATTTCTACATTGCTTTATTTCAGATAAACAATTATATATGTCTAAAAAAAAATATTAAACTATTTCTTTAAAATTATGTGTATATCATAATAGTATGTAAAATAACTTAATTTTGAACAACTAATTACAATGTTAAATCTCAGAATTTTGGAGATGGGTATTGGTTATTTGTATTATTCAAACTATTGTTCTCATCTTGGATGTTATTCTCACAATGTTTTCGGCCGATGTAACTATGGGAATCTGTACGGAATTTTGAACGGAACCCTTGATTTAATCCATGGGGGGTAGTTTGCTCTCGTTCTGCCAGCTATGAGTAAGTGAGTCTTAAGTAATTTGTAATTGTATTCTTAATATCGCCCGCACTGAGGATTGAACCTTCAACCTCCAAAGACTGTCACTTATAACTTATTAGTGCGGTCAATACTAAGAATACAATTACTTCAGACCTCGACCCGGTTATGGCTGACGGAACGAGAGCAAGCTACCTCGTGGATTAAATAAAAGGTTCTGTTCGAAATTCCGTACAGATTTCCGACTTCGACAAGGTACACCTGAAGAAGGTTAGAGGTTACATCGGCTGAAACATTGTGTGAATGACATCCAAAGTGAGAACAGTTATTCGGATGATCCAAATAATACTAATTATAATGTTGTTTTAATAAAATGATACAAGTGGCTGTTTATTAATTATGAACAATGGATTCGTTTTTAGGATAAGTTTATTTTTATTTAATTCATTCATTCCAAAGATATTTGTACTGTGTCTTTCTTTAAAATAAATAATTAAAAAAATTTCTCTTAAAAAGTAAAAAAAAATCTCTTATTCGGAACAAAAATATTTCAACAACAAAATTACAAACATTTAAGTTTTGAAAGAAAGTGAAAAAAAAAAACGAATTTTAAACGAGCAAATGATTGTTTAAAATTCGTTTTTTTTTTTACTTCCTTAAGAAACAGATTCCGTTTAAAATTTACGATTTTGTGATTCTGCCCACAATCGCGGAAAATTGGACCCCACCTCTATTCAATATTATTAATGATTTAATGTATATGAAATGTATAGCAGATGCTTTTTTAATAAAATTAAAAGAACTTCTCAGTGAACCATATAAAGACAATATAATAACCCACACACACACATACTAATACACACAACACACACACATAAATATATATATATATTAATATACACACACACATAAATATATATATATTAATATACACACACATAAATAACTATACTATATATATATAATATATATATATATATATATATATATAGTATAGTTATGTAAATATGTATGTATAAAGCTTATTTGATATAAGTAACACGGTCGATAGCCTCTGCCGGTTCAATCTTTTATGAATTTGTCATGCTTATAAACACGTCAAGTGATATTTTCTTTTTTCAAAAAGTGAACAAAATTATTCACACTAGCGCTTTTGACCCCCATGAATCATCTCTAGGTGTGAGATACATGAATAATATTTTCTTTTTTAACAGAAAATTTATTCTTTAATATCACATAATGGATTCAAAACATATTACAGCTCTCCATTCCCAAATTAGTACCGTCTTTGGTTGATGGTGAGCTGAAGGGTGTTCCACTTTTTGCTAAATTCAATTTTTTTCCAGTTTTCATAAAAAATAATCTTGTTTTGTCATTTTATATTTTCAAATGTACGCTAACCAGTAATACAATTTTTGCTGAGGTTTTCTTCTGGTGAAAGGGCTTATTTTTGAAAATCCATGGATTAAGTAAAAAGAAAAAGGTTTTTAATATTCTTTATTTGAATACTTGATGAATTAATAAATATTGTAATTTATCTAATTTTTATTTTCATCATTCATTTTCTCATATATATAATTATTTCATGTATCCACATAAAATGTTATAAGGAAATATCTTTTATGTATCAATTTTCAGTATTTACTTCAACAGTGCTCAATACGCGAGTAGAGCTAGGTAGTAAGTTATGAAAATATATTTATGGCAATTAATATATATATATATATATATATATATATATATATATATATATATATTAATTGCCATAAATATAAATTTCCTCCAACTGAAATAAGTTTTATTTATTTATTTATTTTTTTTCCCCTTCATTTCTCATTCGACTTTTAGTTTTTAATTTACCATTCTGACGTTTCCTCTCAGAGGGTCAGACGACAAGGCCTTAAGGTAATTTTAACAATTTTCCTTCTTTTTTTTTTTTTTTTTTTTCCCCACTCGTCTGTTTCATTGATTTTAATAATGCTTCCTCTAAAATTAATCCTACCATTCTGTTGTACACGAAATTTACTTATATATATATATATATATATATATATATATATATATATAGTCATCCACAGACAGCCGTTGCATAGTTTCATGACTCATCAGTGTGGCAACATGTAGTGAGCATACCAACCCCAAGATTCGAAACTTGGATGCCAAGTCACCACCAACCATGACCACCAATGTCGAATGTCTTACGATTTGAGCTAACAAAATTCCATATTGGTAACCGGTAGAACTCTATTCTTTTTCATGGAAGAGCATTGCATTACGCTAAGTGGAAACGATCATTTCGTCCACCAGAGCGCCCCCCCCCCGCATATATATATAGAATGACATGACTATTATAGAAAGGTCATTGTGCCATAAAATCATGTTCATTGATTCTGTTCCATCGAACCGACTTGGAAATAGATCTTTTGTAGTGCACACTGACTGCACACGAAGAATGCGGATGCGTTTCCACAGAAGCGCAAACACTCGACTGGTGTGTGACTGACATTCTACGAAGAAAGATTATTGATTTGCCAGTTCAAGAGGAGGAGGAGGAGGAGGAGGAGAGACGACTGACATTCTTCTTTATCTCTATCTATCTCTCTTTATCATATTATATCTACCATTTCTAACTCCCTCTCCATCTCTCTTACCATTCTTTCTCTCTATCTCTCTCTTCCACCATCTCTTTCCTTCCCTCTCGCTTACCATCCTTACTCTCTCTTCCACCAATCACCTTTCTCACACCATCTCTTTTTTTCTCTTCCATCATCACCGCCCTCTCCAACGATACCCCCTTCTCACTATCAATTCTCCTTCTTTCTCTCACTATCCTTTCACTCTTTAAACATCCTTCCTCTTTCTCTCCTCCTTTTATCATACACACTCTCACTCTCTCTCTCTCTCTCTCTCTCACACACACACACACACACACACAAACACATTAAGCTTAACAACTGTTCCACAAAAAAGAAAGAAAAAAAACCAATAATTAGGACGGAGGAGCCATTCTTAAGATGCACCTCCCATTCAATCTGTCCATTTAGTGATGGAAATTTAACCCTAACCCTAACCCTAACTCCGACACAAATGCTACTTCATTGAAGTATGGCATACCGACTGACCGAGCCCCTCATAGAGATGCTTGGACACATCTAAAATAAGATGCATCTCCCATTCTGTATGTTCATTTACTAACAAAAATTTAAGAATGACAGTTTGGCACAAATGCTATTTCAGTTAAAGAGAAAAAGTCTAGTTGGTGACAACTTCCGATTTTAAAATCGGAAATTGACAAGTGTCGTTCATCAAAACACAGTAACCCATTATATTTTAGGTAGGATATTTTTTGGGGTGGGGGTGGAGCAATTAATAATTTGTTTTCAGCAATTTTTTAAATTATTAACACAGAAAATCAAACTGGCTTTTATAAGTTGAATTTTTTTTTACAAATAATCAAATCAAACTTTTTTTTTTTTGGGGGGGGGGGGGGGTCTACTTCTTTAGGTGATTACGTGTGGTTTTCCGACCTTGCAATTCGGACTTAGGGTTAGTGGTAAAAGACATTTGGTTAACTCTTCACAAAATGATTACAAACTAGCGAAATTAAAAATCCTGCCAAAAATCTAAACAGTATAAAATTATGAAACTATTTTTTGATAAACACCGCTTGTCAATTTTCGATTTCAAAACCGGAAGTCGGCACCAAGTAGAATGTTTCTCCTTAACCGCTATTTCATCTAAGTATGGCATACCGACCGACAGACCGAGCCTCTTATAGAGATGCTTAGACGCATCTGCCAATAAGATGCGTCTCCCATTCAATCTGTTCATTCACTCATGAAAAAGCCATCCAAAACGAAAACGTGACGGACAAACAAAAACACTACTTCAGACTAACGTGTGACCAACTGATGGACAGATCCTCTCAGAAATGTGAAGACGCATCTAAAATCCCAAGAGAATTGGCTATTATTCAAAGTATCATTCGCAATCTTTGAAGAAATCGAGATTCGATCAGAATACCCCCCCCTCTCTCTCTCTCTCTCTCTCACAAAATAAAAAGAAAAATGTCTAAGAGAAAACAAAAAAATTCTTAGATAAATCTGACCCTGGATACTGGAGCCATTGATTCTACAATTGGTCGCTGTAGCCACTGCTCTTGTTGGCATGAGAGAAATACATAAAAAAATCATTTTATGACGAGCAGTTTATCTGTTACATATGATACGAGTAGATATTACTTACCTACATGTTTATATAACTAGATCAGGGATGTGAGTGGCCAAGGGCAAAAACAATCTGAAATCGAGATGAATTTCACAACCTGGGGGAGCCATGGCCCCCTACCCTTTCAAGCTTAAAATCGAGTTAAGACAGAAATCAGCCTTCTTATAAAAGAAAAGAAAAATTTAAAAAAAAAAGAAGCAGATTTAAGTGGAATTTCGCTTTTTCTGAATTACTGAAAAGCAGTACTAAAACTGTAAATCCTGCATACTACATGACGTCACAAAAGGTGAATGACGTAATAAGTTTAGTAAGCGTATACATACATATATATATATATATATATATGAGTTTTCATCCAATGAAAGTTGATTTTTAAAAGAGACCAATTTATTAGCAGGGGAACAAGTTGTGCTTTATTACGAAAGTCGGTCTTTATTTTTTTTTTATGAAATTTTTTTTACCACCATTGTATTCTTAGTAATTTTTTTTACCACAATTGTATTCTTAGTAAAATTTTTTACCACCATTGTATTCTTAGTAATTTTTTTTTACCACAATTGTATTCTTAGTAAAATTTTTTACCACCATTGTATTCTTAGTAATTTTTTTTACCACCATTGTATTCTTAGTAATTTTTTTTACCACAATTGTATTCTTAGTAAAATTTTTTACCACCATTGTATTCTTAGTAATTTTTTTTACCACAATTGTATTCTTAGTAAAATTTTTTACCACCATTGTATTCTTAGTAATTTTTTTTTACCACAATTGTATTCTTAGTAAAATTTTTTACCACCATTGTATTCTTAGTAATTTTTTTTACCACCATTGTATTCTTAGTAATTTTTTTTACCACAATTGTATTCTTAGTAAAATTTTTTACCACCATTGTATTCTTAGTAATTTTTTTTACCACAATCGTATTCTTAGTAAAATTTTTTACCACCATTGTATTCTTAGTAATTTTTTTTTACCACAATTGTATTC
Organism: Sepiola atlantica; assembly: GCA_963556195.1. NCBI lineage: Eukaryota > Metazoa > Mollusca > Cephalopoda > Sepiida > Sepiolidae > Sepiola > Sepiola atlantica. The sequence goes on along the minus strand of OY744542.1, from coordinate 16,157,071 downwards.
TTAGTAAAATTTTTTACCACCATTGTATTCTTAGTAATTTTTTTTACCACAATTGTATTCTTAGTAAAAATTTTTACCACCATTGTATTCTTAGTAATTTTTTTTTACCACAATTGTATTCTTAGTAAAATTTTTTACCACCATTGTATTCTTAGTAATTTTTTTTACCACCATTGTATTCTTAGTAAAATTTTTTACCACCATTGTATTCTTAGTAACATTTTTTACCACCATTGTATTCTTAGTAATTTTTTTTTACCACAATTGTATTCTTAGTAATTTTTTTTACCACCATTGTATTCTTAGTAAAATTTTTTTACCACAATTGTATTCTTAGTAAAATTTTTTACCACCATTGTATTCTTAGTAAATTTTTTTTACCACAATTGTATTCTTAGTAATTTTTTTTACCACCATTGTATTCTTAGTAAATTTTTTACCACCATTGTATTCTTAGTAAATTTTTTTACCACCATTGTATTCTTAGTAAATTTTTTTACCACCATTGTATTCTTAGTAACATTTTTTACCACCATGGTATTCTTAGTAAAATTTTTTACCACCATTAATTTATTTATTTATTTATTTAAATATAGAATTTCTTAACTGCCGTTAAATAAATACATAAAAAGGTTCCTCTCTGGACTTTTCGGCTCATCCAATTCTTACAAAGTCAAAAAATGGTTTTTGACATCAGAATACATTGTGCTGTCATTATATACCTTTTATCTCTTCCTATTCTCCTCTTGCTCCTGCTTTTAATTATTTACATCATGTGACCATTATGTTGTAAACACGGAACAAAATCTTTCTCATTTATTCATATAGATAAACATTAACTTGTTGGTAATTTCGATACAAATTTATTCATCTTGTAAAGAAAAGAAAGAAATAGCAATTTAGAAATAAGACAAAGACTATTCGTTATATCGTATACGTAACTGTTAAAGTGTGTGCTTAGCTATATCTGCGTGTTTAAAAATTATTATAATTATATTAACAATTTTGTGCTATAAAAAAAAAAAAAGAAGGAAAATCCAACAAATAATGTTCGGCTGTTTTCGATTCTTATCAAAACAATAATTGAGTTACAAAAACAATAATAAATGATAAAATGTCCTTTTTCAAAACCAATATGCGAATTAGTTAACCTTGCGACTGATAACACACATATATACATAAGCAGTATATAAAAAAGATGGTGCGTTTATCGTATAAAGTTGAATTCACTTGAAATAAGGCATTTGATTTTACCGTTAGTGCAAGAAATAGGCTCAACTTTCGCATTTAATCCTTTAGATTGCAATGAAAATAAATTCCTGACGCGTGTAGTTTCAGGACGAGAACCCACACAGCCAGATCATCAATGGACATTGTTCCCCCGCTCTTCGGTGACCACTTCATTTCAAAGTTTGCTGACGCTTCTTGGTTCCCCGAGTTGACCATGCGTGATTATATATCACGTAGGGAAACTGTATGGCATTTGTGCATGAGCATACCCCATATATTGGACGATTTGAAGGAAGCTATTCATTCGGAAGTCACCATTTCGATAGAGCAATGCTGGAACTTCCAAGAACATCTTCAGAAACACATCAATGAAAACAGACATCAGATGAAAAGTAATGCTGTTTTACACACTAGATTCTGTCAGATTCGAACTAACCTTATTTTTCCCCTCTTTCTTCCAGTATATTATTGACACAGATATACTCGCATCTGTTTCTTTCTGAAAATACTTATTTCAGAAAAGAAACTTTTTAGAGTATAGACTTTTTACCGTAGTTACTGAATACCGTTATACATTTAAGGGAAGTAATCATGTCATGAGTTATTCCCCTTGACTTCTGCAAAAATAAACATCAAACACGTTTTCGATTTCTTTTTAAACAAGTCAGTCATTTGTTTTCTTTTTACTCCCGGGCAATGCCGGGTAGGTACGGCTAGTTTCTTATAATTAATTTATTCTTTTATTCATGTATATTGTTCCATTTATTTATCTCAGATTAGTTGAAGTAATCGTCGATGCGTTTTTTTTAATGTCCCTTTTGTGCGCGTGTCAATTCAAATTGCAATAAAACAATTAAGGATCCTTCTTCTATTACTACTACTACTACTACTACTACTACTACTACTACTACTACACCATCAACAACTCTCAAACTAACCTATCTGTTTAGATCTTTATTCATCCATTTTTTTCACAAGTCAATTCTTATTACTTCCTCCCATGTTTTCATTGGCTTTCCCCTGCCAACTAAACCTTCTATCTCAACTATTCTACATCTACTGAACTCTCATCAATTCTTTCAACATGGCCATACCCTTGAAATCTCTTCTGCACACATCTCCCTGTACTGTCTAGATTTAATCTTCCTCTGAGCTCATCAGATCGAAGCCTGTCATTAAGACTCACATTAAACATCAATCATATATCATTCTCATAATTCCTCTCCATGCAACGCATGTCTTCAACCCTCACTGGCCAGCTTTCATTTCCATTAATCATCACACTGCATACACATGCCTGATAAACTTTTCCTTTGGGTGAAAGCGGTAATGCTCTGCTGGTTAGTAATGGCAGAAGTTCCTTGAACTTACTCCATCCACTCCTAATTCTTGCAATCACACTAGTACCTGCTCCATCCTGTGCTCCAATCGCATCACCAAGTTAATAAAATTTCTGAATAACCTCAATAGCTTCGCCACATCCGAGTTCTCATCCATCTTCATTTTCTTACATTCTTGCACATCTCTTAATATTTCTTGTAACTTGTGATGGCTACTTTCCTTCAAACAACTAAATTAAATTGTTTATTTAAGAATGTATTCTTTGTTTACTTTTTCGCTATTTTTCACCGACTGTTCTTCCGAAAAAGAAGAACGCACAACAAATAATAATACGTGAAATTTTAATAATAATTGCCGCAGTTGTTTCGCTAAAATGGAGGCATGATCTAAAAATGTCGTTATTTTTGCGATGCCCTCGAAGCCCCGCTCGGTGTGTTTATTTATACATCAACTCGAAGCGAATCGAGAACAGTGCAGGGTAAAAATAAAAATCCATATTCTGATACATCGAGAATTCCTTTCGTATGATTCCAATTAGAAAATGATTTATGCGGCAGTCGTCTTTTTCCAATCTTTGCCCCCCCCCTCTCCCAATTTTCTAGCTTATCTCTTTCTCATATATATATATATATATATATATATATATATATATATATATATTACAGAAGGTCAGAACAACATCGGTGCCGTCGGTTTCAAATCCAAATAATGGGGACCTATAATTGGTCTTCTTTACCAGACTCTTCAGTATCTGTCTATGTCTGTCTCCCCGAAAAAAAAACTTTTCAGGGGAAGCAGACATAAACAGATGCTGCTTATAGGTCTCATTTGTTTCGATTTGAAACCGACGGTACCGATGTTGTTCTGATCTTTTGTAATAAATATATAAATCAATATTATACTCTTATTTTTGTAATTTCCCTTAATAACTAAGCACTATGCTGTTAGGCAACCTTGCACACACACACACACACACACACACACACACACACACACACACACACACACACCTTTCGGCTAAATACCTAAAAAGAGGTGTCTTATAGACCGATACATCAAATATAAATAGAAAGATAGATGGATATAGATTCTGTATTCAGACCAAAATACACCGATTCTTAAATGGTAAGACACAAATAGAGAGAAGGAAAAAACAAACATACATTTATTTGTGTGTGTGTGTGTTTGTGCGACTGCCATTATTAACTTCGTCTTCAACAAGAAGACGAAAATAACTATAGATGATAGGAATAGCGATTGAAGGAAGTGAAGGGTCTACAGCCGAAAAGCTAAGAATTGACACAGAAGACGGCGAAGGGGGGGAGGGGGGGGTACGAAGACGAAAAAAAGGGTGAGGACGGGGAGGGGGGGATCTAGACTGCTGAGAGTGAAATTCTTCAGCTTTCAATTTATAGCAATGGAAACCAATACTATTACACCATTAACCCCCCCCTCCATTAATGCCAACTTTTTTTCTTCATTTTTAAGGGTAAGTAAAACTGGTTAAATTGGAATTTTATTTCACATAAAAACAAAATGAAAAAAAGGTTTAAAACAGTTTTTTCCTTATTTTTGTCCTGTAATATTTCAAACATTTTTTAAAAATCTGAATTTAAATATATCTATATCGACAATTTGTTGCGTTCATAGTTGCATCCTTTCCTAAAATCATATTTAAATAAAAAAAAAGTCCTATATACAATATTAATATAATAAATATTTAAAAGGGACTTAACTGCATTTTCACAGTATATATATATATATATATATATATATATATATATATATATATATATATATATATATATATATATATATATATATGTGTGTGTATCTTGGCAGCATCTTTTCTTTTATACAAGTATCATTAAAAATAACGGACATCTTGCGTCTGGTTATTTTTTCTAAGATCCTTTCCGTTTTTCTGATTAGGTTCTTAGTTTCAGACGGAACATTGCTCCACTGACGATGGACCTGGAAGGGTCCGAAAGCGCTTTGGGAAGCTATGGCAATTTTATCAGCCAGTTTCCGTCTGAAACTAAGAACCTAATTAGAAAAACGGAAAGGATCTTAGAAAAAATAACCAGACACAAGATGTCCGTTATTTTTAATGATACTTGTATATATATATATATATATATATATATATATATATATATCTATAACTATTTCATGTATCCACATAAAATGTTATAAAGAGATATAATTTTTTTATGTATCAATTTTCAGTATTTACTTCAACAGTGCTCGATACGTAAGTAGAGCTAGGTAGTAAGTTATGAAAATATATTTATGGCAATTAAGCTACACAGAGGCTCCTGCATTTAATCCCCACATTTTAGCCTGACGATTCCCCCCGGGGATGAAACGTAGGAGTCTCTGTGTAGCTTAATTGCCATAAATATATTTTCATAACTTACTATATATATATATATATATATATATATATATATATATATATATATATATAGCGCAATCCTCCTGATTAGAACATTTGAAAAAAATCACAGTTATGAACCTAGTTTCAACGATATAACGTCTTCTTCAGGCATAGAAACAGTTTTGTTTTTTCTTTCCCCGTAGCATGGTGTCACTAGAAAAGTAAAGTTCATACGATCTTCGACTGATTTTTTTTCAAATGTCATCATCATCCTTGCGTGAAATAGATTAGAGATTTTTTCCCTCAATGTAAGCTTTGTGTACATTTGAATTCTAATTGAAATTTGTAAGTTGATTTTAAATAAATACATATTTATTAAAAAACATATTTGCGTTGTTTCGGCTTCTAAAACTTACAAATTCCAAGTCATTATACATGTGTGTGTGTGTATAAAGTTGGGATCAACAAAATTAGAATACTTATATCAGTTCCAAGAATTCAAACAACGAATATTTGGCGTACGATCACTTCGAAAACAATTTGGAAAATTTTATTTTGTATTACACTTTAGATGATTCTATGGGCTCTCTGGACTCAGCAGAAGTAACCGACCTAGTTGGTTTCTACATATTATACAACCTTACTAAAGACATTAACATAGAAGACATAGGATTATATAGGGATGATGGATTGTTGGTGGTTAAAAACTCAAATGGGCAAAAGTGTGAAAGAACAAAAAAAAAAATCCTTAGAGAAATGAAAAGATTAAATCTTAAAGTGTAAATAACATCTAATATTAAACTAGTTAACTTCTTAGACGTAACATTTAACTTAAATAAAGAAACGTATGACCCTTATACTAAAGATAATGCCAATCCAATTTAAGTCCACCCACTATTTAACCATCCAAAAACTATAATCAAACATATCCCCAAATCAATTGAAAAAAGAATCAGCAATAACTCCTCTAATGAAGCAATCTTTAACGCTCATAAGGCCCTTTACAATAAAGCACTAAAAGAGAGTGGATACAAAAACACTCAAATTAAATTCACCAAACCTACAGCTTCCAACAACAAACACAAAAATAGAAGTAGAAAAATTATCTGGTTTACACCCCCATTTAATCACATGGTTAAAACCAAATTTGGTAAATGATTCCTAGATCTAATTAACCTACACTTCCCCCCTAATAATATACTACATAAAATTTTTAATAAAAATACCCTTAAATTAAGCTATAGCTGTCGAGAAAATTTAGAAAAAATAATCAAAAAACATAATAAAATTCTGAATGGCAACAAAAATACTAAAAGAAAAACAACAAAAACTAAGGCTTGAAACTGCATAAACAAAACAGACTGCCCCTTACAACAAAATTGCCAAATAACCCAAATAGTATATCAAGCTACAATTTCAACTAAAGAAAACCCAACCCTGAAAAATACTATATAGGCATGGCTGGTAATACTTTCAAAGAAAGATATATCGGCCATAAATGCTCATTTAATAATTCTGTCTACCAAAAAAGAACCTCACTCTTTATATACTACTGGGAATTAACCCGCAATAATCAATCACAAACAGTGACTTGGAACACTTAGAAAAACAAGCACCTGAACTCACCATGTTACTTATGCCTAACTGAAAAACTTGAGACAGTTAGATTTAGTGATAGGGGTAAACTTCTAAACAAAAAACAAGAGACCTCAATTAACTGTAGGCACAATAGATCACACCTTCTCAGTAAATCACATATAACCTATCAAACCAATATTACAATTTAAAAATAGAATTTAAAAAAAAATCTTTAAACCCTAACTGAACCTATCATCCTATAGTATCTACTAAATACCCCAATATAAATTACCCACAAGGCATGAAAAAAACAAAAAACTTTACCTATCCAAACAATAATTAAACATAACTATCCTTTTATATCATATTCTATACTAGACTTGATATAATTATTATATTCAATCTTCCATTAAATGAGAATTATAATTAAAGTCCATCACTAATTGTTACAATCAAAACCATTAACATTATTACCAATTGCAAAAATATTATCATTATTCTTATTATTGTTATTATTATTTTTATATTTATATTTTTATTATGATTATAATTATTTTATTTATTTATTATCATTACTACTTTGGCTACCATTATCTCTATTATTACCATACCATCCCTACTATTATTATTAGTTTTATAAATATTATTATTATCATCATTATGATAATTATTTAGATTATTATGGTTACCATTGTTATCATTATCATTATTACAACCACTAATTTTGTTATTATCAATAAAATTATTCTTATCATATTTACAACTACTATGATTAATATTATTGCTATTTTCTTTATTATTACCATTATTTTAACTATTATTATCTTCTAATATTTCCTTATTATTTTATTTTTTAGCCCACTATTGCTTATTTATTATAAATATTTATCAATATCATTACTTGCCATTTCTGCACTATTACCGCTATTATTAGTTTTTTTCCCACTATTATTATTATTATAATTATTATTGTTATTGTTTGTAGTAGCAGCAATGACAATATAACCATTTTTATTATTATTATTATTATTAACATTATTAAAATGACTATTGTAATCGTCATCTAGTTTTTACTACTATTGTTATTATTAGTGTTAAGGAGCAGTGGCAGTATTATTATTATTATTACCACTTGTGTAAACTAAATAAATTTATTAATGAATTTATTAATAAATCTATTAATTAATTGACTAGCGGAACCCGTGTAAATTACACGAAATTATGTTTTCAATACGGGTCCTAATGTAACAAAGCACCCTCTATTTGTTAGTAAGTTACGCTTGCTTTATTATGAGCCCCCCCCCCCCCTTCTGGATAAGAGTGAAATAATTGTTTAAAATAGTAACTCGTGTACGATGGACACTGCGCATATCTACTAAAAAAGGTTGATATGCCATCCGTTCAAAAAAAAAAACAACAAAATAATACTGGCCGATACCCTACTTTTTAAGCAGTCAACGTAATTAAATAGACAATGCCATTAAAAACGCCAACATAAAAACAAAAAAAAGTTTTAAGTTTTAAGTAACACAAAAAAGTAGTTTTTAACCAGGTGATAAAATCGAAATGTAGAATAAAAATCTTAGAGGTTGGTTGGGATCGAACTATAAACCAGTCGGGCCGAAGTAAAAAATACTACCTCGCTAACCATTGCGCCAGAGAGAGAAACATGTAAATATTCGTAAACGCAGGCTAGTTGAATGTTTTTATAAATTTAGGTTCGCACGCATGCACAGAGCTTTTGCCGGAAGCGTGACACATGAACACACACGCTATCGTATTAATATATAGATGACAATTAGATAAATTCAAAAAAGAAAAAAAAGCAGTAAAAAACTAAGAATAAAAACAAACAAAATAAGAGCCCAATGTGTTAACGACTCTCCCCCACACATACACCACCACCACCATCATCATCATTGCTGACCCAAACTGAGGATCAAACTGATTGTCATTATTAGTAGTAGCAGTATTATTATTATTAGTAGTAGTAAGATTATTATTAGTAAGATTATTATTATTACCATTTATTGTGTAAACTAAATAAATTTGTTAGTGAATTTGTCGATAGATCTATTAATTAATGATAATTAGATAAATTTAAAAAACCAAAGAGAAAAACAGTAAAAAACTAAAAATTAAAAAACAAATCAGTAGCCCAATGTATTAACGACCCCCCCCCCCGCCCCCGTCCCACACTACCACCATCATTGCCGAACCAAACTGAGAACCAGACGTTAAATCATGCCTCGTGCCTAACAATGACCCTAGACTGATTTGTCATATGTATCTTCCTTAACCCTTTCTTCCCTTCCCCATTTCTTTACACTCTCCCCCTCTTTAACACCCACTTCCTTCTCCCCTCCCTCTATCCTAAATGATTTTATTTCTTATTTTATCCTCATACCATGATATTTTATCTCTATTTATCTATCTATTATGTATCTCTCTTTCTATTTCTTCGTCTTTCTTTTTATTTTATATATTTTTTATTCTATATTATTTTTGATTTTAACTTTTAAAGGTCCCAACCACGTGATTTTCCAAATTTTAATTTTAAATTTCTTTTCTTCTCTCCCCATTTCATTCTTTCTAAATATGATTTAAGGTTAACATTGGATTTCAACACTGCCTGATCAGATCTCAGTTTATAACAGCTGCTGATCGATAACATCGACATGCCAGTGTCGCAGATTTTATACATGTCTGTGTAACTAAAAATAATCATATATAAAGGCTCTAGTTGATATTGAGCACTTTTTATAAACCCGGTTGAAATTCTTTAGATTACTATCCTGTGGATGTTTTACCTGGATTATTATTATTATATATAAGTTAGTAAATGTTCCGCATTCAAGATGGTGTCTTGATTGGAATTCTATTACCCTATTATCGGGGGGGGGGGGGGGATCCCGTGTGAGTATTGTCTGCTTTTTTTCTGTCTTTTCCATGAACTTTATGCACGATTTGTTATCTTTATATATGCCTTTCGTTGTGGTTTCTGAAAATCAGCGTGTAATTGTGTTTAATTGTAGCATATTGCATGCTGTGAAAAAACTTTGGTCATTCGAATTTAGATAATCATATATATATATATATATATACATACACAAAAAATATGTTTTCAAAAGTGATCAATACAAGGTAGAGCTTTATAAATATACTTAATATAAACATTTAAAATAACTTACCCAAATCAATTCATGAATTGATTTGGGTAGGCCATTTTAAATGTGGGTGTATATATATATATATATATATATATATATATATATATAAAAAGGCAAAATAATAAAATACAGGAAGAAACCATTAAACGAGAGATTGACAAGTTTCGTTCGGATCAACAAACGTTTTTAAGAAAATAGTGAAGATTTTAAATCGCCACTTTTTCTGAAGACGTTCGTTGATCTGAACGAAACCGGTCAATCTCTCGTTCGATAATTTCTTCCTGTGTTTAATTGTTTTTTCTTTTTTTTTTTTTTTATACATCTTGTCTTAATTTTATGATAT
>OY744542.1:15972029-16142029 GCA_963556195.1 Sepiola atlantica | reverse complement strand
AGAGAGGGAGAGAGAGAAGGAGAACTGACAGGAGAGAGAGAGAGAGAGAAGGAGACTGACAGGAAGAGAGAGAGAGAGAGAGAAGGAGACTGACAGAAGAGAGAGAGAGAGAGAGAGAAGGAGACTGACAGAAGAGAGAGAGAGAGAAGGAGACTGACAGGAGAGAGAGAGAGAGAAGGAGACTGACAGGATTGAGAGAGAGAGAAGGAGACTGACAGGAGAGGGAGAGAGAGAGAAGGAGACTGACAGGAGAGAGAGAGAGAGAGAGAGAGAGAGAGAAGGAGACTGACAGGATTGAGAGAGAGAGAAGGAGACTGACAGGAGAGAGAGAGAGGGAGAGAGAGAAGGAGACTGACAGGAGAGAGAGAGAGAAGGAGACTGACAGGAGAGAGAGAGAGAAGGAGACTGACAGGAGAGAGAGAGAAGGAGACTGACAGGAGAGAGAGAGAGAAGGAGACTGACCGGAGAGAGAGAGAGAGAGGGAGAGAGAGAGAGAGAAGGAGACTGACAGGAGAGAGAGAGAGAGGGAGAGAGAGAAGGAGACTGACAGGAGAGAGAGAGAGAGACTGACAGGAGACTGACAGGAGAGAGAAAGAAGGAGACTGACAGGAGAGAGAGAGAGAAGGAGACTGACAGGAGAGAGAGAGAGAAGGAGACTGACAGGAGAGAGAGAGAGAAGGAGACTGACAGGAGAGAGAGAGAGAAGGAGACTGACAGGAGAGAGAGAGAGAGAGAGAGAAGGAGACTGACAGGAGAGAGAGAGAGAGAGAAGGAGACTGACAGGAGAGAGAGAGAGAGAGAAGGAGACTGACAGGAGAGAGAGAGAGAAGGAGATTGACAGGAGAGAGAGAGAGAGACAGAAGAGAAGAGAGAGAGAGAAGGAGATGACAGAAGAGAGAGAGAGAGAGGGAAGAGAGAGAGAGAAGGAGACTGACAGGAGAGAGAGAGAGAAGGAGACTGACAGGAGAGGAGAGAGAGTAGAGAAAGAAGAGACTGACAGGAGAGAGAAAGAGGAGTGATAGAGAGAGAGAGAGAGAGAGAAGGAGACTATAGGAGAGAGAGACTTATAGAGAGAGAGAGAGAGAAGAGAGAAAGAGAGAGAGAAAGAGAGAGAGAAAGAGATGAGAGAAAGAGAGAGAGAGAAAGAGAGAGAGAGAGAGAGAAAGAGAGGAGAAAGAGAGAGAGAAAGGAGAAAGAGAGAGAAAGAGAGAGAGGAAAGAGAGAGAGAGAGAGAAGAGGAGAAAGAGAGAGAGAAAGAGAGAGAGAGAGAGAAAGAGAGAGAGAGAGAGAAGAGAGAGAGAGAGAGAGAAAGAGAGAGAGAGAGAAGAGAGAGAGAGAAAGAGAGAGAGAAGAAAGAGAGAGAGAGAAAGAGAGAGAGAGAAAGAGAGAGAGAGAAAGAGAGAGAGAGAAAGAAGAGAAAGAGAGAGAGAAAGAGAAAGAGAGAGAAAGAGAGAGAGAGAGAGATAGTCTCTAAGTACATCACAATATATTGTAGTTCTCCATAGATTAGGGTTAACCATTAACATTCCAGCTGTGCGATTTGCTTGAACATCGACATCTCTAAATGTAGAGGCAGGAGTGACGGTCTCAGCAGTAAAAGTCTCTGGTCTGCTGCAGCCAATGTTTTGCTTTCCGAACGCCCACCTGTCCGTGGCAACTTATGTCAGCTTCTCTCCCCGACGTGTTTTAGTAGGGGTTTTCTCTATTTGTATCAGTTGACTTCCAGGCTCTCCTAGGATTTTGTTTTCATGTTCACAGCGTCCATATAGTTCTTCACGACATCGTGGTACTCAGCGTTGGCTGTCTCGTGGGTCTCCTTCCAGAGGTCCACTCTCTATATGTAAGAGATCTATCGGATGCCACTAACTGGCATATTGTAGACGTAGCCCAATCAATGTAGTCTGTGCTGTCCGAGAAGTGTGAACATGCTGAGCAGACTTGCTAGAGACAAGACCTATCTGACCAGGGTGGTCCTAGGATGAAGCAACCAAAAGCAACCAAAAGCTGTGATGGTTGCTTTCCACACATATCGGCAGTTGTTCAGTACCGAATTTTGGTGCTGGCTAGACATGTATCACAAACATGATGAACCTGCTGGAAACATGTTCCTGCGGTGCCTAGAGGTCAAGTGATGGGCTTGTTCTGCATACGTCTCCCTATACTATCCAGATTTAATCTTCTTCTGAGATCATCAGATCTAAGCCGGTCTTTAAGACTACCATTACACATCCATCGTATGATTCTCATATCATTTCTTTCCATGCAAACGCAGGCCCTCAACCCTCATTGGCCAGGTTTCACTTCCATACATCATCATCACGCTGCATACACATGCCTTATAATAACTCAACTGAGACTTAAAATCAGCAAAATAGTGCGTACAATTAGAGTCGCAATACTTTTTGCTGAATTAGTGCCACAGAATAAAAACTAATGATAAAAAACAAACAAAAATGATGGTGTATGTGGTCTTAAGCTATAGGCAAGTTCGGTCCAGCCCAGCACCCAGCGGACTTATGGGGGTCAAAGTAAAAGTTAAGAAATAATCTTAGCCTCCTTGGCACTTTCTCATATGTGGGGCCACCACAGGTGCTAAAGATTGATCCCAACACGCTGTCCCTTTACCCAAGAGAAGCAGCATTCTGGAGTTAGGTCTAATTTACCTTAAATCCAGCAATCATAAAAGTCAAAATAATAAGAATCTTTATAATATCACAAGATTAAAAAGAAGACGGCCACTTCTGCGTTCAACCCATTTAGCTACTGGTTTGGAATAATAAACAAAGAACGGATATTCTTAAGACACGTTCATTCAAAGTTTGACAGACCAAAGAAAATACTACTTCAAACTGAAGCCTGACAGACCAAAAAAATACTATTTCAAACTGAAGCCTGACAGACCAAAGAAAATACAATTTCAAACGACCAAAGAAAATACTACTTCAAACTGAAGCCTGACAGACCAAAGAAAATACTACTTCAAACTGAAGCCTGACAGACCAAAGAAAATACCATTTCAAACGACCAAAGAAAATACTACTTCAAATTGAAGCCTGACAGACCAAAGAAAATACTACTTCAAACTGAAGCCTGACAGACTAAAGAAAATACTACTTCAATCTGAAGCCTGACAGGCCAAAGAAAATACTACTTCAAACTGAAGCCTGACAGACCAAAGAAAATACTACTTCAAACTGAAGCCTGACAGACCAAAGAAAATACTATTTCAAACTGAAGCCTGACAGATCGACTCGTTTTTAATATTGGCCCTCAACTTTTCCAGTTTGCATAACACTAACATCTATCTATCAGGTTTCCAAAATGGCTGTGAAGCAATTTCTTTTGCAATTATTTCATTACTTTTTACTCATCTGTTGTAAGAAAAGGCAGATCATGAAATGGCTGTGACAAGTCGGACAAAGAAAGCAAGTCTAATAAATAATGGTGGCCCGATTGCAAAGAGAAGAGAAAGATGACAATTGAGTAAAGCTTCTACAAAATGTCATCTACCCAGCTGTTGGGGGGGGGGGGCAGATACTCAGGTGTTTATTAAATACATACAACTTTCATTATAACCATAAAATAAACATTACAATTTCATAGCATTTGATTTTTCCGCTGGAAGTCCGAAGCAATGATTAGCATTTTTGGTAGATGTGTTCAAGACGAAAGTTGCATTTATCAAGAAGAGCAAATAGTGAGCGAAGCATTTATTTTCTTCGGTATTAAAATTTGAGTGTAAATCCTCTCTCAACAATGACGGGGAAAAAAATGATGTTTCGCCAGTGTTCGCACTCATTATTTATTACTAAAATATTCATACTAAATATGCAATTTAATTTTTCATATTTCAATTATTATCTTTTCTGATGACCTAAAGAAGCAAATGTACCCATCGTCGACTGAGGGATTTCTTTCCAAATTCATTTCAGGCGACGGTTAAGATGTTGGTTGTTGTCTGACTTGCTATTTGCTTTCTTCCTTCTCATCACTTGAAATGGTTTTGTCTGGGGGCTAGAAAAAGGCATGTGTTTTACTTGCTAACTTCTGCATAACGGGATAGAAGTGTGTGTGTGTGTATATATATATGTGTGTATATATATATATATATATACACGCGCACACACAAACAAATAAATGCAAATTGGTCTTTATAGAGTGGACGATTAAAAAAAAATGAAGACATGAATTGTATTTACAACAATAGAAATAGACAATGTACGGACTATTTTCTTCAAGACGAGACGTTGCTAGTCTTTCTCTACTCTATCGTTATTTCCATGGAAGGTGCTCGACTGAGCTTCAATCTCTGGTTCCTCTTTGTATGACATTCACAGCAAGAACTCGTTTTCTAACACAACCGAAAATAACTTTCCTTTCTTCCTCCGTGGGCTTAGTGTTAGGCGGAACTTCCATGAACAGAGTTTCTTTCCAAGAACTTCCAAACTGTGGAACACATTACTATGGGACTGCATCCCTGCAGACTACAACATGGCCGTTTTCAAATCTAGTGTCAACAAATACTCGTCATAAACCATTCCCAAAAGTAATCAAACTGTGTTCATTCCAGTCATCATTTTCAATCCTCTCATAATATTCTTCGTGATTAAACTGACAATCCATCCATCTTATTAATCCTTATCCTCCAGTGGATTTTTTCCTTGATAAGTTGTGACTCATTAGTAAAAAAAAACAATGTGGGTCAGTTTTTAACGTAGTGAGATGCCAGGGCCGACAGATCGTGATTTGAGTGGGTCCCGAAATTAACAAAACGTTACTTTTATTCAAAAGAATATTAAGACTGATGTGGTAGAAATGAAGAAACCTTGTATTTTCAAGAAAATGAAGGTTATGTAAAATTTGGATTATTCCGACTACTATTCTCATCTTTGACGATATTAAACGTTTCCACTGATGTAACCTCCGACCTTCAGGTGCATCTTTTCGAACTAGGGAATCTTTATGTCAAACTCGGGAATCTATATGTAATTTCAAACTGAAACCGCTATTTAATCAACAGGGGTAGATTGTTCTCGTTTCGTCAACCATGATCGGGTAGAAGTCTTAAGTAATTCATAATTGTATTCTTAGTATCACCTGTACTGAGGATTGAACCTTCAACCTCCAGAAGACTGTCACTTAGAACTGATCGTTACTCAACACTTTTATCCATTGCGCCATGTATCTCAAAGAAAGTTGGAAGTCACATCGGTCGAAACGTTGTGAGAATAACATCCAAGCTGAGAATAGTAGCCCGAATAATCCAAATTATCAATCCTCATCTTAAAAATTCCGAAAAGCATGAGGCTGAGAAGGGTTTGAAACTCGATCAGGGAATCGTTTACATTCAGACTTCAATGGGATTCAATTTCATTTAATTGAGATATACGGTATAATCACATTGACACACTGGGTCCCCATGAGATCACTGAAGTTAAGTGAGATTGAGCCCAGTCAGTAATAAATGGGACAATATTAGGTGTTGTATGTGCTCTCCGCTTATCTCGGCACTGTTTCCAGCTCTCCTGGACTTCTTGCCACTGGAATCAGGCCGTGCCAACTCATGAGAGGTGTGGTTGGAGGATTGCGCAACCCTTGCTTCACAATTAAATGCGCAGCCATCCTTACAGGGGCTATCCATTGTCTTGAGACTGAACGGGGGCTATGGTGATGAAAATTAAAATAATAAGCAACTTATTTCCTCAGTCAAAGATAATGCCGATCACAAATCACTTCTCTCCTTCCGTCTCACTAAGCCAGAAAATTTCAAACATTAAATAATTTACGCCCCGTGGATTAAATAAAGGGGTTCGTTCGAAATTCTCTACATATTCCCGAGTTCGACAAGATACACCTGAAGATGGTCGGAGGTTACATCGGCCGAAACGTTGTGAGAATAACATCCAAGATGAGTACAGTAGTTCGAATAATCCAAATAATATAAACTACAAGATGGTGTATTGAAGAAATATCAAGAAGGAAATGAGGAAGGAGAAAAACATTAATTTTCTCCAAGAATATTCTTGCATGGCTTCCAACGCCAATATTCTTCTTGTTGTTGTTGTTGTTGTTGTTATTATATCATGTTTGGCTTCAGCATGTAATCTTCACTTGATCTCAGATTTCTTTGTATCAGGCTGGAAACATTCATCTCCATACTGACCACTCAATATGGCCGCTGTTTCACAGTTGAAAGATCTGATCTCAAATTTCCAAAATGGTGGCCTTGACAGGATCTTCTATTATTTATACTAGCAAATATATGCTCCTTTCTGGTCACATATTTTTGCTAGCCATGACGAATGAACATCTACTACACTGCCCCCACCACAAGGAGAAGCTAATATCTAGGAGGATAGTAGCAACGAACATATACTACACTACCCATCCAAAGGAGGTAATTCCTGGGAGGATGGTCTCATGAGAACAGAACAGATACTACACTACCCCCTCAACTAAGCATTGAAAGATAATATATTAATCTGAAATAGTATAGCAAACTGAATCGAGCATTAAAAGATGGTCCCATCGTACAATACTGATAAAAGTAATAGTATCGTTTCGCCGCAGACAGATACCAAATCTCCATTTGTAGTAGATAAGCCGTATTTACATACAGGTCTTATGATAACCACGAATTAACATATATTAAAGCAAAACAATTTTATCAATACAATTAATTAATACAATAATTGTGTCCTTGTTCCCCATTTAGTTCGGCCATTATCACCTGTCACTCTCTATTTCGAATCATGTATTTGCCCAGATGCAAAAAGAAAAAGAAATTTAATATTTATTTGATGTTGCTAACACTTTTTTTTTCCAAACCTCATATTTCAAACAGTTAATATCTGTTTATGTTTTCAAAAGTTCTTTTTTTTTTTTATCGTAAGTTGCAGTATAAGATATACCAAATACACCTTTGAAAAAGTAAAATTATTAAGAAAATAAAATGTCCGTAATTATATATAGCTATATCCACGACAGAAAATATGACTAAATACGAAATTTTTTTAACATGAAAACTGTGCAAATTATCTTAAATCACTAATGCACTGTGTTCACCTAAAATATGTTTAAATGATAATACGCTCAGGCATTTCATGTTCGTACGTACGTTATCACCTTTCACACATATTTTCAAAAATGAGATCGTCCAATTAGCATATATAGTGATTGGTGATTAATTTGAAGTCGCTAAGGTAAAAAATTCTGACTTTACCCATAGTAAAATGAGTTGTTTCAAAATCAAATTATGTCATCCAGTCGCTAAAAACTGTACAATGTTAAATAAATACCTTTCAAAAGGTGACATTCGTTTTTATTGATTTTCAGAATATTTAGAAACAATGACAATGTTTTAACAGAAGAAGAGTCATTTAGTTCTTAATAGTATTGATCATGACAGACAAATATTATTTCAAACGGAATATTATTATTGACAGTAAATTATACAGATCGATGTAGAATATATATATATATGTGTGTGTGTGTGTGTGTATGTATTTATATTTAAAGTTTTCATATTTAAAATATAAATTTTATAATAGCTCAACAGTGTGAGAATAGAGCTATGGTATAAAATATTTTTATTTTATTTAAACCACATCAAATGTTAGGAAGAACAGATCCACACCATTTCGCAAAAAACATTTTTATTTCCAACATACAATTGTTTCGGCTTACAACCAAGATATTTATTAAATGCTCTCGTCTTCTATACATTTATTTCTCTGGGGGTGGCTATCTTCAGTGCTCGTATAGAAATAAAGCAAGGAAAAAAAAAAAAAGAAAAAAAAAAGGAAATTGAAAAGCCAGCGCTCGAGAGGTGAGCTCTCTGGCCATTTAAAAATTGCCTGGGCAGCCCCGTCGGCATTCCCCGGTAGGGGCGCCTCAGACAGTAAGCAATAAACTTACTCCTCCCCAAAGAGGGGAGGTAAAGCCTGGGAGGGTGGACCTATTTTGAAATATCGTATATATAATAAACTGAAAACACCCACAAACACATTTAGGTCGTCTTAATTTGCATATTTATTTCATAAACAGCTTCTAATAAATTAATATTCTGTAATATACAGCTGTAATTTTGCGTTGTCATATTTTCTTATATATATGCAATATTTTCGTTGATAGTAAAACGTTTGATGTTGCTGGTATGCTAAGAACAGATACTACACTTTGATCTTAGTCAAAAGGCCAAGGAACAATAAAAATGTGTTTATGACTAAGCATTTTTAAATGAATGAAAACAAAGATTTAATCTATGACTGTATTATCTTGTAATGGATGTGGGTAGTGTAGTATCGGTTCTGTTATCATAAGACCGTCTTCCCGGGAATTACATCCTCCTTTTTTTAAAGGAAAGGTATTACATTCTTCTTTGAGAGAGGGGGTAATGTAATATCTCTTCTATTGTCATGAGACCATTTTCCCAGAGACTACCTGCTCGATTTTTTTTTGGGGGGGGGCGGGGGGTAGTGTAGTATCTGTTCTGTTGCTATGATACCATACTCACGGGCATTATCTTCTACTTTTATTGGGCGATCCTCCCAGATATTACCTTTTCTTTTTTTTTGGGGGGGGGGGCAGTATAGAATATGTTCGTTCTTCATGATACCATCCTTCCATGATTATCTCCATTTGGGAGGGGGGGGGCAAGGTACTGTTGTCATGATATGATCTTCCGAGGCATTAACTCCTCCTTTTTTTATATGCTAAATAAGCAAAAATATGTTCCCTTCAGTTGCATATTTTTGCTACTCTCAATATATAGATATAACTACTTTAGTGACTGTTAATAGTCTAGTGAAATGAGTTTATTAAGTGGCCTTCTTTTTTCCCAAACTCAACAAGTCATCAAACTAACCCAAATTTGACACACACAAAATAAGCAAAAAGAAATAACAAAAAGAAATTCTATTTAAAGGCAATTAAAGTAAGTAATTGTTTAAAGCAATTGATACCTTTGAAACTTCTGTACTGATTTGACCCGATGGTCTGTATTAAACCCAACCCGTTTCTACTTGATAAAACAAAAACAAAAAATAAAACAATGAAAAAAGAAAGAAAACAAAATTTTAAAAAAAGCAAAAGAACTTACAGTGACAATTCTGGCTAAGAAACGCCAAATCTGAAACAGTCCATCATAAGATGCACCTTTGGGGCAAACTTGCTTGAAAGAAAAATGGGTTTTCTTTTGTTGATATCAACCCTTGTCAATAGCAGAATTATTTTGGGTAATGGGCATAACTACAGACAACTTTTTTTAATAAAAAAAATAAATAAATAAATAAAAAAGAAGCAATTTGCCTCCAACTTTGAATTTTTTTCCAGAGGGTTTCCAGACTATTGCAATCACAATCTTCATGAAAACACATTTTAAGCTATTCTGCCCACCTCATCCATTTACATGTATAGAGTTTTATGTTTATTAGCAAGAAAAAAAAAGAAGTCCACCACAACCATCATCATCATCATCATCATCATCATTGGTTTAACATCCGGTTTACATGCTGGTTGGCTTTTAGAAATTGACTTCAAAACTAACTTATCTCTGAGCAGGTCTTTATTTACCTCTTCCCTCAAATCCATTCTTATCACTTCCGGTTTTCCTTGGCCTTACCCTGCCAACTTATTTTGCTATCTCAACTGATCTACATCAACTAACCCAAGAACTCTCATGCATTCTTTCAGTGTGATCAAACCATCAAAGTCTCCTGTTCTGCACACATCTCCCGATACTGTCCAGATTAAATCCTCCATCTGAGGTCATCAGATCGAAGCCTGTCTTTAAGACTCACATTACAAATCCGCCGTATCATTCTCATACCATTGCAATAAGCAAATAATTCTGAGATGTTTTTAAAATTGAAATGCTTCCTTTTTGTTGAAATAAATAATTATTTTTTGGGGGAAGGGGGCTTCCCCTTGCCAGTTTCAATATATATATATATATATATAAATATATAAATATATAAATGAATGACAACTTAGAAATATTCAAAATTATGACATGTGCATCATTAACTATAATAGGTTCCAAAAATTCAACATCAAAGTTTTAGTATAAGAGCGTTTCTGAGACAACCATCGGGTTTATTATTAAGTCTCTTCATCAGCACAATTTAGAAGGAAAGTCATTTCACCAATAGTCCAGTAAGATAGCAGAATCTCCAACGGACCCTAGATACCTCAAAGACAGAGTCCTCAACAATAAAACAACAAAATTAATCGGTGCTTCTGTAGTTTCACAATGACATTAAAATATATTTTTTAAATGTATAAACTTTGTTATTTACTTACGTGTTAGCTGAAAATAAGATTGTACAGAAAAAGTTATGCAAATTCATTCAGTATTTATTAAATTATAAGAAAAAAAACAAAAAAACTATCTTACGTATCAGTAGAAATTTCAGCTTACTGATTAGGAAAGGGAGATATATTTTGAGTTTTTCCGAAAGTTAAAATGGCGACATATAGATAAAAAAAATAATATTTTTAATTTAATAAATACTGGACGAATTTGCATAATTTTTGGTGTGCAGTTTTTTTTCAGCTACCACGTAAGTACACAATTAAGTTTATACATTTTTTTTAGCTATTTTTTTTAAGAGAGGCCTAACATATCATTGTGAAACTACAGAAGCACTAATTAATTAATATTTTTCATTATTTTTTAACATGGATAGCTGAAAAAAGGATATGTCAATTTTTATATTTTTTCTATAAATATATAATTTACTTTAACAGTGCTCAATACATGAGTAGAGCTTAGTAGTAAAGTATTGCACTATAGCCTGACGATTCCCTGCAGGGATGAAACGTGGACGCCTCTGTGTAGCTTAATTACCATAAATACATTTTCATTATATATATATATATATATATATAATATAGTAAGATAATTTATTCAGATAGATTTGTTAGATATTAAGTAATGATGGTAATTTTGTTTATTTGCTCAAATTTGGTAATTTTATTCAATATGTGTCCATTCTTTATAAAACCGGAAGTAGTGGAATGGGTACGTGGAGGGGGGGGGGGTTCTCGAATCATTGTGCGCCTTCAACTTCGATATTCCCAACAAGATTACATAGTGCTATCAATTTACGTCAATTTGAGTAAGAGGGCCGAGATTGTGTAAGTAGAGATTTTAATCAGCACTTTTCTATGAGATTAGTGGGAGAAACAAACAAGAGTGGTTTTAAGATGCGTCCTTTTCAAGCGTGACAGACAGAAACTCTTATAGTAACGTTCTGTCTGCATGTTTAGCAATGAAAATGATATTTACACATGTTATGTGACAGACTGACGGACTAAACTCTCAGAGATGCGAGGATGTATCTAAAAAGATAATGGAAGGAAAAGGAAAGAAAAAGAGAAAGGAACAGAAAAGAAAAAAGGAAAGGAACAAAAAAAAAGATAAAGGGAAAGGAACAAAAAAAAGGAGAAAAGAAAAAAGTAAAAAAAAATAAGAAAGGAAAAGGAAAAACAAAAGAAAAAGGCAAAAAAGAAAAAGGAAAAAAAAAAGGCAAAAAAGAAAAAAAGCCAAAAAACAACAAGACAAGAACAAGAGAAAAAAAGAGAAAAGAAAAAAAGGGAAAAGAAAAAAAGGGAAAAGAAAA
This sequence comes from Sepiola atlantica, assembly GCA_963556195.1. Taxonomy (NCBI): domain Eukaryota; kingdom Metazoa; phylum Mollusca; class Cephalopoda; order Sepiida; family Sepiolidae; genus Sepiola; species Sepiola atlantica. The sequence continues at coordinate 16,130,405 of OY744542.1, read as the reverse complement.
ACGGGAAAAAAGAAAACGGAAAGTAAAAAAACGGGAAAAAGAGGAAAGAAAAAGGAAAAAAGAGAAAAAAGGAAAAGAGAAAAGGGGAAAAGCAAAAATAAAAGAAAAGAAAAAAATGCTTCAGTCAGCCATTTTGAATCGTGACCCTCTTCTCCTGACAAACATTTCAATAGTTGAAAAGAAAAAAAAAGAAAACTCCTACTCTTATTTCTTTCATCGTAATTTCAATTGATAATTATCATCCGAATTACTGAAAGCGTCATTTTACGGCCATTAGTAGAAATGCAAGTTCAAATCTCACCAACGTCTTATGCAGCAATTCTGATTAATGTCGACTAATGACTATGAGAAGGAAATAGTTGAGATGAAAATAAAGTGAAATGGACACAACGTAGATAAAATATTTGAAATATTTATGCAAGAAAAATGGTTTACTTGACAAGTAATTGAAACTCACAAGAAGGCGAGCAGACAGTAAAATGCTCCTCGTGCCATTATCATTTCCACAGAGCAGTTCTACGACAAACATATATGGTACACTAGTTATACCTACCCGGTGTTACTCGGGAGTCTTTCATTTAATATGTTTCGTTTATTAAGCCCCCTCCCTTATTCGTAATACAGATAAGGGTGTAGCAGTTTCATGACTGGGATCTACTTTCTTTTGTATTTACACTCAATCTCTTACGTAGTGATTAGTTTGTGGTTCGGTTGGTAAACACAGACATGTTATAACTCATGTAGAAACACATCGGGCAATTCGAACACTTCTGTGAATGCTCAGCTCTTCTAGTTTCATCCCAGTCTTAGTTTGGCGCTAAAATACCAGCAATTCCTGAACAGATGCCGTGGAGACCAGGCGCTAAAAACATCCTCTTGTCGCTTGCCATGAAACAGCAGGACGAGATCAAACTGCTGAACTCAATTCTCCGTTTATAGCTGAAGCCTGACTGCCAAACCAAATCCGTCTTATATCCTTGTGTTCCTGTGTAATGAAACGATGAAATAGTTGATTTAACTGTAGAGAAGATGTTGGTATTTTCATATGGAACTCTGGTGATCCAATTTTTTTCTTCATTTCAAGCCAGCTCTGCCTGATAGATATGGATATGGCCGCCTATACAAAATGGTTATCTCCAGTCTTGGACAAGTGTCTCATGACATCGACCAACTCACACTCTACAACAGTTTGGAAAGATAATCAAATGAAGAATTCTACGGAAAACAAACAACTGTTTTCTAACACACGATTGTCTAATAATTAAAAATAAATAAACAACATGGTTGGACATTCTGACTCTGTTTATATGAAATAGGTTTCATTTTTAACATGGCCACCAATAGCGCAATGGCATTTTAAAAATTAATTTTAAATCTTCTGTTTTTAATAAGCGATTCGTCAAATTAGAAGGAAAGTCAAACATTTTGCCAATAGTCCAGTCAGATAGCAGAGTCCCCAACGGACACTAGATACCTCGAAGATAGAGTCCACGACAATATTAAAACAACATAATCAATATTTTTCATTAATTTTTAACACGGCTAGCTGAAAAAGTATTGTTTACGTTAAATCTCTGGTGTTTTTCATATGCCATTAGTCACTTCTGGTTTCGTTGAAATTAAATAAACAACATGCTTAAACGTTCTGACTTTGTTTATATGAAATAGGTTTCATTTAAAACAACAATGTAATTAGTTGATGGAAGAGAGAAAATTTCATATACTCTTATGATATACAACTAATTCTAAGAAATAAATAAGCTAATGTCTATTTAGAAGAAATATAATTTGTTATCTGATAGCTTAAATAGATAGAGTCATGATCAATTTTCCATTTTTATTAATGACGCAAGCTGGTTTTTCTCTTTAGAACATCATTGAAAAATGTCTCCATTTTGCAAATCTTCCAGGCCGGAATGAGTATTTTTTAAACTAAACTAAAGCAAAGTATGTTTTATTGCAAAGGAACATGGTGCAATAATAATGAATAAATAGACAGAATCAAATATTGATTTGTCACATTAAATATTATTGATGACAAACTCTAAGAATCAGACTAGCTTCTCTTTATATATTAGAAACAGATTAGTTTTTAGGAGCCATCAGGAGAGAATGTGTACTGTTTTGGGGCCTTCTGTTCAACAGTTTTATTTGCATGCCTCCTCCCTCATTGATGTGAAGCCCCAGTATATCATTGTATTAGTTCAAATGTTGAGCTCCTTTCAATTTGAAAAGAAACGTCCATAACAGCAACTTTTAACCGTCTATTTTCAGAAAATGGAAAGAACGTTTTTTTTTTTTGTTTTTTGAGAAGGGTAATCTTTCTCCCGAAATATCAAAATATATATTCTTCATTCCAGACTATATAATAGTAAGTGAAAGACATACTAAAAAAATAAATAAGTTTTTTGAAGATAAAAAATATCGCATACATTGTCTCAATTTATTTGTTTATCTCCTCTTTTACCATTCTAGACTCTACCGCATTGCAAACAATTATATTAAATACCTATATACTTATTTACCAGTAATGCTTCAAGCAAACTATCATTCCTATATATATATATATATATATATATATATATATATGACTATTCAAATATTGGCCGCGCGGTTAGCGACGTTGGATTTAAGTTGAAAAATACTTGTAATCCAGGGTTTCGAATCGTACGACTGGTAGGAAATAGTCATATCTCTATGCTGATGAGTCTCGATTGAAAAGGGACGAAACGTATACGTGCATAGATAATAAACAATAACAAATATTTTATATTTATATATATATATATATATATATATATATATATATGTATGTAGATTTAGGCAGCCAGTCACTTTAAATAGCAAGCGTTGATGAATGACAGAATTTTTGTGTTTGTTGATTTTTCTTAGTGATATTCTCGATGTGGTCTCCGTTAGTAGCCGGTATAATATGGTTGCGAGTGTTCTTGATTCGGCCATCACCTGAGCGCTTTCGACCTTTGTGGTCGTCATCCGGAGTAGGTTTTTATTTTTTAAGGAGACTTCAGTTATTGTGTTGTTTTTAAAATGATTTTCTTGAAGGTTTTTGGTAGGAAGAGAGGGAGAGGAAATAAAATAAAGATTATATATATATATATATATATATATATATATACATACATACTACTAAAACTCTGTGGATCTTATTTGTAATTTTGTATATTTGTTTGCTTGTATTGTGAACACTGGATGACGTATACTTCTAAAAGTCTGTGCATCTTGCTCCCTTGTCACCATACACACTTCATGATTATTATCAAGAAAAATATATAATGAATGAAGTAATAATGAATGAATGGTAATAAGCTGTGAACGTGTATTTTTGTTTGAAAGCAGCAGCGGCAATAACTGCTGCTGCTGCTTTATCAATCAATGTCAAATTCAGAAATTATATATTTGATAATATATATGGTAAACATGAAGATTAGATAGTGGTTAAGCTTTTTTCGAAGAGGTATGAAATTATGTATAGGCGATAAAAATGGCCTTTTTAAAATGATTATGGCATGTTGAACATATTAGAATTAAAATCAATTTAGTATTATGTATGAAATCTGAAGAAAAACACTTTTTAAATGAGTAAATATGCTAATATTATGGGCTTATTTCCTAGATAACAACAAATTTGATTGGATTGAGGTTAATAGCTGAAAAACGGAATTCGGAACATGTTTGATGAAAAAAGTCTTTTAGTAACTTACAATAAAACTAATCTTTAAAACTTACTGAAGAGAAAACAAGAATTATGTTGTGAAAAATATATTTCTAGAAATACTTTTTATAAATATAATTCTATAAATACTTTTTATAAATATAATTCTATAAATACTTTTTGTAAATATAATTCTATAAATACTTTTTTGCATATTTATGCAAAACATTAAAGTATTTGTAAAAATATTTTTATAATTTAAAAAAGACTTTACTTTATTTCATTACACCTCATTTCCGTTCCACTTTTTGTATCGACCATGACGCCATATTGGCAATAAGCCGATGTACTAATTTAAAAAGTGTTACGAGTGTTTCTTTTTCCTATACGTAATATTCAATTGATTTTTAACTCTAATACATTCAGCATGTTATAATCTTTAAAAAATATACAGTTTTTTAGTTACTGCATATAGTCTTTTCTAAAAAATCTTCGCGTCCATCACATACTAATCTTCGCGTCCATCATATATAACAAATACAGACCAAATGGTCATGTGTGGTTTAGTTTACATATAAATTGAAAAATAAAAAGATCCAATATATAACAAATAAAAAATGAATAAAACAACTTGTTTTTCTTTTATGGAAATCGCTCCAGACAAGGCATGAAGCCACTTGATGTTAAGACCTAACAAGAACAAAAGATGATTATCGCAAACACAAGAGATGACTATTGACCTTAGTTTTGAAAAGATCAAGGCTATAAGTAGGAGGAAAACAGTCAGCAGGAAGAGAGTTCCACAAGCCTGCAGTTCTTGGAAAGAATCTACTGGAATAGGAAGCTGTATTACAATGAGGTATCAAAACAGAGAATTGATGGAGACCACTATACCAACGAGTCAAACGAGCTGAAACAAAGGAAGCAGGGAATAGATCAGACAATTCTTAAGAAAACATGCCATAATAGTATTGATAGAAAAGACAGACTAGCAACATCACGTCTGTGAGAGAGAGAGGGTGCAGAGAAGAAGAACGGGTAGGGTCAATCAAATTACAGATACGGTTCTACACCTTATCAAGAACCCTCAAATGGGACAGAGATTCACTAGCCCAAACAAATCTGACAACAATACTAATCCAATCAGAACAGTTGGTTGATGGAGAAAGACCGTTGACCAATGCACCATCAGAACTGCATCACTCTGCATGTTTGACATTTTAAAATAACTTCATAGTTAGAACAAGAAACAAAAAAGACAAAGAAAGGAGCATTTTTCCCACTTACCCATGAGCTGGTATGGACTGGATCATCTGATGTCATGGATCATGGGACTTTCTTCTTCATTAAATGCCAAAGGGCAAGGTCATTTGATACCATTCTTCATTTGTTTCAATGTGTAAACAGTAAGAAGATGCGAGGAGAGGAAGGCAGCTTAGGGAGGAAGGATCTTGTAGACATCTGTTTTTTTTTTTTGTGTTTTGGTTTTTAATTCATGGAGAGACAACGGGTTGAGTAAATTAAAATCATTTCACTGAAAAAGACAGAAAAAATTGTAATCAGTTAAAAGTGAATATTTATTATAATGGCAATTTGGTGTTTGTCATAAAAAAAGTTCTGAGTTATCATGTCATCTTTTCAAAGAGTTTTAAAACCTGAAACATTGAAAATTGTCTTATTTTTTATCACACACACACACACTGAAAATGTGAACAAATGTTGATCATTTTAAAACCTTCTAATGGGTGTTTAACAATACAAAATTAACAGTCCCTAAAATTCAGTTGGCTAAGTTCTATTTTTACTCAATTTTCACTATGAGAGTATTTAAAAAAATAAAAACTTGAATTTTAGTATTCAGAGGGGCTTGGACGCTTGCACTTTTTAAAAGGTCAACAGGGGTCCCAATATTATGAGCCTGTTCTGGGACAGGTATTCCAGCTATTATAAATATTAACATTTTTAATTTTAAAGAAATTTTTAAAGATAATACCTTTAAAAAAAAAAAAAAAACATAAAACGCTCTTCTTCGGGCAATACAACTGCTAGCTTAAATGGAGTACGCTTTCTTACATAAATAACAAATCGTTGCAATGGAAGAATATAAGCCAATATCTGATAAACTTTCGACTCAGCGACCAAGGGGGATAAACAAGAAGCTAATATTTATACAATGCTATTTTCCAACATCCGCACACTCTGATGAAGAAGTTAGGAAAATATACAATAAAATAGAATCATATATTTATAAAGGGTGATTTTAACACACACACACACACACACAGTGAAAGAGTTTGAATTACCTACTGACACCACCCTTGAGTGTCTTCGGTCTCTCTGTACAAGGGTTTGTCAGGACAACCTGACATGAGGATACTTAACCCTACAAGTAAACCCTGACCAAATATTCAAAATCACATAGTATTCGAAGCACATATAAGATCTTTTCGGTATGGCTATACACGGTATGGCTAGACATCTGTTTTTTTTTTTTGTGTTTTGGTTTTTAATTCATGGAGAGACAACGGGTTGAGTAAATTAAAATCATTTCACTGAAAAAGACAGAAAAAATTGTAATCAGTTAAAAGTGAATATTTATTATAATGGCAATTTGGTGTTTGTCATAAAAAAAGTTCTGAGTTATCATGTCATCTTTTCAAAGAGTTTTAAAACCTGAAACATTGAAAATTGTCTTATTTTTTATCACACACACACACACTGAAAATGTGAACAAATGTTGATCATTTTAAAACCTTCTAATGGGTGCTTAACAATACAAAATTAACAGTCCCTAAAATTCAGTTGGCTAAGTTCTATTTTTACTCAATTTTCACTATGAGAGTATTTAAAAAAATAAAAACTTGAATTTTAGTATTCAGAGGGGCTTGGACGCTTGCACTTTTTAAAAGGTCAACAGGGGTCCCAATATTATGAGCCTGTTCTGGGACAGGTATTCCAGCTATTATAAATATTAACATTTTTAATTTTAAAGAAATTTTTAAAGATAATACCTTTAAAAAAAAAAAAAAAACATAAAACGCTCTTCTTCGGGCAATACAACTGCTAGCTTAAATGGAGTACGCTTTCTTACATAAATAACAAATCGTTGCAATGGAAGAATATAAGCCAATATCTGATAAACTTTCGACTCAGCGACCAAGGGGGATAAACAAGAAGCTAATATTTATACAATGCTATTTTCCAACATCCGCACACTCTGATGAAGAAGTTAGGAAAATATACAATAAAATAGAATCATATATTTATAAAGGGTGATTTTAACACACACACACACACACACAGTGAAAGAGTTTGAATTACCTACTGACACCACCCTTGAGTGTCTTCGGTCTCTCTGTACAAGGGTTTGTCAGGACAACCTGACATGAGGATACTTAACCCTACAAGTAAACCCTGACCAAATATTCAAAATCACATAGTATTCGAAGCACATATAAGATCTTTTCGGTATGGCTATACACTGGCTTATACAAGAAACAGTGCACCTTCTCCTAGTGATGTTACCCGAAGCAACAACACTTAGATACCTCACCAGACTAGATAGATTCTTATCCTGGAATCCGGTAAGACAAGGAGACCACAAGAAAGATATACTATAACATAGTTTACAGGTAACTTGGAGAGAGAAAAATTAATGTTCTTAACTTCTTAACTCAACGTTTGACAAGTAAAGGAGAACTTTAATGGAATATTCGAATATCTATGTATCTCATATAGAGATCAAGTGTTAGTCCCAGGAAGGAGCCTCCTTAATTTCTGAGAACTTTGAGTTAAATAAAATGGAAATTTGAACAAAGTGACCCAGGGCAGTTTCCATCCAAGAGGGGGTTGTGTTGACCAAATTTTCAATTTTCGGTGTACCCTCGAACAGTGCCGGAATCATCAGCAGCTAACTGTCTTTGTCAATTTTGCGGCTGCCTTCGATTCCGTTGACAGAGACTACCTCTGATGCATTATGCAGACAGGCATCTGGTGTTCCTACAAAACTTCTCCCTCATCCAGTGCTACTACAAGTCGATAGAAAAAACTTCTCCCTCATCCAGTGCTACTACAAGTCGATAGAAAAAACTTCTTGCATCAAAAACAACTTGATAAGATGCAATAAAAAATTTAAGAAAACAAATTTATCCCCAAAGAAAACAAAAAAAAAATCTAATTTATTTTATTTTGATACGTAAACCCTCAACAAGATTATATTAGACAACTCAACCATCAATAGTCCTGAAATTTCAGATCACAAGATGCTGAAAGTTAATGTAAGATTGAGTTTTGTTTGATCAAAGAAAGCATGTTTAACTCCAAAAGTACAATCTAAAATACCTGTGGCGTAACGGATATAAGTGCTAAGTAATAATCAGTTCTAAATGACAGTCTTCTGGAGGTTGAAGGTTCAATCCTCAGTGCGGGCGATACTAAGAATACAATTAGGAATTACTTAAGACTTCTAGCCGGTCATCGCTGACGGAACGGGAGCAAGTTACCCCTGTGGATAAAGGGTTTTGTTGGAAATTCAGTAGATTCCTGAGTTCGACAATATGCACCTGAAGAATGTCAGAGGTTACATCAGCTGAAACGTTGTGAGAATAACATCCAAGATAAGAATAGTAGTCTAAATAATCCAAATTATCAATCCTCATCTGAAAAATTTCAAAACATATGATCTAAAATTGAACATAGAAAAACGTAGACTTTTCAAAACATGTCAAAGTGAGCGGATTTTTATTTTCAGATCTGTAATTAACTCGCAAAACATATACAAAAAGACAAACCAATCGATTGCTGATCTAGCATGTCTAAAAGGAATGGTGGAAGGGTGTAGGAAAAGAGGTGAATCACAGAGAAAATTGCATGTTAACATATATTCCTGGACTTTCAGCTCAATCAGTCAGCTAAACAAAGTCGTGAGAGTCCGGAAGTCTTGGAGACAATCAAGTCATGGTAAATCATATTCTGCCGGATGATGATCATGATAATGATGATGGTGGTGGTGACGATGGTGATGATGATGATGACGACGAGGATAATAAAATGGCAATAATTTCAGATATTTTAATGAATGTAAAAATTGTAGACGATTTTGAAGAACTTAATTTGTGGAGTTGTATAATAATAATAATAATAATAATAATAATAATAATAATAATAATAATAATAATGATAATGATAATAATAATAATAATAATGATAATAATAATAATGATAATGATAATAATAATGATGATGATGATAATGATGATGATAATAATGATGATGATAATGATAATAATAATAATAAAAATAATAATAATAATGATAATGATAATAATAATAATAAAAATAATAATAATAATGATGATGATGATGATAATGATGATGATAATGATAATAATAATAATAATAATAATAATAATAATAATAATAATACACTACTGAGACCTTGGGGAGGCATTGCTGGGACCTTGGGGAAGCTTGCTGCCATCTGGATCCCAGAGGAGACCAATGGTCGTTACCAATGAGAAATCAATTGTAAACGACTGCTGCGATACTGCAAAGTCATTTGCAATGGTTATCGAAAAGAGGTGGAGATTACTGGAAATCTGGGGAGGCTTGTTGTGACTCCAGGTATTATCAGTTAGCAATCACTGACGATGACTTGTGAGAACTCCTAGTGAGTGCACATAATAATAATAAACATGAGACGCACATAGCACTAGGCAAAATTTTCATGACCAGAGTTTTTTTCCAAAAAGTTTCCATCTGTGGAACACATTGCTAAGGGATTGCTTCTTTGCAGGCTACAACTTGTTTGTCTTCAAATCAGATGATCAACAAATACTTCTAAGAAATCGTCCCCATAAGTAATCAAACATTTCCATTTTCGTTAATCATAATACATCCATCTAATTAAAACTTATCCTCAAGTGGCTTTTGGCCATGATAATTGGTGACTCCTAAGTAAAATAAATAAAACCACATATTTTCCTGCTTATTGATTTTTCTTTTTTTCTGTAATCTTTTAGGAGTCGTGTGGCTTCAGGTTGGGTAGGTCGAGTTGCTTAGTTAATGCATTATTTGGAGATGCAGTTTTGTGTTGCATTCTTCACTGGCTTCTTCCATCATCTTGTTTGGTCGCATCTGGACTGCTTCTCTTCGAAGTCAATATATAATGAGACGAGATGATTGAAAGTTTTCACATATTTTATTGCTTTAAATTAATCAACTCTGCATGTTGACTCGGATGATCTTTCCGGACACACATGCACACACGCACATGCACGCACACACTCACACATGCACACACACACACACACACATGCTCTCTTCTGAGAGTTTATTCTTGTTGATCACTGTTGAGGTTTACACACTGACGAAGAATATCTCCTGACTCATGTCATCACATATAAACAACGGGTGATTTTTTATTGCAAAGTTGGTCAATTGCACAACAGACTTTCCCCATAAACAGGTAAATCTACCTTCGGCACATCAAACAATTAAAAAGGACTTCATAATCAAATGCGGCCTTGTTCAAGTCTTGGGAACTACCCCCCCCCCCCCCCTGCTCCACAAATATTTAACACTAGATCTGATGAGTAAAATAGTAAAATATGCTTTTTCAAAATAAACAGATTTCCGTGCTCAAATATTCTCTATCTATACACTGAGGTATGTTTGTATATTTGTGTGTACAGAATTCACTGCGAACCTAAATCACCGATCTTTATGAATTTTGGAACATAGACGCAAGTCGAGGGCAACCTAAAGTAGTCGACGCAAGTCGAGGGCAACCTAAGGTAGTCGACGCAAGTCAAGTGCAACCTAAAGTAGTCGACGCAAGTCGAGGTCAACCTAAAGTAGTCGACGCAAGTCGAGGGCAACCTAAATTAGTCGACGCAAGTCGAGGTCAACCTAAAGTAGTCGACGCAAGTCGAGGGCAACCTAAAGTAGTCTACGCAAGTCAAGGGCAACCTAAATTAGTCGACGCAAGTCGAGGGCAACCTAAAGTAGTCGACGCAAGTCGAGTGCAACCTAAAGTAGTCGACGCAAGTCGAGTGCAACCTAAAGTAGTCGACGCAAGTCGAGGGCAACCTAAAGTAGTCGACGCAAGTCGAGTGCAACCTAAAGTAGTCGACGCAAGTCGAGTGCAACCTAAAGTAGTCGACGCAAGTCGAGTGCAACCTAAAGTAGTCGACGCAAGTCGAGGGCAACCTAAAGTAGTCGACGCAAGTCGAGGGCAACCTAAATTAGTCGACGCAAGTCGAGGGCAACCTAAAGTAGTCGACGCAAGTCGAGGTCAACCTAAAGTAGTCGACGCAAGTCGAGGGCAACCTAAAGTAGTCGACGGAAGTCGAGGTCAACCTAAATTAGTCGACGCAAGTCGAGGGCAACCTAAAGTAGTCGACGCAAGTCGAGGTCAACCTAAAGTAGTCGACGCAAGTCGAGGGCAACCTAAAGTAGTCGACGGAAGTCGAGGGCAACCTAAAGTAGTCGACGCAAGTCGAGGGCAACCTAAAAGTATCCTTCTCATTAGCTACTACCCCGAGTGTAGCAGGGTTGCCAGACAAATTTGAAATTAAAATTCCAGGATTTATACCATATAAATTCCATGATTTTCCAAGACAGGAAAGCATAAATCAAGGTTGATCCACTGTACTTATCTGTTGTAGAGGGGACAGATTTTCACCCTCTGTAACAAACTAAATGTCAACTATTATAAGACTACAGATCATTGGACCTACATTGAGAAATTATAAATTCATCCAGAATTGGAAACTGTCACGTAACAATCACTAATCGTATTTTAAAAGACAAAAACATTTTCTACAATTAGATAATTTAAATTCCAGGATTTTCCAGGATAGTTTAACGTTTTTCTTCTCAATTCCAGAATTTTCCAGGTGGCTGGCAACCCTGTGTAAGAAAGGGCGCCACTCCTTTTTCCAGGTGGCTGGCAACCCTGTGTAAGAGAGGGCGCCACTCCTTTTTCCAGGTGGCTGGCAATCCTGTGTAAGAGAGGGCGCCACTCCTTTTTCCAGGTGGCTGGCAATCCTGTGTAAGAGAGGACGCCACTCCTTTTTCCAGGTGGCTGGCAATCCTGTGTAAGAGAGGACGCCACTCCTTTTTCCAGGTGGCTGGCAATCCTGTGTAAGAGAGGGCGCCACTCCTTTTTCCAGGTGGCTGGCAATCCTGTGTAAGAGAGGGCGCCACTCCTTTCCCAGGATTACTCCACTTAACCTTATAATGCTGAGTGTTTAACAAAGAGACATCGTTGAGCTTAATGATGACTTCGGTTTAGTACAAGGCCATCAAGTACCATTTTTTGATGAGACATTTAAAAGTTTTTTAATTTTTTTCAAATAGTACATTTTGTATTTTGGTCAAATTAGTGTACATAATTTCTGTAGGTTTCTTTAATTTTCTTTCTTTTTTGTTATTAACATTTTTGTGAATACTTTCGATTTGATTCATCAAACTCTCATCAGGCAGGGTTAGTCTTGGTGTGTTCACAACTGTCTTTACGGTTAAGTTGTTTAACGGCTACTAATTTACGACTTTAAAATGCGCGTCTATATACATTATATATATATATGTATATTTATATATATATATAAATAAATATATATACTAGACAAAGCGTCTCGAGCCAGAGGCTCTGGTATATATATTTAAAACAACATGGATCTTGTTTCGTTGTTTGCCCCAGTGCACAATGGATGTGTTACCTAGCTGTGCCAGAAAAATAAAAGAATTAAGAAATTAAAAAAAAAGTTTTGACTGTAATTGAACCGAACCGAATTTCGTGCAACCCACTTTCTGTCTTTTTTCTCAAAGTTTTGACTGTCATTCAATTTCCAACAAAATTTTGTGCAAGCCACTTTCTCTCTGCCTTTCTCTCTCCAATCCAAAATTGCTTCTGCTCCTTCCCAGCTGCCCTCTTCATTTATATCACCTGATATCCACATATGCAAATCAACCACCATAAACACCTGCAGAGAAGCTCTTTTTAAATCTGCATACGACATGCAAAGCACTTCCTTCTTTTTCCTGATGGTGAGTGTTCCTCTTTATTGTCACAGGATGACGTCACAAAATGATAACATTAAACATCCAACCAAAGAAAAAACTCATTTATGGCGTTTTATTTAGACAAATCGTGACTCTTTGGACTGTAAACCTTGCTTGCTTGTTTGTACCTGTGCATACTGGATGACATCACAAAAGGATGACGTCATCTATTTGTCAACGTGCATACTGGCTGACATCACAAAAAGATTGACGTCATCTATTTGTCAACGTGCATACTGGATGACATCACAAAAGGATGACGTCATCTATTTGTCAACGTGCATACTGGATGACATCACAAAAGGATGACGTCATCTATTTGTCAACGTGCATACTAGATGACATCACAAAAGGATGACGTCATCTATTTGTCCACGTGCATACTGGATGACATCACAAACTGATGATGTCATCTATTTGTCCACGTGCATACTGGATGACATCACAAAAGGATGACGTCATCTATTTGTCAACGTGCATATTGGATATCACAAAAGGATGACGTCATCTATTTGTCAACGTGCATACTGGATGACATCACAAAAGGATGACGTCATCTATTTGTCAACATGCATATTGGATGACATCACAAAAGGATGACGTCATCTATTTGTCAACGTGCATACTGGATGACATCACAAAAGGATGACGTCTTCTATTTGTCAACGTGCATACTGGATGACATCACAAAAGGATGACGTCATCTATTTGTCAACGTGCATACTAGATGACATCACAAAAGGATGACGTCATCTATTTGTCAACGTGCATACTGGATGACATCACAAAAGGATGACGTCTTCTATTTGTCAACGTGCATACTGGATGACATCACAAAAGGATGACGTCATCTATTTGTCCACGTGCATACTAGATGACATCACAAAAGGATGACGTCATCTATTTGTCCACGTGCATACTGGATGACATCACAAACTGATGATGCCATCTATTTGTCCACGTGCATACTGGATGACATCACAAACTGATGATGTCATCTATTTGTCCACGTGCATACTGGATGACATCACAAAAGGATGACGTCATCTATTTGTCAACGTGCATATTGGATATCACAAAAGGATGACGTCATCTATTTGTCAACGTGCATACTGGATGACATCACAAAAGGATGACGTCATCTATTTGTCAACATGCATATTGGATGACATCACAAAAGGATGACGTCATTTATTTGTCAACATGCATACTGGATGACATCACAAAAGGATGACGTCATCTATTTGTCAACGTGCCTATTGGATGACATCACAAAAGAAAGAGAGAGGTGGAATATAAAAAAATACTACCAAGTAGGTATCCCAAGCCAAAATTTTATTTTCATTATATCAAAAATCTCTCAATGTGGGCACAGATTTTTTTGCAAACCATAAACACCATATTTATATTCGTAGCTCAATTAGTCACAGAATTATGACTGTTCAAAGTTTGTTGAAAATTAAAAAAATTACCATTTTGTGTGCTATTGGTCCAGAAGCCTATTACCCTATTATCAAATTGTGTTTATCGTCTGTTTTTACATGGTCCAAATTTGATTTACCATTAAAAGAAAAATCTAGCATGATCTCTACTGTGCTATTAATCATATTAAGAAGATTCAATGTGTTAGCTGGGTAAATAAATCATATATAAATAAAGTGCTTTCATGTCATTTTTGCATGCTTTTTTGAGGGGTAATGGGATTATGTCCAATGTTTAGGCTGATTTGATCGAATAATTATTGCTTCCATTATAATTAATTTTCATTTACCACAAGATAACATTACATTTGTAAGGATTTTTCATTGGTTTGTTTTATGGCATATCAACCGTCTATCGGTTATTTAATGCCGAATAAAGTTGTCAAATGTAATTCTATAGGGAGGATAATTATTTTATATTCCTAGAAAACATTACTCTTAGAAGGAAATTTTACAGAGAGGGTAGAGGCATTAATCTAGAAAAATATTACTCCCAGAAAACATTACTCTTTGGCATTTGTAATCTTTGTTCTCAACACGATTGATCCTCAGCCACCGCCTCCTAGTATCGATTTGGGAAGTAAATCAAAAGGAGAAATAAGGTTTTGATCTTTTGAAGAATCAGATTGAATAATACGGTTGGGGATGAACTTATACATACTAGGGCATGACGTAACCAGCCATTTGATCGGATCGGGTCTCTCTGTTCATTGGTTTGAAGCATGCATTTTCAGTTATGCACTGTGAAATTTGGCTTCCGGACCAATAGCACACAAGACAGCAATTTAAAAAACTTTGGTCATAATTCGGTGGCGAATTGAGCCACGAAAATAAATTTAGTACCATAGTTTATGGTTTGCAAAGATCTATGTGCTAACATCAAATTTTTTTTAGATATAATGACAAAAGAAATTGGTTTGGGATAACGACTAATAGTAACAGAAAATAGAAATTTCATACAGAGCCTACATATGCGTTGGGACAAAGAAGTGTTATCTAGGGATGTGAGTGGCCAATGGCAAAAAAAATCTGAAATCGACATTAACTACTCAACCTAGAGGGCTATGGCTCCCCACCAATTTCCCAATCTAGGGGGCCCAAGGTGTTCACGCATAATTGGCTAAAAATAAAAAGAGTAAAATCTCATTTTTGGAGGGCAGTGGGGTGGGAATTAGCAAAGGGTGTTAATTTACAATACCCTTTTTTTTCATACTGAAAGTATCAACTGATATGTTTTGAAAGAGACAGGAAGACATTCACTGATAAAACAAAAGTGTTCTACTTCCCCTAGCCATGAATCGTTTGAAGTATAGCAAAATTAACATTTTCAGAGAGAGGCCGAAAGGGAACAAAATATGACAGGAAGAGGAAGAGAGGAAAAAACAGGAAAAGAGAAAAAAATATAAAGCGAAAGAGAGGGAAAAAGAGAAATAAAATCGAGCCAAATGGCGTATAAAATAAGGACGTAAAGCTCAAGCAATTTGACTTTTTCTCAATTACAAAGAAAAAGAATTCAACTCTCTCTAACACACACACACACACACACACAATAATCAGATAATTATTTTCATTTATCATCTAATAGAATTGTCTTACAAATTATCGTCTGTCTGGCGATTAACGTTTAGACATACATTTTTGAATCAACCTTTTTTAAAGTGTTATAATTTTTAAACAAATTAATTAATAACCAAATGATAATGTTATTGATTCAATTAAACTTCACAAAATCTAATTTTTTAAAATAAGCGAAAAAGGACCAGGATGCAACAGCTGTTTAAAAATATATTATTTTATACCATGTCTATTTCATCGTTAAAAGAAAACAGAACTAAAGTATTTATTGGATTTAAACGTCAACATTTTGTAAGACGTCCTATCAATTTTATGACAAAACCGTTTTTTTATGACAAAACTATTCATTGAATTTTTATGACATACCTATTCATTGAAAGGAGGGTGAGGGCTCAATGAGCGAACCAAAAATGAAAGTTGAAAGACTCCAGGGCAACAACTGGTAGCTACAGCTATTTTTTTAAAAAACTAAATTGTATACACGGATTATACTATGATATAAAAGCACAATAATTGTTGATCTGATCAATGTCAAAACGCCATTGGAATAAAAAAAAATTTCAAATATAAAAAACTTTTCTCAATGTAAATTGTCAAGACTATATTTTGTCGAGTCTGTATTATCGAGACTATATTGTTGAGACTAAACTTTTCTTTAATCTCTCTCCTACTTCATCCGTTGGGGAAGGCGATCCCCTTCCCACTCATTCTGTCCGGTAAGTATATTTCTTTACCTGCCTCTCATTGCATCAAAGTAAACAACAAGGTCAGTTTATAGTGGTGAATCCTGCTACCCCAAATGAGGAAAGAGGGGGGTAATCTGGATGAATGCAAAATTTTCATTGATTGGACCCATCGGCATTTCCCAGTAGGGTCACCTGGCGATAAACATATCCTCCCACCTGAATGAGGTGATAACGCTTGGGATAATGATCACCGAACAGAACCATACGCCCAGGGGACTGCGCTAGGTAATTATATTTACCTGCCCCCTCCCTTTCACTGCCACAAACTTAGACATTACACAGGTTTATAGTGGGAAATCCAGCTCCCTCAAAAAGGGAGCATACTGGATGGATGAAAATTTTGCCATGATCGGACCTGTCAGCATTTCCCGATAGGGATGCCTCAAGCGACTAAGGAGGATGGCCTCCTAAGACTGACCAGAACCATACTTCACTCTGACAAAAGCTCAAAGGCCCATGTGCTTGGTTACAAATGTTTTCTTTTTACAGACAAGATATTATATTCATATAGTTGAACATCTTGTTCAACTATATTATTGACAGGATCCTTGATCAGGGCACGATAGACTTGACTGGCGTGCAAGTTGAACATGATAGTTCCATTACGACCTGGACTATGCAGACAATCTTATTATCTTCGACGAAACATACGCTGATATCCAGCAGGCATTGAATAATGTCAGTACCATCGCCAAACGCATAGTTATGATGGTCAATGTCTCAAAAACTAAGGTTCTGTCAGCCAACTAACCCTTTTCCAGCAGAGTCCCTATCACTCAATGGCGTCATTGTCGAGGAAGTTCAGCAGTTCAAGTATCTTGGCTCAATATTCACAGCTACTGGACAAGGTAAGGATGAGATTGCAATCTGTATCGATCGTGCTCGTACAGAGTTCTGTCGTCTCCAAAGTAGATTGTGATCTTTACAAGAGATAAAACTCAACAAAATTGAATATATTCCAAGCGCTGATATGCACAATCCCGCAGTATGGTTGTGAGACCTGGCCCTTGTGCAAAGAAGATCTTCATACACTCCAGATTTTCGACATGTATAGCCTTTGGTGCATCCTATTCGTCCGTCTCTCTGACCAAATCCCAAATCACACCATCCATGCAAGATGCAACACCACCAGCATCACAGAGACTTTTCTTAAAAGGAGACTTTGCTGGTTTGGTCACATTCTTCGACGCCCTGAGGAAGAATTTATCAGCAAGTTGGTAGCCCCAATCGCACCCGCCAGCTGCAAGAAGCGCAGAGGCAGCCAACTGAAGACTATGATAGGAACAGTGAGGACAGACATGAAGCTGGTGGCTAGCCTCCACGTTTTTAATCTTCGATGCTGGAATCGGAAATGGCTAATGTATGCCAAGGACTCAGCTGCCGATCGTCGGGGGTAGACTGCCTTGACGCGAGATGCTGTGAACTGATTTGGAGCCGACTCAACCCCTCACCCCCCTGGGGGTGATTACCGTCACAGTTACAGTATTCATACAGTTGTTTATCAAATTATTTAAAATATTAATGTTCGGAGTTAAATTTTTATATTGCGTTCACTTTATTGTCTGATTACCCGAGATTATGTGTGTGTGAAGGTCACCCATTTGCATTTAGGGATTATAACTTAGTAAAAGTGTTTATTAGGTAGAAAATAATTTCTCCCTCTGATGCTTCCTTCATTTTCTTTTTTGAATGGGTTGTTTGGCTGCAGAGGCCGTTTATTTTGTAGTTATGGTCACCTCTGGAGATGTAGGATTAAAAGGAAGATAAATGAAGTTAAAATATATATATATATATATATATATATATATATATATATATGTATATATTTTCACTTGTTTCATTTTACTTCAGTCGAAATCAAGGGGTCCCTTCTTGGGGCTAACACTTGATCTCTATATGAGATACATAGATATTCGAGTGTTCCATTAAAGTTCTCCTTTACCTCTGAAACCCTTCTCTCTTTTGTTTCATTTTACTTCAGTCGAAGTTCTCAGAAATCAAGGGGTCCCTTCTTGGGGCTAACACTTGATCTCTATATGAGATACATAGATATTCGAGTGTTCCATTAAAGTTCTCCTTTACCTCTGAAACCCTTCTCTCTTTTGTTTCATTTTACTTCAGTCGAAGTTCTCAGAAATCAAGGGGTCCCTTCCTGGGGCTAACACTTGATCTCTATATGAGATACATAGATATTCGAGTGTTCCATTAAAGTTCTTCTTTACCTCTTAAACCCTTCTCTCTTTTGTTTCATTTTACTTCAGTCGAAGTTCTCAGAAATCAAGGGGTCCCTTCTTGGGGCTAACACTTGATCTCTATATGAGATACATAGATATTCGAGTGTTCCATTAAAGTTCTCCTTTACCTCTGAAACCCTTCTCTCTTTTGTTTCATTTTACTTCAGTCGAAGTTCTCAGAAATCAAGGGGTCCCTTCTTGGGGCTAACACTTGATCTCTATATGAGATACATAGATATTCGAGTGTTCCATTAAAGTTCTCCTTTACCTCTGAAACCCTTCTCTCTTTTGTTTCATTTTACTTCAGTCGAAGTTCTCAGAAATCAAGGGGTCCCTTCTTGGGGCTAACACTTGATCTCTATATGAGATACATAGATATTCGAGTGTTCCATTAAAGTTCTTCCTTTACCTCTTAAACCCTTCTCTCTTTTGTTTCATTTTACTTCAGTCGAAGTTCTCAGAAATCAAGGGGTCCCTTCTTGGGGCTAACACTTGATCTCTATATGAGATACATAGATATTCGAGTGTTCCATTAAAGTTCTCCTTTACCTCTGAAACCCTTCTCTCTTTTGTTTCATTTTACTTCAGTCGAAGTTCTCAGAAATCAAGGGATCCCTTCCTGGGGCTAACACTTGATCTCTATATGAGATACATAGATATTCGAGTGTTCCATTAAAGTTCTCCTTTACCTCTTAAACCCTTCTCTCTTTTGTTTCATTTTACTTCAGTCGAAGTTCTCAGAAATCAAGGGATCCCTTCCTGGGGCTAACACTTGATCTCTATATGAGATACATAGATATTCGAATATTCCATTAAAGTTCTTCCTTTACCTCTTAAACCCTTCTCTCTTTTGTTTCATTTTACTTCAGTCGAAGTTCTCAGAAATGAAGGGGCCCCTTCCTGGGGCTAACACGTGATCTCTATATTAGATACATAGATATTCGAGTGTTCCATTAAAGTTCTCCTTTACCTCTGAAACCCTTCTCTCTTTTGTTTCATTTTACTTCAGTCGAAGTTCTCAGAAATCAAGGGGTCCCTTCTTGGGGCTAACACGTGATCTCTATATGAGATACATAGATATTCGAATATTCCATTAAAGTTCTTCTTTACCTCTTAAACCCTTCTCTCTTTTGTTTCATTTTACTTCAGTCGAAGTTCTCAGAAATGAAGGGGCCCCTTCCTGGGGCTAACACTTGATCTCTATATGAGATACATAGATATTCGAATATTCCATTAAAGTTCTTCCTTTACCTCTTAAACCCTTCTCTCTTTTGTTTCATTTTACTTCAGTCGAAGTTCTCAGAAATCAAGGGGCCCCTTCCTGGGGCTAACACTTGATCTCTATATTAGATACATAGATATTCGAGTGTTCCATTAAAGTTCTCCTTTACCTCTGAAACCCTTCTCTCTTTTGTTTCATTTTACTTCAGTCGAAGTTCTCAGAAATGAAGGGGCCCCTTCCTGGGGCTAACACGTGATCTCTATATGAGATACATAGATATTCGAATATTCCATTAAAGTTCTTCTTTACCTCTTAAACCCTTCTCTCTTTTGTTTCATTTTACTTCAGTCGAAGTTCTCAGAAATCAAGGGGCCCCTTCCTGGGGCTAACACTTGATCTCTATATGAGATACATAGATATTCGAGTGTTCCATTAAAGTTCTCCTCTACCTCTCAAACGTTGAGTCAGTAAAGAAGTTTAGAACATTAATTTCTTCCTCTCCCAAATTGCCAGTTAACGATGTTATAATATATCTTCATTGTGGTCTCTTGGTCTTACCGGATTCCAGGACAAGAATTCATCTAGTCTGGTGGAGTATCCAGCTTAGGGATGTTACTAGAGGCAACATCACTTCGAGAAGATGCATCATTTCTTGTATAAGCTAGTGTGAGGGAGCTGTACAGAGGAGATCTTACTTGGGTTTTGAATACTATGTTATTTTGAATATTTGATCAGGGTTTACTTGTAAGGGAAGTATCTTCATGCCAGATTGTCCTGACAAACACTTGTACAGAGAGACCAAAGACACTTGAGGACAGTGTCTAGTAGGCATTCAAGTTCTCTCCCTGGATAATAACTATTTATTTATGAAAAATAATTAAGAATTTCCTTTCAAGTTGAAAACTTCGAGAGAAATATAAAAATCAATATTGCAAAAGTTTTCTTCTTTTGCAGATCGGACACTTTCGGAGACTTTCTATATTCGTAAATAAAATATAGAGTTTATTTCTTTCACATTTAAATATGACTGAAGGTGGCCGAACGATTAAGAATGTTGGATTGGAGTTACTCAAGTCCAGGGTTCAAATCGTCTGACCGGCAGTACAGTTATATAAGCCACACTGATGATTGTTAGTGAACATGAAACATTTGTCCGCGGATAATAAATATTTATCTATAAAAAATAATCATACGAGGCCTGTCTAAAAAGTATCCGACCATTATTTTTTTTTTCCGTGCGAAATAGAGACGATAGGACAGCGCCACTCTACACAGTGAAGGAAGACACCTTCACGCGCATGTGTGGATTTTATCACCACCTTCTGGTCGCTGAGTGAGGTACTACACAACATCGGTAATTCGACGGACACGTTGTGTAGCACCTCACTCAGCGACCGACAGGCAACGACTAACAACATTTCTTGGCCAAACATGGAATTCCAGTCGTTTGCCAACCTCCCTACTCTCCAGACATGGCTCCTTGCAACTTTTGGTTGTTTCGAAAATTGAAGACGCCACTGAAAGGTTCCCGTTTTGAGACTAGAGAAGAGATAATGCGAAACACGACGGCAGAGATGAACACCATTCCAAAAGAAGACTTTCAGAGGTGTTTCCAGCAGTGGATGGATCGGTGGGCTAAGTGTGTGCAAACACAAGGGACCTACTTTGAAGGGGATTAGGGTCCCAACCCCATCAGGTATTTGAAATATTTTTTCTGGCCTATGGTCGGATACTTTTTAGACAGGCCTCGTATATCTAAAAAATGTTAATATTATGTAAACCTCAGTAAATGTAGGTTTTAAACAGATTTTAAACACATTTTCATAAATTCATGAAAAAAACTTTTGATGAATTTATAAAATTTTATTTTCATCATCTGAATTTATTTTTATTTGAGCTCTAGTTCTACACTATTGAGCTATTACAAAAACTTTGTTATAATACAATTTATATTTGAAAAAAAAATAAATATATATCAACTCTTTTTGTTTCATTTTACTTCAGTCGAAGTTCTCAGAAATCAAAGAGCCCCTTTCCGGGGTTAACACTTAATCTCTATATGAGATACATAGATATCTGAATATTAAGTCCTCCTTTATTTCTCAAATGTTGAATTAGTAATAAAGTTAAGAACATTAATTTTCCTCTCCCCAATTGACCAGTTAACTATGTTGTAGTATATCTTTCTTGTGGTCTCTTATCGGATTCCAGGATAAGAATTCATCTAGTCTGGTGGAGTATCCAGCTAAGTGTTGTTACTTGAGGTAACATCACTAGGAGAAGGTGCACCATTCCTCATATAAGCAAGTGTATAGCCGTGCTGAGGGGACCTTATTTGTGCTTCGAATACTATGTTATTTTGAATATTTGGCAGGGTTTATTTGTAGGGTTAAGTATCCACATGTCCGGTTGTATTGACAAACCCTTGTACAGAGAGAACAAAGACACTCGAGGATTGTGTCTAGTAGGTAATTCAAACTCTCTCTCTTTATATGTATATATTACACCGTATTGTATGGTAAATTTGATTTTCTAAAAAATTTCTCAATGAGTTGTGAAATTCAAGGAAGATTGTATAATATAAAGCAGAATAATACGTGCAAATACATATTATAAATCCTCTTGCCGTCGGGTGAACATGGTCAGAAGCTAAAAAAAGGGTGGTGGGTGTGTGTCATTCAAGTTAAACGATTCGGTTTACCGGATGAGCCAAGGGAAAAGTAGGTGACGTGTTTAATGGTGTTTGTAGACATGAAAAGGCCGATGACTGAGGACAATGAAGATGAATCCTATTCAACGGTTGTGTCACATGCGTTAAGCGGACTTCTAAAAATAACATTGAAAAAAAAAAAGTTGAGAATAGGTGGTTGGAGTGAATGGGTCTCGGTGGGGAGGGGGGGAAGTAAGTATAAATAAATATATATAGAAAAAAGAAAAAGATTGGAAGCAAGCAACGTTAGCAGTCAGTGCAAATAAACCGAGTGTACTTGGGGGGAAAAAAGATGACTGTTGGGGAGTTGAACAGAAAGATAAGAAATACTAATGTGACTATATGAGGAGGTTATGGTTAGGGTTAGGATTATGGTTAGGGTTAGGCATGGATAGAAGAATGAGAAGTGAAGCGACAGTTATCCTAAAGAGAGAGTGAGACAGAGTTAACTTTAGATAAACTTAATTCACGTTTCTGTGCTAAGCATCGATGGGGCTCTGACGATGTGTGTTTAGCATAGAAACGTGAATTAATTTGCGTAGGCTCTTTTAATATTTATATAAAGTTTATTTATAAAGCTCTAAACTAAATATTTATTAGATAACGTCGACAGAAGCAAAAAATAATTTCCATCATGCGAAGCGATAATAATTCACTTCACGTCGATTTGGATAAAATATACTTTATAACAGCCTTAACAACTTAAGATTATGCCTTAAATTTTAGGCATTTTCTAGAAGTGATGGATTTTGATCAAAATTAGTATAAGGATTCAAGGCATAAGGTTTAGTATCATTATATTTTGATTTTAATCTTCGTAAGGGGACATAAAACTGAAAAAAAAAAAAAAAAAAAAATTCACGTTTCTGTGCTAAGCACATGTAGTCGGAGCCCCGTCAATGTTTAGCACAGAAACGTGAATTAATTTGCGTAGGCTGTTTTAATCTTTATATAAAGTTTATTTATAAAGCTCTACTTAAAGTCAAATGCTTAGACTTTGGTAGTATTCCATCTAAAAAAGAAGGGGGGGGGGGAAAGCGACACCTTAAAGATACATGGTATGAAGGTGAAGTTAAATTAAGCCCATCACTATAGAAATACTGACATCCCCTGTTTATTTTCTGCTAAAAAGAATTTGAAAAAATGATGCAAAAGTGTTGATCAATTTTGCTGATTTAAAATTGATATAGACTTTGTATTTGTGCTCATTATGACACTTGTTAATAAATATTTGTCTCAGAAACGATCGTACACAGAAAATTTTGTTAATGTTGAATTTCTGAAACTGATATACTAGAAGAATACCCGTCCCAGGACTGGTAAAATTAATTCTTAAACAGAACAGTTCTGCACCACTTTTATGCCGCTTTACAAAGATTAAAATCAAGATATAATGATACTAAACTTGATGTTTAGAATCCTTATTCTAATTTTGATCAAAATCTAGTACATGGTTTTGATTCTAGAAAATGTCTAAAATTTGAGGCATTAACTTAAGTTGTTAAGACTGTTATAAAGTATATTTTATCCAAATCGACATGAAGTGAATTATTATCGCTTCGCACGATGGAAATTAATGATTTTTTGCCTTCTGTCCGCATTATCTAATAAATAGTTAGCTCAAATGTATATTAACATTTATGTGTACAAAGCAAAAATGACCGAAGAAGAAATACAAACAGAATTTAAAAAGTCTATGGAAAAGGAGAGTAGAAAGTGGACCTTGAGTTTACTTTCGGCAGCCTTGTAACTCTCGCTTCTCTTATGTTGTCCTTTAGTCCTCACATCTTATGAGTGATGTTTCTGACAAAGGGGGAAGAATTGCTGTTTTCTGGGTCAGAATCTATCCATAACACTTATCGTTGGCTAGTTTTTGACCATGAAGTAGTATTTTAAATTTTTTTTTAGCTCTTTACATCAAGTGGCTTCATGCCTTGTCTGGGGCGATTTCCAAAAAAAAACAAAGAAAGCTTGTCTTATTTTGCAAGCACAGTTATGTTGAGACAATGTGTTATAAACCGAAAAATCAGATAAAGGAAATTGAAATATGGAGGCAGACGACATCTCCGATATGTAAGTCAATTGTGTAGAAGACTCAGTAAATGAATTAGAAATAGTAAATCAAGATAATAATGAAAAGAAATGACTTATGAAGCAAGCGGCCATCAATAGCTTTTGTATTTCAGGCCGCTTGAAGCATAGCATTAATACATTTTCTTTCTGTCGAACATGATACATATATGGTTTAATAAAATATGTTCAGACGTACCCAAAGGCTTTTCTGCCAAAACATTCGCTACAGATTTTTGCTGTTTTCATTGGTTGACAATTATTGTCTCTTAATGATTTTTTTTTTTTAAATTATAGGAAAAGTTTTACTTGATTCCCTGACAGTCATGAACTAATTAAGAAAAAAAAAATACTGTTAATATTAAAATTGAAAAGAAAGAGGAGAAAAGTGTCAACATTCGATCGAAGATTTAAAAGCTTTGAAGTTTGGTTTTCCAATTAAAGTTATTTATTTATCTTTTGAGAGAGAAAAGAGAGAGAGAGTGTGTGTAATTATATATATATATATATATATATATATATAAGATAAATGAAGGAAGAGAGATAAAGATATACGAATGACAAATCTATTTCAACTTCGATTGTTCAATGCAAGGTGTACTCGATAAAAACATGTTTATTATTCTTTCCTTAAGCCAAGGCTTTTCAAAGATTAAAATCTTAGAGGAATTACATAGATGAATAAGTTGGCAATGGAAAAGCCAAGATTCAAAATTTTAAAAAAATATAAAATAATGAAGACTAAGAGTATGTGTATAAAAAAATATGGAGTTTTTTTCATGCATACTCCTACTCTCCATTACTTTATATTTTTTTCAAATTTTGAATTTTGGCTTTTCCATTACCAACTTATCCATCTATGTAATTCCTCTGATAAGATTTTAATCTTTGAAAAGCCTTGGCTTAAGGAAAGAATAAACATGTTTTTATCGAGTACACCTTGCATTGAACAATCGAAGTTGAAATAGATTTGTCATTCGTACATCTTTATCTCTCTTCCTTCATCTATCTTTATAATTGCTCTATCTCGTATATTGAGCTTAAACCATTTCACTATAGGTTCTATCCTCTTTTAGTTTCATATTTTATATATATATATATATATATATAAATTAATAAATGCGAAAGTTTTTCCATCTATCCTGACTTGAATGGTTATTTAATTCTAATGATACAATAATATTTTGAAATACCATATATATACTAATCTCCAAACACTCAAATCGATCTTGATATCAATCATTTGCATATTTATATTTTTATAAGTTTCTAATAAATTATTATTTTGTAATATACATTTGTAATTTGTATTGCCAAATTTTCTTTTATAAACACACAATAGTTTTGTCAGTAGTAATATTACTATAATTATTAAGTAAAACTCTTAAAAAAAAAATAAAAAAGGATAGCGTTTAAAAATCTTTTTAGAATTTCATTTTTAAATTACATGAAAACTTCCAGATGTCGATGTGGAGAACAGATACTACACTTTGATTTTAGCCAAAAGGCCAATGAACCATCAAAATAATGTTTTTGTGTGTCGGCATTTTTAAATGAATGTAAAAAAAAAAAAAAAAAAGGAACCATGATTTAATCAGAATAACTTTTAATGTGGATAGGTAGTGTATTATCGGTTCTGTTGCCATAAGACCGCCCTCCCAGGAATTACCACCTCCTTTTAAAGTGTGTGTGTGTGAATATTCTCCTTCTGGGGAGGGGGTAATGTATTATCTGTTCTGTTGTCATGAGACCATCTTCCCAGGGACTACCTCCTCCTTTTTGGGTGAGGGTGGTGGAATACTGTAATATCTGTTCTGCCGTGATGCAACCACATTTGCAAGCATTATCTTCCCTTTTTATGGAACGATCCTCCAGGTATACATTTTGGGAGCATTACCTCCTCCTTTGAAACTTGCCATAATTTTACATTTTAAATGAATAAATGTGAAAGTTTTTTCCACCTATTCTAACCATATTAACATTAAAACTGTTTATGCTTATTTAATTCTGTGTGATAGATTTTCATTCGTTATGAGACATTCTCCTCTTTTTTTCTGGTGGTGTGGGGGGGGGGGTAGTATAGTATACGTTCGTTCCTCACGATATAATCTCCTTTTTTGAGGTGGAGGTGGTGGTGGTGTACTATCTATTCTGTTGTCATATCATCTTCCCAGGTATAAACTTCCCTTTTTTGGGGTGGGGGGTAATGTTTGTTTATCATGATATCATTCTCTCCGTCATTACCTCCTCCTTTGCGGGTCAGTGTATGTAGTTCGTTCATAATCATATCATCCTCCCAGCCTAGTAAAAATATGCGACCGGAGGGAGCACACACACACACATATATATATATATATATATATATATATATATATTACTCTACCACTCTGAATGATGTGCGCTTGGCACAGAAACGCAAATTAATTAGTGCAGGCTGATTTTATATATATATATATATATATATATATGCACTTAATTTTGCTAAAATGTTTTAAGGAATCAGGCAGCAGAAAGCCGCCATTAAGCAGGCTAACTTCACCCTTCCACCCCTGCCCGCTAAGACGGAATAAAACCAAAAATGATTTTTAAAAACAAAACAAAAAAACAGCAATTAATAACAGACACAGTTTCACACGTGACTTTATTTTAATTTAAAAAAAAAAAAAAAAAAAAAAAAAAAGAAGAAAATCGGAGGAAAATTGTTATTGATATTAGGTTTGAAAATATTGATTGACTGATCGTGTAAAGGGGAGGCGGAAGGTCGGCTTAAATGATATTCAGAATTTTAAAAAAAAGATAAAAATTATATATTTTTTTAAACAGAAAGAAACACAGAAAGCGGTTGTCTTGCTTTCCATTTGAAACATTAATTTTTCCCTCCATTTTGTTTTTTTCAATCTGTGCATGTTCTGTTTGGCTGGCTGTTCTAAAAATACTTCAAAGCGGGTTTATTTTTGACCATTTATTGGGAACGAAGAAGAAGAAGAATCTCTATTGCCATTTTGAACAAAAGATCAAAATGAAGACTAATTACATAAAAAGATGAACCAAAAATAAGCCATTGACATTTTGTATAAATATAGAAAAACGAAGGCCTGCTGTCGTTAGAAGCAATGGATACCCCCTGAAAGGCTGCTTACTCGTTGAGTAGTTCACAGTGAAGCAAGAGATGCACAATTCTGGTCGAGCATTGCTTAAGCCCAGTTTAACAAGCATGACTAAAGAGGAGGTTCAAATATCGAAACATTTTTTTTTTTAAATTGTATTATTCAGACTACTGTTCTCATCTGGGATGTTATTCTCACAACGTTTCGGCTGATGTAACCTCCGATCTTCTTCATGTGGATCCTGTCGAATTTGTAATTGTATTGTTAGTATCACCCGCACTGAGGATTGAACCTTCAATCTCCAGAAAGCTGTCACTTAGAAGTAATTATTACTTAGTACTTCATCCATTATGCCACAGGTCTTTGCGGACAATTCAAACCTGAATAATCCATATTATACAAATTATCAATCCTCATCTCAAAAGTTCTGAAACAGGTGTAAAATCGTTTTCTTTCTTTACCGGTCCCCCTACCAAGGCTTGAAAGTCTTTGTTATACTACTATTGCAACCATAGTTGGTGGGAGAAGATAAGAATGTATACCTTTCTAAAGCAAGGATGTGAGTGGCCAATGTCAAAAACATCTAAAATCAGGATGAATTTACCAACTGGAAGGGGACCCCCCCCCCCCTCTTCCAATATTCCGACCTGGGGGATCATTTTCTATTAAATTCATATGCGAATCTGATCTCCAACTCTAAATGTTAAAATATGTTTCCTTTTTTTTCTCTTCTTTCTGCCAAATTTTTCAGGGTGTTTATTCATAATCGCCTAAAAACAGTAGAATCTTTTTTTTATTTTGTAGGGGGTAGCAAAGGCTCTTAATTTATAATACCCTTTTTTTCCATACTGAAAGTATCAACTGATATGTTTTAAAAGAGACAGGAAGATATTAATTGATGAAACAAAAGTCTACTATCCTTCCCCCTACTTATGAATCGTTTGAAGTATGGCAAAATTAACATTTTCAGAGAGAGGGGGGGGGGAGAGGGGAAAAGCAAGGCAAAAGAAAACGTGACAGAGAAAAGAAGAGAGAATAAACAGGAAAAGATAAAGAGAGAGGAAGAAAGAGAAAGAAATAAAATTGAGTCAAATGACGAAAAAATAAGGATGTAAAGCTCTAGCGATTTGGTCTTTTCTTATTAAAAAAAAAAAAATACAATTCCGCTCTTTCTGAATTACAAAAAAAGTAGAATTCTGCTAAAAAGTGGAAAATTTACATCCCTGCTAAAGATAACGTATATGTGTGTGTGTGTGTGTGTGTGTGTGTGTGTGTGTGCGTGTGTTATTTTTGATTGGCCTTCTGTCTTGAGCAACAATAGATTTCCCCTGAAAAGAGAGCCTGTGTGATATGATGTTTATAGTGAAGAAAGAGCTGCTTAATTTCTCACACCGATTGTCATGGCTGGTAACACCCTTCCCGAGAGTCCAATGAATTCCTCGGCCTGACATTCTCAGGCAATATTAAGTGGAATAAGTGCATAGAAGATGCTGACAAGTCTGCTGCAAAGGTAGCTCCCTCTATCAGGCTAGAAAACTTCACACCTGCCAGTATCCTATCCGACTGCAAAATCACACCCCTTTACTGTAAAGGCACCTAGATGCTGGAAGATTTTCGACTTTAATAACATCTTTTCTCGCACCGTTTGCCCTTGAAATTTCCTTCCTACTCCCCGTTTCTCAGACTATAGCAACATGCAGAAATTTAAATGTAATGTGAATAAGCATCTTGCTACCCAACTCCCCACCCAGGTTGCCCTTATAAATCTGAACTCATCATTCCAATCATTCCAATCCTCTCATCATTCCAATCATTCCAATCCTCTCAAGGTGTTGTTCATCATCAACTGACAATCTCATTCAAAACCCTTATTCTTGAGCGGCCTTTGGACCTTGATAAGCGCTGGCACATTAGTAAAAAAAAAAATAAATAAAATATATGTGGGTGAAGATTTTTCTATATAAGGAAATAAGCTCCCACAGACTAGTGTAATCTGTACACATGATGTAATTGTTGTCATGGTGATAGTTGAGTCCGGAAAAGGAGGAGAGCAAGGACATCATCATGCAACCGTCAACAGTTCTATTAAACACGCTCTCCCTCTCTCTCTCTCTCTCTCTCTCTCTCTCTTTCTTTCTCTCTCTCTCTCTCTCCCTCTCTTTCTTTCTCTCTCTCCCCCTCTCTTTCTCAGAAACAGTGGAGCCAGATGTAATATTCTGTACAATAAAATGATATCTATTTTTGTACAACTGTCTTCATGCATGTTTAATCATCGGCGATGAGGATCCGGCCAGGAAAGTGATCTCATTAACGAAAGAAGAAAGTCTCACACAGCAACCAACATAAGCAGCAGAAGAGTCATAAGCCAGGAACACCATCACACGGCAGTTTTTTTTGTTTTTTTGTAAAAAGGTGCAATTGATAAATATTTGTTCAGTTGTGTGTATGGGGGGGGGGGGGGCAAGCATTACTTTTTTTTATTTATCATCTTATTTAAAGTTATACAAAACAAAAAACAAATCAACAACAATGTACAAAAAGAGTTCAAAGTTCCATCAGAAACAAAACAAAAATCACAAAAGATCCATTGTCAAATACCTCGGTAAAAACTATTAATTATTAAAATTAATTATTTGTTAGCTGCTGATGTGTTTCCTTTCTGATGATAGGACTTATTTCTTTGAAAAACCATGGTTAAAGGACTTTCCCAATAATTCTTTGTTGTAATATTTTAACATAATAAACTTGTAAAGTATGTAACTTTACACTTGGTTTATTATCATTTTCTTTTATATAAATATATAAATATATATAGTTATAAATGTATATAAATATATCTAAATGAATAAATACGAAACTTTTTTCCATTCATCCTACCTATATAAACATCAATATATGTTATGCTTATTTAATTCTATGATACTACATAATATTTTGAAATGCTGTATATATAATAGACTTCAAATGCCCACAAACAGTTTTAAGTCTTCTTTATTTGCATATTTATTTATAAAAAGCTCCTAATAAATTAATATTCTGTAATATACAGTTGCAATTTTGCATTGTCAGATGTTCTTATATATACACAATATTTTCGTCGGTAGAGAAATGTCTGATGTCGTGGGGATACTGAGAACAGATACTACACTTTGATCTTAGCCAAAAAGGTCAAGGACCATACAAATGTTTTTTTATGGTCAGACATTTTTAAATGAATGTAAAAAAAAAAAAAAAAAAAAGATTTAATCTATTATTGTATTATCTTTTAATGAGGGGGGGGGTACTATAGTGTCTGTTCTGTTGTCATGATATCATCCTCCCAGGTATTAACTTCTTTTTTATCATGATATCATACTCTCAGTCATTACCTCTTCCTTTGAGGGACAATGTAGTATATGTTCGTTCATCATGATACCATTATCCCTCCGGTCGCATATATTTGCTAGTATATATATAAATCTGATTTTTTCTAATAATTCTATGCATACTCGCACATATGAATACACTTAGAATTGGTATACATGATTCACTCCACATTCACAAATGATTGCCATTTAATTACCTTTCTCTAGTGTAGTGACTTTGTCAGTGGCCCTACAAACCAGCTGCATATCTGCATGGCTTGTAGCACAAGTGACAGACAAATATTGTACTTTAAATTGATGCTGACTATATGCAGACTTGCGGACGTGTGTCTCCAACAGGTTAGATCTGCATACTTGCCCACTCTTTGCCATAGAACTTTTAAATGTTTGTGTAAGAGATGAAATCGCAGACTGACATCTCTCCATCATTCGATTAAAGTGGTAAACGCTTGTACAACACAAGTACCACTCTCTGAGTCTGTGTGCTTATAACCTAGTGACATGACAAGGCAAGATGACCAGGGATCACGAAAAATACGGGAGCTGGACTAAATTGTCAGAGACTCTTTGATCCACTAATTGTTTGGGATATTTAAATTGTTTGGGATATTTAAATTGTTTGGGATATTTAAATTGTTTGGGATATTTAAATTGTTTGGGATATTTAAATTGTTTGGGATATTTAAATTGTTTGGGATATTTAAATTGTTTGGGATATTTAAATTGTTTGGGATATTTAAATTGTTTGGGATATTTAAATTGTTTGGGATATTTAAATTGTTTGGGATATTTAAATTGTTTGGGATATTTAAATTGTTTGGGATATTTAAATTGTTTGGGATA
This sequence comes from Sepiola atlantica, assembly GCA_963556195.1. Taxonomy (NCBI): domain Eukaryota; kingdom Metazoa; phylum Mollusca; class Cephalopoda; order Sepiida; family Sepiolidae; genus Sepiola; species Sepiola atlantica. The sequence goes on along the minus strand of OY744542.1, from coordinate 16,098,313 downwards.
TTTAAATTGTTTGGGATATTTAAATTGTTTGGGATATTTAAATTGTTTGGGATATTTAAATTGTTTGGGATATTTAAATTGTTTGGGATATTTAAATTGTTTGGGATATTTAAATTGTTTGGGATATTTAAATTGTTTGGGATATTTAAATTGTTTGGGATATTTAAATTGTTTGGGATATTTAAATTGTTTGGGATATTTAAATTGTTTGGGATATTTAAATTGTTTGGGATATTTAAATTGTTTGGGATATTTAAATTGTTTGGGATATTTAAATTGTTTGGGATATTTAAATTGTTTGGGATATTTAAATTGTTTGGGATATTTAAATTGTTTGGGATATTTAAATTGTTTGGGATATTTAAATTGTTTGGGATATTTAAATTGTTTGGGATATTTAAATTGTTTGGGATATTTAAATTGTTTGGGATATTTAAATTGTTTGGGATATTTAAATTGTTTGGGATATTTAAATTGTTTGGGATATTTAAATTGTTTGGGATATTTAAATTGTTTGGGATATTTAAATTGTTTGGGATATTTAAATTGTTTGGGATATTTAAATTGTTTGGGATATTTAAATTGTTTGGGATATTTAAATTGTTTGGGATATTTAAATTGTTTGGGATATTTAAATTGTTTGGGATATTTAAATTGTTTGGGATATTTAAATTGTTTGGGATATTTAAATTGTTTGGGATATTTAAATTGTTTGGGATATTTAAATTGTTTGGGATATTTAAATTGTTTGGGATATTTAAATTGTTTGGGATATTTAAATTGTTTGGGATATTTAAATTGTTTGGGATATTTAAATTGTTTGGGATATTTAAATTGTTTGGGATATTTAAATTGTTTGGGATATTTAAATTGTTTGGGATATTTAAATTGTTTGGGATATTTAAATTGTTTGGGATATTTAAATTGTTTGGGATATTTAAATTGTTTGGGATATTTAAATTGTTTGGGATATTTAAATTGTTTGGGATATTTAAATTGTTTGGGATATTTAAATTGTTTGGGATATTTAAATTGTTTGGGATATTTAAATTGTTTGGGATATTTAAATTGTTTGGGATATTTAAATTGTTTGGGATATTTAAATTGTTTGGGATATTTAAATTGTTTGGGATATTTAAATTGTTTGGGATATTTAAATTGTTTGGGATATTTAAATTGTTTGGGATATTTAAATTGTTTGGGATATTTAAATTGTTTGGGATATTTAAATTGTTTGGGATATTTAAATTGTTTGGGATATTTAAATTGTTTGGGATATTTAAATTGTTTGGGATATTTAAATTGTTTGGGATATTTAAATTGTTTGGGATATTTAAATTGTTTGGGATATTTAAATTGTTTGGGATATTTAAATTGTTTGGGATATTTAAATTGTTTGGGATATTTAAATTGTTTGGGATATTTAAATTGTTTGGGATATTTAAATTGTTTGGGATATTTAAATTGTTTGGGATATTTAAATTGTTTGGGATATTTAAATTGTTTGGGATATTTAAATTGTTTGGGATATTTAAATTGTTTGGGATATTTAAATTGTTTGGGATATTTAAATTGTTTGGGATATTTAAATTGTTTGGGATATTTAAATTGTTTGGGATATTTAAATTGTTTGGGATATTTAAATTGTTTGGGATATTTAAATTGTTTGGGATATTTAAATTGTTTGGGATATTTAAATTGTTTGGGATATTTAAATTGTTTGGGATATTTAAATTGTTTGGGATATTTAAATTGTTTGGGATATTTAAATTGTTTGGGATATTTAAATTGTTTGGGATATTTAAATAGCCGATGAAAGCTTATCTTCAACCGCCATCTTGATAACAACCTTGGAAATAACATACATACATATATAATAGATATAATTATAAATGATATATTATATATGTTATATATATATATATGTTATATATATATATATATATATATATATATATATATATATATATATATATATATATTATACATGGAAATAACATACATACATACATATATATATATATTACAATGATATATTATATATGTATTATATATATATATAATATATATATTACAATGATATATTATATATGTATAATATATATATATATAATATATATTACAATATATTATATATGTATTATATATATATATATATAATATATATTACAATGATATATTATATATATGTATTATATATATATATATAATATATTACAATGATATATTATATATATGTATTATATATATATATATAATATATTACAATGATATATTATATATAATATATATATTATAATGATATATTATATATAATATATATATCATAATGATATATTATATATGTATTATATATATATATATATAATATATATATTACAATGATATATTATATATGTATTATATATATATAATATATATATATTACAATGATATATTATATATGTATTATATATATATATAATATATATTACAATGATATATTATATATAATATATATATTATAATGATATATTATATATAATATATATATTATAATATATATATTATATATGTATTATATATATATATATTATACATGGAAATAACATACATACATATATATATATATATAATATATATATTATAATGATATATATATGTATTATATATTTATATATAATATATATATTATAATGATATATATGTATTATATATATATATATAATATATATATTATAATGATATATATGTATTATATATATATATATAATATATATATCATAATGATATATAAGTATTATATATATATTATACATGGAAATTATATATATATCACCTGCTGATATCTGCATGTTCACAGATGATCGTGGCCTCATTACGCTTCTCCTTCTGTTCTTTGTGGCTTCTCAGATGAGTTATAGATGTGCATGATCTTCAGCAAAGGTGGTAAACTGTGGTTTAAAATATGAAGGACGATAAAATGTAGCCTTCTTATGTAATAATGGAGAAGAAAATGAAAGGTTTCCAGCATCAAAGTGGATGTAGTGTTTCGCATGTCGGGCACTCGTTTTTCATAGAAAAAAAAGGAACTTGTGTTCATAGTTAGATTTTTTATAGGTGACATTCATTTGCATGTGAGGAGTAAAACTACTTAAAGAAGTGTCGAATCGGAGAAGAGAGGCAGTTGAATTTTGGGCAGCTGAGAGAGAACATTGGAGTCGAGATTTGTCGTTGCGGTGTTGTTGTAGAGGTGTTCCTTTAATTTCATTACAGATTTAAATGAACAGCGCTTATGGGTTCGTCTTTTGAGATATGTTTGTTGTGTACGACCATATGTCTAAAGCTGGTTTTACACACTTTATTACATATTACGCAGTTTGTGGGAGATATTTTTGTGTGGTATATACACATACACACACCTACATGTTTTCAATGAAAACCACACTGCATGTAGTAAAAAACTATTGACATCAATAAAAATAATAACTTTGTTTCTGATAAAAGTAATATCATTGAGAAATGTGACCTAATTGGGTTTTTTTTTTTAGTAAATTGTCAATTGACTTTAGTGGAACTTAAAAGAAATATACACAAGCTTTTTAACTGTAAAAGAAAAAGTGGCTAAATTGGCAACCGGAAGTTAAGTTGTAATTCATTACGTTTCATACAACGATCCGGCAGTATTTCCGTTTGTAAATTTATGACCCAAACCAGCTTGTCAAGTCGACGCCCTCCCCGCCGCCATCGAGAGTTAGATTACAAAAAAATCTAGCAAATCTGTTTCTACTTTGAAATTTAAAAAATGTCAGAGTCAAAAGATTAAACATAAATAACAGAATTTTTTTTAGATGCGTCCAGTAAAACTATGCGTTTAATGAAGACACTTTATGCTTAATAGATCAACGAAAATGCTAGACCAACAAAAAATTATATTTCAAATTTAAGCGTGACAGACCAACGAAAATGCTATTTCAAACTTGAGCGTGACAGACCAACGAAACTTATTTCAAACTTGAGCGTGACAGACCAACGAAACTTATTTCAAACTTGAGCGTGACAGACCAACGAAACTTATTTCAAACTTGAGCGTGACAGACCAACGAAACTTATTTCAAACTTGAGCGTGACAGACCAACGAAACTTATTTCAAACTTGAGCGTGACAGACCAACGAAACTTATTTCAAACTTGAGCGTGACAGACCAACGAAACTTATTTCAAACTTGAGCGTGACAGACCAACGAAACTTATTTTAAACTTGAGCGTGACAGACCAACGAAATTTATTTCAAACTTGAGCGTGACAGACCAACGAAAACACTATTTAAGACTCAAGCTTGGCAGACAAACAAAAATGCTATTTAGAACATAAGTGTTACAAACCAACGACTATACTATTTAAAACTTAAGTGTGACAGACCGACGGACAAATCCCCTGATAAAGATACATGGACGCATTAAATAGAATGCAAAATAATTTTTCTAACCCGTTTAATGGGAAGTTTTTTTTGTAAATAAGATTGAAGACCATTTCCCCCCTCCCGGAACCATTTCATTCACATGGGTGGATCGTTTAGCAGTTCAAGAAGTACAGATATATAATTCTATTGGCGAGAAATTGTAGGAATTTGGAAATATGAGGAGACTTCTTTCTAGAATTCCTGTAGTTTGATATGAAGAATCAAGAATTACCAAAACTATTAAGATAAAAAAACAACTTTAAAAAAAAGTCATGAAAAGAAAGAAAAAAACAAACAAACAAACTCCATTAAAGAAACCATTGTCACTGTTTAACTTTGAACAAAAAGAACAGTTTTATTGAAGAGTCTAAGAATTGGGACATTATATTAAAATGCCGCCCATTTGGCATAATGGTTGAAGTGTTCACTAATGGGCCAGGAGACCAGAGTTCAATCTCCGGTCAAGCCATACCAAAGACTTAAAAAACTGTAGTTTATGCCTCCTTGCTAAACACTCAGTATTATAAGGTGAACATCAAGGGTAATTGGGGCAATCTCGGTGCAGTATCCAATGAAAAGGGAGCTTCTGGATTGCCTCTGGATTGCCCTCAAATACAACTCCTACAGACTCCTTCAACTTTTGTTGCAAAACATCTGAAATGTGCTCTGAAGAAACGGTAAGCACATTTCAGTCTGACCATGTGTGTGGTGCCTCTGGCAGAGCTTGTCTGTCGAAGGCTGGTTTGAGATCCCATCACACCAATCAATGATGCAGGGGATAAACAGGGGGAAAAACATAGGTATGTACGAACGGATGCGTCTTATATCTACAGCAATACTTGCAAAAGTAAATCTAGGCTGCTGAGCCATTTGCGTGCGTGCATACAAACAGGCATGCCAATCTCGTATGGACGGCATTTTTCTGTAAAAAAGGGGCAATCACCATAATAGTAACGTGTTAAGATAGGTTTCATGTATTATTGTTATAAAGCTCTACCTGAAAGGATATTGAGTCGCTTGTGTGTGCAAGGTATGCTGTCTTTCGTGATTCAGCATTGTTACAACTTTAAAAAATTGATCTTCATGTTATTGATATAGTATGCAACAATATAAAAAAAATATTTAATATCGGTAAAATCGATTGTTATGATAATCAATTTCCAAAGCAAAATAAAGTTCATCATCATCACCATCATCATCATCATCTGGTTTAGGTATTTAAGATGCTGCAAATGTCTCGGACTTGTCATCTTGTTGTTCGTCCCGTAGCTTTTGCCATTTGGTTTTAATATACGAGTTGATTTTGTTTTTGCCGATCTGTGTACAGGATTTTTATGTTTGCTGGCATCAGATTTGTTGCATCTTTAGCCAGTTTGTCAGCTTCCGGGTTTCCTCTTACGCCGACATGACTTGGGATCCGTGCCAATACCATTGTTTTATTATTTTGTGTTTGGTGTTGGTATATTTTCATAATTTCCTGGATGAACGAGTGGTTTATGTTTCTCTCTTTTAGTGCAATTAGGCTGGACATGGAGTTGCTGAGGGTGATGAATTTGTTCCCGTTAGACTCTTGGACTAGTCCTAGTGTCATCTTGATGGCTTGCAATTCTGCGGTGTATATTGATGCACCATCCGGTAATCTAATTTGTTTGTGGGTATTTTGTATTTTTGCTGCTGCTCCCACTTTTTCCGTTATTTTTTAGCCATCTGTGTAGATGGTTTTGTGAAGGGGATATGTGTTCCGGAGTTCTAAAAATTTGCTTTGGTATATTTGGTTGTTTGTGTGTTTTTTAAAAATGTTTTTAATGTCATATCAATATGCGGTTCTGAAATGTTTTCTATTCTGTGGGTTAGGATATTTTGGGGTTTTCCATATCCTTTGATGGCTTTTTGGAGGCGGTGTCTTAGAGGTTTGATTGTTGTAGGTTTACTTGTGTAGAAATGTTGAATATATATTTGTTTTTCATTAATTTTTCTAACCATGACCCATACATTTTTGGTGGGTGTTTTATTATTTAGTTTGGATACGTAGTCTTGCTATGCTTCCTGTTTGGCTCTTTCGGTTGTTTGTCATACTTTCGCACGAGCTTGACAGTAACTTTGTAGATTTGTCAAAGTCGGGTTTAGTTTGAAATTTTTTAGTGCTTTTTCCGTTTTTTAACAGTTTCTCTACATTCTTTGGTAAACCAGGGTCTGTGTTTTTTTTTTTAGTTTTAGGGATAGTTTCTTCTGCTATTTGGAGTAATCTTTGGGTGAAGGTTGTTGGGTCTGGTTCCTTTAGTATTTCATTATTCATATGGGTTTCGCAGAGAGTTCAGAATGTTGGCCAGTCAGCCATTTTCAGCTGCCATTTTGCTGTTCTGTTTTCAGATGTGGCGTAGTTTGCTTTAATAAAGATTGGGTAATGATCACTGCCACATAGATTGTGGGGAGCTGAGTGTTAGGTCGATGGCGGAAGTTATTCCAGTGGAAGGATGCAGGTAGGTATGGTCGCCATTATTCCGTATGCATATGTCTGTTGTGTTTATGATGATTCTATGATTTTTCCGTTGTTATTTGATTGTTTTCCCATAAATAGCTTTGAGCATTGAAGTCTCTTAGGATGAAGAATGGTGTTGGGAGCTGTTGGATTATTTGGTCTATTTCTATCTTTTTCAATTTATGTTTTGGTGGTATGTAGATGGAGCAGATTGCTAAGGTTTGATGTAGGGTGGCTCTTATTGCAATTGCTTGAAGTTCTCTATTTAAGCTGAGTTTTTCGTTTAGTATTGTGTTTTTGATGAGGATAGTGATGCTGTTTCTGGTTCGAGTGGTCCAGATCTGGATGTGGGCCCTGACCTTGCTTGTGATGTTGGTTTGGGTTCCTCTTTTCTTGGTTTTGGTTATTGAGGGTTTCTTCTGAATTTTGCAAAATTTTCAAAATGTTTGATTGCTTAGTGTTATTTATGTATAAATGAACACAAAAAAAATACTACTCGCATGAATCTGAAATTTTCACCCATTACGTCCCACCCCTACTAAAAGTTTGTGTGACACATCTAAATTAAAAGTGAAAAAAATTGCTGGACCAGATATAAAAGGTTGGTTATCCTTGGCTTAAGATATAATTCTGAATGTTTGTAAAGACGGCATGTTTCATGGGACGCATAGTTGCAATACATGTTTAGTGGGTGCATAGTTGCAAATGCCTGCATTTGGAGAAATACTTAGCTAAGAGAAAAGCGACCACCCAAGAAATAGGTGTACATTTAAAATAGTAATGTCCTCTTGGATACAAGGTTCCATGTTGTGATTATGATCCACTTGAGATTTTCCAAAAGTAATGTTCATACCAAATGGTGAACCTCATGGTCAGTCTGATTTTTATGTCCATAGATTAACAGCTGATAATCTCAAGTGGTCTCATGGTGTGGTCCAAGTGATATCTATACATATTCCAGCAGAGGGGGTCAGTTGGGTTTCTGTGGTTCTTAGAGACAGATGGGCCCTTGGGCTATAAGCTAATGAATTGTGTTCGGTAGGAAGATATGTTTATCTTGATTTGCAAGCCTGGTGTTGAGTAGAAGAAAACAAGTATCGTTGTAATGTCTCTCAAAATAAAGCTTTGTTACTTGTTTTAAACGGGAGTTGCGGTTTTGTTTGAGGGGAGAATGCTTCTGTTGCAGCACTGACCGAGACCACACGATTGACACTAAGGTCAGTGTTGAAATCAAGCTCTGAATCTAGACAAAGACAATGAGCAGACGATCACGGCCTGTGCAGTCAACGCACAGATGAACATTCACATTACATAATAATTTATTTTGGACTCAAATTTCATTACAGCCCGCTTTTCACTAGCTCTTTCAAATAGCTTGTTAACGCTTCTCAAAAAAAAAAAAGAACAGATTCTTAAAATACGTTTGGCAATTGAAATGTTATTTCAAATTGAAATAGAAGACATACATCAAATCCGTTGGCAAGGTCGCTGGAAAAATGGTTCATACCTCCTGACGCAATCCTCTACCTGTATAAGAGTCAAATACATCTTAAGATGGAGTACTGTTACTAAATCTGGAGAGGTGCTGCTCGAAGAACCCTTTTCTGCCTTGACAGTACAGGACTAACTTCGAAATCTAGTGGGGGATGTCCTCTTCTCTGCAACCTCTATCTGACGGAAGTGGCGTTGCTAGTATTTCTGTACTCTATCGTTATTTTCATGGTAAGTGATCGACTGGCCTCCAATCTATGGTTCCCCCTCTCCTGCAAAACAATCACAACAAAAACTCGTCTAGCTACAACCACTGTCAATAATTTCTCTTTTCTCCTTCTGTGTACCTAAAACTAAACGGAACTTCCATGAGCAAAGTTTCTTTCCTAGAACTACCCGTTTGTGGAACAATACCATGGGGCTGCTTCCCAGCTGACTACAATCGTGTCGTTTTCAAGTCCAATGTTAACAAACTCTTGTTGTGCCGTCTTCTTAAATAATAAAATTCTGTCCATTTACAACCATCGTTACCGATCACGACGGTGTTGTCTCACCTGACAAACTCATTAACCCTTGAGTGGCCTTTCAACCTAGATAAGCGTCGAAAGAAAAGGTGTGAAAGACTGACCAACAATATGGCCACATAGATCTTTTCAAAATATAAATACTGATAACAAAGTCATTTTGGTAACACAATTAGCCATTAACCATGGCCATCCCTACTACAGGCCAGGCAATCGTGCAACTGGGGTCTTTTACTGGGGGCCACGTGAATTTTCTTAAATATTCGATATAGAAGTTGCAAACAAAGGTAAAATTCCTCTGTGAGATTAGTTTGATGGTTTTATGTGTTTTACATACCAAATAATAAGAACCACAATGAGCTAATTGATAAATTTTACAATTATTGACAAATTCCTATAAATGAAGAGACAGGTAATTTTGAATAAAGAAAGGCAAATGCATATTTCAATGAAGAATTTTTATTTCAATGTTGGATTTTTTTTAGAGAATTTGTACTTATGTCAAAAGATCATTACTTGTATATTGTGGTTAAAAAGAAAAAAGGATCAGCACCAGTTGATGATATAGTTTGCAACTTCTATATCGAATATTTAAGAAAATTCACATGGCCCCCAGTAAAAGACCCCAGTTGCACGATTGCCTGGCCTGTAGTAGGGATGGCCATGCCATTAACACAATTAGCATCATTTTTGTAAAAGACATCTTAAAATCCTATATTAAACCGACTATATTGGCAAGTGGCACCTTTTTCTTTAAGATGGGACCGTTTTTAAGTGACAAATAATATCATGCACATTAACTTAAAACAAACATTAAAAAAATAAATCAAACATCATTGAAAATAGTAACATAACTTGGGGGGGGGGGGACAAAAAAACAAACTATTAATAACACAAGAAAAAGAATTGTATATTTACAAATAGAAAAGATTAAATTTTGTTTGCATCCAAATTTTATCAAAACAACCAAAAAAAAAAAAAAAAGTTATCACAAATTTAAATTAAAGGGAATTCCACTATATTTACCCATTTTCACAAACTAAACTCTCGGCTGGTTTGGGATACCTACTCATAGAGCTGCGAAGATACATCTAAAACCTAAAGAGAAATCATTTTAAGAAAGTCATTGATAAATGGTGAGTCGTCTTATATTCTCATCAGCCAATTAATATTGTTAATTAGATTAATTATGAGAGAATGCTAATGACGAGATGCCGGAAACTTAATCAACATTTCATTTGTAGTATTATCAAAGAAAACATTTTGATTTACTAAAAACCAATGTGGGGGTTTATGGGTGGCACAATGGATACGGACATTGATTGTGAAGTCTGCTGAGCAAAGTCTAATGAATCAGATTCACTGTCACATAGACAGAATCATGTATTATAAGTAATAGTGTCAGAAATCATTAGGAAAACAGGATACTAAAGCTAACTTACGTTTTAAGTTAATCAAGGCCTTTTCCTATATATTTTAATAACACAAAATACATATTAAAATATTCCTTTATAAGTAGTGTCGAGCCATATTTTGTTTTCCATTCTCACATGACATCTCAACACTACTTTTAAATCGAACTAAAACACGCTTTAAAATAAGTTAAAACACAAATAAACTTATCCAGGTAGGTAGAAGAGTAACTTATTTTGCCTTTGGTAACATTTATTTGTTGCATATTTGTTTTGTCACCCCTTTTTGGTTCTGTTAGCTGTCGTTATAAATGCCCGGAAACCCATTCTAATTGTTCTAATTTACCGTAATTTATGATTAACTCAACATGTCATTCATTTCTTACTAAGCTGCTGCCTATTACTCTCACCCTCTCTCACTATATGATGTGTGACTTCCCCACTCCTATTTTATACAGTGTCTATCACTCTCGCTTCCATCATTCTTTCTCATACTCTGTTTATTAACAGTCAAAAGTAACTATAAAACTATATCCCCGTTTTTGATGATACAAACTTTCTATAGTTCTTCAATAGCAATGATTTTCTTTGCATATTTTAAACTTTTTAAATTGTTTGTACTTTCATGTTTTTTATGTTTTCAGTAAATTTTACTGACTTATCTATTGAACATTCTCTGATAAGAGCATATCTTTGAAAATCCATGGATTAAGGAAAAGAAAAGTTTGTTTTTAAATATAACCCTTGTTTGAACAATTGATTATTTAATAAATATTGCATTTTATTCAATTTTTATTCCTCACACACGAGCAAAAAAACTACCTGCTATCCAACGCTTATTAAAACTAATAATTTTCATTCAAATTACCTCCCTTTAATGGTCATAATATTTGAACGGTTTTGGTCATTTATCCTTTTTTAATTAAATCACTTTAATTAATTACAGTTAATATCGACAAAACTATTGCATATATATAGTAAACTAGAACAATAAAATTACGAATGAATAATACACTTTCACTTTATCTAATGCTATTAATGCTCTATCCAGTATATTGAGCTTCATTTTTATCCGGATGTTCACTAATTAAAGATATTAGTTGCCTCCTTTATACTTTTGTTGTATTAACCTATATATATATATATATATATATATATATACACATTATTTATGTTGTATTATTGATTTACTCCCTACTCTCGTACTTGGTACGGCATTCACCATGGGAGGGTTGAACCGGCTTTCTCCAAAGGAGGAAGTTTTACAGGAGTATCAAAGAACTAAAAGTTTAGAGACGCCCCCCTCCAACTCCCTATGACGTAATTTCCGGATTAGTTGTAGAAATGACATGGGTATCAAGGTAAAGCCTGGGAGAGTGGACCTCCTCCTTACTAGAATTCGTCTCATACCGACAGAATCAAGGCCGGTACCGGAATTTCCCCAGAATTAGCGGCTATTAATTTTGAATCCCCCCCTCCTCCTCCGCAGCCTCCCTCTGATGTCATTTCTAGTTGAATTTTAAGGAATGATTTGCATTTATTTTGGGAGGAATGACTTGCAGTTTCTTTTACAAATTACTAAATAATATAATTGTTTTCTATTTAAATTAATACATTATTAAATAGAAATTAAACTGAAAATAGCTGAAACAATCGACCCCCCCCCCATGACAAAATCTTCCCCATATCCCTCTTACGTGTGCATTTAGAGATTCGGAAATGCTACCATTATCTTTCTCGGTTAATTTTACATAAGAATACACTTTTACATTTTATCTAGATTCTCTAACCTTTTTTCCATAGGGCACACACACACTGAGTTTATATAATATACATATATATATATATGTATATATATATATATATATAGTTGAAAAATGAGATAATCACATACATAAATAGGTAGATATTTATTTTTCATAACATTTAACAAAAATAACCAGAAGTGAATCCAAGTATGTTCTTTAAATCCTGGATTTTTCAAAGAAAATATTCTTCTCTTCATGAAATGATGAAATGGTTTTGGAAATAATCAGTTTCACATATTTTTTTGAAAAAAAAATAATATTAAAATAATAAAATCAATAGATGACTTTCATCCTTTGAAAAGAAAGTATAAAACCATTTGAAATATTGATTAATAATGTACATGATATATATATATATATATATATATATATATATATTATGATTAGCGGGGGGTGTAGAAATATCTGATATAGTACCCAGGTGCGATGCTACCCTACTCAGCTAGATAGACACAGATTTTGTTAGATCATCCATCTAGGAGACAGAAACTCTGATATAAAACCTACGCTCTACATCGTTTCTCAGTCAACTTGTTTCGGCTTGTCACTGAAACCAGGTTTTGTAGAAGGAGAGCATGCTCTTCGTGTTGTACAAGCGCACAGCATGGCCATCTACACGTACAGATATTCCGACAAGACTCACTGCGATAAAGACTTGTAAAAATAGGTCGGGCCTGCTGAACAATCTGTGTGACCGCCACAACCGGAAAATGCAATTTCGTAGGGATGGCCTTCTTCTGTAAAGAAGTGGATATATATATATATATATATATATAGTTAGTTAGTTCAAATACTAATTAGAGGATGGGATAATAGCACTGGGACAAACTTCAACCATGATTTAATAAGTGCAAGAGTTCAAACCACCAAGTTTAATTATAATTTTAAAAAACCCAAAAAACTATGGGGCAAAATGCTATTTCAAACATTAGCATGACAGAGCAAAGAAAATGCTATTTCAAACTTAAGTGTGAAATGTGAATGGGCATAAAAACTAATGCCATCTTCCAAGAGTATCTCTAATCTGTGACTAAATACATTTAAATAATAATGAATACTAATGAATACTGATGACGAGACGAGAGGGAAATGGTTAAATGTAGATTTTTTACAAACTCTTTTCTGGCTGAATGAAAAGTCTTCTTTTTCTAAATGAAACTGTTGTTCAACTGGCCGCGATACATGTTTACACATTCGAGTCTTTATGACCTTGTTTGTTAAAACGCTTTATTATTGAGATAAAAATAGAAAATAAATAAAGCTAAAAAGGCTTAAAATAATTAAGTCAAATTAGCCAACAGGAGTTGCCAACAGGAGTTGCCAACAGGAGTTGCCAACAATTCGCCAACAGGAGTTGCCAACAATTCGCCAACAGGAGTTGCCAACAATTTGTCAACAGGAGTTGCCAACAATTTGTCAACAGGAGTTGCCAACAATTCGCCAACAGGAGTTGCCAACAATTCGCCAACAGGAGTTGCCAACAATTCGCCAACAGGCGTTGCCAACAATTAGTTAACAGGCGTTGCCAACAATTAGTTAACAGGCGTTGCCAACAATTAGTTAACAGGCGTTGCCAACAATTAGTTAACAGGCGTTGCCAACAATTAGTTAACAGGCGTTGCCAACAATTAGTTAACAGGCGTTGCCAACAATTAGTTAACAGGCGTTACCAACAATTAGTTAACAGGCGTTACCAATAATTAGTTAACAGGCGTTACTAATAATTAGTTAACAGGCGTTACTAATAATTAGTTAACAGGCGTTGTCAACAATTAGTTAACAGGCGTTGTCAACAATTAGTTAACAGGCGTTGTCAACAATTAGTTAACAGGCGTTGTCAACAATTAGTTAACAGGAGTTACCAACAATTAGTTAACAGGGGTTACTAATAATTAGTTAACAGGTGTTACTAATAATTAGTTAACAGGAGTTACCAATAATTAGTTAACAGGAGTTACCAATAATTAGTTAACAGGCGTTACCAATAATTAGTTAACAGGCGTTACCAATAATTAGTTAACAGGCGTTACCAATAATTAGTTAACAGGCGTTACCAATAATTAGTTAACAGGCGTTACCAATAATTAGTTAACAGGCGTTACCAATAATTAGTTAACAGGCGTTACCAACAATTAGTTAACAGGCGTTACCAACAATTAGTTAACAGGCGTTACCAATAATTAGTTAACAGGCGTTACCAATAATTAGTTAACAGGCGTTACCAATAATTAGTTAACAGGCGCTACCAATAATTAGTTAACAGGCGTTACCAATAATTAGTTAACAGGCGCTACCAATAATTAGTTAACAGGCGTTACCAACAATTAGTTAACAGGCGTTACCAATAATTAGTTAACAGGCGTTACCAATAATTAGTTAACAGGCGTTGCCAATAATTAGTTAACAGGCGTTGCCAACAATTAGTTAACAGGCGTTGCCAACAATTAGTTAACAGGCGTTACCAATAATTAGTTAACAGGCGTTACCAACAATTAGTTAACAGGCGTTACCAATAATTAGTTAACAGGCGTTACCAATAATTAGTTAACAGGCGTTACCAATAATTAGTTAACAGGCGCTACCAATAATTAGTTAACAGGCGTTACCAATAATTAGTTAACAGGCGCTACCAATAATTAGTTAACAGGTGTTACCAACAATTAGTTAACAGGCGTTACCAATAATTAGTTAACAGGCGTTACCAATAATTAGTTAACAGGCGTTACCAATAATTAGTTAACAGGCGCTACCAATAATTAGTTAACAGGCGTTACCAATAATTAGTTAACAGGCGTTACCAATAATTAGTTAACAGGCGTTACCAATAATTAGTTAACAGGCGTTACCAATAATTAGTTAACAGGCGTTACCAATAATTAGTTAACAGGCGCTACCAATAATTAGTTAACAGGCGTTACCAATAATTAGTTAACAGGCGTTACGAATAATTAGTTAACAGGCGTTACCAATAATTAGTTAACAGGCGCTACCAATAATTAGTTAACAGGCGTTACCAATAATTAGTTAACAGGCGTTACCAATAATTAGTTAACAGGCGTTACCAATAATTAGTTAACAGGCGTTACCAATAATTAGTTAACAGGCGCTACCAATAATTAGTTAACAGGCGTTACCAATAATTAGTTAACAGGCGTTACGAATAATTAGTTAACAGGCGTTACCAATAATTAGTTAACAGGCGCTACCAATAATTAGTTAACAGGCGTTACCAATAATTAGTTAACAGGCATTACCAATAATTAGTTAACAGGAGTTACCAATAATTAGTTAACAGGAGTTACCAATAATTAGTTAACAGGCATTACCAATAATTAGTTAACAGGCGTTACCAACAATTAGTTAACAGGCGTTACCAACAATTAGTTAACAGGCGTTACCAATAATTAGTTAACAGGCGTTACCAACAATTAGTTAACAGGCGTTACCAATAATTAGTTAACAGGCGTTACTAATAATTAGTTAACAGGCGTTACCAATAATTAGTTAACAGGAGTTACCAATAATTAGTTAACAGGCGTTACCAATAATTAGTTAACAGGAGTTACCAATAATTACATTAGCATCTTTAGTCTATAAACAAGACATTCATCGGCAGGAGGAAAAGACTAAAGCACAAAAAAGTATAAAACAGAAATTTTGTTCGTTAATCTTTTCCTTCTGCCGATGAATAGAAAAGTATAAAATAGAAAGTGATAAGCAAAGAAATGAAGGAAATTTATCATTATAAATGACAAAGAAAAAACAAACCAATTTTTTTTTCATGTTTTTAATAAGAAATCTAACAAAGTTTTCTTGTCGAATTTTCAGTCACCCCCAAATAGCATTTAAGCTGATTTTATTTATCTTAATTTTACAAAAAAGTTCACATTATCGTAAATTTTCTTTGTAAATTAACATGTGGCACAGGGTAAAAAATGGGTGGTTGGGATTGGGTCGGCCTCTTCGTCTATTCACTAAACTAGTTTTAAAAACTTATGTCCTGACGTTGTACGGTATTATTGGCAATATAATTACATACTTTGCTGCAATTAAAAAAATTACTTAGTCCAATTAAGACGACTAGTAATTAAACATTTTTAAATAATCACCTAAAAATAAAACTCAGCAAGGGGGATAACTCATATTTTAATTGAAGAATATAATAAGAGTTGTCTATCTTGCAACTAAAATTTTATTTATTTTTCTATATAATTTTTAAAAATGTGCAAAGAAAAAGAAATTAAAAATTAAAATGACTTTATTGTATTCCGGACAACAAAGTCAGGAAAGCTAGTAAACAAAAAACAAAAAAACAACCAATGAAAACAAAATTTGTAATTATTTAGATGCATCTAATTAATTTAAAACTTGTTGCAACGGCGTTCAACCTTATCAGGTTGAGCTAGCTTTTTGTCTGTCCTGCATTAGATCGCTAAGCATCGCAGCCCATGTAAGTCTGTCCTGAGCAAGATTGCATGAGATGGTTAACCAACTGTGATTTCATCGTCGAAGGCCAACCACCTGTGGACCTGAAAGCTCACCTAAGTCCTCCTTTATGGGTGTTGTCCAGGTCCTCAATTGTCCACAGACACGCTTGTGCCATCCAGGTAGAGATAGGGAGGATTACATCGCAAATTAGCTCTCCCTCTGGGCGATGAGCTGACTTTGCTGCATTGGGACAGATGGCAAAGACTTTAGATTGAGGTGTTGGCAGCAAACAGCAAGATGCGGCAAAGGCAGTAATTGTCAAAAATCAAACTTTACACGTTCGGCAATGAAAATGCTACTCCGAATTTCAGACAGACAAAAGCTCAAAATTCAAACTTATGTGAACGAAACGGACAAATGGACAAAACTTGTTATAGAAATGTTTGGAAGATTTTAAAATAAGACAAGTCCATTCGATCTGCTAAAAGACCAATGATTGATAAATAATAAAATAAACGTGTTACTGAGAATTTTATTTGAATTCTTTCAAATAATTTGTTTGATGATTTTATCTTTTAATCAGCAGAAAGTCCTTGTAAATCGATATTTCAATGTTTTTATGTCCATTTGCGTGAGCACTTTCCGCTATTTCACTATCCATTTTCAAGGAATTATCTATTATTTTACGAAATCTGAGTTAATCAACGTTTGTTTCCATAAGGATTTTTTCCTATATATTTTAAAATACATGTTAAAACATTCCGTGATTAAGTTATGTTTTAATTCTTCTAATTAGTCGTAATTTGCAATTTACTCACGAAGTGACCCATCACTAAGTTTCTGTCTATCACTCTCACCCTCTCTCATCTGATGTGGTTTGAATTCCCGGCCCACTTTCATTTTATACAGTTTCTATCACTTTTGCTTTCTCTTTCTGTTTATTAACAGTCAAAGGTTTTGAAATTAATTATAAAACAGAAGTTTGGAACAGTTGATTTTATTACAAAAGAGAATATCACCACATGTATTAATACAATTTAACTTAAATGCAGGGAGAGAGAGAGGAAAAAAAGGCGGGGAGAGAGAGAGAAAAAAGGCGGGGAGAGAGAGAAAAAAAAGGCGGGGAGAGAGAGAAAAAAAAGGCGGGGAGAGAGAGAAAAAAAAGGCGGGGAGAGAGAGAAAAAAAAGGCGGGGAGAGAGAGAAAAAAAGGCGGGGAGAGAGAGAGAAAAAAGGCGGGGAGAGAGAGAGAAAAAAAAGGCGGGGAGAGAGAGAGAAAAAAAAGGCGGGGAGAGAGAGAGAAAAAAAAGGCGGGGAGAGAGAGAGAAAAAAAAGGCGGGGAGAGAGAGAGAAAAAAAAGGCGGGGAGAGAGAGAGAAAAAAAAGGCGGGGAGAGAGAGAGAAAAAAAGGCGGGGAGAGAGAGAAAAAAAAAGGCGGGGAGAGAGAAAAAAAATGCGGGAAAAGAGAGAAAAAAAAGGTGGGGAGAGAGAGAAAAAAGGCGGGGAGAGAGAGAGAAAAAAAGGCGGGGAGAGAGAGAAAAAAAAGGCGGGGAGAGAGAGAAAAAAAAGGCGGGGAGAGAGAGAAAAAAAGGCGGGGAGAGAGAGAAAAAAACTCCTAATAAAAGTAGAATTGCCCATTATCAACGTTTGGCTGTATTTCGAATGCAATTGGTGAAAAATATGAAACGACCACATTGCGTCAATAAATGACATACAAAATATCAACAAGTTAATTATTCTACCTATGAGATCATAGCTTACATAAACTTTTTTGAGAATGGACACCAACGTTTAGCGTATGGCTTATCTATCTATATGACACTCAATGTGGGAGTTCCATGCCAAATCATCCATTTTAACAGTATTTCATCTTCACTTAACAACTAAGAGAAGTGTGCAATATCAAAACCATTGGACTAGTAGAAGCCTATTTTCTAGGCCAATGGAAATTAGATCAAATCTCGTCTTTTGGAACCGGATGGCATCCAAAATCTGACTACGGTAGTTTACAAAAACTGCAGTTTTGAAGGCAAAACTTAACGAATTTCTTTGAAAACTTCACCATGTAAGTTTTTTAGGGCAAGGGTTCCAAAAATGATGATTAGAAAGGCTAAAAAGGAAAGGAAAAATCACTTTTAGGCACATATTAGTTTTTGTGGGCGTTTTGAAAAATGCTACACAGAAGAGATTTCAAACTTGGAAAAAAAACAATTGCGATAGCGTGAAAGAATAACCTTTTTTATTCAAAGAACAACATTTGCCACGGTTAAGAAAATTATTCTGGAGATTTGTCAATTTTTTATCAAAAATCCGCACCAATTTTTAAGAGTTAATACAGACAACAAACGAAAACTTGATTTATGAGTATTTAAAGTGTCAAAATTAAAGTGTCAAAATTTAAAGTGTCAAAATTTAAAGTGTCAAAATTTAAAGTGTCAAAATTTAAAGTGTCAAAATTTAAAGTGTCAAACTTTAAAGTGTCAAACTTTAAAGTGTCAAACTTTAAAGTGTCAAACTTAAAGCAAAATCTCACGCGAATGCATCAAGTATACGCTAAATATGATTAAATAACTAAGTAGAATAAATATAAATTAAATATACGCTAAATATGATTAAATAACTAAGTAGAATAAATATAAATTAAATATACGCTAAATATGATTAAATAACTAAGTAGAATAAATATAAATTAAATATACGCTAAATATGATTAAATAACTAAGAATAAATATAAATTAAATATACGCTAAATATGATTAAATAACTAAGTAGAATAAATATAAATTAAATATACGCTAAATATGATTAAATAACTAAGAATAAATATAAATTAAATATACGCTAAATATGATTAAATAACTAAGTAGAATAAATATAAATTAAATATACGCTAAATATGATTAAATAACTAAGAATAAATATAAATTAAATATACGCTAAATATGATTAAATAACTAAGTAGAATAAATATAAATTAAATATACGCTAAATATGATTAAATAACTAAGTAGAATAAATATAAATTAAATATACGCTAAATATGATTAAATAACTAAGTAGAATAAATATAAATTAAATATACGCTAAATATGATTAAATAACTAAGTAGAATAAATATAAATTAAATATACGCTAAATATGATTAAATAACTAAGTAGAATAAATATAAATTAAATATACGCTAAATATGATTAAATAACTAAGTAGAATAAATATAAATTAAATATACGCTAAATATGATTAAATAACTAAGTAGAATAAATATAAATTAAATATACGCTAAATATGATTAAATAACTAAGTAGAATAAATATAAATTAAATATACGCTAAATATGATTAAATAACTAAGAATAAATATAAATTAAATATACGCTAAATATGATTAAATAACTTAGTAGAATAAATATAAATTAAATATACGCTAAATATGATTAAATAACTAAGAATAAATATAAATTAAATATACGCTAAATATGATTAAATAACTAAGTAGAATAAATATAAATTAAATATACGCTAAATATGATTAAATAACTAAGTAGAATAAATATAAATTAAATATACGCTAAATATGATTAAATAACTAAGTAGAATAAATATAAATTAAATATACGCTAAATATGATTAAATAACTAAGTAGAATAAATATAAATTAAATATACGCTAAATATGATTAAATAACTAAGTAGAATAAATATAAATTAAATATACGCTAAATATGATTAAATAACTAAGTAGAATAAATATAAATTAAATATACGCTAAATATGATTAAATAACTAAGTAGAATAAATATAAATTAAATATACGCTAAATATGATTAAATAACTAAGAATAAATATAAATTAAATATACGCTAAATATGATTAAATAACTAAGTAGAATAAATATAAATTAAATATACGCTAAATATGATTAAATAACTAAGTAGAATAAATATAAATTAAATATACGCTAAATATGATTAAATAACTAAGAATAAATATAAATTAAATATACGCTAAATATGATTAAATAACTAAGTAGAATAAATATAAATTAAATATACGCTAAATATGATTAAATAACTAAGTAGAATAAATATAAATTAAATATACGCTAAATATGATTAAATAACTAAGTAGAATAAATATAAATTAAATATACGCTAAATATGATTAAATAACTAAGTAGAATAAATATAAATTAAATATACGCTAAATATGATTAAATAACTAAGTAGAATAAATATAAATTAAATATACGCTAAATATGATTAAATAACTAAGTAGAATAAATATAAATTAAATATACGCTAAATATGATTAAATAACTAAGAATAAATATAAATTAAATATACGCTAAATATGATTAAATAACTAAGTAGAATAAATATAAATTAAATATACGCTAAATATGATTAAATAACTAAGTAGAATAAATATAAATTAAATATACGCTAAATATGATTAAATAACTAAGAATAAATATAAATTAAATATACGCTAAATATGATTAAATAACTAAGTAGAATAAATATAAATTAAATATACGCTAAATATGATTAAATAACTAAGTAGAATAAATATAAATTAAATATACGCTAAATATGATTAAATAACTAAGTAGAATAAATATAAATTAAATATACGCTAAATATGATTAAATAACTAAGTAGAATAAATATAAATTAAATATACGCTAAATATGATTAAATAACTAAGAATAAATATAAATTAAATATACGCTAAATATGATTAAATAACTAAGTAGAATAAATATAAATTAAATATACGCTAAATATGATTAAATAACTAAGAATAAATATAAATTAAATATACGCTAAATATGATTAAATAACTAAGAATAAATATAAATTAAATATACGCTAAATATGATTAAATAACTAAGTAGAATAAATATAAATTAAATATACGCTAAATATGATTAAATAACTAAGAATAAATATAAATTAAATATACGCTAAATATGATTAAATAACTAAGAATAAATATAAATTAAATATACGCTAAATATGATTAAATAACTAAGTAGAATAAATATAAATTAAATATATGCTAAATATGATTAAATAACTAAGAATAAATATAAATTAAATATACGCTAAATATGATTAAGTAACTAAGTAGAATAAATATAAATTAAATATACGCTAAATATAATTAAATAACTAAGTAGAATAAATATAAATTAAATATACGCTAAATATGATTAAATAACTAAGTAGAATAAATATAAATTAAATATACGCTAAATATGATTAAATAACTAAGTAGAATAAATATAAATTAAATATACGCTAAATATGATTAAATAACTAAGTAGAATAAATATAAATTAAATATACGCTAAATATGATTAAATAACTAAGTAGAATAAATATAAATTAAATATACGCTAAATATGATTAAATAACTAAGTAGAATAAATATAAATTAAATATACGCTAAATATGATTAAATAACTAAGTAGAATAAATATAAATTAAATATACGCTAAATATGATTAAATAACTAAGAATAAATATAAATTAAATATACGCTAAATATGATTAAATAACTAAGAATAAATATAAATTAAATATACGCTAAATATGATTAAATAACTAAGTAGAATAAATATAAATTAAATATACGCTAAATATGATTAAATAACTAAGTAGAATAAATATAAATTAAATATACGCTAAATATGATTAAATAACTAAGAATAAATATAAATTAAATATACGCTAAATATGATTAAATAACTAAGTAGAATAAATATAAATTAAATATACGCTAAATATGATTAAATAACTAAGTAGAATAAATATAAATTAAATATATGCTAAATATGATTAAATAACTAAGAATAAATATAAATTAAATATACGCTAAATATGATTAAATAACTAAGAATAAATATAAATTAAATATACGCTAAATATGATTAAATAACTAAGTAGAATAAATATAAATTAAATATACGCTAAATATGATTAAATAACTAAGTAGAATAAATATAAATTAAATATACGCTAAATATGATTAAATAACTAAGAATAAATATAAATTAAATATACGCTAAATATGATTAAATAACTAAGTACAATAAATATAAATTAAATATACGCTAAATATAATTAAATAACTAAGTAGAATAAATATAAATTAAATATACGCTAAATATGATTAAATAACTAAGTACAATAAATATAAATTAAATATACGCTAAATATGATTAAATAACTAAGAATAAATATAAATTAAATATACGCTAAATATGATTAAATAACTAAGTAGAATAAATATAAATTAAATATACGCTAAATATGATTAAATAACTAAGTAGAATAAATATAAATTAAATATACGCTAAATATGATTAAATAACTAAGAATAAATATAAATTAAATATACGCTAAATATGATTAAATAACTAAGTAGAATAAATATAAATTAAATATACGCTAAATATGATTAAATAACTAAGTAGAATAAATATAAATTAAATATACGCTAAATATGATTAAATAACTAAGTAGAATAAATATAAATTAAATATACGCTAAATATGATTAAATAACTAAGTAGAATAAATATAAATTAAATATACACTAAATATGATTAAATAACTAAGTAGAATAAATATAAATTAAATATACGCTAAATATGATTAAATAACTAAGTAGAATAAATATAAATTAAATATACGCTAAATATGATTAAATAACTAAGTAGAATAAATATAAATTAAATATACGCTAAATATGATTAAATAACTAAGTAGAATAAATATAAATTAAATATACGCTAAATATGATTAAATAACTAAGTAGAATAAATATAAATTAAATATACGCTAAATATGATTAAATAACTAAGTAGAATAAATATAAATTAAATATACGCTAAATATGATTAAATAACTAAGTAGAATAAATATAAATTAAATATACGCTAAATATGATTAAATAACTAAGTAGAATAAATATAAATTAAATATACGCTAAATATGATTAAATAACTAAGTAGAATAAATATAAATTAAATATACGCTAAATATGATTAAATAACTAAGTAGAATAAATATAAATTAAATATACGCTAAATATGATTAAATAACTAAGTAGAATAAATATAAATTAAATATACGCTAAATATGATTAAATAACTAAGAATAAATATAAATTAAATATACGCTAAATATGATTAAATAACTAAGTAGAATAAATATAAATTAAATATACGCTAAATATGATTAAATAACTAAGTAGAATAAATATAAATTAAATATACGCTAAATATGATTAAATAACTAGGAATAAATATAAATTAAATATACGCTAAATATGATTAAATAACTAGGAATAAATATAAATTAAATATACGCTAAATATGATTAAATAACTAAGTAGAATAAATATAAATTAAATATACGCTAAATATGATTAAATAACTAAGTAGAATAAATATAAATTAAATATACGCTAAATATGATTAAATAACTAAGTAGAATAAATATAAATTAAATATACGCTAAATATGATTAAATAACTAAGTAGAATAAATATAAATTAAATATACGCTAAATATGATTAAATAACTAAGAATAAATATAAATTAAATATACGCTAAATATGATTAAATAACTAAGTAGAATAAATATAAATTAAATATACGCTAAATATGATTAAATAACTAAGAATAAATATAAATTAAATATACGCTAAATATGATTAAATAACTAAGTAGAATAAATATAAATTAAATATACGCTAAATATGATTAAATAACTAAGAATAAATATAAATTAAATATACGCTAAATATGATTAAATAACTAAGAATAAATATAAATTAAATATACGCTAAATATGATTAAATAACTAAGAATAAATATAAATTAAATATACGCTAAATATGATTAAATAACTAAGAATAAATATAAATTAAATATACGCTAAATATGATTAAATAACTAAGTAGAATAAATATAAATTAAATATACGCTAAATATGATTAAATAACTAAGAATAAATATAAATTAAATATACGCTAAATATGATTAAATAACTAAGTAGAATAAATATAAATTAAATATACGCTAAATATGATTAAATAACTAAGTAGAATAAATATAAATTAAATATACGCTAAATATGATTAAAATAATTTTGAGTTCTTATCAGTTCATCTTCTAGAAGGAAATACTGCCTTCCATTTTCTGAGCATTGTGGAGTTTGGACTACCATGGTCACTTTAGTGATAGGAACACAACCTTTGTCGTTACTTTGTAGTTAGTGAAATAGGACCATGAGAATGCATAAACTTGCAGGTCAAGTCTTTCTCTTCAGTATTAACTGAATCAGTCAGTGGCAACCACCAAAAATCATCAAATACGCAGGTAACAATCATTTGGCTTCAAGGAAGAAATAGTTACAGGTGCGATAGGAATCTCAGAAAATGAATGAATGACTGAGGGCAGAATGTCAGTACTGAGCTGCTTGCCTTTGAGTGTTCAGATTTAGACTTTATATGATGACAACTCCCTTTAGCATTAAAGATCTGGCGAAAAATAGTTTGGTAGTCAATTTCTACAAACTGTCCAATACATGTCAAATATTAAACGGATGATAATGATGGTGATGAAACTTCATTGTGACAGACCCCCCCCCCAATTTAATTTAAAACTAACTTGTGACAGACTGACCGACTGCAGTGAAGTTCATACGAAAAATGAATTGCCGAGTGGCTTTCCAAAGATAAGTGAAGTCGGCATGAATCCGAAAACGCTTGGATGTAAACAAATAGTTGATGTCAGTCCTTCCTTTTGTAGCTCATTATAAATAACCTAAATCTTAACCCTCAATCAAAAAATAGAGTTTATATATTAATGATACTCCCTCCCATGCAAACCGACTGCCAGAGCCATCTAGCTTTAGAAACTATAAACAGCCAATCTGCAAAGGGGAGATAATTCAATTAACAAAAAGCATAAAATATATGTAATAGAAAAGCACAAAAAACATCTGTGACAACATTTAATTATCTGTTATAAGCTAGTATGTAAAATTAAATCAGCCTATTTCTTGGTATAAAAGACATTAAGTTTGATTGAAAAAACAATAGTTTTATTTATGAAAATACATTAGAAATATTAAAATTTCTGTCTAATAATGTTTCCTTATTCAAATGATTAATGGGGAACCAAATAATAATTAATAAAATGTCCTTTTGTGAAACCAATATGCAAGTATCAGGAAGTTTCATTGTGTGTCCTGCTGGCTTGGCAGGCCGAGAGCAGGCTCAAGATATTTCCACAAACAGTAGTGATGGAGAGGTGCTCGTAAAGCCAAGTCAATTCACGATGGTCCCTGGTGTGGCGCGTCATTAACAGACCAGGGCTGTTGAGGAAGTCGCACGTGGCAGAGCCTATCGCTTCACGCTATTTCTTGGTTAGACATCAATAGCCTTGCATCTGACATATCAACATTTTATTTTGTCAAGCCAATCTGCAAGGGGAGATAACTGAATTAACATTTGAGATAGACAGGTTAACCATGCTGTCAGTTATGAAGATGCGTCGTTTTGCTAACCAATCACTGACACTCACATGGTGTGAATGTAATAAAATCAGCGAACTCTGCCTCATTAACAATTAACACCCCGCTTTCTTCAGCGCATCGTCGTGTTGTAAACTCCTGTTCAGCGCGACCAGTGGTCCTGTTATTTTCGTCCCTCCTGTATATGTTCTCATCTGTTTCAGAAGATCTAAAGCTCCTGCGTTCGTTCCTGCGTTTTGTATAATTCAAACCTTGAAGTAGGCATAACAAACCAGCCTAGAGTTTAGAGTGCGAAAATAGAAAAAATATAGTGAAATTCCCTTCACCTGAGATATCTCATTTAATTTTAGGGTATTTTGATCAAATTTAGATGTAAACAAAATTTCTTTATAAAAGTACATTTCTTTCACTTGTGTCAGTCACACTTTTCCTTCCAGGCTACTACAATTTAAGTTACTATTTTTGGTGATTGGCGATTAAAAAAAATTTTTTTTTTAATGTCCTTCAAATTTGGTGTGTGATATACTGTGTATCTCTATGCATATAAAAATAGTCCCATCTTAAAAGAAAAAAGGCCACTCATCAATATGGTGGGTTTAATATCGGGTTTTAATTTATCTTTCAAAAAATTTATCAAAATTGAAAACTTAAGTAAATGAAATATTTGCTCTATTATCAAATTGCATTTCAATCTGTTTTTACACGGTCCAAATCTGAGGGTTTTTTAAAGTTGATTTATTATTAAAAGAAAAAATCTAGCTTGATCTCTATTTTGCTATGAATCATATTAAGAAGATTCAATGTGTTAGCTGCTGAAATGAATGTTATATGAACAGTCAATGTTGTGCTTCAGTGTGATTTTTGTACATTTATTTTTTGTAGGATTTTACTTAATATTTAGGCTGGTTTGATCCATTATGATTAATTTTCATTTCCCCCAAGATGACATTACATTTGTTAGCATTTTTCACTTGTTTAAAAGCCTACATTTTTAATTATACACTGAAAATTGGCTGATGGACCAATAATACACAGGACAACAAATGTTTTAATTTCAAACAAACTTTGAAATGTCTTAATTCGGTGGCTAATTGAGTTACCAAAATAAATTTGGTTTCATTGTTTTATTTTGCAAAGATCTATGGGTCCACATTAAAAGATTTTAGAAAATAACAAATTTTGGTTTTGGATACAACACCGACTTCGAAATCTAGTGAGTGATGTCCTCTTCTTTTTCCGTACAGCCCCTTTCTCACATTCAAACTCCTTGGCCTAACCTTCACAGGTAACATGAATTGGAACACATACATTGAAGACATTGCCAAGGCTGCCGCAAAGAAGGTTGGCTCCCTCTACCGTGCTAGTGGACTCCTTACACCTGACATTATCCTGTATCTCTACAAAGCCACCATTCGCCCATGCATGGAGTATTGTTGCCACATCTGGGCTGGTGCATCATCTACTAGTCTCTCCCTCCTTGACAAAGTTCAAAAAAGAGTAGTCAACCTCACTGTCAGCTAAGCTCCAGCCCCTGTCCCATCGCCGCAATGTAGCATCCTTGTGTTTGTTTTACAAATACTTCAATGGATTATGCTCCGATGAGTGTGCTGCTCTGGTGCCCCCTCGACGTAAATTCACTAGACTAACTCGACATTCTACTAAATCTCATTCATTCACTGTGGAGGTCCCCAGATGCCGGAGAGCATTCTACTCAAATAGCTTCTTTCCTCGTGCTGCTGGCCTCTGGAACTCCCTCCCTGCCCCCTGTTTCCCCGACAGTACTGACATGCAGAAATTTAAAACTAATGTAAACAGACACCTCGCTACTCAGATCCCAATTTAAGCTAAACCACCAATCCTTTCCCCCCTTTTCCTTTTTTCTCAGTAGCTCCTTACGTTTACAGTGGCATCCTGCCTTGTTTGGGGTGAACCATGTAAAAAAAAAAAAAAAAAAAGAGACATTGCTAGTCTTTTTCTACTCCATTGTTATTTTCATGGACGGTGCTCGACTGAGCTCCAATCTCTGTAAAAACTTCACAGTAAAACCTCGTCTAGCTTCAACCGCTGTAAAACAAATTTCCTTTCTTCCTCTGTGTACCTAAATCTAAAGAAAACAAAGTTTCCATCGAAGAATTTACCATCTGTGGAATACAATACCACAAGGTTGCTTCTCAGTTGAACACAACATGGTCGTTTTCAAGTCCAATGTTAAATTCTTGTCAAGCCGTCCTCTTAAATAATCAAATTCTGACCATTTAATCAATCGTTTCCAATCCTCGCATGGTGTTGTTCATCACCAACTGACAATCTTATTAAGCCTTATCCTTGAGTGGCTTTTTCACCTTGATAAGCGGTGACTCATTAGTAAAAAAAAAAATTTTTTTTTAAAGGTGACCTGACGGGAAGTTTGAGATTTCAGACCCTCTTCGACGCATCTAAAATAAGATACGTCCATTGAATGATCTATTTCAAGTTTAAGTGATGTGACGTACCAACCAACGGACAAAGCCCCTGAATGAAAATGCAAGTCCTCCTCTGAAAATCAAGCCGCTTCATCAGCCCAACTTACATATTAAAAGATGAGAGCACACGGCTTAACATGCAGCTTAAAACGTTTAAATCGTGTTATCATATAGTTTACAGTTGGAATATTAGTTAA
Organism: Sepiola atlantica; assembly: GCA_963556195.1. Classification (NCBI taxonomy): domain Eukaryota; kingdom Metazoa; phylum Mollusca; class Cephalopoda; order Sepiida; family Sepiolidae; genus Sepiola; species Sepiola atlantica. Next base: position 16,069,527 of record OY744542.1, on the reverse strand, counting down.
GCCAGTGTCGATTATTTTAAGCTAACAGCTCAACAATAATCGACAGCTGAAAAAGAACACACCTGAGGGTCAATATACGATTATTATCGAATATCGGTAAGTCTCTCTTGGTAGATATTTTGGCAGAATATGTATGGATGGGGGGGCGCAGTATAGCTTAAGATAGCAACAGCCAACAGTGCATGCCGATAACAACTGCATTGTGGTTTTATGTGTGTACTAAAAAAATACTCGTCCCAGGATGGGGAAACATTTTAAGGGAGATAATTCAAATAAAAACATTTTTAAAAATTTCTTTTTAAATCTAAGTAAAGTTTTTTCTGTTCACTTATACAATTCAGTATTCATAAAAATCAAACCTTTTTTTATAAAGAAATTTAAAATTTTAAGAATTTGTACAAAAAAAAAACCCTATTCTCACATTATTTGGATTCTATTTTAATTTTATGTTTATCGAGGACATTTTTAACAGTATAATCCAAAACAGGAGTTAGAAAGAAAAAAAAAATATTACAGACCGCCCCCCCCCTATTTTGTTTATATATATATATATATATATATATATATATATATACACACACACACACATACAAATCCATATTTACTGTCTGTAGGTTTATTTTCTTCAATTAAAATGTGTACACTGAGGAGGCAGTAAATTTTCTATGAAAAAAAGATGTAAAAACTATTTTTCTGTTTATTTGTACAATGTAAAATCAATAAAGAATAAATATGTTGACATGTATGTTGTTGTTGCAATGGCAGTCATCCTGAGCCGTCCTCTTCCTTGGCCTGCACCTCATCCTGAAACATGGCGGTCCTAAGTAAAGTCACACAGGATGACTAACCAACCTTAACTCTACCGTCAAGGCCGACCACCTGTGGACCTGAGATCTCAGTCAAGTCCTCTTTGATGATTGTTGGCCAGGTTCTCAGCTGTCCACTGATGTTCTTGTGCCACCCAGACAGAGAGGATTACATCACAAAATAGTTCTCCCTCTAGGACATGTATGACTCATACCTACACCCCCTCTAAATTTATTATTACTGAATATTTTTTCACATTCTTTGACATAGATTAAGCACAACATTTTCAGATTACAAATTTTTATTATTTGTAAAACATCGAATGCTTAGAAAGAGCATCTGTTTGCGTGTTAACTTAACGTGGATAGTTCAATGGTATAGACATGACAAGACAGATATTATCTGTTTATTTTACTACTGAATCACTACTTATCAAGGCCAAAAGCCACTTAAGCAAAAGCGTTAATGTGATGGATGGATTGTCAGTTGAATGATGAAGAATATTAAGAGAGGATTGAAACTGATGAACAAAATGAACACAGTTTGATTACTTATGGACACTGTTTATGACAAATATTTTTTGACAGGATCGACAAAAGTGGAGATCTGCGGTGAGGACTGCCATGCGTCCAGCTAGCCAGCTGTTTGTTGGGGGAGTCTACTGGTGTAGACATTTTCTGTAATCCTGCACGATAATCAAAAGACCGATGAAGAAGACATTGTATTTGAAGATGACAATGTTGGAGTTTGCAGGGAATCAGTCCTGTGATGATGTGTTCAACAGGAAGTTCTTTGAAAGAATCTCTGTTTATGGAAATTTCATTTGACGCTAGACAGAAAGAATTTTTTTTTTTGTTGTGGTAGAAGATGAGTTTTTTCTGTGAATGTTTTATAAAGAAGAATCAGAGATTGGAGCTCTGTCGAGTAACTTCCATGGAATTAATGATAGAGCAAAGAAAGACGAGTAAATGTCTCTTCTGTGACAAAGGAGCCCCCCCCCCCCCCACTAGATTGTGAATCAATCTTGTATGCTGTCAAGGCAAGAAATATAGTCAGTTGCAGCCTAGAAACCAAAAAGAGCAGATGATATTTTAGACAGGTTAATTAAAAAGTGGTTAGAACCCTCCAGAGTTATTAGCTAGAAACAATTCTTAGTCAAAGACGATGGATCCATAATTATCATCATGATATTCAGTTTAACGTTTGTTTTACATGCTGGCATGTGTTGGATGGCTTCTAGAAATCGACTTCTAAACAAACCTAGCTCTGACCAGGTCTTAATTCCTCTTTCTCTCAAATCAATTCTTATCACTTCCCATGTTTTCCTTGGCCTTCTCCTGCCAACTGACCCTGGTACCTCAACTAGTTTTATATCTACTAACCCAAGAACTGTCATCCATTCTTTCAATGCGACTATACCAACAAAGTCTTCTGTTTGGCCCACATCTTGTACTGTTCAGATTTAATCTTCCATCGGAGGTCATCAAATCTAAGTCTGTCTTTAACACTCACATTACACATGCTAGGAAGAGTCTATCAGGCATGTTTACGCCGTGTAATGATGTATGGAAGTGAAACCTGGCCAGTGAGGGTTGAGGACATGTGTTGCATGGAGAGAAATGATATGAGAATGATACGATACTTAGATAAATGAAATATATAGTTAAGATTGAATTGTCATTGTCTTCACTTCTAGATATGTGATCAAATATAGCAGCGACAAGCCAGAAGACATGGTTAGTTCTAGACTACGAGGGTGTCAATAGAGTGATCAACTAATATAAAATACACATGCCTCAAAATTGAACCTGAAATTCATTTTTTTTTTAAAGGAATCCATTTTAATTTTTATTTACTTACGCGGTCACTGCTTATCAAGGCCAAGAGCCACTCGAGAATAAGGGTTAATGAGATAGAAATCAATGACAGCTGAAAGATGAGGAACACTATGGGACTACTAACATTGATCAATGGTATGAGGAACACTATGGAAGTACTACCATTCATCAATGGTATGAACTGCGTTTGATTACTTACTTATGGGGTGGTTCATGACAGCAATTTGTTGACATTCGATTGAAGATAACTAAGTTGTAATCAGTGGGGAAGTAATCCCCTGGAAATGTGTTAGAAACTCCCAAACCCATGATTGCAACCATTTTTTGGATCACAACCTTTTCTGAAAGTCGTAGATGGTTTGGGACAAAAAATGTAATTAGAATATTATATCATCTTACATACAATTCTTTATTGATTCTTTTGTATTTTAATTTCAGAAATTCTGCTGAGAATGTAGCATTACTACGTCATATCATTGTGGCATGATCAGCATTTTCCATGGCCATTGGCTGAAAGTGTTGGAAGAGCAATTGATCGAGGCAGTGTTGATATGAGCACTCGTGAAGAGATTCGAAGATTGTGAGACCTTGTGTTTTACGGTGCTTGATTTTTATAACTACTTTTGCAATACGACTTTTGAATTTACAATTTTACATTGTTTCGTGCGTAAATATTTTGAAATTGTTTCATTGTATTTTTTTACAGTTCTAATTTCTAAAAATCGCCTACGGCAAAAACACAATTAGAATATAAGTAAATATCCCAAAACAAACTTTCAGTTTCATCATATCTAAAAGCTTTTAATGTGGCCAATTAGATCTTTGCAAAACAAACAATAATACCAAATTTATTTTGGTAGCACAATTCGACAGCGAATTGTGACAGCTCAAAGTTTACTGGAAATTATAAAATTTGCCCTTTTGTGTGCTATTGGTCCAGAAGCACATTTTCAGTGTATGAATAAAAATGCAGACTTTCAACAAGTGAGAAATCCTTACAAATGTAATGTCATCTTGTGATAAATGAAAATTAATTATAATGGAAACAATAATTATTAGATCAAACCAGCCTAAACATAAAACAAAAACGCCATTACCTCTAAAAAAAAAAAACATACAAAATTACACTAAGTTCAACTTTGACTCATTCGAACAGCTAACACATTGAATCTTCGTAATATGATTCATAGCAGAGAAGTTCTGTTTTATCTTTTAATAGAAAATGGATGAAAAAATTCAGATTTGAACCATGTAAAAACAGACAGAAACACAATTTGATAATACAGTAAAAATTTAATTCACTAAAGTTTTCAACTTGCATTTTTTTTTGTGAAAAACATCTTAAGACCCTATCTAAAGCCCACCATATTGACGAGCAGATCTTTTTCTTTAAGATGGGACTGTTTTTATATCCATAGAAACATACAATATCGTGCGCATAAAGTTGAAAAACATAAATATTAAAAATTAAATCGCCTGTCACTGAAAATAGTAATTTAATTTTAAGTAACCCGAGAAAGAATTGTACATTTATAAAAAGAAAAGATTAAATTTTGTTAGCATCCAAATTTTATCAAAATAACCCCAAAACATAAATGATATATCAGAGGTTAAAATTGAAGGAAATTTCACTCAATTTATTCATTTTCGCACTCTAAATTAAGCTGATTTTTGATACCTAATAATAGCTAGCCCAAAGTTTCATTCTCATTATATCTAAAAACGAAAAATGTATGTAGACACATAGATCTTTGCAAAACAAACATTGGTACCAACATTATTTTGGTAGCTAAATTAGTAACGAAATTATGACCATTCAAAGTTCGTTGAAAATTAGAAAATTTTCACAGCGTATAACTAGAAATTTATGCCTCTACTTGTTATTAGTAAGAACAAGTAGAAGCATATATTTAGTATAAATTTTTATTCATATATACATTTTGGCTACATATATGCAAACATGTTTCGGCTATAGCCTTATTTTGGCTAAGCCTTGGCAGGTTAAAAACAAAAATCTTTGTTTTGTTTTCACCCTCACAATTTGGCCGATACTTGCTTGCACATAGGTAGCTTAAATGTTTGTATGAACAAAAATGTATACTTATATATATATATATACTTTATATATATATATATATATATATATATATATATATATATATACAGGGTGGGCAAAAATAAGGGTCCTATTCTTAAAAATTCATAACTTTTTTATTTATTGATTTAAAAATTTTTTTTTTTTTAGAATAAGTAAAGGACCCCTTCCGAAGCAAGCATGAGCCGTATTAGCCCTAAGGAACGTACCCTCATTTAGAAAACATTATTTTTGCTTAAAAAACTCAAAACAGTGTAAAAAACAATACTTTAGTCTTTGTAAGTTTTAAGAAGTGTTTTTTCGGCTAAAATTTGTTTTGTTTATTTCGAAAAATCTCGGAAGGGTCAGTCTACACACACATAAAGTTTGGTGAGTTTAACTTTTATTTTGTGGAAGTTATTCAAATTCAAGTTATTCAAATTTAAAGATAGGACACTTATTTTGGCCCACCCTGTATATAAGTATACATTTTACCATATATATATATATATATATATATATATATATATATATATATATATATATATATGGTAAGGACATTTTTTATGTTTAATCTAACCCACGATCTTCTGAAAAAGGATTTAGTGAAAATCCTATTCCCTCATATCTTGGATTAGTTTATTTAACCTGAAGCTGTGGGTGTATATATGTATATTTATTATATATGTTTAGATGTCAAACGGACATCTCCATCTCTCTACTGATAACAATCTACAGAAATCCTTAAAGACTACTTATGAACCATTAAAATTTAAATAGGTCACATATGGCCAACCAATTCTTGAGAATTTTAGACTTGACCTTCTTATACTGAGGTGCTTGAAAACTACTTCTCAACCCTGAAAACTTTCATACATACACTTATTAAATATACACTTATTAAATATACACTTATTAAATATACACTCAGTAAATATACACTTAGTAAATATATACTTAGTAAATATACACTAGCAAAAAATCTCCACTCAGCTGATTTTAGCCTAGCTCCAAGTTTGATATAATTTGAAAACCGTATATTTTTCCCTGACAAATTCTCTTCTAGAAATGGTCACTGGTAATTGACAACGCGCAATTTTCTATGAAAGAATTTTTTAAATTGCCAATAAACGATGTGGCTTTCTTTCCAAAAAACTGCCAGATGTTTAAAATTTCAATGGGTTTTATTTTTAAAAAAATGTTTTGTTTCATCTGAATTGAGCCATGATAAAAAAATTCAAAAATTAATTGAAACATTGTTATGTAGTACGAGAGCTCACAGGACTTGGTAGCTCAACCTAGTGATTGCTAAATTACTTTGTTCACCTTGTATCTTTATTTAGTAAACCTTTCTGTTCTTAATACTTGTTCAGAGTTTTGTCTTATTATTTTTTGGTACACCCTGATGCTCGGTTACAACTGTTGGCGGCGAAAAATTTGGAGACACACCGATTTCAATCGACTTACAATCGCTTGACATCATTAGAAGTAACAAAATTTCAATAGGCTGTGAAAAGTAAAAAAAAAAATCAAAATAGAAGGTTCTTTTAAAGTAGCCATTTTGAGTTGACCAAGCAACAACAGGAGATTCAATAACAACAACAGTAGTGATTCAAAGAATTACTTTTATATTCACAGGAAAAACAATTAAAAATGTTGGCAAAAATGGGTTTATGTTTTTATAGGACGCCTTTGTAAATGCAGTATCTGAGTTTGTGTATGACTAGGAAGGAGAAATAAGGTTTTCATTGTATTTTCATATTTTACGTTGTCATATTCAAAAATGATTATCCCAGTTGGACGTTTGCTGCTATGAAAATTGGGTGCAGTAGAATATAATAAATTTGTAAATTACATATTACTTGTAGGTTATTTTTTGATAATATGGATTCATTGTTGCCTGAGATGTTCAACTGAAAGACATTCGTTCAACTGTGAACCTGCATTTGCATACATTCACTGCACAGGCCATGATTGTTCACTCGTTGTCTTCATCCGAATTTGGTGCTTGATTTCGCCACGGGTCGTAGTTTCAATCATGTGGTGTCGCTCACTGCTGTAACTAAAGGATTTCTCCTTCCAAACAAAATCACAACTCAAGTTTAAAACAAGTTTTATTTTGAGGTTACAATGATACTTGATAAACCTATCTCCCAACTGAACACAAACAGGCCATCAGCTTAAGGACGGATTGTTTTTGAGAACCACAGAAATCTGACAATCCCTCCAGTCTGTTCTGCTGGAATATATTTAGATATCACTTGGACAACACTGCAAGACCAATCAAGATAACTTAGCTGTTAATCTATGGACATAAAAACTGACTGACCATGACGTCCACCATCCGGTATGAACATAACTTTTTCCAAAACACAGAATTGAGCCATGTATCATATCAGCCAATAGCTTAGGCAGTCTCATCTTCAGTCAGATATTTCCCCCCATCACCGGCCGGTCGTTAGCAGCATACATCTATGCACATCACTCAACATGCAGCATTGCACATGTTTATATAATTTATTTGCCACTGACTGGATTGACCACTCGACGTTTGGAAAATGCCAATAAATTCATTTAGTAAAATAGTGGAGGGTGTTTCTAATGATACAGTAAAATAGAAAAAAAATGAATTAAACAATAAATTTCTAGACTTTTTTTTCTGAAGGTTTAGAAAAAAAAATGAATTAAACAATAAATTTCTAGACTTTTTTTTCTGAAGGTTTAGAAATAAAAATGAATTAAACAATAAATTTCTAGACTTTTTTTTCTGAAGGTTTTGAAAAAAAAATGAATTAAACAATAAATTTCTAGACTTTTTTTTCTGAAGGTTTAGAAAAAAAAATGAATTAAACAAATTTCTAGACTTTTTTCTGAAGGTTTAGAAAAAAAAATGAATTAAACAATAAATTTCTAGACTTTTTTTTCTGAAGGTTTAGAAATAAAAATGAATTAAACAATAAATTTCTAGACTTTTTTTTCTGAAGGTTTAGAAAAAAAAATGAATTAAACAATAAATTTCTAGACTTTTTTTTCTGAAGGTTTAGAAAAAAAAATGAATTAAACAATAAATTTCTAGACTTTTTTTTCTGAAGGTTTAGAAAAAAAAATGAATTAAACAAATTTCTAGACTTTTTTTCTGAAGGTTTAGAAAAAAAAATGAATTAAACAATAAATTTCTAGACTTTTTTTCTGAAGGTTTAGAAATAAAAATGAATTAAACAATAAATTTCTAGACTTTTTTTTCTGAAGGTTTAGAAAAAAAATGAATTAAACAATAAATTTCTAGACTTTTTTTTCTGAAGGTTTAGAAAAAAAAATGAATTAAACAATAAATTTCTAGACTTTTTTTTCTGAAGGTTTAGAAAAAAAAATGAATTAAACAATAAATTTCTAGACTTTTTTTCTGAAGGTTTAGAAAAAAAAATGAATTAAACAATAAATTTCTAGACTTTTTTTTCTGAAGGTTTAGAAAAAAAAATGAATTAAACAATAAATTTCTAGACTTTTTTTTCTGAAGGTTTAGAAAAAAAAATGAATTAAACAATAAATTTCTAGACTTTTTTTTCTGAAGGTTTAGAAAGATGAAAAAAATATTTACTAAATTTAAATTGAAATAACACATTTTCGCAGTATTTAAGAAATGTACTATTTGCAACATTGGACCAGATTAATAATCAGATCGTCTGGAAAATGTGCATGTAATATCAAAAGTTGAATACGTTAACTGCCCCCCTCACATTTTATGTTAAAAAGCAGAGACGAAGTAAGAGATATGGGACTTTTCCACAGAGTTTAATGATGCTCTTAAAACTTATAATCTCTTCCTAGTTCACAAGTGATTTTTGAAAGGTTCAATAATTGAAAAATTTTCTCAAAGCTGGATTTGTACGATGCATATTTACAAATACAGGTAGATAACGGATGCATAAAACTTCTGACAATGAATATTCATAAGGAACTTTATAAATTTAATAGGTTGTCTTTTGGGATAAGGGTTGCTCATGGAATTACCAACAGATTAGAGACCACACGTTCGCAACTTTCGCCATAGAGGCTGCTGCTCTTGCATTTGTCTCTTCAACCACAATCAGTTCTGCTCCAACCGAGCAGACAACCGGGACAACTAGACTAAGGATGCAATCACACATGGTCAACCCTGACCGGCGGAGGCTAACTACTACTATATATATATATATATTATAGATTTAAAATGGCATTTAAATCAAGGTTTAGAAATAACAATTTCTATAAGCTGTTTTTTTTTTTATTTTACGCACATTTCGAAACATACTTTATCATTAAATAAACTGGCACAAAGCAAAACATAGAATGAAAGTATTCAGTATTGCCTATACTGTTACAAAGATAAAAAAAAAAATACATTAAAACATCCAACCTCAAACATGTTTTAACAATGTTTTTGCCCAATACAAGAAACAAGAGTCAGCAGCATTTTCCAAAAGAATCCCAGTAAAATACGGACCTTCTTAAAAAGAATCATGGTCAAAACCGAACTTCACACAGAAGCAACCGGATTATGATTATTGCTCAGGTTTGTCTTTCATAAGGGTAACAATAGTGAAAGTGACTTGAGAGTCCCGAAAGAACTTGAACATGGTCTGTCTAGGCCGAGCCGTCAGTCGTAAGAATGACACCACTTTCACTTCCAGCATAACGAGAGTTAACATCTGTGTCAACACTTGGAAGCACTTGATTTTCAGGGGTTATCAACACTAAGTGCCTACTGTCGACTAAAAAAAAGCAGTAAAGGACGTGCAGGATGTTGACCAACTTCTGGATAGGTGATCGAAACAGTCTCCGACATTTGATATGTATAGCCATGTCTGCCTCTCAAAGTCGCTCACAAAGGATGCCATGTCAACGACAATAATGAATACACATCCGAAACAAATTAAAACGAGTTATTTCTGTCAGTCTGCAGGTGGGTTTAAACAACATTGTGGATGTTTACGTCCAAAGCCGGTACATCTTGTGGGTGAGACGAATGCGCAACTCGTGATAGGCGATAAAAGTCCCTTGGTCGACTCACAAGTTACCTCAGATGTCATCAACAGAAATAGGAAATCACTGAAATTTTAACGATCTGGAGTTTATTACAGCATTAGACATATCTCTCGTCTTTTTACCAACATTGCAAAGAACTCTTTTCTTTTTTAGTATGCATATATTCAAATGGAACTTCCATGAACAGAGTTTCTTTCCAAGAACTTCTCAACTGTGGAACACATTACAGCAGGAATGTTTCCTTACAGACTACAACATTGTCATTTTCATGTCAACAAATATCTTTCAAGTAAATTAATTATAGTTCTCGATCCTTTTATAGTACTGTTCGATCATCCAACTGAAACACTCACTAACCATATCCTCAAGTGGCTTTTGGCCTTGGTAAGTGATGAACTATTAGTATAAAAAAAATCTGCAAGAATTAACTAGAACAACGAAAAAGAATTTTGTATTGTCTTGTGTGGTTAGTAAAGTATAACTTACCTTAGCCAGGAATGGATTCATAAAGAAACAGAACCTGAGTGAAATGGCTAGTTATAGCAAAGATCTCCCATTACTTCCTGATCTCTCTGGCAGAAGAGCTCACTGCTCATTTGCATGAGTGCAATGTCACTGGCAATAAAAGGGGAATGTTTTGAAAGAAGTGAGCGACTATGAGTTGGTGATTTGAGTTGGTGACTACGTTGGTGTGTGCGCTGGATGAAAGACTGTTCGGAGAGATATCATTTGGCAGAGTAAGACCGTGGTAACATTTTGTTGCGATAAGGAGTACGGACACGAGGAAATCAGGAGAAAGAAAAATATAATTACATCTGGTCAACACTGGACATAAGTAATACTGGATCAGGAGAGGTGTGGTCGATGATTAGGAAGTCCTTGCTCATCAGACAGAAAAACTCCAATGATACACACACATACACACATATATACATTATGTTTGGAAAGATATAAATTCCTCCCTCTGCCCCATCTATGGATAGAAATGGTCGGGATAACAAAAACGAAGGAGGGGGGGGGGGGTGATTGACAGCCTCTTTCTCTCAGTCACAAATTTATAGTCATTGTCCCTTTAATTGATGACTATTTCATGCGACAAAAAGATTTCTAGTTTTGTCTCTTCAAACCATGTCTGGTTCAAGGTTGCGCAAAAAGAGCGCCTCTGCATTACTTGTGTTACACAAAGATTTAAACTTTGGGATAGAATTTCTCGACTGGTTTCTGTATTCTAGTAGAAAAGAAATTATTTGACACGTGATAATGAGCACATCAGACATCATGTTTGGCTTTTCTTCGTCTGAAACTTTATCTTCGATGGAGAGGATTAATGTGTGCATGTGAAAGCGTGTGATAATGGTCCTTTTTGTGACGAGATGGAAAACCATTTAACATAAAGTTATCCTGTGAGATTTTGAAAGTTGGACTTACGTTGCATTTAAACTGACATATCAAACTTTGATTCGGGCTCTCATGAATCGACTTGATAATTGAATGATAGATTAAGGAATTAGAAAATATCTGACAAAATAATTAACTTTCACGAGAAAACAATGGAAACATGGAGACCGGAACTGACAGCTGGAGGACAACACTTGGCAAAGATAAAAATCCAGAGAAACTATCTCCACTACTTTTTAGCATAGCCATGATGCCATTCGGTGAGGTGAAATGTCAATCAGAAAGGAAATAATAAATTCATTAATATGAATGGTCTTAAACTATTTGCAAAGAATAAAAACGAATCAAAAGTGTAGCAGAATAAGAGGTGGGGGTGTAAAAATACGGTTGAAACGGTAAATTTCCATGTAGGGTTGAAAATTAGGTAGAATAGAATTTTCCAATTAGAAGTCATACGAGCTACATGTGTTCGGTTTTCACTTATCGAAGTGTCAGTAAATCATTATACACCCGTATCTTCGTCATCCGGAACCAAAGTTCTTGAGTGTCTGGGGGAACAATCACTTTGATGTCGATGTTAAGTTTTTAAGAAGGCTTATTAATCAAAATTGAATGATTAAAAGGTGAACAAAATATCTGACAAAATTATTAACTTTATGGAGAAAACAATGGAAACATGGAAACTCGAACTGACAGCTGGAGGACAACACCTGGCGAAGATAAAATGCAGAGAAGCATTTTCCATGGAGCCTCTCTAACTCGACTACTTTTTAACAGTCATGATTCCATCAACAATATACTCACGAGTTGCAACACCGGTTGGAACTTTACAAACATAAACTACTTGCTAAGAAGAAAAAGAAACTAGAAACACTACCCCTAACTTCAACGGGTTTACTACACTTGTACTCCTTCAATGTAAACATCCCTGACCAGCAAAATCCCACCCCTTCACCATAGAGATCCCCAAATGCCAGAAAACTTTCTACTCTAATAGCTTCTTTCCTCGAACCACTTGCCTTTGAAATTCCCTCTCGGCTCTGTTTCCCTGACTGTACAAACATGATGAAAATTTAAATGTAATGTGAACAAACATCTTGCTGCCCAACATGCAGAAATTTAAATGTAATGTGAACAAACATCTTGCTGCACAACCTCCTACTTAGGATGTCCTCCTATAAATCTGCCTCTTACTTCACAGTCGCCCCTTAAGTCTCAGTGGCAATTTGCCCTCTTGTTTGGGGTGAATAAAGATGAAAAATATAGTAAAGAATACAACCAGAAACTTTGCGAAGACAATCAAATGTAATTCAGAATGGAAATGTGTGCAGCATTTGAGATGAAGAAGGGAAAACTCAAAGCAACGGACAGCATTAAAGTAGCCAATCGAGAAAGTCATATTCATGTGTGTATCATTTATCTTATAAGTAATAGTGACAATTGTCATCTTTGTTGCGACATGGAAAACCATCTCCTATATAAAGGAAAGTTGTCTGTTTGTGTGTGTGTGTATGTTTGTATGTCTGCAAAAGGTTTCCGAGATACTCGACAAACCTCCATTGAGTTGATATTTTCTTAAACAGTGTGGCCTCGGATGCATAATATCACAAAATTCGAAAATCAACATTGATTTCTTTGTGTAGAATGGACAACAAACGTGTGATGGGGTGCTTAAATTTGTTTTGTTTTTTTGATAGCATGTGCACTTTGTGCGCACACAAAACGCAGCCCAGATTCAAACAACGTTTAAGTGACTTATTTTTTTTCAGATCTTATAAGTTGTCCGCTTGGCGCACTGGGATCGAGAAAGGACCAAGACTGTGAGGCTGACTGTTCGATCCCCACTGACTCCCAAGAATTTCTTTTTCTAAACGAAGGGGGTGAATGGGACGACCGGGCAAGACAGAGATAGTATGTTACCCGGTTGACAGGGATGTGGGGGTGGGGGGGGATGAGGAAGGGCGGATTGAGGGAGAGGGGGGTCACCAAGGAAGAGAGATTGTTACACTTTTGCCTGCAGAGAGGAAAGGACAGGAGGATCCCTGGGCAACGTCGGGTACCTTTGCTAGCTGTATATAAAAAAACTAACCGTGGCAGTCATATAGGTAACCAGAAGAATAAAAATTATTAATCGGAAAAGTATAAAGACAATTCTAATACGGGCATTTATGCAGCAATGACAAAAGTCCTCAACCATTTATGATAGTGATAGCCCTACATAAAAATGAGGGGAAAGCCAGACCAATTCACTGAACCAATCCAAATTAATGTACAGATTCAAACAAGTTAGTCCGACTAAAGATGACGACCAAAAAAGTGCTCTCTTCTCTCAGACTAATTTGTTTGAATCAGTCAATTTGGATTAGTTCAGCGAATTGTTCCAGCATTCATTGAATATCTATTACTAATGGAGATTTGGTATCTGTGTGTCTGAATCCGAAACTAAACTATTACTATCATTTAGTGCTAAATTCAGGGGGAAAAACTGTAAATGTAGACTCTAAACAAAGAGACGAAATGGTAAATTACATCATAAGTGAATGCAGCAAATTAGTCGAAAAGTGATATAGAAAAAGACATAACTGGGCTGAGAAGATGATCACAAGGGAACTATAAGAACAAATACACTTTGAACATGTAAATAAGAAAAATCAAATAAGCTAATCCCCTCGACCACCCACCCCACCCTTGAAATAAATAAAATAAAGAAAGCGCAGTGTCACCAGCATCAATTGAATTCAAGAAGAGAAGAGGTGGAAGAATTAGAACAAGGTAGGTTTTCTTTGGAATCTTAGCATGTAACTGTAAGCCATATTTTCAAAGTCAGACCCAAATAGCAATGCGTCTGACGGATTGATACTCGATTCTAAATAGCCTACTTTTTCGCACCAGTTTCTACTGGAAAATACTTATTACTTAAGGAAAGGTTTTGAGAGGCATTTTTTTCCGACTCACTGTATATACTTATGCATTAAATGGAAGTAATCATGTTATGAGTTATTTCCCATGCATTCTGAAAAAATAAATATTAAAAAAAAAGTTACATTTTTAAATATAAAAGAAAAAAAAAACTTTTATGGGGTATGCGTGAAGGGTGTACGTTTTAATAACAGCTAGCATAAAATCAAATATCCTTGGAACTGACAGTTTACAGTTTAGACGTGGAAATTAATAATTTCCACGTCTAAACTGATTGTATAATAACAATAACATGAAACTCAACCTCTAAATATACAGTCGACTTAAGACACCCGATGTTGAACAAACAAAGGGCTCAATGTCCTTTCTGATAGAGCCTCAGAACCATAAGTAATGAATCTTAAAGATAAGCCAAATTTATTATTTCTTTGTGGCAACACCGGATATTCTTGAGATGCACCTATTCTATCTGCACATTTAATGATGAAAATGTTATTTCGAACCTAAGCGTGACAAACGAACAGAAATGTTATTTCGAACCTAAGCGTGACAAACGAACAGAAATGTTATTTCGAACCTAAGCGTGACAAACGAACAGAAATGTTATTTCGAACCTAAGCGTGACAAACGAACAGAAATGTTATTTCGAACCTAAGCGTGACAAACGAACAGAAATGTTATTTCGAACCTAAGCGTGACAAACGAACAGAAATGTTATTTCGAACCTAAGCGTGACAAACGAACAGAAATGTTATTTCGAACCTAAGCGTGACAAACGAACAGAAATGTTATTTCGAACCTAAGCGTGACAAACGAACAGAAATGTTATTTCGAACCTAAGCGTGACAAACGAACAGAAATGTTATTTCGAACCTAAGCGTGACAAACGAACAGAAATGTTATTTCGAACCTAAGCGTGACAAACGAACAGAAATGTTATTTCGAACCTAAGCGTGACAAACGAACAGAAATGTTATTTCGAACCTAAGCGTGACAAACGAACAGAAATGTTATTTCGAACCTAAGCGTGACAAACGAACAGAAATGTTATTTCGAACCTAAGCGTGACAAACGAACAGAAATGTTATTTCGAACCTAAGCGTGACAAACGAACAGAAATGTTATTTCGAACCTAAGCGTGACAAACGAACAGAAATGTTATTTCGAACCTAAGCGTGACAGACTGTTAGGATACCTAACGAAAAACGGAATTACCTCCCTTGAACCATTTCGGGAGTTAAGAGTTATCGCCCTTGGGAAAAGTGTTGTCTGCCCAAAGAGAAAGTAAACAAAGATCACGACATCAGACTGTTAAAATGTCATTCGCGTCCAGCGACAAATTAATTCATTAATAAATTATGTGTTCAGTTTTAATAAATCTGTTAAACGTTTCTCTTGATAGTTCATCCATTCCTTTACAAGTCATTATTTATTATAACCTAAATTACGAGGTTATAAAACAAACAGAAATGTTATTTCAACCTTAGCGTGACAGACAAACAGAAATGTTATTTCAAACCAAAGCGTGACAGACAAACAGAAATGCTATTTCAAACCTAACTGTGACAAACAAACAGAAATGCTATTTCAAACCTAAGCGTGACAGACAAACAGAAATGTTATTTCAAACCTAAGCGTGACAGACAAACAGAAACGCTATTTCAAACCTAAGCGTGACAGACCAACAGAAATGCTATTTCAAACCTAAGCGTGACAGACCAACAGAAATGCTATTTCAAACCTAAGCGTGACAGACCAACAGAAATGCTATTTCAAACCTGAGCGTGACAGACCAACAGAAATGCTATTTCAAACCTGAGCGTGACAGACCAACAGAAATGCTATTTCAAACCTGAGTGTGATAGACCAACAGAAATGCTATTTCAAACTTGAGTGTGACAGACCAACAGAAATGCTATTTCAAACCGAAGCGTGACAGACCAACAGAAATGCTATTTCAAACCTAAGTGTGACAGACAAACAGAAATGCTATTTCAAACCTAAGCATGACAAACAAACAGAAATGTTATTTCAAACCTAAGCGTGACAGACAAACAGAAATTTTATTGCAAACCTAAGCATGACAGACCAATATAAATGCTATTTCAAACCTGAGTGTGACAGACCAACAGAAATGCTAATTCAAACCTAAGCATGACAAATAAACAGAAATGTTATTTCAAACCTAAGCGTGACAGACAAACAGAAATGTTATTGCAAACCTAAGCGTGACAGACCAATATAAATGCTATTTCAAACCTGAGTGTGACAGACCAACAGAAATGCTAATTCAAACCTAAGCATGACAAATAAACAGAAATGTTATTTCAAACCTAAGCGTGAGACACAAACCAATTGACAGACAAACAAAGCCTCTTATATACATGCTTGGACGCATTTGCAATGAGATGGTTCGATTTAATTTGCACGTTTAGTGATGACAATTTTAGACTGAAATGTGACAGACCAAAGCAACCGACAAAGTCTGTCAGAAATGTGAAAACACATCAAGAAATAAACTTTGTTTTTGTTTTTTCCAATTTATACCGAGAAATTCCTGGCTTCCTTTCAACTTGGCATGCAAACAAGGATCCAGCAAGTGTCATACGATATGTCAAGTTAACCTAGGTCAACCATGAAGGTCATGAAAGGTAAACAAACAACAAAAATAAGAGCCATTTCCCATGAAAAGGAAACCTTCACTGGATCAGCCCTACTTTATGAGAAACCTAGAATAATACTCGTCCCAGGAGGGGTAAAAGTAATTCCCCCAACAGAATAACAGTTTTGCATCGTTTTTATGCCCCTCTATGAAAATTAACATCAAGATATAATGTTACTAAAACTTACGTCTAGAATCCTTGTTCTAATTTTGATCAAATTCCATTACATGATTTGGATTCGATAAAATTTTTAAAATTTAAGGAGACTTAAGAAATTAAAATTCAGGAAATCTTAATTAATTAGTGGCTAATGACTATGGATCAAATTTAATGCAAATCTGAAATATTTAAATTTTCAAATGATAGGTCATGCTCATATTGTGCTCCCTAAAAACCCTTTAAAATACTCCAAAGAAACTGAAATATGAGGAAATATTTATTATTTTTAAAATTTCACAAAAATCAAAGGTATCTGAATTTTTTCTGAAACTAAATTAAACTAAATATAGTCATCGTTACGACCCCTTATGCTTAGCACCTGTATTCCAAAATTCATAATGATCGGTTAATTAGTTTAGTAGTGAATTCTGTACATACAAATATACAAACATTGAATCATATCTAACTTTAAATAATAAAGATAAAAGGTTTAGTGGTTCAAGAAAAAGATATACAAGAAAATAAAAAAATATTGACTCAAACAATTTTCTTCACTCCTGTGCGTGTGTATTTTTGGGGGTTTTTTCAATGTCAGCCATACTTTCATTTTATTTCTTTTCTCACCAAATTTTAGACATATCAAAAATACTGGCAACTATCTTAACTTATTCGGCGTTGCCCGTGATACAGTGAAGTCATTTTAGTTTTTAATTTTTTTTTGGGGGGGGGGGGGGGGGGGGGTTGCACATTTTAAAACTTAAAGTAGACAACTTCTATTATATTCTTCAATTTAAAACGAGTTACCTCCCTTGCTGACTTATTTTTAGGTAATTAATTAAAAATGTTTCCTATTAGCAGTCGTTTGGGCCGGATTAAGTAATTTTAAAAATAAATTGTTGCTAAGTACGTCATTATATTGCCAATAACACAGTACAACAATAACAGATAAAAACTGCCTAGTCAGAAGCAAAGTTTGATTTGTCAGCTTAAATGCTATTTGGGTCTGACATTGAAAATCCGACAAGATAGATTTTCCCCCTTCTCTTACTCCGTCACTAATGTGTCTGAACCGAATTTCAGCAACAAAAAATGTTCCCCTTTTGTCTCCCTATGTTTTATTACTCTTTCTTTTCTCTCCCTTTACCTGTTTTTTTTAAGCCGTTATTCAAACCATTTTTTTTTTAATTTTCGAAAATCCCCTTTTGTCCTTTCCATCGTTTCAATTGTAATTACATTAAAATAAAACTCCTTCACTCATTTTCCAATGAAGTCTTAATAATAAAGACAAAATATTAAAATCTCACCAGATGAATTAATTTGATTGTTGTATATCCGCTTTTTCCATTTCATATCTACATGTTTTTTTTTAAGTTTTGATTTTTAATGTTGTCCCTTTACGCATACGATCACAGCAAGAATCTAAACTCTCCATTGCATTAATTGCATTAATACTTACATATTTCCATGTAGTAAGTTGTTTAACTGTAGCTGAGAGCGATCCGAAGGTTCTCTTTTCATTGACTACTTACACCAAGATGATGGGAGGGCGCCGCTCCTTTCACTGGATTACTCCACTTATTTTTGTCTCTCTTACCTCACCTTATAATGCTCAGTGTTTAGCAAGGTGGCATCAAGTACCATTTTTGGAGTCTTTAGTACGACTCGACCAAGGATTGAACATCAACTCGTTAGCGAACACTTTAACCAGTATGCCAAATGGATGGTCATATATTCATAAGATTCATCAAAGCCAGACTATGCAATTTTTAAAAATAAATTATAGTGAAATACATTATTATATTGCCAATAACATGGTAGAACAATGACAAATAAAAATTGGCTAGTCAGAAGTAAAGTTTGATTTGTCAGCTGAAATGCTATTTAGATCCAACTTTTAAAATCTGACAAAATAACTTGTATGCTAGAAAACATATATATATATATATATATATATATATATATATATGAGGATAAAATACCTGATATATAATAAAATGAAAAGCTGTGGAGACAAGATGCATGAAAAAGACAAAAAGAAAAACAAATTAAACACAGGAAGAAATCATCAAAAACGAGAGATTTACTGGTTTTGTTCAGATCAACGAACGTCTTCATAAAATGTATAGATTTAAAATTTGATCTTCACTTTTTCTGAGGACTTTCGTTGATCCAAACGAAACTGGTAAATCTTTTTTTTGATGATTTCTTCCTGTGTTTAATTTGTTTTTCCTTTTGTCTTTTTAATATACACACACACTTAATAGCATGTATGTCTGAAGGCTATGAATAACCAAAGTGCTGAAATTCGAAAAACAATATACATAGAAAGGATTCTATGTATATTGTTTTCGTGGGTTAATCACGACACCATAATGTGTCAGAAAAATTAGACTTCGCCATCTATTTTAGCAACGACTTAACTAAAGCACTGGACATTTGCTTTCTCACATTGAAAATTTACTTTTTAAAGTTGATCATGTCTGTCCGTGCGAGTCAATAACTTTAGCTGTGCAATCACTTATCACAGCAATTTCTTCTTGATTGGTTTGAAGAATTTTTTTTTTTGGGGGGGGGGGGAGGGGGGTTGCAAGTCTGTCTCATTTTTATGAACCTGGGACAAGTATCTCAGTTAGTGTGCGCGTATAAGATGTCCAAGATGACTGGAAACAATGCATGGATAAGCAGAGAAAGACTGATGTTATTTCAGAATTTTCCTTCTCCTAGATTAGTTACACCACCAAAGTTTGAGAGTCTAGTCTACTCTATTTAATCCAGATGATACATAGATTGATAATTTTCCAAGCGAAACTGATTCAGTAGTTCCGACAGAACTTGAACTCTGCACGCTGAGTTCCTTAATCCGTGCTTGTAACCACTTCCAGCATCTCTGTAAGCATATATAAAATTTATACATTTTTAATAACTTTTTTTTAATCAAATCATGTTAGCAGGTGATATTAAACCACTTCATTTACTGAGCAGGCGCTTGTTTTAATCATGCATGTACACACAGTGATCTTTTGGCGATTTTGCTCACGAGTTCTTTGAATTTGACCACTTAACAATGTCACCAAAAGATAAGCCTTCCTCAGATTATAGAAGACGTCATCAAATGGCCATGAAGTTTACCACAGGGTGTACAGACCCACAAATTCATAACAGGGTGTACAGACCCACAAATTCATAACAGGGTGTACAGACCCACAAATTCATAACAGGGTGTACAGAGCCACAAATTCATAACAGGGTGTAAAGACCCACAAATTCATAACAGGGTGTACAGACCCACAAATTCATAACAGGGTGTACAGACCCACAAATTCATAACAGGGTGTACAGACCCACAAATTCATAACAGGGTGTACAGACCCACAAATTCATAACAGGGTGTAAAGACCCACAAATTCATAACAGGGTGTACAGACCCACAAATTCATAACAGGGTGTACAGACCCACAAATTCATAACAGGGTGTAAAGACCCACAAATTCATAACAGGGTGTACAGACCCACAAATTCATAACAGGGTGTACAGATTCACAAATTCATAACAGGGTGTACAGACCCACAAATTC
Organism: Sepiola atlantica; assembly: GCA_963556195.1. Classification (NCBI taxonomy): domain Eukaryota; kingdom Metazoa; phylum Mollusca; class Cephalopoda; order Sepiida; family Sepiolidae; genus Sepiola; species Sepiola atlantica. The sequence goes on along the minus strand of OY744542.1, from coordinate 16,049,069 downwards.
ATAACTCTGAAGCTTCTAACCATTTGGAAATAGCATTTTCATCACTAGACGCACCGTGAGAATATCTTCTGGTTTGTTACAGAATTTTTCAATTTGGTCAAATTCTTAAAAAAAATATTCAGTTCCATCTCAAGTTTATGTTTGCAAAACATGATTTGCTGAACTGTGTTTTATTTGAAGAATAACTTGCTTTGCCGGCTCACTATTGCTTCGTAAAGTTCGCTACTTGAAACATTAATTTAAAAAAATAAACATTTAATTCATTACTTTGTTGTAAATATGAAACAAAATCTTTCTCATTTATTCATAGACAGATGTTAACATTTTGGTAATTTCGATACAAAGTTATTCATCTTTTAAATGTGACTGTAAAGAAAGGAAAAGAAAGATTAATTTGCCTTTTCACTTGCAATTTAAAAATAGATCGCAACTAGTTAAAAATGAAGTCGGTCTCGTCTCTAAAGAAAGGAACATTTTAATGCAAATGCTAAACTTTTGAACAGGAAATAAAACAATATTGCAAAATAGAACTATTTGTTGTATTAAAATGAAAACAATCATTGAATTAGAAAACAATAACAATAGTTAATCAATAAAATGTCCTTTTTCAAAACCAATATGCAAATTAGTTAACCTTGCATCTGATATCGTATATACATAAGCAGTATACAAAAAAGATGGTGCGTCTATTGTGTAAAGTTGAATTAAGTTGAAATGAGGTGTTTTGACTTTACTGCTAGTGTGAGAAAGGGCCCCAACTTAGAAAGATGCAGTCAGTAACACCCAACGCTATATAAAGATGTCACGCTTACACAACTTATTCGAACAACATCGTAAGAAGGTTTGAAAATTGATTTTTGTGAAGAAAATAGTCAACATAAAAACATTTATTCCACCTTATTTTAAGATCTCAATAGAGAAAGCTTGATATTCTATCGAATAGAGTTTTATCAATAATCAAATCTACTTAGCTTTAACAATCTACTGCAGTTTCACAGTATCACCAATAATCAAAATATTCTCCGACTGATATCAATTGAATTGATGCCAGTCAGAGACACTTCTGATGATCGCTGATACTGTAGTAATGTGGTAAAGCTAAGTACATTTTATTATCATATATATATAGTCTCGGAAGTTTCTCAACCATTAAAACTATATAAAAAAAAAAAAATATATAAAAAAAAAAATATATAAAAAAAACAACTTATAGTCTCAAGTCTTCCAGTGGAAAATCACTCATGTAAGTCAATTTATTTTTTACAGTTATTATATTAGTTAGTTTCTAACACTATTTTAAAGGATCATCAGTTGTTTACCATGAAAAACATATATATATATATATATATATATATAAGTATTGGGTTATTTCTTTTATATGTACTTTGGTTTATAAGTACCATTGTGTTTTTTTCCCCTCCTATGCTACTAACATATCAATCGGTGACTCTTTCTGTCAGTGCATGTTTCTCTACAGAGAGTTTTTAGTTTTTTCTCTGATTTTCTGTAAGACGTGTTGCTAAATGCGCTGATGAATAGACGTTTTGGATTGGCTTTATCAATTTATAAAATAAAGTATTTCCAAACTGTTTTGGAAACGATCGTATGCCATACTGGACTTGATATTTGAATTCTTGGAACAATTGTAATGTTTTAATTCATTGAATGTTTATATATATATATATATACACACACACACACAATTATTTTTCCTAATAAATATTTATTATTCACAGACATATTTCATGTTCACTAACAATCATCCGTCTGGCTATATATAACTGTCGAACGATTCAATCTCTGGACTCGAGTCACCATTGATTCCAAAATCCAACATCATCCATTTATCCATTGAGAGTAACATTAAATGTGAGAGAAATAAACCATATATTTATTTACGAATATAAGAAGTCTTAGAGTATTTGACCCTCCTAAGGGGAGAGAACTTTTGCAATATTGCTTAATTAGACATTTTTCATAAGAGCCATCCATATTTCTCAAATACATATTTTTAGTTTTTGAAATTAACAAGTATTTTTTTTTGGGGGGGTGGGGGTTAATTAATACCGAAACTACATCCATTGTATATGATTACATGAAGACAAAATACTCATATACTCATAGCTTGGGGGAGAGTCAATTGAAGGTTCATATCTTTCTTATGATTATTATCATTTGTGGGCAAATGACCACGATAGATCTCTGATCCATAATATACGAATACGATCAACATAATAAAACAAATTCACGTGTAGAGGTCGTTCAATGTTCACGATAATATCTATCATGTGAGCCCTCTTTTTCCTGGAATTAACTAGAAAGAACCGTCACATATTTTTCTTGAAAAATACTCACTGCACTTGATAACTGCAACTAATTAGGGATGGGCCCCCTATTGAGAAATGAACATGCATCATTTCAAGTGTGGCTGCACCCCCCCCCCCTCCCGAAAATCGAATATACCACTTGTTTTATAGCGGACTCTTGACTGAGTTTTATTTGACTGTGTGTAATCCGAGTCTTAAAGACAGACTTAGATCAGATGACCTCAGATAAAGATTAAACCTGGACAGTATAGGGAGATTTCTTTTTAATGTACCAACGGGTCACCGCTTATCAAGGCCCAAAGGCCACTTGAGGATAAGGGCTAATGAGTTTGTCAGGTGGACAGTGATACAACACCATGAAGATTGGTAACGGTTGGTGAAACTGGGTAGAATTTGATTATTTAAACGGGGGGCAACTCAACAAGAATTTGTTAACATTGGACTTGAAAAAGACCATGTTGTAGTCAGCTGGGAAGCAACCCCATGGTATTGTGTGCAGAACAAGAGACTTCAACGGTTTAATCACATTGAAAGAATGAATGATAGTGCTTGGGTTAATACATGCAGAACAGTTGAGATAGCAGGGTCATTTAGCAGAGGCAGGCAAAGAAAAACATGGGAGGAAGTGATAAAGATGGACTTGGTAGAAAGAGGGGCAAGACCTAGCCAGAGATAGGTAAGTCTGAAAGTCAATTTCGAAAAGTAAAAGCCGTTCAACATATGCCAACATGTAAACTGGATGTTAAACCGAATATGATGAGGATGATGCTAATGAATGCATATTTAGTTGTATATTTATGATGAAATGATAAGCAAAAGGTGGATTTTCCAGGTGCGGCAGGTTATTAGGTATGATTGACAGGGTTGTCCTTTGACATTAGCTGGAAAGTGGATAACTGATTGGTAGCTTGATCACCTGACAATTCGAAAGATTTGAAGTAGGATTTCAGTTGTTGCAATGGAAAGTCCTGGTAGATAGGGAGTGTTTAGACTACTCCTGTCCCCCCTTAAGATCGTCCAGAAACAACTTGTAGTTAAAGAAACGAATAAAATATCTTTTACATGGACTATAAGTTCCAATTTCATAGCGCGTCTGAGACAAACTGACAGGTCTGTGATTGCAAGAACAGATTTGTCGACGGAAAAATTGGTAAGGAATCGATGTGATTAAGTTATCCGAAGTAAATAAATAAATTGGTTCGCTCATGTACAAAGGATGTCTTCAGAAGATCCAAGGAAATTAGTTTTAACGGAGATGGGTGGTCCACAAAAACTGGGTAGACCTCGAACGAATTGGAAAGAGTTGGTGGCTGAAGACATGGGGCAGTTGGGATTGACGAATCAAGACGCGAGTGATAGAAAATTGTGAAGACAACGAACGAAGAAGTCTAACTCCGTCGAATGCACATTAGTCTTAATTATTGAGTGGAGGATGATTGACATTAGAGCTATTTTTAAATTGAAAATCTATTATTATACTAAAGCTGAGTGAATCAAACTTTGTTTTCCACTCAGGTTTTTTTCTTATATATTTTAATCATACAAACTACACGTTAAAATATTCCTCGATTTTGGAATTGAGTAAGGTTTGAAAAAAGAAATCATTTTAATTGTTCTAATTAGCTGTAATTTGCAATTTACTCACCAAGTGACCCATTTCTTTCTAAGGTTCTGTCTATTAATCTCACCCTCTCTTACTCGATATTATTTAACCCCCTTATACAATTATCGAGGCAGCCCCCCCCCCCCCCATAGTCCGTGTGAAACGAACTGACAGATTTATGATTGCAAGAATAAAGAGTTGGCCGGTCAGTTATCCGAAGAAGGTTAAATTGGTTCGATCACGTGCAAAGGAGGTCTTCAGAAGATCCAAGAAATTAGTTTTAACGGAGGTAGGTAGTCTACAAAATGTGGGTAGACCTCGATGAAATTGGAAATGGTTGGTGGCTGATGATATGAGACAGTTGGGATTGACGAATCAAGACGAGTGATAGAAAATTGTGGAAACAACGAATGAAGAAGTCTAACCCCGTCACGAGACAAGGGACTTCAAAATGAAAAGAGGAGGAGAGTTTGCATGCTCATGTCAATTTGAGGCAACACGCTAGGAAAAAGGGCTTAAAAATGAAAAGATGACGACGTTGAAATCGTTCTTCATGACATTACCATCATTGTAGAAGAAGAATTAATGGCGAATATTTTCACTGCTGACCAGCAAGTCAGATGATAATGAGTACGCAACAAAAGTAACACTCATCCTTCAAGAACTTGGGGTCCGCAAGCCTATACTTGTCCTAATCCATTGATGGTGAAAAGAAATAAGAGATGTTTGCATTGGTGTCCTCAAATAAGCCAGTCCTAACCCTAACCCGAGGAGATTTTGTATCGTTTGGATTATTCGGACTTCTGTTCTCATTTTGGATGTTATTCTCACAATGTTTCGGTCGATTGCTCATGTTTAGTCAGCTATGATCTTGAGTAATTCTAAATTATATTCTTAGTACCGCCAAAACTGAGGATTGAACCTTCAACCTCCAGAAGACAGTCATGTAAAACTGATTATTACTTAGCACTTTATCCGTTACGCCATGGGTTCTTCCATATATCTCATTTAATCCACACAAAGGATAAACTTAAATATAAGAAACTCATGATTCTTGAAATAAACCGAAAACAAAAGCTTAATTAAATATTAAAATATAAAAACCTATAATAATATTTGAATTCTTTATCTCAGTATAAACAATAATATGAAACACACAATTCTCTTAAGAATTTGGCAATATAACTAATTACGGGTCTATACTTTCTTTTGGATAATTAACCCTATATCGCAGATAGTCATCATAAAATGCAGTGAATGCTGGGCCCTTGTCCAGCCGTCGCTCTCAATTCTATTTTTTTAGTATCGCTTGTACTGATGATCGAACCTTCAACTTCCAGGACAGTCACTTAAGAACTATTTACTTAGAACTTTGTTCGTTGTCTGATTATCACTTAGCACTTTATCCGTTGTTACTCTACTCCCGTGGATTAAATAAAGGGTTCAGTTTGAAATTCCGTACAGATTCCCGAGTTTGACGGAGGCTACATCAGCTGAAACGTTGTGAGAATAATACCCAAGATGAGAACAATAATCCGAATGATCCAAATTATCAATCTTCATCTTAAAAATTTTGAAACATAAAACCAATGACGAGCGAAGCCGATGGCACTTGAATGTGTACTATAGACATGTAGTTATAAAACAACCATTTTGTCCACTGGACTCTACGTAATCGGGAGGGGGGGGGGCGATTGGTTTAATGGACACCAATGCAGTCTTTTTAATTGGTTCTACAGAGTTAAAATCCTTGCAAAGTCAGTTACGCACTAATATTGTTGGCAAAGGTATTAACTAGCAATGGGGAAAATTATATTCAAATAAAAATAGTAACATCAGAAGGTATCTTTTCTTATACTAAGGAGTCACAACTTATCAAGGCCAAAAGCCACTCGAGCATGAAGGTTAATAAGATGGATGGATTGTCGGTTGAAAGATTAAGAATATCATGAGATGATTGAAAATGATGAATAGAATGAACAAAGTTTGATCACTTATGAGGAAGTATTTGTTGACATTGGATTTGAAGACGACCATATTGTAGTCTTCAGGGAAGTAGGTCCATGGTAATGTGTTACACAGATGAGAAATTCCTGGAAAGAAACTGTTCTTGGAAATTCCACCTGACACTAGTAGGAAATCAGGAATGATCTTTTCAGTTGTGGTAGACAGAAGTGTCCTTGTGATTCTGCTTCAATATTAAATAACCTAAAATGGGTTGATATGCCATTAAAAAAGATGGACGAAACCTTTTTCACTTGGCAAACCATGTCCTTCAAGTAAGAATAGACAGTGACTGATGTCCGAAATGGGTACAATTCTGTCCCTATTTGTGAAGAGCATTGTCCCATCACCTCATTTATAACACCAGAAAAATAGTATAAGGTCAGGATAGCACCTCAGAGATTCCTGACCAGTGAAGACGTGTACACATAGCGTTTTGCCAACATCTCTACCAATGTTTAACGCAAAACAGTTACACAAATAGATTACAATGTTATAAAAAAAAAAAAAAAACATACATTATTTTTGCATTGATGTTCTCACATTTACCATTTTAGAAATGTAATTCTTTTACGAAACATTTTAAGCTTATAGTAAAACGATTCTTGTATGGAAACGGTCTTAACCTTTAGAAGTTAAAAAATGTATTTCATTTGTGCACTGTTTTTAACACAGGGTGTTCTAGGGTTAGGTTCTAGGACAACGTAAAACTAAAGGGGCTGTTCTTAGCAGAGAGTGTTAAGACCAACTACCATAATATTATTTGTAAGTAATGAAAACGTCAGGAACAACAAACAGATATTTATTCCAGTTACCTATACTGTTGGGTGGAATAGGTTGGCAAAGTTAGGACAGTGTTCAAGTGAAGAAATGAAATAAGAAAGTTCTTTGGTTGCCGAAAGTCTACGAGCAGCTTATCTTCAAGTGAAGATAGTCGATGCTCAGGAATACAGTGAGTAAAGGCACAAGAAAGGAAGGGTGCGTCTTTCTTGGTTACTTTCAAGAAACTTCCGTGATTCCCAAAGAGGCCGAAGTAGTTCATCAAGGGACACAAATGAAATAAATGGACCCTGCAAGCTGATTGGTCAAACTGTGACCAAATCATCAAGAAATAAAATAAATATCAATGTTCACGACTGCTACACAACTTAAAAACATAATCCATGCTGTAAATATTCACATTGTCGCAATTTCCACGTTTAAACAGCGCAGCACAAATCAAATGAAATTAAAGATGCAATGAAAGAAAAAACATGAGTAATTATAAAATTTATTTATTTTTGTAAAAATAAGTTCAGGAATTTTTTTCATTTCTGCTCAGTTTTCAACATGACGGAATCTAGTCGATGACATTTAAATTTTTACACTGTCGTAAGCTACAACACTTATTGTAGAGGAATTAGGGTTAGGGTTATTGTAGAGGAATGAATGTACATAAAATGTACATATATATAAACACCAATCGCCATAACAGAAAAATGCTTTTGCGACAACAGTGCAATCAAGATAGGAAATTGATATGTTACGATCTGTTACAATGAAACAGACAGCACTCAGCTAGCTAAAGGCTGACTGCCGTGACAATGTTACATCTTCAAAATAAAACAATAGAGAAATGCTGCATAGAAAGTGGAAACTACAAACATTAAAATCGGTTTTATTTGGATTATTCGGACTACTCTCCCCATCTTGGTACAACGGCTCAACATCAATACTCCTCAAATTTCAGATCACAAGATGCTGAGAGCTAAAGTAAGATTGAGTTTTGCTTGACCAATGAAAGCACGTTTAACTCCAAAGTATAATCTAAAATACTTGTGGCGTAACGGATATAAGTGCTAAGTAATAATCAGTTCTAAGTGACAGTCTTCTCGAGGTTTAAGGTTCAATCCTCAGTGCGGGTGATACTAAGAATACAATTACGATTATGGCTGACGGAATGAGAGCAAGCTACCGTCTTGGATTAAATAAAGGGTTCTGTTCGAAATTCCGTACAGATTTGAGAGTTCCACAAGATGCACTTGAAGAAGGTCGGAAGAGGCTACATCGGCCGAAACGTTGTGAGAATAATATCCCAGATGAAAACAGTAGTCCGAATAATCTAAATTATACAAATTATCAATCCTATCTAAAAAAAAAAAAAAAAATAATTAAAATCGGTTTTAGCAGTTCAGTTTTGGATTTAGTGATGTCATAAAAAACAGTTTTAAGCGGTTTTATCAAATATTTTTTATGCCCTAACATACATGGAATCTACATTCTGGATGTTACACAATTTCTTTGAACAAAGACTTAGGAAGACTTGAAGATCCATCTTCGTGAATAACGGATGAAAAGTTATGTGGAGAAAAAGAGAGTTTGAGAAGCCGAGTCATAATATAACAGATCGCACCTTTGGAAAATCAGTCTCTTTGTTATAATACCAATGGATTGAATATATCATAAAACAAATAATTCAATAAAAATATTTTGAAAAGAAAATAATAAAATGTTTGACATACCTATATTTTTAACTGGTAGAAAATAATTATTTACCTCCATGGTAAGATCATGTAGTGAAAAACCTTAAAAAGAAAAAGAAAACAATTATTTATATGGCAAACAAAAAATATTTATATGGCAAAATTATATATAATTTAAATAATTTAGCTAATTTATTTAGAACTCACTTAAGCGTTTTTGTTTTTATAAGCAAATGAATGAAAAACTGATCACTTTATGTCATGCTTTGCCTTCTACCAAACTTGGAATAATAAACTTAGCTTTGAAACATGCGTAAACCAACTTTATGTCAAATCTTATTCCTGAAATTTAATTTAAATGATATTTTAAATCCATAGACACACACACACACACAATATATAAAATCTTGTTATATATATAAATGCTCATCAACATTTTTACAACCAATAATGTATTTGCACCAACAAAAAGACAAAAAATAAAAATAAAATTATATATGTTCGATTTTAATTTTTTCAAGAAAAAGTAGTTCTCTTATTTTTCTCTTATCTACAACATTTCAACTTCGACTATATTAAGGGGCGAAACGGAAGGAGGGGTCAGTAAAAACAAAGAAAGTAACATGGTGTCATGAGCATAGTGAAAAAGTAAATAGTAGCGATTCTCATTCAATCCCGAGCAACGTCGGGTCTTCCTGCTAATAAAAATTAAAGTTCTTTTATAACACTGAATTCTGAGTGTATTTATTCCTGTTTAACTGTCGGCCTACGATATAACATCCTCAAAGATATGGGTGAAATAATAGGATAAACTAAACATTCAAGCCTTGGCAGAGCAACTAATATAAGAGAAAGTAGTACTAGCCAACATTGCTTAATATTTTTCTTGAACATTTTTTTAAAATCAAATTTTGCAATTATTTCAAAAGTAAGCAATAAACAATTTTCCAAAAATAAAAATCATTTTAACAATTTTAAACCAAATGAATTTCCTTCAAACTGAAGCATGACAGACCAACAAAACTTCTATTTCAAACTGAAGCGTGACAGACCAACAAAATAGCTATTTCAAACTGAAGTGTGACAGACCAACAAAATAGCTATTTCAAACTGAAGTGTGACAGACCAACAAAATAGCTATTTACAAACTGAAGTGTGACAGACCAACAAAATAGCTATTTCAAACTGAAGCATGACAGACCAACAAAATAGCTATTTCAAACTGAAGTGTGACAGACCAACAAAATAGCTATTTCAAACTGAAGTGTGACAGACCAACAAAATAGCTATTTCAAACTGAAGCATGACAGACCAACAAAATAGCTATTTCAAACTGAAGCATGACAGACCAACAAAACTGCTATTTCAAACTGAAGTGTGACATACCAACAAAATAGCTATTTCAAACTGAAGTCTGACAGACCAACAAAACTGCTATTTCAAACTGAAGTGTGACAGACCAACAAAACTGCTATTTCAAACTGAAGTGTGACAGACCAACAAAACTGCTATTTCAAACTGAAGTGTGACAGACCAACAAAACTGCTATTTCAAACTGAAGTCTGACAGACCAACAAAACTGTTATTTCAAACTGAAGTGTGACAGACCAACAAAATTGCTATTTCAAACTGAAGTGTGACAGACCAACAAAACTGCTATTTCAAACTGAAGTGTGACAGACCAACAAAACTGTTATTTCAAACTGAAGTGTGACAGACCAACAAAACTGCTATTTCAACTCAAGTGGGACAGACCAACAAAACTGCTATTTCAAACTGAAGTGTGACAGACCAACAAAATAGCTATTTCAAACTGAAGCGTGACAGACAAATGTTTCGATTAGGGCTTACAAAAAAAAAAAAAAAGCAATAATTTTTAAAGTCGAGTTTATCATTCTCAAAACCATTAAAACTGGTTTGGGTCGACTTAAAGTAGTGCCTTTTCCCTCCGACGTTTTTCTTCTTTTTTTTTTAAATTTTATTTTTAATTTTTGTTCTTTTTACAAATTAATAAATTGATATTGATTAGATACCAAACTTTCAGATCATCACAAAAGAATGTGGAAAAAAATGTATTATTTTCAAAGTTTCTGGCAAAGGGGATTTTCATTAAGCTTCTAGTAGAATGATCCGTTAATCGAACCGGTCATAACGTTTAGAAGTTTTTCACAGTTTTTAAATTTCTTCTTCATTTGTGCACCGTTTTTCACCACCGACTGTGAAAACGTGTAAGACTTTAAAAGTAAAGTAGTCGACCATATGGTCGACTACTTTACTTTTCTTTTTCTTACAAAGTTGTCAGATTTTTATGTTCGTATGTATATTTATAATTTTCATTAAGTTGAAAAAAAAAAATCACATTTGTGATATGAGTGATGGCAAAATTTTAATGGATTCTTTTTATATCTATAACCTTGTTTTTATATAAATAGTTCTGAACTGAAGGCAACCTGAATTATTGATTAGAGAGTGTGGGAAGGAGGACGTTGGGTGGAGGGAGGAGGGTAAATAATCTGTCCGTGTTTACATTTTTCTGCAGAGTGACCTTCACCCTTTTTGCTATTTTTAGCTGCGTTTTGAGTCACGGTCTAATCTGTTTGGAGGTAAGGAAAACAAATAAAAATCGACTAACATATATATATATATATATATATATATATATATATATATATATATATATATGTTAGTCGATTTTATATGAGAAATAGAGAAAAGCTGGAAGTAAATCTAAAAAAAATGTATTGATCACATAGGCCATGTGAGATTATATATAACTTAGGTATGTGTATATGTGTATATATATCTATATCGTTGTACATGATAAACTCTTAAACTAATGAACCGATCATTATGAATTTTGGAACACAACTACAAGGTGTAAGGGTGGATAATATGAGCGATGCTTAGTTTAGTTTAGTTTTAAGCAAAAAGACAAAAAGGGGTTGGAAGCCATTTGTGAAAATTCAGGTAGCTTCAATTTGTGTGAAATTTTAACAATAAGTATTAGACAGCAATTAATAAATATTTCCCCAATTTCAGTTTCTTAGGAGTATAATATAGCCACAACCTCTCATTCGAAAATTCAAATATTTCAGATTTGCATAAATTTGATGCATAGTCACCACACACCAATTAAGCAAGATTTTCATGAATTGCAATTTCTTCTTAAGGTCTACGGGCTCTTAAATTTTAGACATTTTCTAGAATCAAAATCATGTCATGGATTTGGATCAAAACTGGAATAAGGATTCTAGACATAAAGTTTAATAAGATCATATATTAATTTTAATCTTCGTAAGGGGATATCAAAATTGTGAAAAACTTCTGTTCACGGAATTAATTTTATCCGTCCTTTTGAGGGATAGACGAATGACATTTCGATTCTTTTAATTTCTTCATCTGGCAAACCTTTTTTTGTTTATATCTCGACTTTGAAGTTCAGAATTTGTTCTTTATAGTAAACTACCTGAACATTTTTTTGAAACAATTGTAAACTGCAGAACTTGGTTTGGGTCTAACTTATAAAATGATATAATCATTTTTGAAATGTGAATAAAAATAAAAATGGAAAAAGGAATAAACGAGGACCAAATATAAGTCAAAGATTCAACAAGCCATGTATGGAAAATCGATATTTTACTTTCTATTTTATTTGAAGCTTATTCATGATTGAAAATATGGCCAATAAAGGAATCTTTATGTCGAACTTGGGAATCTACAGGGTGAATGGAAAGTAATTCATTATTAAGTGCTCGTAATTTATTAATGAAATATAATTTTTACAAGAAATGAATATAAGAAAGTGTATAGCATGGGGTTTTATTCAAAATTCGATATGGGTGCCAGCAATCGCCACCAGCTTCTAAAGCTGCCTGGAAACCGCATCAACTGATTTCACAAGGAACTTTTTTTTTCTTTCTACTAATGAGTCAACACTTATCAAGGCTAAAAACCCACTCGAAGATTAGGGTCAACAAGATGGATAGATTTTTACTTTGTCCTAATCCAGTATGTCCGTTTTGGGGGAGTTGGATTTCCCCCAGATTAAATTAAAAACCGACCTTGTGTCTAACTTCCCCCGGTGGAAAGGCAAGTAAATCGGGACTCACGTCGGTGATTGAGTAGCTGAAAACTCACCAGCGTAGCCAGCGAAACAACACATTTGCATAATCGGGAACAAGGATTATTTTACTATCTCGATTATTTGTTGACATGAAAGTGTTCCCAGGTTCGTGCTGACTTCACTCGTTTTTGGAAAACCACAGTCCCACTTCCACCGCAGACACAACATGGTGACGTTTCACTCAAACAGAACATTGAGCAATTCATGTTGTGTATCAACTACACTACAACGTGTCTGTTGGTCAGTTTGTTATGCTTAAGTTTGAAAACTGCTTGCTTCAAAGAATTGTTCTTCACAAAAATGGTGGAGCTGTGTAGGGGAACTTTGATGAGATATTTTGGTGTTTATGCAGTTTACAGACTGGGCTATTTTTTTTAGATAGGATTTTCAAGTTAAATTTAATTTTTACAATATCTTTTCTTTATTAAATTGTTAGGTGAAAGTACAGAATACAAAATAATTAATTACCTCCCCTTCCCACCTTAATAATGAGTTTCTAAATTATAACGTTATTATTTCAGCCCGGTTCGTAAACTGCATAAGTGCCCATATTTCAAAGCATTCCTAATACAAATGCAGCTATTGTAGCCACCCACGCGCCACAAAGAACCTGAATGGCTCTGCAAACAATTAGGATAGGATAAATCTATAAGATCAAACCGCAACAGGATAAAAAAAAGAAGAAAAAAATGTTATCTATTCATTCGTATCACATGGATAAAATTTACTTGTTTTGTTTAACAACCATAGCAGACGACAGACGAGAATGACAACAGTCAATCTGTTGTTTTAGATTACATCCTCTTCCTATTGTCTTTTTAATGGATCTTCTTAAAAAAGCAAAGTTTATTTATTTATATAATAATACGCTAATGAGCAAAGATGGTGGTTGATTTAATCATCAACCCCCATTTTTGCTCATTGGACGATCTCATTTTATTTAAATGTCGCGAAGGTAAAACAATTCCGACTTTAACCATTTTAAAATGATCTGTCCTAAACTCAAATTATGCCATCCCGTTGACTAAAAGAGTACAATTTTAAATAAATACATTTCAAAAAGTTACATTCGTTTTATTGATTTGAAGAATTTTGGGCTGACAATCATTTTTATGGCAAGAATATTTTTTGTTTTATAAAGAATTAAATTGCTACAATTTTAAATAAAAAAGAGACATTTTCGTTTTATTGATTTGAAAAATATTTAGTTAACAATGACAATTATCTTTATGGAACAAGAGACCTTTTTTCTTAATAGACAGACATTTATTATTTTAAAAGAAATATTATATTTTGAATAGTAAATTATACAGATTGATATATACATGGTTCTGCTAGAAAAAATATTGTAGAAATTTTCATTCTTTAAAATAACCCCCCCCCCTATAAAAAGTGCATTATTTTTTTTAATTTGTCGAATTTTTTACGCAAAAGATATAATCTTAATGCATCTCAATATAAAATCAGCAGTGTTTTCATAATTTGAATTTGAATTGATAACCTTTTGTTTACCTCTATTTTTAAATGTTTAAAAGGTCCCAATGGAATTGAAATAATTCTTAGCATTCTTTGTGAGACTTACATCCGGGTGCTGATATTGATTTCAGTATTTTACCATTTTTATAACGGTTAGACAACTTTTTGTACATGTGAATTGAGAAAATTTTTTTATTCCAAAATGACTGCCCATGACGATAATTTAAATAATTTGTTCAATAACATTAGTTATTGCAAACCAAAGTTCATTTTTGTTATATCTAAAAACTTTTAATGAGAGCACATAGATCTTTGCAAAACATAAACAATGATACACAATTTATTTTTGTTGCTGAATTAGCCACCAAATTATGACCGTTCAAAGTCCATTGTAAATGAGAAAATTTATTTTTGTTGCTGAATTAGCCACCAAATAATGACCGTTCAAAGTCCATTGCAAATGAGAAAATTTGTCTTGTGTGCTATTGGGCCAAATTTCACAGTGTATAACTAAAAATGCAGGTTTTAAGCAAGTGAAAAATCCGTACAAATATTATTTTGTGGTAAATCAAAATTAATCATAATGAAAACAATAATTACTTGATAAAATATTGGGCAAAATCCCATAACCTCTCGAAAAAATGTAAGAAAATCACACGGAAATGCAACATTGAGTGTTCATATAAGATTCATTTCAACAGTTAACACATTGAATCTTTGTAATATGATTCATAGCACAATATAGATTACATGAGATTTTGCTTTTAATGGTAAATCCATAAAGAAACCCAGATTTGAACAATGTGAGAACAGACTGAAACACAATTTGATAAAAGGACAAAATTTCATTCACAAAATACTGCAGGTATAAAATCAGCTCAATGGTAGAACCGAATAGATCAACCGGAGCTATTATATTAGTTTAGAAAAAAAAAAAATTATGACATTCATTTATAGCAGTTTCAAGAATTCAACATGTTGATGTGTAATTCTTGGAACGGATATAGATGAATATGTCATAAATCTGTTTATTTCTGAACTATAATTTATATATATATATATATATATATGTATATATATATATATACATGTATATATATATATAAACAACATTTTCCTACATTCCGAAGACAAAGATTTTATTCATCTTACCAATCATTTTTTCAAAACAAAAAACTTGGATACAATTACAGATCCGTTTCGTTCACAGAAGAACAGCCGATATTTGTATGTAAATCTTTCTTTCATAAACTCATCAGAACACCAGAAAGTTCTCAATCAGAAAAAAAAATACATAAACAAACAAAACTCTAAAAAACAAACACTCACATCGAATCCACCTCCAATTGAGAGAGAGATTTAGAAATCACTACCCAGAAAGAGCAGCCATCTTATATCATATATATATATATATATATGAGACTAAAAGTATACTTTTAGAGAATTGAACCTATAGTGAAATGATTTAAGCTCAATATACAAGATAGAGCAATTATAAAGATAAATGAAAGAAGAGAGATAAAGATGTGCGAATGACAAATCCATTTCATCTTCGATTGTTCAATGTAAGGTGTACTCGATAAAAACATGTTTATTTTTCTTTTCTTAAGTTTTTATCGAGTACACCTTGCATGGAACAATCGAAGATGAAATAGATTTGTCATCCGCACATATGTATCTCTCTTCTTTCATTTACCCTTATAATTGCCCACAATACCATACGCCCACAACATCTTCAGATACCCCCAAAAAGACCACATCACCACCCTAGCAACCACTACATGGGAACTCAAGAGGTCCAACACTACCTATAAAATAGAATGGAGGATGACCGATAAACCTAAGTCCTATAGCCCTACCTCCAGGATTTGCCACTATGTACCCCTGAAAAATTCAGGATTCTACAAGCAATCAACAACCTTCCATAAATTGCATGAACATCACAACCAAAGTCTTTAAAAAATGGCCCCCACAAAAGAAAAAATCTTGCTAGCCCAATGGACTGACAATGATAATACATAACTCACTAATTACCCCTTATGACCAATGAACTCCATACCATAAAATAAAACAAAAAAATTAAAAAAACATAAAATAGCCAGCTTCCCCAAGACCTTTCCAAAATTTAATTTTTACATACAACATAACACCCCTCCGGATATATTGCACATACCACCACATCACCCCTACTAATCCCAATACAGCCTAGCCCCATCCACCACAGATACAACATTAATCAGTAGATACCCCATCTCCCTTCAACATTTCTAACATGGTAAATACATGAACCCCCCCCCCCCAATTAAACACCTAGAAATATAACTATCAAACCCCACAGAATTAAAGGAATACTTAAGACTTAACCCCCTCCATCTCACACAGACTCTATAATAGATTCATAAACCGTAATTAGATAAAACCAACAGAATTAACTAAACACCTAAACCCAACACCAATGCATATGATAATGATAGTTAAAACACTAGATATCCCTTTCAATGACAAAATACATCCTCAGTCAACATCCAGCCATTACTTAACAATTAATTCACTCAAATACACCCCCCCATATATATAACAAATATTATAAAAATAATTTTTGTGAAAATACTAAACTATAAATAATAAACAAACAAAAATAATAAATCAATAAATAAAAAATTTAATGAATCCCAACCAGAGCCTAATCAATAAATTATGTAACTCAGTTATCCCTAAATATAAACACACTTTTGAAGCAGTAAAACAGACTACACCCATCATAAATAATTAAATTAATTTTAATAAAACTGAATTACGATTAAAACCCATACATTATATTTAACCCTGACCCAGTATTTACTTAAAAAAGGGACACGATGAATTCAGACGCCATCCACCTTTGTTTTAGTTTTTTTTTTTTTCGGGACGACCTTAAAAATACGAAACTACAAATAAATAAATAAGTAAATAAAACACCAAACAAAATAAAACCTTTAAAACACAAAACTATAAATAAAATAAATAAATCTGATACATAAAATTAAACCCGATATCACCTTCAAAAAGAGACTTCAGTATTACAACCTTTTTAAACAACAAATTCAAACGCCCCCTTGTCTTTTCATTTTTTAAGACACCGAAAATCTCCTACGATCTTTCAACGGTCTTCCAAACACAAACCTTTAAATAAAATACAAATAAATAATTAAATAAAACACTTAGAATAAAATAAAAAAACCTTAAAACACAAAACTATAAATAATAGATAAAATAAAACTCAATTAATTCCCAGCCATATATTTTTTCCAGAGAGACATTTCAGGAATGCATCGGTTATTTATCAATATAACACCATTTCTCATTGTGTTTTGATCACATTCAGTACGCTGACAAATCCCTTGGGTATAGACTTTTTTTTTAATGTAAATAGTCAACCCATCTGGATGAAACCGTGGTACGATTCTGAAATATGTAACATAGTTTTCAAATAAATTATTTGTGTGTGTGTGTATATATATATATATATATATATACACACACACTAAAAATTGCATAAGCATGAAACACAGGTGTCTATGGGTAAGAATAATAAATGTTTATTTTAAAATTATTGTTATCGCACCCTTAAATACAAGGACGGGGCCTGTAGGAGAATTTAATAATAAACAGTCACACTAGGCGTAATGCGATGTTCCAGCCTCTGCTGTTGTTGAACACTGTCCGACTTAGCTTACTGTATATGTCCGCTGATTTGACATTTATAGAGTTTAAATTCTCTTCATTTCCATGTTAATTGATGTTGGCCTAGGGGTAGAATATAAGGCTGCAAGTCAGAGGTGACTTTGCATCTGGGTTCGAATCCTTCGACTGGCAAGAATTAACATCTCCTACACTGAAGATTGCATAAGCATGAAACACCCATGCCTGTAGGTAATAATATTTATTTAAAATTATATATACACATATATATTCATATATACATGCACACCCACATATACACCCATATGCAATACACACACAGACATGTTTATTGGATGTACACCTACCATTATTGAAGCCAAAACAAAGACATGTGCATTTTTATTGATTAAAGGTGCATATGTGCATACTCTTATTGAACGCAGAAAGAAAATGCACACCTATATTAAATACAAATTATGCACATGTACATGTATTGAATCCAGAACAACAAGGCACACATACCTGCATTAAAACAAAACACAGTCACACAAACCAAACACATGCATATTGCATTTTTATTGAAGACTAACAGGGATATCAGATATTGCCCGGGAGCATAGAATAACAAAACAGAACAGTTAAAAAAAAAGTGTCTAACAGCTTCCTTTTAAAATTTCTCTCTCTTCCGACTGCCTCCCTCTTTACCCCCCTTGTCTGCTCTTCTCTCCCTCTGGCAACTGGTTCAATGTAATAGAAAACAAAAAAGCTGACTGACTATTTGACCTAATTTCAGTGTTATCTTTTAAACAAATACCAGTAAGAATAGGAAAAAGTACCCCCCCCTCCTCACGCACACAGAAACTATGCACTAATCTTATCTCTGGTGACTCCAAGTAAATGAATATTACATTTTTTTTTTATATAACCATGTTGAAATCACATCGAACCCGCTGATGTAAGGTTTTTAAGTGCATCTTGTGTAGTTTTTGACTTTTAGTCGCACTCACACACACACACACACACATATAATTATGGCTTCACTTCATATAATAGAAGACTGACACACACAGCAGTATACCTCAACAATCATGAATAACTGTCATTAAAAAAAAAACCAGCATATTTTATGCCCAATAAAAAGCTGCAACCTGTTCAATAATAATAAAAAGCTTCCTATGTGTATTTTCTGTTTCTTTCAAGCACCCCCCCCCCCTGCCTACCCCTCAGCCCAACCCTAGACCAGCTGAAAGACTCGGAGGTCTTATCAGCTGTCATGTCTAAAAATAGACAAGAATGAAGTAACCTAGTTTAATGCCGCCATTCTGAGGAGAAACACTGACTGAGAGACGATAACAACCGTTTAAATAGACACGACGATGGTGTTGATGATCGTGGTGGTGGTGATGATGATGATGATGATCCGATATAAGCGAGTCTTTCACACAAATGCTTAAACCAGGATTAAAATATTTCTAGTAAAGATATTCTCTTAAATTCTCTGCCAGCTTTGAAAGCGATTATTTTGTAACTATTTTAAGAATCGGAATAATCAAGAAGTCATCAGGTTTTTGTCCAGAATTATTGGCAGCTTGACTTTGGATAATGGTGAATGGGAATGTTTGTTACTGGCATGGCAATGAGACTGAAAGCCGCTCATGTATCAACGCGTAAGTTACCGAGACACTAAGCCAGGGATGGCCAACCTACGGCGCATGCGCAAAGAGTTGCAAGCTGCATAATTGATAATAAAAGAGAGAGAGAAAAAAAAAAGATTTCTGGACAAAAATATGGCAGGAATTTATTTAACTAAGTTATGCCTAAATGAAAATCTGTCTAAGAATTATTTTAATCTAAAATACAGGAATTATTTTCATTGATTTTATCGTTTCGTGTACATCTCTTGGGTATGGCAAAAATTGTGAACGTTTTTTTAACCCTCATAACATAAAATCAAGTTAAAATCTAGTAAAATAAAAATCATGTTAAGTTTATCTTATTATGAATTACTTTAACACCGCTGAACGTGTTCAGTAACGAATTATCAAAGCAAATTCATAATTGGTTGGCTCCCGCCCTTGCTTCTTCTCTGCACCCTCTCTCTTAAAGACTCAGTGGAGCTAGTCTCAGTCTCTTGTATAAGTACTATTATAGCATGTGTTCTTAAGAATTGTCCGATTTATTTCCTGCTTCCTTTGTTCCAGCTCGTTTGACTAGTTGGTCTAGTGGTCTTCATCAATTTGCTGTTCAGGTACCTCGTTATAATACAGCTTTATATTCCAGTAGCTTCTTTCCAAGAACTGCCGGCTTGTAGAACTCTCTTCCCGCTCACTGTTGCGTCAACAGCAAAAACAAATAAAAACCGGAAGTTATCTTTCGAATTTCAAAATAATCATTTTGAATAATAAACTTTGTTCATTAAATCGTAGTAATTAATATTACTACTACTATTACTAATATTAATATGAAGAAACGTATTAAATTCAAAGGAAAGTGGAATATTAATCTATTTGAGAGTGTTTATAAAATTATTATTTAAATAAGGCATCTTGGTCAGTGTGTTTGGCATTTTTCTGTTGGGTATATATAGGGTGGGCCAAAATAAGGGTCCTATCTTTAAATTTGAATAACTTGAATTTGAATAACTTCCACAAAATAAAAGTTAAACTCACCAAACTTTATGTGTGTGTAGACTGACCCTTCCGAGATTTTTTGAAATAAACAAAACAAATTTTAGCCGAAAAACACTTCTTAAAACTTACAAAAACTAAAGTATTGTTTTTTACACTGTTTTGAGTTTTTTAAGCAAAAATAATGTTTTCTAAATGAGGGTACGTTCCTTAGGGCTAATACGGCTCATGCTTGCTTCGGAAGGGGTCCTTTAATTATTCTAAAAAAAAAAAATTTTTTTAAATCAATAAATAAAAAAGTTATGAATTTTTTAAAATAGGACCCTTATTTTTGCCCACCCTGTATAATGTGTTTGAAAATAATAAAATGTAAAATTGAAGTAAATAAGCTTAACGTGTTTTGATATGAATATAGCCGGGATAAATAAAAAAACTTTCGCATTGATTCATTCATTCCTTATATACCGCAGAATTGGTACAACCCTAATTTGAACAATTAGCAATTGAGACAAATTTTTTGATACCAGACTTCATATTTTTAATTGGAACAACCCTACTAATTGGGACACTAGTTGAGAACGTAACCTGTTCCAATTAGGAGGTTTACTTATATATACATATATATATATATATATATATATTAATTTGTAATTCTCAACACCAAAGATGAAGAGAAGGCGACCGAGGTCATTATGACAGACTTAAATTCACAGATCAAGGAATAAAAACTCTTTGAACGTGCACACGATGCAACTATCAGCAGAATTTGCGGGTGGAACTGCCGAATTAATAAAAATGAAAATAAAGCATAAGATCTAACTATCGTCGGAAAATGGTGGCTCGTGCGTTGTCACTTTTTGACAATGCACGAGCCACCATTTTCCGGGGTGGCAGACATAAACAGAGGCTGAAGAGAGTCTGGTAAAGGAAATCAATTATAGGTCCCCTTTGTTTGGATTTGAAACTGACGGTACCGATATTCTGATCTTCTGTATTTTATTTTTATTTTTTGCTAAAGAGTCATCACTTATCAAAGCCCAAAGGCCACTCGAGGACAAGGGTTAACGAGATTGTCAGGTGGACGGTGAGATAACACCGTGATGATTGGTAACGATGGTGCAAGTTTTGACAGAATTTGATTTAAGAGAACGGTTCAACCAGAACTTTGGACTTGAAAACGACTATGCTGTAGTCAGCTGGAAAGTAGCTTTGCGGTATTGTGTTCCACAGACAAGTAGTTCTAGGAAAGAAACTTTGCTCATGGAAGTTCCATTTACTTTTAGGCACGAACACAGAAAGTGGGGGTGAGGGAGAAATGTGATTAAATAATCAGTATTTTTGCTTGATAAGACATTTTTTTTCTTCAATTTTTCGAATAATCCATCTAGTTTTTCGGTCAAATTGTTGTATTTAAGTTCCATGGATTTCTTGTTCCATTTTTCGTTTTTTTTTTTTCTTCTGTGAATACTTTCGATTCAATACATCAAATTATCATCAGGTGGGGTTAGTTTTGGTGTGTTTATACAACTATGCCTTGATTGTTGAGTTTTTCTTAACAGCTAGTAATTTACGACTTTAAAATGCGCGTCTGTAGTAATGACACGTTGCATGTGCACATGATTACCTTGCATCTCTCCGACACTAGCTTCATTTGCCAACACCTTAAAAATCATAACTGCCCCCCCCCCTGCTTCTCAATAGAGACATATGCTAGCTAATAACAGAATTACTACACCTCGATATCCAGTTCAAAAGTTCTTAAAGCCTGTTACATAAAAACCAGACATTCCACAATCAATAATGTTAATCATGAAACTAGTCCCAACATTTTAAAGTGTAATTAACATCAACAAATTTGTGACCGTTAAACACTCATCCTTTTGAATTTTGAACGCACTTCGCACATAATCACGTTCACATGCTATATTAATCTTTATAAAATTATAATTAAAATTATAATTAAATTTTTAAAATTATTAATTAAAATTATAATTAAATTTTTAAAATTATTAATTAAAATTATAATTAAATTTATAAAATTATTAATTAAAATAATAATTAAATTTATAAAATTATTAATTAAAATTATAATTAAATTTATAAAATTATTAATTAAAATTATAATTAAATTTATAAAATTATTAATTAAAATTATATTAATCTTTATAAAATTATTAATTAAAATTATATTAATCTTTATAAAATTATTAATTAAAATTATAATTAAATTTATAAAATTATTAATTAAAATTATATTAATCTTTATAAAATTATTAGATGTAAATAGCTTCCCAAACTGTCAATTTATTAATACATGAGGATTTGTTAAGAATTTTAAATGCTTACAAGGGAAGCTACTCTTCATGAAAAAATATTTGTTACCTCACTTTCATTATAATTATCGAAGAAAAAAGGGTGCTCTTCCAATATGTGATCTACCAAATGGTTTCTAATTCAATACGAGATCTACGGAGTTATTGACATTTTAATATGGTGAGGGTTAGGGTTAGGATGAGGGTGAGGGTTCACCTCTAAACTACTTAAATGATGTTTTGGGTAGATTACATATTGGATTTGAAACCATTCGGTAGATTACATATTGGATTTGAAACCATTCGGTAGATTACATATTGGATTTGAAACCATTCGGTAGATTACATATTGGATTTGAAACCATTCGGTAGATTACATATTGGATTTGAAACCATTCGGTAGATTACATATTGGATTTGAAACCATTCGGTAGATTACATATTGGATTTGAAACCATTCGGTAGATTACATATTGGATTTGAAACCATTCGGTAGATTACATATTGGATTTGAAACCATTCGGTAGATTACATATTGGATTTGAAACCATTCGGTAGATTACATATTGGATTTGAAACCATTCGGTGGATTACATATTGGATTTGAAACCATTCGGTAGATTACATATTGGATTTGAAACCATTCGGTAGATTACATATTGGATTTGAAACCATTCGGTAGATTACATATTGGATTTGAAACC
Source organism: Sepiola atlantica (assembly GCA_963556195.1). Taxonomy (NCBI): domain Eukaryota; kingdom Metazoa; phylum Mollusca; class Cephalopoda; order Sepiida; family Sepiolidae; genus Sepiola; species Sepiola atlantica. The sequence goes on along the minus strand of OY744542.1, from coordinate 16,025,768 downwards.
ATTCGGTAGATTACATATTGGATTTGAAACCATTCGGTAGATTACATATTGGATTTGAAACCATTCGGTAGATTACATATTGGATTTGAAACCATTCGGTAGATTACATATTGGATTTGAAACCATTCGGTAGATTACATATTGGATTTGAAACCATTCGGTAGATTACATATTGGATTTGAAACCATTCGGTAGATTACATATTGGATTTGAAACCATTCGGTGGATTACATATTGGATTTGAAACCATTCGGTAGATTACATATTGGATTTGAAACCATTCGGTAGATTACATATTGGATTTGAAACCATTCGGTAGATTACATATTGGATTTGAAACCATTCGGTAGATTACATATTGGATTTGAAACCATTCGGTAGATTACATATTGGATTTGAAACCATTCGGTAGATTACATATTGGATTTGAAACCATTCGGTAGATTACATATTGGATTTGAAACCATTCGGTAGATTACATATTGGATTTGAAACCATTCGGTAGATTACATATTGGATTTGAAACCATTCTGTAGATTACATATTGGATTTGAAACCATTCGGTAGATTACATATTGGATTTGAAACCATTCGGTAGATTAAATATTGGATTTGAAACCATTCGGTGGATTACATATTGGATTTGAAACCATTCGGTAGATTACATATTGGATTTGAAACCATTCGGTAGATTACATATTGGATTTGAAACCATTCGGTAGATTACATATTGGATTTGAAACCATTCGGTAGATTACATATTGGATTTGAAACCATTCGGTAGATTACATATTGGATTTGAAACCATTCGGTAGATTACATATTGGATTTGAAACCATTCGGTAGATTACATATTGGATTTGAAACCATTCGGTAGATTACATATTGGATTTGAAACCATTCGGTAGATTACATATTGGATTTGAAACCATTCGGTAGATTACATATTGGATTTGAAACCATTCGGTAGATTACATATTGGATTTGAAACCATTCGGTAGATTACATATTGGATTTGAAACCATTCGGTAGATTACATATTGGATTTGAAACCATTCGGTAGATTACATATTGGATTTGAAACCATTCGGTGGATTACATATTGGATTTGAAACCATTCGGTAGATTACATATTGGATTTGAAACCATTCGGTAGATTACATATTGGATTTGAAACCATTCGGTAGATTACATATTGGATTTGAAACCATTCGGTAGATTACATATTGGATTTGAAACCATTCGGTAGATTACATATTGGATTTGAAACCATTCGGTAGATTACATATTGGATTTGAAACCATTCGGTGGATTACATATTGGATTTGAAACCATTCGGTAGATTACATATTGGATTTGAAACCATTCGGTAGATTACATATTGGATTTGAAACCATTCGGTAGATTACATATTGGATTTGAAACCATTCGGTAGATTACATATTGGATTTGAAACCATTCGGTAGATTACATATTGGATTTGAAACCATTCGGTAGATTACATATTGGATTTGAAACCATTCGGTGGATTACATATTGGATTTGAAACCATTCGGTAGATTACATATTGGATTTGAAACCATTCGGTAGATTACATATTGGATTTGAAACCATTCGGTAGATTACATATTGGATTTGAAACCATTCTGTAGATTACATATTGGATTTGAAACCATTCGGTAGATTACATATTGGATTTGAAACCATTCGGTAGATTACATATTGGATTTGAAACCATTCGGTGGATTACATATTGGATTTGAAACCATTCGGTAGATTACATATTGGATTTGAAACCATTCGGTAGATTACATATTGGATTTGAAACCATTCGGTAGATTACATATTGGATTTGAAACCATTCGGTAGATTACATATTGGATTTGAAACCATTCGGTAGATTACATATTGGATTTGAAACCATTCGGTAGATTACATATTGGATTTGAAACCATTCGGTAGATTACATATTGGATTTGAAACCATTCGGTAGATTACATATTGGATTTGAAACCATTCGGTAGATTACATATTGGATTTGAAACCATTCGGTAGATTACATATTGGATTTGAAACCATTCGGTAGATTACATATTGGATTTGAAACCATTCGGTAGATTACATATTGGATTTGAAACCATTCGGTAGATTACATATTGGATTTGAAACCATTTGGTAGATTACATATTGGATTTGAAACCATTCGGTAGATTACATATTGGATTTGAAACCATTCGGTAGATTACATATTGGATTTGAAACCATTCGGTGGATTACATATTGGATTTGAAACCATTCGGTAGATTACATATTGGATTTGAAACCATTCGGTAGATTACATATTGGATTTGAAACCATTCGGTAGATTACATATTGGATTTGAAACCATTCGGTAGATTACATATTGGATTTGAAACCATTCGGTAGATTACATATTGGATTTGAAACCATTCGGTAGATTACATATTGGATTTGAAACCATTCGGTAGATTACATATTGGATTTGAAACCATTCGGTAGATTACATATTGGATTTGAAACCATTCGGTAGATTACATATTGGATTTGAAACCATTCGGTAGATTACATATTGGATTTGAAACCATTCGGTAGATTACATATTGGATTTGAAACCATTCGGTGGATTACATATTGGATTTGAAACCATTCGGTAGATTACATATTGGATTTGAAACCATTCGGTAGATTACATATTGGATTTAGAAACCATTCGGTAGATTACATATTGGATTTGAAACCATTCGGTAGATTACATATTGGATTTGAAACCATTCGGTAGATTACATATTGGATTTGAAACCATTCGGTAGATTACATATTGGATTTGAAACCATTCGGTAGATTACATATTGGATTTGAAACCATTCGGTAGATTACATATTGGATTTGAAACCATTCGGTAGATTACATATTGGATTTGAAACCATTCGGTAGATTACATATTGGATTTGAAACCATTCGGTAGATTACATATTGGATTTGAAACCATTCGGTGGATTACATATTGGATTTGAAACCATTCGGTAGATTACATATTGGATTTGAAACCATTCGGTAGATTACATATTGGATTTGAAACCATTCGGTAGATTACATATTGGATTTGAAACCATTCGGTAGATTACATATTGGATTTGAAACCATTCGGTAGATTACATATTGGATTTGAAACCATTCGGTAGATTACATATTGGATTTGAAACCATTCGGTGGATTACATATTGGATTTGAAACCATTCGGTAGATTACATATTGGATTTGAAACCATTCGGTAGATTACATATTGGATTTGAAACCATTCGGTAGATTACATATTGGATTTGAAACCATTCGGTGGATTACATATTGGATTTGAAACCATTCGGTAGATTACATATTGGATTTGAAACCATTCGGTAGATTACATATTGGATTTGAAACCATTCGGTAGATTACATATTGGATTTGAAACCATTCGGTAGATTACATATTGGATTTGAAACCATTCGGTAGATTACATATTGGATTTGAAACCATTCGGTGGATTACATATTGGATTTGAAACCATTCTGTAGATTACATATTGGATTTGAAACCATTCGGTAGATTACATATTGGATTTGAAACCATTCGGTAGATTACATATTGGATTTGAAACCATTCGGTAGATTACATATTGGATTTGAAACCATTCGGTAGATTACATATTGGATTTGAAACCATTCGGTGGATTACATATTGGATTTGAAACCATTCGGTAGATTACATATTGGATTTGAAACCATTCGGTAGATTACATATTGGATTTAGAAACCATTCGGTAGATTACATATTGGATTTGAAACCATTCGGTAGATTACATATTGGATTTGAAACCATTCGGTAGATTACATATTGGATTTGAAACCATTCGGTAGATTACATATTGGATTTGAAACCATTCGGTAGATTACATATTGGATTTGAAACCATTCGGTAGATTACATATTGGATTTGAAACCATTCGGTAGATTACATATTGGATTTGAAACCATTCGGTAGATTACATATTGGATTTGAAACCATTCGGTAGATTACATATTGGATTTGAAACCATTCGGTGGATTACATATTGGATTTGAAACCATTCGGTAGATTACATATTGGATTTGAAACCATTCGGTAGATTACATATTGGATTTGAAACCATTCGGTAGATTACATATTGGATTTGAAACCATTCGGTAGATTACATATTGGATTTGAAACCATTCGGTAGATTACATATTGGATTTGAAACCATTCGGTAGATTACATATTGGATTTGAAACCATTCGGTGGATTACATATTGGATTTGAAACCATTCGGTAGATTACATATTGGATTTGAAACCATTCGGTAGATTACATATTGGATTTGAAACCATTCGGTAGATTACATATTGGATTTGAAACCATTCGGTGGATTACATATTGGATTTGAAACCATTCGGTAGATTACATATTGGATTTGAAACCATTCGGTAGATTACATATTGGATTTGAAACCATTCGGTAGATTACATATTGGATTTGAAACCATTCGGTAGATTACATATTGGATTTGAAACCATTCGGTAGATTACATATTGGATTTGAAACCATTCGGTGGATTACATATTGGATTTGAAACCATTCTGTAGATTACATATTGGATTTGAAACCATTCGGTAGATTACATATTGGATTTGAAACCATTCGGTGGATTACATATTGGATTTGAAACTATTCGGTGGATTACATATTGGAAAAGCACCAAACGAAGTATCCACTGTAAATAAGTATTTCCAGAAAGAAACTGACGCGAAATAAAGTATATTCTTGCCAATAACATAGTGGAAGGGAAAAACGAAAATTTGTTGAGTTCAAATCGAGTATCGATATGTCAGACAGATTGCTATTTGAAAAATCCACAACTTTATATGTCAGATAACAATTATTTTTCATGCTTTCACAGAGAGTTTCCTTGTATTTTATTTAACATAAAAGTTATTGGTACTGGTACAGTTTTTGAACCAGACAAAACTTCTTTTTTTTTTTAACCCTAACCAAATCCTAAGCTAGTCAGGTTTTTGTCTGGTGCAAAAGCTGTACCACTACGAAGGTATTAATGCTTTTTATTCCATTGTTTTACAGAATACATGAAATAAAATTAATAAACTGAGACTTTTTTTTTTTTAATGTTCTTTCATTTATAAAGACCATAAAAAACTTTCAAAAGCAACTTTCCTTCCCCATGCATGACAGCTGGCCACGGCCACAACATGACATATGTCTTCACTGGGCAAGGCAGCCCTATCCTTGGCAATCACAAGGCACACTACTAACCTGTCCTTAATTGTCAGACATTACAGCCTGCCCTTGAGGGCCAATCGACATGACAACAACAGCTCTATCATCACCGGCCACCTGAAACAACAACTCTGTCCTTGACAGCCTACAGCAGCCCTTTTCAACCTTTTTAGACTCGTATTACCCTTAAAATAAATTAAATGTCTCACGCAATTCCTGTGCAAAAACATTGTTTGCATGAACGTCTGGTTTAACATAAATATCACATATTTACAAAAATAAACAAGCCGCGCATGTGTGGTCCCCCTCTGTATGGGACTTGATGTGGCGAGTGTAAAATACAATAAATTTGGGCAATTTGGGGCATTTTTTTACCACGCTTTGAGCCCCCTGGGGCACGAACCAGAATTTCTTTGAGGTCAAGGATGCTCATTTTATATCCAGAACAATTGCCTCTACATTTTGGCCAAGTTTCAGAAAAATTGAATGGATGGATCAAACGTTATGGGAGAAAAGGGTAAATTTTTGCCATTTTGGGGGCGCGAACCAGATGTTTTCCACGGTCAGCGATACTTATTTTCTATTAGGAACAATTGCCTCCACATTTTGGCCAAGTCTCAGAGAAATTGAATGGATGGATGAAAAGTTATGGGGCAAAAAATTTCATTCGGGGCCATTTGACCTCCTGGGGGGGGGGGGGGGGGGGGGGGGGCTAACCAGTCATTTTTTGCAATTTCGGGGCTTTTTGACCCTCTGGGGGGCTAACCAGATTTTTTTTTTTAAATCGGAGAATGTCACTTTCTAACCTGACCAAAGTTACAACTTCATGCAAAATTTCAGACAAATTCAATGGATGGTTGCGGAGAAAAATCCGGACGGACGGACGGACGGACATGCCTCAAAACATAAGTCCCCTGATTTTATAAATCGGGGGACCAATAAGTTATACTTAAATTTACATTGTAATTTCGTTTTTTATACACAAATTAATCATCAGAATTTTGTGGATGGTTTCTTTTCAAAGATCAGTCACATACAAGTCTCGACTGCAGAGTGGACACTGATTAGTAAAGGCGGTTTCACACTGCTGCTGTACAGACATTACTAAATATATTCTCAGTGATTGTGAGATCTTTTAACTAGCAGGGGTACCTGGCGTTGCCCGGGAAAAAGTGTAACATATTTCCATAAAAACTTCTATATCTTTACCTCTCTCTATCTTTCTCCCCCCCTCCTCCGTTTTCTTCTCCGCCCAGCCCATTCCTCTCTCTGGACACACACACACACACTACTCCTTTTTATAAATTCCTTGAGGGATGAGTCGGCATAAGGGAACTCACTCGTTAATTAAAAAATCAGAGTTACTTCCCTTTAGTTAGTACATAAACTGGCTGAAAAACCGACCCCCTTTGACAAAATCTGCAGCAGTTATTTTTTTTTTTTTAATAGGATTTTGAAAGTTAACTTTAATGAATAATTTCTTTCTAAATTTTAGATATTATTCTACCGGGGGGCAACGTCGATCAAGAAAATACCAACTTTGTTGATGTTAGTTTTGTTGTTTTTTACTTTTCGCCGAACATACATACAGACATACATACAACTGCCTTTATATAATAGAATAATAACATAATAGGTTAGATATGATGATGTCTATATTACAAGAATAGATTGCGCATGTTTAATAATATAACGTATACGAAATTAAATAAAAAGTAAAAAATGCATTGGCTTATCCCACTTGTTTTTGCGGAACCTTAGGGACCTTTTGCGGAACCTTAGGGTACGGAGAACCCTGGTTAAGAAACGCTGGCCTACAGGCATGACTGCATTGGTTTTTTGGTTCACCAAAAACAAGCAATATTGCCACTGAAGCACAAGTGGCTACTGTGATAGGCGCCAGAATTATAGGGGAATGGACAACCTGGGTTGGGAGTTAGGTAGCAAGATGTTTGTTTACATTACATTACATTTAAATTTCGAGGAAACAGGGAGGGAATTACAAAGGTAAACGGTCCAAGATAAGAGTAGAAAATCTTCCGGTATTTAGGGACCTCTACAGTGAAGTCAGGTGAGTTGGGGGTATTTTACTTTTAAAGGGTACAACTACAGTAAGTTCATTGGAGCACATTCCATGGAAGTATTTATAAAATAAGCACAGATGTGCAACATTGCTGCAATGCAACAGGGGCTGGAGTTTGGCAGACAGTGCGAGACCTATTACGTTAGAAATTCTTTTTTTGCACCTTGTTCTAAGAGGGAAAGTCTAGTTGGTTGGTGCACCAGCCCAGATGTGGCAGCAATACTCCATGCATGGTTGAATAGTGGCTTTATAGAGATATAGGATACTGACAGGTGTGAGAAGTTTTCTAGCCGGTAAAGGGAGTCTACTTTCTTTGCAACAGCCTCACTGTTCTCACTGGCTGCAGCAGTTCTATCCATGCTGGTCCAGAGGCATGACAATTCTCTCCTTGAAGACCAACTGGACACGACAACACAGTCTTTGACAATAAAATAATAGGCAGCATTGCCTTTCCGTTAAAAGGATGTTTCCTCGCTACGACTGGCAGGAAAAAATTATTTTGTTTTTAGATTTCTCCGAAATTTGGTATAAATGGTTTGGGCATTCTTACCCAATAACTGGACACTAGCGTCCCTCAAATGACCTCTAGGGTCAATTTGAATAGATTTATTAGCTACCTTGTAAAACTTTATCCTTATTGGTCCTTATGAGAATTTTTTAACTGCTACCGTATCAATTTATATAACGGACTAAGAGCCTCTTATAAATATACTAGATGTGTATATATATATATATCCGTTGGGATAGCTTTACCCCTGACACTGAAGTGTTGGAACGTGTTGCTGTTCCAAGCATTGCGTCTCGGATAAGTAAATGCAGACTTTGATGGGCTGGTCATCTTATCTTACTGATGATAGACTGCCCAAGCAGGTGATTTATGGGGAACTAACTGGGAATGCTTTGGAATTGATGTTGGAGGATGGGAGTGCATGTGACAGCAGGGACAAGAGGTGGCTTCAATTATGGCATTCCTTTCAGATCATCACAACACCTGTCACTTCTGTGGTATGGTCTGTAAAAGTCTGGCAGGCCCAAAGAACCATATCCGCACCTCTCACTGGGAAGTTTTACACTAATATCATATTGATACGCCAAAAGTGGTCGTATTCGAAATCGAATAGACAGCCATATATATATATATATATATATTTGTGTTATAATGGAATAATTCCAGGAGGAAATCCGGGTATGAGAGCTCAATGTGGTAAACAGAGCAAGAATAACATAAAATATAATAACACAAAATTACATAATTGTCGATGCAATAATTTATTTCAACCTTGTGGTTTTATCAAGCATCAATCTTGTCTGGATTGATGCTTGAAAAAACAACACGGTTGAAATAAATTATTGCATCAACAATTATGTAATTTCGTGTTATCATATTTTATATATATATATATATATATATATACACACACACACACACACTAGAGGAATACCCATCCCATAACAGGTAAAATTAATTCTCTGAACAGAATAGTTTTGCACCACTTTTATATCCCGTTACGAAGATTAAAATCAACATATAATGATACTAAACTTTATGTCTAGAATCCCTATTAATATTTTGATTAAAATCCATTTCATGATTTTTATTCTAGAAAATGTCTAAAATTTAAGGCTTAAACGTAAGAAAATTAAATGCAAGTAATCTTGCTTAATTGGCGTTGAATGATCAAATATTTGAACTATCAAATGAGAGATTGTGTCCATATTATGCCCCCTAAAATCCCTTTAAAATACTCCAAAGAAACTGAAATTAAGGGAATATTTATTAATTGATGTCTAATACCTATTGTTAAAATTTCACAAAAATCAGAGGTATCTGAATTTGTACAAAGGGATTCCACATCCTTCTAGCCCCTTTCCATAAAAACTAAAACTAAATATAGCCTACATTACCAACTCTCATGCCTAGAACCTGTGTTCCAAAATTAATGTTTGGTTAATTAGTTTAGAAGTGAATCCCATATATAGAAATATATAAATATATACACATGTGCCCATTTTACTCATCATGTTGCCTAGAATATATATTCCAAAATTTATAACGATCCGTTCATTAGTTTAGGAGATTATCCTGTACATAGAAATATATACACATGTTAGCTTTTCTTTGCTTTGAAACTGACAATAAATCACAGCATGACATAACATTGATCTGTCAATTTATTTTTTACAAATTTTTAAATAACTACACGTTTGAATATTCAGCTTCATTTTGCTCTAGAATTTGATTCCTATAAGAATAACTGTTTTTTTACATTAACAGATACACACACACATTATATATCTAATATATAAAGTTAAGACGATTTTCCTCTGTACCTTCTCGAAGAATAGGAAACTAACCACATGCTACTAAACTCTCCACTACATTACGCTTATTCACTCGAGCGTGTTATAGAAATTTGTGATTATTTTCTCCAGCTAACACTATATATTACTTTTGGCCCACCATCTTCGACTCTCCTCAAAACATACTCCATATAGGTGGTAGCAAAAACTTTTCCCCCTAACATTTAAGTACTGACACTTCCCCAATAGTCACCAGGAACTAATAATCAACGTTTTTTTTTTTTGTTTTTTTTTTAAAGTGTCCGTCAGTATTTACAATTTGTCTGCTATTAATTAACTACATAATATAAAACATTACGCAAACATTTAAGGGACGCTCCCGCTAATTCTGCTGATTTTTCGAGAATATCGGATTACGTTACTTCAACTTATTAGTAAACATTTACACTCATTCCAGCTTTTAGAGAATGCAATTAACGAACTTAGTTCCTTCTGTACTTCGACACTCAACATGGCGGCTACCATTTTTTCAGCGACTCGACTTCCGAATTAAGTCCATATATGCCAAGATACTCAACATAAATCCATAAAGTTGCCATTTCCTGAATCCTACCCCTTTCACACATAACATCCAAAAATGAGAAAAAACCATTGTTTTATTGGTATTGAAATGATCCAAAACGTGCGAATAATAACCCCTTGATTTGGTCGCATTATGGCGTATCGTAAATTATAACCCATGCCAACTATCGGCTGTCTTGGTTTACATGACCTAATTTTGCTTAAATTTTATACTTGCGTTGGTGACCTCAACGTTAACAGCATAGCTCCAAGACCGAGAGTTTAATTGAATTTAATAGGGCTCTGTAGGCCTCTTTAACTTTAGATAGAGCGGGTGTTAAATCCAAAATGAATATTCTAAGTAAATACCGGACTCCTACAACCGCATCTCCCTCTTTCCTACATTCCTTTCTTCCTCCTTTCACTCTGCAACAATTCCAAAATGTGACCTATTTGCGTTCGACCGGATGTTTACGTTCTTTAAGTCATTCATTTACATTTCACCCGGACAACACCCGGGGGGGGGGGGGTCCAGCTAGTATGTGTATATATATATATATATATATATATATAAAACCAAAGATCGGAAAGTAAATAGTTTCGACAAATGCTTTCATAAATTACTCAATGGTGACCTGTGATTATATTTGGGCTCTTTCTTTTTTGTAAGAAAATGTCCATAAAGAAATTCAGTCAACTAGGATTTCGTATTAGTGTAAAGAAAGAAGACGGAATGTGTTTTATGTTTGGGATGGGGTGGAGGATGCGCGGGGCGAAACTTGTGTTACTTATATTTGAAATATTTAGGGTGAGGAAAGATAAAAATATGGGGAAAATGCAAGATTGCATTTTTTTTTAAGGAGTGAAGGTAAAAGCTGAAAATATAACCGGGGACAGAGAGGAAGAGGGGAGGCGACCTATGAGGGAGGGGGGGGGGGGGATAACCAAAGAGAGGGGGGGGGGGGAAATAAATAAGGAAATAGAGGAGGAATAAATAAGAGCGAGGGGGTAGGAAAACTAATGAGAAAGAAGGAGAAGTATGAAGGAAGAAAGGGAATAACTATGGAGAAAAAGCGACGGGAAGGAAAGAGGAGAGATAAAGATAGATAGGAAGCCGAGAGAGAGAGAGAGAGAGAGAGAGAGAGAGAGAGAGAGAGAGAACTGAAATTGAATGAATTTCTATACCTAGGAGCACGCCACACCCCTCCCCATATGTGTGTGCATAGAGGACAGAGCCAAAAAGACAACTTTCTTCCTAAACAACTACCAGAAATTCAAAAATAAGAGAAAAACACCGAATGGGCACGTAATGTGAGGGAGTCATTTTTTTTTGTGAAACAAAAGTCATCTAACTCATTGAACATCAATATTTTGAAGTTTTAGCCTTCATGGCAAAATTAAAATTTTCAGTTTTCAGTGAGAACTGTCATAAAAGGAAAAAAGGTAGACAAGACAAGATGGAGCGAAGTAGAGGAAGAGAGAAAAACAGGAAAAGAGAAAGAAAGATAAAGCCAAAAAGAAGAGAAATAAAATCCGACCAAATAGTGACGAAAAAATAAGGTAAGGCGCTAGCAATTTGGCAGAAATCAGTTTTTTCTCAAACAAAAAAAAAAAAAAAAAAAAAAAAGAGTGAGAGCCAATTTCGACAAAAAAAAAACCCCGGAGAACTCACATCCATGGAAAGCTCTAATTATGTAAGTGGAAATCCGCTTTTTCTGGATTAAAAAAAAAGCAGAGAACTCATGTCCCTAGAGAGAGGAGAAATAGAGATGAGAGAAAAAGGGAGGAAAGAGAAAGGAGAGACAAAGAGAGAGAAACACAGAGAGGGGAAGAAAGCTCAATGCATATGCAAAGCAAGAATAAAGTTAAAAAAGAAAAAAACTCAAACCAACATTTAAGTTATTTCGTCCAAGCTGGGCTCTTCAGATGCGTACGGCTGTCTGATCACTCATGTACTGAGAAATTGAGGAGACGCTTACACAGTATTGAAAAAAATCGGGGGGGGGGGATACCATTAAAACAGCCGAGAACGCCGTACATGTGTGAGACGTCAAAAACAAACCGGTGCAGTTCCAGAAGAACGTTTATAATTTAAATTCCGGGACGCCAGCATTAGCGTCTCAAGATAAATTGTATGGCGTTCTCGACTATTTTCCCCCCCTTCTAATGCAATTCTTTTCTCCAGCTTTTTGTTCATTTTTTTTTAGTCCCTTGAAGATGATTCGACGAAGAATCGAAAGTGCTAGTGATATTTGTAGAACATTCATTATTTTTTTGATGTTGATGCAGATTTTTTTTTTTAGATTTAAACATTTTTTTAAAAGTTAATGAAGCTAAGGATTCTGTTACGTTTAACAATGTTTGCTTAAATGAAAGAATGCTGCCTAAATACACACACACATAGGAATACCCTCTTCTAACTATAGACCTATTTTAGTTAATAATTTAACAAAGCTAATACACAACGATACGAACATCAAAAGAGTAAAAGGATAAAGAGAGAAGAAGAGAGAGTGAGAAGAAGAGAGAGAGAAGAGAGAGAGAAAGAAGAGAGAAAGAGAGAAAGAAGAGAGAGAGAGAGAGAAGAAGAAGAGAGAAAGAAGAAGAGAGAGAGGGAGAAGAGAGAAAGAAGAGAGAGAGAGGGAGAAGAGAGAAAGAAGAAGAGAGAGAGAAGAAGAGAGAAAGAAGAAGAGAGAGAGGGAGAAGAAGAGAGAGAGAGGGAGAAGAAGAGAGAGAGGGAGAAGAAGAGAGAGAGGGAGAAGAAGAGAGAGAGAGGGAGAAGAAGAGAGAGAGAGGGAGAAGAAGAGAGAGAGAGGGAGAAGAAGAGAGAGAGAGGGAGAAGAAGAGAGAGAGAGAGGGAGAAGAAGAGAGAGAGAGAGGGAGAAGAAGAGAGAGAGAGGGAGAAGAAGAGAGAGAGAGGGAGAAGAAGAGAGAGAGGGAGAAGAAGAGAGAGGGAGGGAGAAGAAGAGAGAGGGAGGGAGAAGAGAGAGAGGGAGAAGAAGAGAGAGAAGGAGAAGAAGAGAGAGAAGGAGAAGAAGAGAGAGAAGGAGGAGAAGAGAGAGAAGGAGGAGAAGAGAGAGAAGGAGGAGAAGAGAGAGAAGGAGGAGAAGAGAGAGAAGGAGAAGAGAGAGAGAGAGAGAGAGAGGGAGAAGAAGAGAGAGATGGAGAAGAAGAGAGAGAGAAGAAGAGAGAGAGAAGAAGAGATAGAGAAGAAGAGATAGAGAAGAAGAGAGAGAGAGAGAAGAAGAAGAGAGAGAGAAGAAGAGAGACAGATAGACAGAGACATTGCACAATCAACTTAGTTTAGATCCCTTAGGGGAGAGCATTAAAACTAGACATCCCACAGTTGTTAATATTAATTATGAAACTAGTCACAACATTTTAAAGTGTCTAGTGTAGTAATTAACATTAACAAATTCTTGGCCGTTAAACTATCATCCTTTTGAATTTTGCACGCGCTTTGCACGTGATCACGTTCGCATGCAACATCTCATCACCACAGACGCTCGTTTTAAAGTCGAACATTACTAGCCGTTAAAAAACTAAACAGTGAAGGCGTAAACACACCAAGACTATCTACACTTTATGAAGATTTGATGAATCAAACACAATTTTGTTTTTTAATGGAACAAGAAACCCATGAAACTTATATACACCAATTTGACCGAAATATTAAATGGACTCGTGAAAACAAATAAGTTTTAAACAAAAACACTGTGTTTTATATATATATATATATATATATATATATATATATATATATATATATATATATATATATATATATATATATATATGTATGTAAGAGAGAGGGAGAGAGAGAGTGAGTTAGTGAGTGAGAGATAGAGAGGGAATAACTAGAGAATGAAAAAGAGAATGAAAAAGAATAAGAGTGAAAGAGAAAAAGAGGACGAGAAAAAAAAACACTGGAGAAAGAAACGAATATGAGGAGGAGGAAGTCAGCTTACACATCTTCCTTTCTTTTAATGCAACGCAAGTAGCAAATTTCGGAAAGAAAGGAAAAGAAATCCGGGAAGGAGAAGAGGAAGGGAGAAAGGCGTACCGAATTAGAAACGTGGAGATCAATATTCACCGTGTAGGGAGGGAGGAACTCCGAGAATAGAACAGAGGAGCCCAGAGCAATTATTAAGTAACAGAATTGGAGTCCTTCCTCCCCCGACCCGACCACATACAGATCAGACTCTTCCCCCACCCAATCACCTTACCCTATTACCTGTGTCGTCATCTACAAATCAGGCGGAGGGGGGTGGTAGGGTGGGATGATGGGAGCTAAGTCACTCGTGACCTATTTTTTTTTTTTTTTAATAAATAAATAAATAAAGCTTTTCTTTTGTGGGAACAGCAAGTTCTCAGAGATAAACTAGATAAGAAGGAAATCTCACATTCTGCAAGAGAAGTGGGCGGGAAGGGGAGCGTGAGAGAGGAAGGGCGGGAGAGGGCAATCCAGAGTACGGTCGGTTTATTATTGCACAATCAACTTAGTTTAGACCCCCAGGGAAGCCGCCGGGGAGGAAACAGTTTTAGCTAATTTCGTAAATAAATAAGGTCCGTTGTTGAGTCTGATACGCCCCAGCAGAGTGTGAGTAGCAGGCCAACACTGATATAGTTCATCTAGACCCAACCAATAATTACTACTGGTGATTAGAGTCTTTATAATAGACTGTTCTTTGTTACGACAGGGGCGCGTGCAAAAACCTATGAAATACAAATGAACCTCGGCATAATACTTCACGTTTTTTCGCCTTTAAACTCAAGCCAGAAATTACACCCTCATCGGCAGTTTGAAGGCTTTTAAATCACTTTCAAATTGTCACAATGAACTTGCACTGGCCTTTTGGCGAGGAGCAAAGTGTAATTCCGATACTACACTTCATCTTTTTTTGTCCTCGGTCATTGAAGGAGAAAACCTAAATTGAGGCAATTTTTATTTTTGTCCCAATCCAGAATGCTCCTTTTTGGGGAGCTTGATTTAACCTTACATTAAAAAACCGACCTAATTTCTAACACTGCCTTTGTGGGGAGCAAATAGGGGCCATAGCGGCAAATTCTTTTTATGTATGCCTAATGATGTATTAAAATGCTCGACTTGTTTAGTTTGCCTTGTAACCGTGCAAAATTCAAACGTGATTTTGAAGCTTTTAAAGTGCCGATTAAAAAGTAAAGTCTGTCTTGAATGAAAGTTTCAAGGCAAATGTCTAGTCAAGCATTACGGTTTATTTGTGCTCCTAAACCAAAGGGAAACAAGCCGCGCGTGCGTGGTCTCCCTCTGTATGTGACTTGATGTGGCGAGTGTAAAATGCAATAAATTTGGGCAATTTGGGGCATTTTTTACCCCCCCTTTGACCCCCTGGGGGTGTGAACCAGATTTTTTCTGAGGTCAAGGATGCTCATTTTATATCCAGAACAATTGTCTCTACATTTTGGCCAAGTTTCAGAAAAATTGAATGGATGGATCAAACGTTATGGGAGAAAAGGTTCATTTTGGAGGCTTTTGACCCCCTGGGGATGCGAACCAGATTTTTTCCACGGTCAGCGATACTTATTTTCTATTAGGAACAATTGCCTTCACATTTTGGCCAAGTTTCAGAGAAATTGAATGGATGGATGAAAAGTTATGGGGCAAAAAATGTCATTTTTTGCAATTTCGGGGCTTTTTGACCCTCTGGGGGGCTAACCAGATTTTTTTTTTAAATCGGAGAATGTCACTTTCTAACCTGACCAAAGTTACAACTTCATGCAAAATTTCAGAGAAATTCAATGGATGGTTGCAGAGAAAAATCCGGACGGACGGACTGACAGACGGACGGACGCATGCACGTGCCTCAAAACATACGTCCCCCGATTTTATAAATCGGGGGACCAACAATGGATTCATGCACGCGACACTGTCATATAAAAGAACATAATAGTCACTAAAGTGACATTACTAAATGAAGTCACATTCTGCTTGGCAAAGACTACTTTGTGTTTTATTATTATTATTCGTTTTTTTTACTATTGGGGATCTATCAAAGCCAAAATCCACTCGAGGATAACGGTTAACGAGACAGGAATGATTGCCAGCCGAACGATGAGGAACACTATGGGAGTACTATGATAAATCGTATGAACTGCATTTGATTACTTTTGGTGCAGTTTATGACAAGTATTTGTTGACATTGGGTTTGAAGACGACCAGGTTGCAGTCAGCAGGGAAGCATTATTTTTCTTAATACCATTGACCCTGACAAACATTTATTATTTCAAACAGAATATTATTATGAACAGTAAATTATACCGATTGATGTAGAAAGCACTTGATATGGTCTTGATAAATTATTATTACTTGAGTATGTAGAAAGCACTTGATATGGTCTTGATAAATTATTATTACTTGAGTATGTAGAAAGCACTTGATATGGTCTTGATAAATTATTATTACTTGAGTATGTAGAAAGCACTTGATATGGTCTTGATAAATTATTATTACTTGAGTATGTAGAAAGCACTTGATATGGTCTTGATAAATTATTATTACTTGAGTATGTAGAAAGCACTTGATATGGTCTTGATAAATTATTATTACTTGAGTATGTAGAAAGCACTTGATATGGTCTTGATAAATTATTATTACTTGAGTATGTAGAAAGCACTTGATATGGTCTTGATAAATTATTATTACTTGAGTATGTAGAAAGCACTTGATATGGTCTTGATAAATTATTATTACTTGAGTATGTAGAAAGCACTTGATATGGTCTTGATAAATTATTATTACTTGAGTATGTAGAAAGCACTTGATATGGTCTTGATAAATTATTATTACTTGAGTATGTAGAAAGCACTTGATATGGTCTTGATAAATTATTATTACTTGAGTATGTAGAAAGCACTTGATATGGTCTTGATAAATTATTATTACTTGAGTATGTAGAAAGCACTTGATATGGTCTTGATAAATTATTATTACTTGAGTATGTAGAAAGCACTTGATATGGTCTTGATAAATTATTATTACTTGAGTATGTAGAAAGCACTTGATATGGTCTTGATAAATTATTATTACTTGAGTATGTAGAAAGCACTTGATATGGTCTTGATAAATTATTATTACTTGAGTATGTAGAAAGCACTTGATATGGTCTTGATAAATTATTATTACTTGAGTATGTAGAAAGCACTTGATATGGTCTTGATAAATTATTATTACTTGAGTATGTAGAAAGCACTTGATATGGTCTTGATAAATTATTATTACTTGAGTATGTAGAAAGCACCTACTAGTTAAATATATTGCCCCCTTTTTTTTCTTCAAAGCATTTCACGTCCAGATTTATGGACTTTAACTTTACGATATGTCATTACATAATTAGAAATTCATCGTTTGAAAAACTGTCCCTAACTTACCTCGAAAAATGTTTGTAACAGGAATCATTGCAATAATTGAGATTGAGAAGGGACACAATCTGTTCCACATAGGGAGAATGGAAAGGGTATTACGAGGAGGCATTCGTTGCGTCTCGCGAGACAATGGATACCTTGTGTAAGGCAGCCTGCGCAGAGTCCATTGTGAAGCAAGGGTTGTGCAATCTCAAACCACATCTCTCCTGAACTTGCATTGCTTGAGACTAGTGGCAAGGAGAAATTCAAGATGACAAGAGACAGTGCCGGGACAAGCAGAGTGCCATTCTATATACAGCACTTGGTATTCCTAAATGGTCACCCATTTAGTACTGACCAGGCTCAACGTTACTTTGGGGATCTAACAGGAACCGGTGTGTCAATGTATATGATGTTATCTGTTGACTCTGGCAATGCCGTGTCCACTTCTAGTTAAAAAGTTTCTTTCTTTGCTTTTACGGCATATCAACCTTCGTTTTTCTCCATTATACCATAAACCATCCCTATAACAGGCCAATCGATTGTGCAACTGGTCAGAGACTCCAAATGTTAGATCTCTTGGCCTGTTATAGGGATTGCCACAACCAAAACACAATGCCTATTGTCAACGATTGAGTATGTATTAATTGAACGTAAGTCACTATTTTACCAATATTCATTCGGGGGGGGGGGGAGTTGCAACGGTGTTCACCCTGGTTGGATTGGGACGGCTTTTTCCTTGGACTGCACCACATTCCGAACCATGGCAGCCCATGCACGGCAGTTCTGAGCAAGATCGCACAAGAGCTCAGTCATGTCCTCCGTGATGGTTTAGGACCACAGCTGACCACGGATACACCTGCTCCATCAGGGAGGGGAGGTAGGGCAGATTCCTTTTGAATTAATTCTTCCTTTGAATGATGAGCTGCATGCCCAACCATCGACGACATCGCTGCAATAAGACAAACGGCAGGCTTTAGATTGAGGTTTTGGAACACAATCCGCAGTTGGAACACAATCCGCAGTTGGAACACAATCCGCAGTTGGAACACAATCCGCAGTTGGAACACAATCCGCAGTTGGAACACAATCAGCAGTTGGAACACAATCAGCAGTTGGAACACAATCAGCAGTTGGAACACAATCCGCAGTTGGAACACAATCAGCAGTTGGAACACAATCAGCAGTTGGAACACAATCAGCAGTTGGAACACAATCCGCAGTTGGAACACAATCAGCAGTTGGAACACAATCAGCCTGCCAGTAACGCAAAATGTGACAGAGGCAGTCAGTATCAAAGACTTTCAACTTTCGCCGATTAACTGCCTTCAATGACCAGATCTCACAGTCATAGTGGAGAATCGACAGACAGACAGATTGATTGACACGTATCTTTGTTGATATTGAGATTTTTCGATGCTTTCATAAGGACCATCAGAGGCACACAAATGCGGGGAGGTTTAGGGGGTTAATACTTATCCTAAGTATTATTAGGGCATGTGTTGTTTAGAATTGTCCGATTTATTCTTTGCTTTTTTTTTTGTATGGAAATCGCTCCAGACAAGACATGAAGCCACTTGATGTAAGAAGCTAAAAAAAAAATGCTTCAATGTTTACGTCAAGTGGCTTCAAGCCTTGTCTGGAGTGACATCCATAAAAAAAAAGTTTTAAAAATATTTGGACACAATTGAACACAATGATTCCGATAGGATTTAAACTCTGCACAGCCGATTCCATATTCCACAATGGTATCCATCAGTCCAATCACACACCTCCGAGTTAAATATTGATCCTTGGATGATCCTACAAAATCCAGTACTTGCCACACCAGAAGAATTTCAGATCAAAGATGTCTTCTTTATTGAAACTCAAATCAATAAGTTAAAGGGGTGGGTGGATGGGGGGGGGGGGGAGACAAAACACCAGGATGAAGAATTGGATGTTCTTGAAGAGATGTTTAGAATTTTTGTCGATCTGTCACGCTTGTGTGGAAATATATTTTTTAGAAGCGCCCACACATTCTGCTTCCTTTACAACATGGTAGTCTTCAAATCCAATGTCAACAGGTTCCTGTTATGAACCGTCTCCACAAGTATTCGAACTCAGTCCATTCATTCAATCATCCTCAATCCTCTCATAAGATTCTTCATCTCTCAACCGACAATCATTCCATCTCATTAACCCTTATCCTCGAATGGATTTTGGCCTTGATAACTGGTCACTTAGTAGTACAACATTAAAAAAAACAAAAAACTTTCGAATTGACATTATAAAGACTTTAAAATCATATTCAAATTTCTCATGGACAGGATAAATATCGCTGTCAGACATGTCGAGTTTAATTTGTATATACCGAAAACTAGAGTTAATACTGATTTCATTGTGGAAATTTGAAAAATGAGTTTAAAGCATTTAGATAAATTTTAATTTCTGTCAAGAATTAAAGTTTATAGGCTTAAGTCAAGTATTATAGTTCATTTGTGCTCCTAAGCAAAGATTAGCAATATTTCTCAGAGGAGTCACTAATCTAGAAAATACCCCCCCCCCCCTTCAACCTAAAAAAAAAAAAAAAGATAGGGCAGCCATCGTGAAACAAAAGTTAATGCCATTATCTGATTGGTTGAAAATTTCAGTGCAAACTTAGAAGAGTTTTCTTTTGTTTTTAGTTGTGACTTTGACTCATTAGCAGATAATCAAGTTTCACTTAGTAGAAAACAAAACAATTTGAGAGAGAGAAGGATAGAAAGGGGGGAGAGAGAGAGAGAGAGAGAGAGAGAAAGAGGATAAATAGAAAGAGAGAAAGGGGCCAAATAGAAAGAGAAAGGGGACACATAGAAAGAGAGAAAGGGACAAATAGAAAGAGATAAAGGGGACAAATAGAAAGAGAGAAAGGGGACAAATAGAAAGAGATAAAGGGGACAAATAGAAAGAGAGAAAGGGGACACATAGAAAGAGAGAAAGGGGACAAATAGAAAGAGAGAAAGGGGACAAATAGAAAGAGAGAAAGGGGACAAATAGAAAGAGAAAGGGGACAAATAGAAAGAGAGAAAGGGGACAAATAGAAAGAGAAAGGGGACAAATAGAAAGAGAGAAAGGGGACAAATAGAAAGAGAGAAAGGGGACAAATAGAAAGAGAGAAAGGGGACAAATAGAAAGAGAGAAAGGGGACAAATAGAAAGAGGGAAAGGGGACAAATAGAAAGAGGGAAAGGGGGCAAATAGAAAGAGAGAAAGGGGACAAATAGAAAGAGAGAAAGGGACAAATAGAAAGAGAGAAAGGGGACAAATAGAAAGAGAGAAAGGGACAAATAGAAAGAGAGAAAGGGGACAAATAGAAAGAGAGAAAGGGACAAATAGAAAGAGAGAAAGGGGACAAATAGAAAGAGAGAGAGGTGGAAATGAATAAATGGAGAGGAAAATAGAAAGAGAGGGAACAAATACAAAAAAAAGAGAGACAAACAGAAACATACAGAAAGAAAAGGAGACAGATAGAAAGAGCGAAAAACAGAGTGAAAGAGAGATACGCCCCCCCCCCCCCCCGGCAATTTTAAAAGAGTAAATAATTAAAATGGCTAGAGAGTGTCTCCGCAAACGAACAGTTAATCAGTTGAGAGCGGTCTTCTTGTTGATTGATACATTAGTCGGAAATCTTGCTAGTTGACTGGTTTGTTGGCAGTCTCCCCCTCCTCCTCCTCCGCCCAACCCATAACGCATGCCAATCTGGTAAGGCCTACCTTCCTATGTGAAAGCCGATTCCTGAGCCCGGGAGGAAATAGCATGTCTTAACTTGATACTGGATTTTAACGGAACAATGCAAAGGTTGAGTATCATTGTTTTTCAGGTTTATTATTATTCATTTTCCATCAGCAACACGATCGTTCAAATGGTGGAGTGTGTCGTCGGCGTCATGGCGGAGGAAAATGGAAGAAAGGGTAACAAAAAATAAAAATAAAATACAGATAGAAAGAATATTTTTAAAATTTTAAAAGCTTCTTCGGGGAGATTTCGGTAACTTAAGAGTCCAATTGTCGATTGCAGCATTTCTTATAACACCGGAAGACGTCAGCAATTCCCAGTTCAGTTGATTTTGATACTGACTAAATCTATTTTTTCGGTTTTCTACTTTTTTGTTTTGAAAACTAGAAAACACAAGGATCGTAGAGAGTTTGGAATCAACTGCAGCAGATTAAATTTAATTAACAAAAAATAAATACTAAAAATAATATATATATATATATATATATATATATATATATATATATATAATCGCAAATGAACATTTCCTACGTCATTAAGACGGATATCTTACATATAGTTCAACAGGTTTGTGAAGTAACGGCTCAACGACTGAAGTCAAAGGGAAAGCTTCTCCAGCAATGTGCAACCTCTAACATCTCAAGAAGAGATCAGACTGCAACTGTAGACCAGAAGGATAGAGAATTACGCCCCCTCCCCCCCCCCCGTATTACTGATATGAGAATCCTCCCCTTCTGGAGCCCTCCCGTCTGGTTCAGAAGCACGTGGGACCAGTGGAGGACTTTATGCTGCCTGAGAACGGAAATGGGGCCGATCAAAAGCAGCTATGGCCAGGGGTTACAAAACCGACCCAATGAATGTGGAGAGGAGGACCATATGATGCAGCATTGCCTTGCCTGCTATCCAACCAGTGCAGCTTGAAAGATCTTGCAGAGTTCAACGATAATGCAAAGGACTGCGTAAAGAATTGTGAAACTGTAGTATGACGACCACATGACACTTCAAAAACCCGCAAAGAAAAAGAACGAGTTTTCATAGCAGATCACCTTCAGTGATTATGAGACATGCCGAGTGACCCTTTATTCTAGGGTCGTCATCAAATCTAAATAAAATTGGAAAAAAAGGACACTCAGAATTGTTCTTTCCAAGTTAAAACACATTACCATGGGACTGCTTCCCTGCAGACTACAACATGGTCGTCTTCAAATCCAATATCAAGTAATACTTGTCATAAACCGTCCTCATTCCATTCGTTTTCAAACAAGCTTGCCATTGACCAACCTTTCAAAAACTTTGCTAATAACAGAGGAGACTAACAGCACGTCCAACATTTAACGTAAAATGATTGTTAATCCACAATACTTTGTTTTGCAAACTAAAAATATTTACCAATATTTTTAAAAAGAGACCGGAAGACTTTCATTAATGAAACAAGTCTTCTACCTACACATAAATCGTTTGGAGTGCGTCAGTATTCACATTTTCAGAGAAGGGAAAGGGAAGCAAGGCAAGATAAAATGGAAGAGGAATTCTGCTATATATATATATATATATATATATATATATATATATATATGTGTGTGTGTGTTAATTGACCAACTGTGTGTTCAAAAGTACATAAACCATGTCCCAAAGACAAACTCTATGAAAGCAATTTAAGTTTTGTGCAAACAGACACTCCGAGCAAGAATTAAAAACCAAAATAACGGTCATGTGATGTACCGAAGATTTTGTCCGAATGCCAAAATAATTCTTCAAGCTCAAAAGCAACTTTGGCGCCCAAAGACAAATTCACTCTTTGATCCGGTCGCCAAGCATAAAAAGAACAGATTTTTCAATATATGAGACAGTAGAACGAGAGAGAAGACAAATGTATATCATGTAGAGGTGAGAAACACATACAAACACACAAAAAGTGGTGACACAATTTTATTACTAAAGAGATTAGAAAAAAAGATCTAATTATGTCGTAAATTTAAAAAAAAAATAATTTTCTTGCAAATGATTGACCTAATTTCAATTCATGAGTCTAACCCACATTTTTTCCTTTTCTCTTTTACACAATAAACAATTATTTATATTTCTGTCATCTGCTGGATTAATTGTTGGTTCACAATGCGAGTGGGGGGGGCATAATTAGCCTATGGAATCGGTTACACCAAATTCAAAGACCCACAATTGAAAACTTTGTAGAAATAAAGCTTTAATCTGAAGCTCTCCCATTTGACCTATTTCGCTAGGCTATGTAACTCTAAACATGTATATATTCTAAACATGTATATATTCTAAACATGTATATATTCTAAACATGTATATATTCTAAACATGTGTATATTCTAAACATGTGTATATTCTAAACATGTGTATATTCTAAACATGTGTATATTCTAAACATGTGTATATTCTAAACATGTGTATATTCTAAACATGTGTATATTCTAAACATGTGTATATTCAGCAGCTGCAAATCAATCAAATAACGCTGATTTAACCCTTTTTCGCCCTCTCCCAGCAAACTTGTAGAAAACGCAAGTGATGATTCTTTTTTGCAACCTGTATGTTATGTCTATATAAATAAAAATTATTATATTTATTAAAAGTAACGTAATAAAAATTTTGAAAACCTTTTTTAAGTCAATATAATTTTATGCGTTCTAATACTGGTTCATAGAAACACTGTCTCTTCCAAAATCAAATCCTGATCGGACTAAATGGAGTACTGTTGTCATATTTGGGCTAGTGAATCTCTGTCCCATTTAGCGTTCTTGATAACGTGCAGTAACGTATCTAATTTGATTGGCCCTGACCTTTCTTCTTCTCTGCACCCTCTCTTTCACAGATGTGATGTTGCTAGTCTCAGTCTTTTCTATAAATACTATTATGGCATGTGTTCTTCAGAATTATGTGATCTATTCCCTGCTTCTTTTGTTCCAGCTCGTTTGACTCGTTTGTCTAGTGGTCTCCATCAATTCGCTGTTTTGATACCACATTGTAATACAGCTTCCTATTCCAGTAGCTTCTTTCCAAGTACTGCAGGCTTGTGGAACTCTCTTCCTGCTTACTGTTTTCCTCCTACCTATAACCTCGGTCTTTTCAAAACTAAGGTCAATAGGCATCTCCTGTCTTTGCGATAATCATATTTGTTAATGTTAGCTCCTTACATCAAGTGGCTTCATGCCTTGTCTGGAGCGATTTCCATGAAAAAAAAATATAGAGAGAGAAATCAGTAAAATGGATTGGAAGTAAAATTTTTTTTTTTTAAGAATATACTCAAAAGGAGATCAAAACTTTTTATCAAAACAGATTTAAGTATCTAGTTTTTACGAATAAAGCTACCAATGACCAAAATCGGCAAACAGGCCGACTTTATTTTATCATATAGATAAGTGGCTGGATGTGTAGTCTTACGACTTATTACTATATATTACAACGTATTACTAATATATATATATATATATATATATATATATATATATATATATTTAATAATATTCTAATTAATTATTAGCTATTCCGATGAATTAAATAAAGCGCTCTGTTCAAAATTCCGTACAGATTCCCGAGTTCGATAAGATGCACCCGAAGAAGGTCAGAGGTTACATCGGCCGAAACGTTGTGAGAACAATCGTCTGAATAAACTAAATATTACAAATTATCAATCTTCATCTCAAAACTTTCAAAACAAAATAATATTCTATTTTAGTTTATACAATAAAACTGATTTTTTGTAAAAAATGGCAAGGAATTAAAAGCGTATTGCAATAAGTCCCTACTTAATTGTCTCTGCACGAGGACAAAGATTTTTGGTTTTCTTCATCAAAATTTAGATGCTGTGAGATGACGTCATAATAGACATGGCGTTGCCTCGGATGATAGCTAGGGAGATGCACTGGAACATCCAAACAGTGTCTCTGGGCTTGTTCATACAATTATCTATTATCCATCCAATGTTTTGTATGAAATGTGAAGTATCGGGGACGATGGAATGGTTTTTTTATTTTTATTTTTTGAAAAACAAATAATTTCCGCCAAATTTTGAAAGCTACTTAACGAACTAATAAAACCACTCATATTCACGTAATGCGACCTCTAAGAGATTCATCATGAGATGATTCTTCAAAGCCGTTATTCCAATTTCACACTGACAGTGGCATAATGGTAAACAATACGAATTAAAAAAAAATAAAATTCAAAGAGCATTCTTGCTATCACAAACCAAAGCTAGTGTGCAAAAACGGATGAATATAGTGGTAGGTTTGGTAGTTTTGTTTTACGGCATATCAACCCTTTTTGGGTTATTTAATGCCGAATCTGGTCATTATAGTAAAAGTTTTTATGCTTCAAGTTCTTTATATCTTCAAATGTTTAATCATCGTTTTTGGTTTGGTAGTTTTGTTTTACGGCATATCAACCCTTTTTGGGTTATTTAATGCCGAATCTGGTCATTATAGTAAAAGTTTTTATGCTTCAAGTTCTTTATATCTTCAAATGTTTAATCATCGTTTTTGGTTTGGTAGTTTTGTTTTACGGCATATCAACCCTTTTTGGGTTATTTAATGCCGAATCTGGTCATTATAGTAAAAGTTTTTATGCTTCAAGTTCTTTATATCTTCAAATGTTTAATCATCGTTTTTGGTTTGGTAGTTTTGTTTTACGGCATATCAACCCTTTTTGGGTTATTTAATGCCGAATCTGGTCATTATAGTAAAAGTTTTTATGCTTCAAGATCTAAAAATAAAATAAAAAAGGGGAGGGAGAAAGGGAGAGGGGCTGTTGTTTTTGTTTTTGGTTTTGTAGAACATAATTAAGTTTTACAAAAAAGAAAAAAAAAAAAAAAAAAAAAAAAAAACGTCAATGTAGGTGAATTTCGTCTCAGGGAGCCACAGGGCAGCCTGATCTGGTATCACCAGGATGAATATAGTGAAATTCTTTTCAATTTCAACTTGCTTAATTATTTTGATAAAATTTGGATGTCAACAAAAGTTAATCTTTTTTCTTTATAAAAATACAATTCTTTCGCTTCAAGTTAGGTCACTATTTTCAGTGACGGACGATTTGTTTTTTTAATCTTGATACGTTTTAACTCTTTCTCTTTTATGCAAGTAATTGTTACTTTTAACGCCTCTAAAACGAAGCTTCTCTCTTTTCACCACCAACGCTCGGATCCTCACTTCTCCCCAGTCGAAATGAATGGTTCCCTCATCGAGGAAGCTCCCTTTTTTGATGAGCTTCTTTGACTGACTTTCACCCCAGACCTGAAATGGAAAACTTACATCAAATCTGTTGCTAAGGCTGCGGGGAAAAATGGTTGGATCATTCTACCGCTCCAGAAAGTACCTCACTCCTGACACAATTCTCTACCTGTATAAGAGCCAGATACATCCTAAGATGGGGAGGTACTGCTGTCATATCTGGGGAGGTGCTGTACGGAGCACTCTTGTCTTGAGAGAGTACAAAATCGACTCCTCAATCTAGTGGGGATGATCTCTTCTCGTCCGCAAACACAGAAGAGTTGTTGCTACATTCTCTCTACTCTGTACCGTTATGTTCATCTCCAATCCCTCGTGCCCCCTGTAAGACATTCGCAGCAAGAACTCGTTTAGTTACAACCGCAGCAGAGAACTTTCCTTTCTCTTTTTACCAAAAACTAAACGAAACTTCCATGAACAAAGTTTTTTTCCTAAAACATCCTATCTGTGGAACAAGATACCACAAGTCTGCTTCCAACGGACTACAACATGGTCTTATGACAATGTGAACAAACATTTGAGTCATCCTCTTGGACAATTAATTCTTCTTATGTAATCTTTTTCCCATCCCACTCATTGTTTCTGATCCTCTCATCGTCCAACTGACGATCTATTTAACCCCTTATCCTTGAGTGGCTCCCGGGCCTTTACAAGTGGTCAACACAAATTCTTTTATGCAATGAATAGTTTTTCTCGAGGTTACTTATGGTTACTATTTTTACTGACAGCCGATTTATTTTTGATGTTGATGTTCTTCAACTTAATGCGCACAATATTGTTTGTATGCATATAAAAACATTCCTATCTTAAAGAAAAAGGACGACTCGCCAATATAGTTGGATTTTAGGGTTTCACACAAAAATACTTTAGGGAATTAAACTTTACCCGATTATCAAATTCTGTTTTTAGAATATCTAAATATGAAGGATTTTCTTATTGATTTACTATTAAAAGAAAAATCGAGCTCGATCTCTTACTGTGCTATGAATAATATCACGACGATTCAATGTGTTAGCTGTTGAAATAAATCTTATATGAACAATCAAAGTTGCGCTTCCGTGTCATTTTTGTACATCTTTTTAAGAGGTAATGGGATTTTGTCAAATCTGTAAGCTGGCTAGATTTAATTATTGCTGCTAATGAAAATACAATTTTGATTTAGGATTGCTATTTATGAAAATTCAATTTTGATTCAGGATTGCTACTTATGAAAATACAATTTTGATTTTGGATAGCAACTAATGAAAATACAATTTTGATTTTGGATTGCTACTAATGAAAATACAATTTTGATTTAGGATTGCTACTAATGTAAATACAATTTTGATTTGTAACAAAAACGAATATTCGTAGGATGCGTTCATTCAATCTGCGCATTTTGCAATGACAAAAAAAGTTATTTCACACTGAAGTATTACAAACAAATTGTCCATAGAACCTGTTATAGAGATGTGTGGAGTCAATGCCAGCTAGTTAATAATGAAAATGTCTTACCCATAATAAAACTGATATGTCGTATATAGTAATGTAAACGAAGTTGATAGTTTTTTTTTCTGTAGACACCCTTTATGAAATGTGTCATCATCTGATGCAACACAGATATACTTTTGGCAACAAAGCCATTTTCATTTTTTGGGGGGGGGGGGGGGGTTACAGCATATCAACCATCTATGGATGATTTAATATTCAAATGCGAATAAGGTTGTCAAGTAAAATTCTATAGGTAGGATAATTATTTATATTCATCGAATGCATTGCTCTTAGAACACGTTGCTCTTTGAAAACATTACTTTTTAAGAATACCCATACTCAAGCTGGGAAAAGACTCCAACAATCCCCCAAGTCAGAGCTAGCGAATTAGTTTTGTGTTGTTTGGAATAAGTTATCAAATATAATACGTAGGCAGAGTAATTATTTATATTCCTAAAATACATTGCTCTTAGATAACCAGAATTTATGGCTCCGCCGACAGGGCAAGAAGGGTTATTCAGATAGAAAATAACATGTTTATGTCGATTTCAGATCATGTACGTTTCTGTGTTCATAAAGGTGGTGAAGCGGGGCCATGCTGAGACGTAGTACCTTTCCAAGATGGCGTTACGTAGTCGGATTGACTGGTCCTCATGCACCCAGCACTATATGATGCGTCTGAACATAGCACTCTTGTGCAGCTAGTCTGTAGTTAGTTTAGTGACGAACCATCCATGCGGGGTGAACAGTGACCCCTTCGTGGGGTAACATGTTAATGTGCATTTGCATAGACACAACACGGACGATCTCAATGAGTCAAACCCTGATAAAAAATCCCTCTATTCTTTACGAGAAGTTGTTGTTCTTGTGGCGATCATCAACAAACAGATGTCTTAGCAGAGAGAACATAGCAGAAAACTCCAAAAGGCGTCTGCACCGGAAATCAGCGGTTACTTTTGGTCCTTCCATCCCTGCGTCTGTGGTATACGGAAGTGTCACAACACGGTAGAACAAATAAATTCTCACGATCATTCTTTCCCATAACAGGCAACTCACGAAGTACAATTCATGCCAGGTGTAAATGACACGCCGGGCTCTCAGGTTTGCAAAATGCCACTTCACCAATGAATCAAAGTGATAAGATGGAATGTACGTATGCTCCAAGCGGAGAGCACACAATCTTTCACTATGAAATCGCTGCATCGATATGGCATAGGCATGGCATGCCTGTCAGATGTCAGGCTTCCCGATACTGGGCATTATGTGATTACGGTGCCGCGTACAGACCGTGTCTACCATCTTTACACAATGGTGTAACTGATAATAGCGAACTGCACAGAGTGGCGATTGCACTCAGCTTTGAAACACAAGCAGCCGTTTTGGCATGGGAGAAAATCTCCCATCAGATGGTAAGAGTCCAGCTCAAAAGAGTGACCATTATCATCAGCAGCCGAGGACAAAGATCAGTTCTACCTCGAAGCAGCTGCAGATCGCATCCCGTCCGGTGACTGTCTGATAGTTGCAGGCGACTGGAATGCCTGAACGGGACGGCAGATGAGATATCGAAGCATGTATTAGGATGTTTTGGTTTGGGGACATGGTATGAAAGCGGTGACCGACTTATCAACTTTGTTACTGCAAATCGTCTGGTTGTCATGAATACTCGCTTCCAGCACCCACACAGACACCTCATGACACGACAGTCCAATGATGACCACTCATCGAATAAAATAGATTACATTCTGGTCTGTGCAATCTTTATTATCTGCAATTCAACATAGCCAATCTGAAGTCGGCTGCTAGAACTTCAAAACCGGTTTGCTCTTCTCCAGCCTGATATTGTGCCGCAACTGGAGGTGGGTGGAGTATGCTCAAGTCGGCCACTGTGGAAGCAGCAAAGGTGCATTTGGGAATCACACGTAATCGTCATCAGGAGTGGATCACTAGTGAAATGCTGGAACTTGCAGAGAGAGCGAAAGTAGCAAGAACTACGAGGGGTATCAGGCCTTATGGCAACGAGCCTCTCAGGCAATTAGAGCGAGCAGTAATGCACACTAGCGTTCATTTGCAGAAGAGACGAAGAAAGATGCAGCCCGTGGGGACACGTGTAAGCTCTATCAAATGGTGAAGCAAACAAGTTGATGAAACTCATGGATAAGCAAGACACTTCGTGCCCAGGACGGTACGGTGATTGCTAATCTGACTCAATGTCTTGTGCGGTGGAAATGACACTTCAACGAGTTGCTCAATCACCTGACTCCAATGACAGAAGTCAATGCTGAATTGGCTGAGGATGAGTATGACTACAACACGGCCGCGTCAATGGTAGAGGATGTACAGCGGGTCCTACATCGGCTGCATAACAATGAAGCTCCCAGAGAGGTTGGGATTCCTGTTGAAGTATATAAGGCTATGCTAGCGACGTTTGTTGCATGGGTACATCATGTCATCAGTGCAGCATGGACAGCTGAAGCCATCCCTGATGACTGGAGTGAAGTAATTATCCTATCTTTCCATAAAAAGTGGGACCGGAAACTGTTCTAATTACAGGGATATTAACCTAGCTGATGTGGCGGTGAAAGCCTTTGCAGTTCTTCTCAAAAAATTCCAGAAAGCTTGCGATCTCTATACACGCCCGACCCAGTTGTTTTTTTTTTGTTTGTTTTGTTTTGTTTTGTTTTTTGGGGGGGAGGGGTTGTCCGAAAAGGGGCTGTGTTGATCAAATTTCAACCTTCGTCGCACCCTTGAACAGCCAACTGTCCTGTGCTTCGTCAATTTTGCAGCTGCCTTCGACTCCGTTAACAGTGACTCCCTCTGGTGCATCATACAGACAGATGGTGTTTCTGCAAAGTTTCTTCATCTTATCCAGTTCTACTACAGGTTGACACAAGTTTGGATGCGAGCATATCGTGACGAGTCTGTGACCTTTGAGGTGAAGACAGGATGCTCACTCTCCTCAACTCTTTTCAATTACACTATTAACTACATTCGTGATCATACTCTCCAGGCTATCAGGGGGTATCAGTTAGTCGGAACATAAGTGTGTCTGACCTGACTTAAGTCGATGATCAACGGGGATGAGGTGCAGATTGTGCTGGACAGACTGCAGGAGGCTGCGGTTTGCGTAGGTATGCAAATCAATCCATCAAAGACTAATGTTTTCTCTTCCTTAGTTTCTGCGGAGGACTGGAGACTTCTGTCTCTGAATGGTGTTGCATTCGAGGATGTGGAGTTATTTGTGCACCATGGTTCCACCATTGTTCAATCCGGGCAGGGTGCTGCGAAGGTTGATCGAGTTGTGGCTGCTAGATCCTCTTTTGTATGCCTTGGTTAGGGTTAGTTAGATTCCAATGAACACAAAGATGCATATTTACAATTCTATAGTCCGGTCGATCCTCCTTTACGGTTGTGAGGGTGGATGTCCGGCGGAAGCTGTTAGTCTTTGACAATGATTGTCTCAGCCGCATCTTGCATGGCTGGTGAGCTGACTGTGTTCCAACTGCAGTTCTCGGCCAACACGTCAATCTGAAGTCTCTGCCACTTGTCCTGTTGCAGCAATGTCTTTGATGGTTTGGACATGCAGCTCGTCACCCGGACGAAGAGCTAATTCACAATGTAATATGCCCTACCTCTTTGTCTGGCTGGCGCAAGCCTGTCAGTGGACAGCAGAGGACCTGAACAAAAACCATCAAGGAAGACTTGGCTGAACTATCAGGTATACAGGTGGTCGGCCTTTGACAGTGGAATCGTGATTGGCTAACCATTTCGTGTGACCGTGCTCAGGACCGCCGTGCATGGGCCGCCATAATTGGAGATGTAGTGCAGCCAAGGGAAGAAGTCAGCTCAACCCGACCAGGATGAATGCTGTTGCAATAACAACAACAGTGTTCATAAAAGAAATCCACTATCTGTAATTTCAGAGGTAGCGAAGGTTGTGACCATAGCAAAGTAGGAATATGACTGAGCATGATTTACGATATATATATATATATATAAATATATATATATATTTATATAGTTCTTGTTTGTTTGTTAGTTGGTTAGTTAGTTTACTAACTCCTACTTGGTTATTTACACCACCACGATTCTAGGTATATATTTAGGCCCCACTCCAAAAATTAAATATAATAAAATGTAAAAAAATTTTTTTTAAATAGAATAAAAAGGGTACTATTATATTATGGGTTGGGCGCAGAAGAACAGGATTCCTCAGTCAACACCAGGTCTTCCTTTATATATATATATATATATATATATATATATATATATATATATATATATATATATTTGTGTGTATTTGTATTGGAGTAGGGCAATAGCCAAAATAACTGCAACCCCATAATCGAAGCTGTGAAGAACTTCTTCAAGCATGTTATGAAAGGTGCGACAGCAAGTGCAGCCAATCTGCCTGATAGGCCGCATGCATCTGAAAATAGTAGCTATACTTAAACGCGAAAACACAGCTCAAAATAGACAAAATATTGATCTTTAGTCTAACATTAAATTGTTAATTCAGAAGAACAGCAGCAGCGAGAAAAAAAAAAGAAATTAAAAAAATTGATATTTGTAAGATGCGTCCATCAATCTGTGCATTAAGAAAAATAGCATTTCTAGTTTGAGCATGACAGACCAAGGAAAATGCTATTTCAAACTTGAGCATGACAGACCAAGGAAAATGCTATTTCAAACTTGAGCATAACAGACCAAGGAAAATGCTATTTCAAACTTGAGCATGACAGACCAAGGAAAATGCTATTTCAAACTTGAGCATGACAGACCAAGGAAAATACTATTTCAAACTTGAGCATGACAGACCAAGGAAAATGCTATTTCAAACTTGAGCATGACAGACCAACGAAAATACTATTTCAAACTTGAGCATGACAGACCAAGGAAAATGCTATTTCAAACTTGAGCATGACAGACCAAGGAAAATACTATTTCAAACTTGAGCATGACAGACCAAGGAAAATGCTATTTCAAACTTGAGCATGACAGACCAACGAAAATGCTATTTCAAACTTGAGCATGACAGACCAAGGAAAATACTATTTCAAACTTGAGCATGACAGACCAAGGAAAATGCTATTTCAAACTTGAGCATGACAGACCAACGAAAATACTATTTCAAACTTGAGCATGACAGACCAAGGAAAATGTTATTTCAAACTTGAGCATGACAGACCAACGAAAATACTATTTCAAACTTGAGCATGACAGACCAAGGAAAATGCTATTTCAAACTTGAGCATGACAGACCAAGGAAAATGTTATTTCAAACTTGGGCATGACAGACCAAGGAAAAAGCTATTTCAAACTTGAGCATGACAGACCAAAGAAAATGCTATTTCAAACTTGAGCATGACAGACCAAGGAAAATGCTATTTCAAAATTGTAGACTGACAGACAAACAGATAGAGGCTCATATTTTAGATACTTAAATGCATTTAAAATAAGATGGGTCTGTTCAATCCGTCTTAGTGATGAAAATACTATTTCAAATGTAAGCGTGACAGACCGACCAATAAAAATGCTATTTCTAACTGAAGTGTGACAGGTTCACAGACGGACACAGCATCTCATGGAGATACAAGGACGCTTATCATGCTACTACTACTATTACTACTTCTAGTACTTATAATACTTAATAATAATACTAATACTAATACTTAACAATAATAATAGAGGAAGAAGAAAACATTTTTAAAATACAATAAAGAAACGAAATGATTGGCTCGATGAAAGCAGTGCCCCCCCCCCCCCCCCCCCCCCGGCATTCTGCTTTTAATTCTTTTTCTTTCCCATTGTATTTTTATTCTTATTGTGTTGGCATCTAGCCAGAAATAAAATCCAATTACTTACTCATATATCTACTGCTGGAAATAGAAACTGTTTGCCAAAGGAGGGGGGAGGGGAACGGGGAGCATATCTGAAATGTGTGCAGTTGTAACGTTAAAAATAGGCTAGTTGTATTTTCAGTCATGAAAAGCATGGAGCGAGATGGGGAAGGGAAGGAAGCGGAGAATCAGGATGTTCCATTTATATGAATATCTATAGATAGGTGAGAGAAGAAAAAAAAAACAGAACAGATTAATGCAATTTATGTAGCAACAGATGGCACTCGCTAGAGTGTATACACCAGCCAAACAGAAGAAGGGATTCAGAGTCTGGGATTTTCGCAGGAGTCTGAGACATTTTCTTTTAAACTGATTACATAATCGAGAGTAGCTAAAAATACAGAATAGTTAACACTCAAGAAATCGTAAGGAAAACGAAAAACAAACACATAATTTATATAAAATGCATTCAAAAGAAATTCTGTCTAACCCAGCTAATTTTAACGTGGAAACGATTTGTAAGATTTTTTTTTCACGATTCAAAAAAAATCTTAAATCATTTTCAGACTAAAAGAAAACAAAAAACAAACAAAAAAAAAAACGTCGGTTTCTGACATTTTTTTAATTCACGAGTTCTCGAGTGTCAATTTTTCTGTAATCTGACTGTTTAGAAACATCTTTTCACGCGTTAAAATTAGCCGGTTCTGGTACAGAATTTTATTCTAATGCGTTTTATATAAATTATGTGGGGTTTTATTGGGGGGGGGGATTCTCGAAGGTTAACTATTCTGTACTTTACCCAAGAGTCAGGTTTTTTTTTTTTTGGTCAACTCCTCACCTCCAAGATAATGAGTCAGAGTCAGTAATTTTTGCATAAGCTTGGAGAAATGCTTCAGTTTGAAACAGCTTTTTCAGCGTAAAGCGTGCAGACTGAATGGACGCATCTAATGTGAAATGCATCATCTGTGATTGATCAGTAGAAAGAAATAGGACTTTCGTCATCGCAAGAGTTCGGAGTGGATGGAGAAAGTTCAGGAAACCTCTTTCATTACTAAGCAGCAGAGTGTTGCCGCTGTCAACCAAGGAAAGAGTCTATGATCAATTAAAGAGTGTCTCAGTATAGAAAGATTTCTCCTTCTGACAGAACAGATACTACACTTTGAATCATTTATTTACTAGAGAAATATGAATACAATTTAACAAATTAGGCACAAGGACATCAAAAGTCGGTGATCATCCTTTATGCTACACTTAACTGTCTAAGCACTTCTTTCATCTTTTGTCCATCACTTACACTTCCGTACTCACCACAATACCACATTTACTCTATAGACTATCAGACTTAAAACATCTCCAAAAGTTTAAAATCAATTTTATTAACAAACTCACTCGCGTTCACTTTGCAAAAATACTTGAAACCAAAATGTTAAATAATAAACATTTTATTCATAAGTTTCTTGTAAACACAAGACTAAAACTTTCACATTTATTCATATAAAAAAGATATAAAGATTAACATTTTGATAATTTTTATACAAATGTATTCATCTTTTAAATAAAACTGTAATGAAATCAAAAGAAAGAAATCAATTCGCCTGAGCGATGGTGTGTGCGTGTGGCTCTTTTTTTTAACCTGCGATTTAGTTGTTGAAGATCAAGTCAGTCCAGGAAAAGAACATTTAAACACCAACGTGAAACGTTTTGTCCACGGGATAAAAACAATCATTGAATTTAAAATATATATATGAATATGTGTGTGTGTGTGTGTGTGTGTGTGTGTGTGAGTGAGTGAGTGAGTGAGTGAGTGAGAGAATGAGAGAGAGTCAGCCTCTTTCTCTTCTCGCTTATGCCTGCCAGCAAGAATTCTAGTGAGCGGTGTTAGGTTTTTATCAAGTTATCCGTTTTTTTTTTTAAATTTATTTATTTTTATTTTATTTTATTAAACTGCTTTAAATAATTACTCAACATTATCAACGAAACTATTGTATATATATATATATATATATATATAGACAAAATAGAACAATAAAATAGGAAATGAATAACACTAAAGATTAATTTATTATGGATTGTTTAAAAAATAATTATGCAAATTAGGCATTCAAATTGTTTTTTGATCGTTCATCATAGAGAGAGTATTTCAAAATGTTGGATTATTGATTAAATAACCCTAACCTTTTTTTTATGTGAGTGATAAATTTTTAAAAACTTTTGCCTTTATCTATTGAGAAGAACAGATACTAGTTTGATCCTAGTATGAAAGCTGGCCAGGTGTGAGGACTAGTCTTTGGGACAAGCCTATACAATGCATGTTACAAAGTGAAAAGTACGACTCCCTACAGACTGCCATGCAAAATCCTCGACAGCAAACTTAGCAACAACAGAAGGTCACAGTCAGCTCATGCACCGTCACAAAAACCAACCCAAAAAATGAACGAAAGCAGCAGCAGCAGTCTGTTTGAACCCTGAATCTAAAGAACAATACAATGAAGACAGCATCAAAATTGACAGACCATTTTGAAGAACATTGTCAAAGAAATGAACATGATAAACACCGATCTGGCAGTTCCAACGAAAACCTCTAGCGACCATAAGATACAAGTTTGATGAAACAGGAGTGAAAGTTTCTGTTTATTCTATTTTTGATCCAATCTTTTCAACATCAATTTTGATAACATCAATTTTGATAACATCAATTTTGATAACATCAATTTTGAAAACATCAATTTTGATAACATCAATTTTGATAACATCAATTTTGATAACATCAATTTTGATAACATCAATTTTGATAACATCAATTTTGATAACATCAATTTTGATAACATCAATTTTGATAACATCAATTTTGATAACATCAAATTTGATAACATCAATTTTGAAAACATCAATTTTGATAACATCAATTTTGATAACATCATCACGTGTCTGAGGATGACTCATACGAGACAAAAGTACTTGCAATTATGCTGAGTTCCTGTTTACACTGGAACATAACATCAGATCGCTGGTCCACCAACTGGAAATATTGGATCAAAAAAGGAATGGACAGAAGCTTTCAAATCCTGTTTAATAAAACTTGTATCAATGAAAAAAGGCTGCCCAAATATTGCAACTGTTCGACCATAAGATGTGATCTTTTTATTGGCACCTAAAAATATTTTTTGCAAGCCTCTGATGGCCCAACATAAATGAGGACCTCAAACTAAGAAATAATTAATAACAAGAAAGATACATCTCTTATATACTAGCAGGGCTATCCGACGTTGTCTGGGAGCATGGCTAACAACACGGAAGAGTTTTAAAAAAAAGTGGGTGTAACATCTTTCTCTCCTGCCCTACACATCCTCAGGCACGTTACTTTTTTAACACACCTCTGCCTCCAACTGCTTCTCTTTGGCAACTGGTTCAATATAATAGAAGAAAGTCAACACCAATTGACTGGTGTTAGTATTAATTTAAAACCATTTATCAGAAGAATTAAATTCATTTTCTTCTGCCCACCCCGGACTAATTTGGTACCTAGTGAACCCACCCCACCCCCAGCAAATAAATATTTAAGTATTTTTTTTTTTACCATAATCAGCTCGGGGTTATACTAAATCAGAATATGTCAGGTTTATAAGTGTATCTCTGGTGGTGTCTGAGTTTTAGCCAAAAGGCAGACAAACAGACATGACTTTATATAACAAACTAGCATGACTATCCAGCGTTGCCAACAAAATAGAAGAATTAAAAAGTGGGTGTAACATGAACCTCACTCTCTCTCTACACAGTCTAGAAAGATTTCCCCTCTTTCGACGAAGGACAAAAGAGATATTACACTTTAATCCTAGCTCAAAGACCAAGAAAGTGTATTTTAGTTTCATATCAAAGGTCAATGCGAAAAACAAAAAAAACAAAAAACCTTTACCCCCCCCCCCCCCCCGGAATAATTTTGTTTCCGCCAAAAAAAATTGAATATTACAAAAGAAAAAAAAATAAATGTGTCCATATTCTGTTCAAGGCAATGCTGAAAAAGAATATATCAGCTTTGTGTGTGGCTTGTGATATTTCTGACTTTTATCCGGACAGACACAGACAACTGCTCATTATATTATATAATAGATAACACATCAGCTTTAAAACAATTTAAACAAACTCAAAATTTGCATAACCAACGTAATTTATTGATAACATTCATAAATTAACAAGCAGTTATGATTGGAGAGTTTATTAATGTTATTTCAAAAATTGGTAATATTCTCACACTATGTAATTTGTTAGACTATGGACATAATTGAAATTTGTTTTGTTTTAAAAATTGGTAATATTCTCACACTATGTAATTTGTTAGACTATGGACATAATTGAAATTTGTTTTGTTTTAAAAATTGGTAATATTCTCACACTATGTAATTTGTTAGACTATGGACATAATTGAAATTTGTTTTGTTTTAAAAATTGGTAATATTCTCACACTATGTAATTTGTTAGACTATGGACATAATTGAAATTTGTTTTGTTTTAAAAATTGGTAATATTCTCACACTATGTAATTTGTTAGACTATGGACATAATTGAAATTTGTTTTGTTTTAAAAATTGGTAATATTCTCACACTATGTAATTTGTTAGACTATGGACATAATTGAAATTTGTTTTGTTTTAAAAATTGGTAATATTCTCACACTATGTAATTTGTTAGACTATGGACATAATTGAAATTTGTTTTGTTTTAAAAATTGGTAATATTCTCACACTATGTAATTTGTTAGACTATGGACATAATTGAAATTTGTTTTGTTTTAAAAATTGGTAATATTCTCACACTATGTAATTTGTTAGACTATGGACATAATTGAAATTTGTTTTGTTTTAAAAATTGGTAATATTCTCACACTATGTAATTTGTTAGACTATGGACATAATTGAAATTTGTTTTGTTTTAAAAATTGGTAATATTCTCACACTATGTAATTTGTTAGACTATGGACATAATTGAAATTTGTTTTGTTTTAAAAATTGGTAATATTCTCACACTATGTAATTTGTTAGACTATGGACATAATTGAAATTTGTTTTGTTTTAAAAATTGGTAATATTCTCACACTATGTAATTTGTTAGACTATGGACATAATTGAAATTTGTTTTGTTTTAAAAATTGGTAATATTCTCACACTATGTAATTTGTTAGACTATGGACATAATTGAAATTTGTTTTGTTTTAAAAATTGGTAATATTCTCACACTATGTAATTTGTTAGACTATGGACATAATTGAAATTTGTTTTGTTTTAAAAATTGGTAATATTCTCACACTATGTAATTTGTTAGACTATGGACATAATTGAAATTTGTTTTGTTTTAAAAATTGGTAATATTCTCACACTATGTAATTTGTTAGACTATGGACATAATTGAAATTTGTTTTGTTTTAAAAATTGGTAATATTCTCACACTATGTAATTTGTTAGACTATGGACATAATTGAAATTTGTTTTGTTTTAAAAATTGGTAATATTCTCACACTATGTAATTTGTTAGACTATGGACATAATTGAAATTTGTTTTGTTTTAAAAATTGGTAATATTCTCACACTATGTAATTTGTTAGACTATGGACATAATTGAAATTTGTTTTGTTTTAAAAATTGGTAATATTCTCACACTATGTAATTTGTTAGACTATGGACATAATTGAAATTTGTTTTGTTTTAAAAATTGGTAATATTCTCACACTATGTAATTTGTTAGACTATGGACATAATTGAAATTTGTTTTGTTTTAAAAATTGGTAATATTCTCACACTATGTAATTTGTTAGACTATGGACATAATTGAAATTTGTTTTGTTTTAAAAATTGGTAATATTCTCACACTATGTAATTTGTTAGACTATGGACATAATTGAAATTTGTTTTGTTTTAAAAATTGGTAATATTCTCACACTATGTAATTTGTTAGACTATGGACATAATTGAAATTTGTTTTGTTTTAAAAATTGGTAATATTCTCACACTATGTAATTTGTTAGACTATGGACATAATTGAAATTTGTTTTGTTTTAAAAATTGGTAATATTCTCACACTATGTAATTTGTTAGACTATGGACATAATTGAAATTTGTTTTGTTTTAAAAATTTATTTCTAAATTATATAAACAATTTTAGTATGGACTTCAGAATAACAATTGTTTTGTTTGCAATTATTCTAAATTTATAATTACATAATCATATTTTTTGTTTTTATTACAAACAAGTAAACAAAACACAAAAAAACTTGCTTATGCAATTAACAGACTGACTGTGATTTTATTATATATATATATATATATATATAGTATTTGTTTGTGTGTGATAGAAATCGATATGTCAAATCGTTCGACTGGTAGTACAGTTATATAAGCCACACTGATGATTGTTAGTGAACATGAAACATGTCTGTGGATAATAATATTTATTTGTAAAACATAATTATTAAAGCTCTTTTCAAGTTGAGCACTTTGAGAGACATATGAATATAAGCAATATTGCGAAAGTTCTCTCTTGGTAGATCGAACATATTCGGAGACTTATGATGTTCGTAAATAAAATATAGGGTTTATTTCTCTCACATTTAAATATGACTGTTATGGTGACTGAATGGTTAAGAATGTTGGATTGGAGTTATTCGGGTCCAAGGTTCAAATCGTTCGACTGGCGATACAGTTATACAAGCCACACTGATGATTGTTAGCGAACATGAAACATGTCTCTGGATAAATATTTATTAATAAAAAATTATATATATAACAAAAACACTTCTTACCCACTCTTTCTCTCTCTCTCTCTCTCTCTCTCTCTATATATATATATATATATATATAAACTTAAAGAAAGAGGCAAAATGCCTTAAAAAAAACATTTGTTAGATGCAGATATTTTTATTAAAATCAAATTTTTTTTTTAAACAAAAAAAATAAAAAAATAAGGTTAATACCTTTTATTTGTTTAAATTCTGACGAGAACTGTTGTACCAAGCGAAATTATTAGAAAAAAAGTCAAGATGAAAAAATAAATTTGATTTTGATAAAAAATATCTGCATCTAACACATGGTTTTTTTAGGCATTTTGCCTCTTTAAGTTTAAAATTTTAAAGATGCTTAAAAAAAAAAAAATGAACTTTCCCATATATATATATATATATATATATATATATATATATATAGTGTTATAATGGAAAAATTCCAGGAAGAAATCCGGGTAAGAGAGCTCAATGTGGTAAACAGAGCAATAATACCTTAAAATATAATAACACGAAATTACATGATTGTCGATGCAATAATTTATTTCAACCTTGCGGTTTTAATCAAGCATCCACCTTGACAATTACATTTTTGATACTAATAGAAATATATATAATATATATATATATATATATATATATATATATATATATATATATATATATATATATATATATATATATATATATATATGGCACAATCACGTTGACACACCGGTTCCCGTTAGATTACCGAAGTTAAGCAGCGTCGAGCCTGGCCAGTACTAAATGGGTGACCATTTGGGAATGTTGTATGTGCTCTCTGCTTATCTCGGCATTGTTTCCAGTCGTCTTGTATTACTACTTGTCATTGGAATTAGGCAATGCCGACTCAGGAGAGCGGTTGTTGGAGATTGCGCAACCCTTGCAATTACAAATTCACGCGCGGGCAGCCCCTGGTGGGGCACTCATACGTCGAAATCATATATATGAGAGAGAGTGGGTTAAAAGTATTTTTTGTTTTTGTGAAAAGGGAAAGCGATGGAAGGCGGAGAGAGAGAGAGAAAGGAATGAAGAAAGAAAGAGGAAGAAAAGGGCGGGAGGGGGGGGGGTGAAAGAGAAAAGGAAGAAAAGGAGACAAAAAAGAAGAGGAAGAGGTAAGGAACATAGGAGGAAATTCACAACCATTCCCCCCCCTCCCAACCCTAAAAGCAAAAGCCGTTCGCACCAACGATCAATCATGGTCGTTTTGGCGCCACTACAATCTCTCGCATACTAAATGCACAAATCTGCAGACTGCAGCCCCTTTTTACGGAGCCTCTATCCCTTCCCCCTCCTCCCTCTCTCGACTCATAGGTTTCCAATTGCTGCAGTTGGAAAACCGTTTGTACCAAGCTTCCTACCCTGATTTACCGAGGAGGAGGAGGAGGAGGAGAGAGAGGGGGTCTAGCTATCGTGACCTCGTATCAAGGCAGGCTGCTGGCTAGAATCAGAGTCAATGAGAAGGCCTCCAAGAAAATCTTTGGTAAGAGAAAAACAGTCTACTTGGTTTGCGATTTTGAGATCGAAAATTGACAAGCAATGTTTATCAAAAGAAACAACAAAAAAACAGCCCCCCCCCCCCCCATCATTTTCGTCCGTTAGAGAGTGGCGGTATCTTTTAATTCCACTAGTCTGAACATGTGGGAATAAGTCATGCAGAAAATTTGCGAAGCAAAAAAAAAGTAAATAAACTATTTTAAAAATATTTCCCCCCCCCACCCCCAAAAAAAGCATTTCAATTACAAAAAAGTTTTATTTGATTATTTTTAATAAAAAAATAGAATTTTCCAATTATAAAAACCAGTTTGACTTCCTTATGTGTTAATAATTAAAAAAAAAAAATGGTGAAAACAAATTATTAATTGTCCCCCCACTACCCCCCCCCCCCAAAAAAAAACAGTTTTTTGATAGACACAGCTTGTCAATTTCCGATTTCAAAACCGGAAATCGTCATCAAGTCGACTGTTTCTCTTTGTATTGAAATCAATTGATAGAATTGTAAACGATGGCCCTCGATAAAACTGACTGTACTTTAAACAAGTTTTGGTTGGGCCAATGTGCCTTTTTAATTAGTGGACCCTCAACCCCTCGTATCGCCCCACTAAAAACGACCTTTTGTCACATTTTGCCCAGGTGGGGAGCTGGTAGCCTAAAGGCTC
Organism: Sepiola atlantica; assembly: GCA_963556195.1. Lineage (NCBI taxonomy): Eukaryota > Metazoa > Mollusca > Cephalopoda > Sepiida > Sepiolidae > Sepiola > Sepiola atlantica. The sequence goes on along the minus strand of OY744542.1, from coordinate 15,982,876 downwards.
GACTTGCCGACCAAATTGAAAAAGCCTTGCTGGAATTACGACCTAAAATCTTCTCTTACTAGTCATCTATTATTTTTTTTTGTTTTTTTTTTTTTTTTTTCTTTCTTCAATTCACCCCAAAGAAAGGGGCCACATTGCCACTGAGACGTAAGAGGCTACTATGAATTAGGGGCCAAATTTACAGGGGCATCCCCAGTGTAGAGTTGTGCAACAAAATGCTTGTTCGCATTACATTCAAATGTTTGCATGTTGATACAGTCAGGGAAACAGGGAACAGGAAGGGAATTCCAAAGGCAAGCAATTCGAGGAAAAAAGCTATTAGAGTAGAAAGCCTTCTGTCATCTGGGGACGACTACAGTGAAGGGGTGTGATTTTGCTGTATGTTGGGGTTGTCAGGTATATTTACATTGAGGGAACACAAGTGCAGAAAGTTCGTCTGAGCACATTACGTTGACGTACTTGTAAAATAAGTACAGGGATGCAACATTGTGATGATGGGACAGAGGCTGGAACTTGGTAGACAATGAGGGATCTATCAGGTTAGAGATTCTTTTTTGGACTCCATCCAAGAGGGAGGGACTAGTGTTTGGTGCACCAGCCTGAGTTAATCAACGTTTGTTTCCCTAAGGATTTTTTCTTGTATATTTTAATCACACAAAATACATGCTAAAATATTCACAAAAAATACATGCTAAAATATTCTTCAGTTTGGGGATTTCTGAAAAATCTTAAATTTTAATTGTTCTAATTTGCAATTAACTTATCGCATGACCCATATCTTATTAAGTTTTTATCATTCTCATCCTTTCTCACTGCTTATTAACAGGCGAAGGTAATAAAGAAAGGAAAGAATAACAAGATTGGAATAGTCCATTATAAACAAAAGGGAATATCGACACAAGTAATAATTCTATTTGACCCATAGCTATATAGGGGAAAAAAGAGAGAGGAAGGAAGGAGGTATAGCAATCAGAAAAAAACTAATTTTGAATTTTATCTTTAGTTTTTAAAATATTGAACTGGCCTTACAAACTCACTTCCTGATTCAAACAATCTAATCTAAGCTCAATGGATGACCAAACGAGTCACATTTTCTCTAGTAATTTATAAACTACACTATTAAAGGTTCAGTGTATATATATATATATATATATATATATATATATAAAAATCGAAAGTTTCGGGTGAAAAGTCCACGATGTTCAATTACGCTAGTTTCCGAAGAATAAAATATGCCATCATGTTAAATACCTTTTTTTTTAAACAATTGTTATCAACATCTGTCTACTTTGAATTTTGCTATCTATTGTGATAACCAGGGTTGCAGAGTTGGAAGGTATAAGGTCCGACTCTGACTCTTGGCATTCCTATGAGTTTGATCATGACTCCTTTCCAACCCTGACTCTTGCTCCACAAGCCTGGTGCTAATGGAGTGTATTTGTAATCTTGCCTTTTCAAATGAGATTTTTTTTTAAAGCTGAATAAACATTTCTAAAAAACGTAGTTGCGTATAATATAACCACTTTTTTTCTTTAAATTTTTGTTTAAAAATTTCCGCGTTATACACAAAAATATGGTGAAACTGAAATGAATAATGAATGGAACGCTGTTTTCTTAAAAAACAACAACAAAAACAACAGCTGTGGCAATCAATATCAAGACAAAAATTGTATTTATCAATATTTCTGTGCTTAACACCTTAAAATAAAAAAACGTACCGGTTTGAAAAGAGTGTTTAAAAGAATTGTATATCTGTAGCCATTAATATTTTCGTTAGTTTTTTTTTATTGATTTATTTTTTTGTATTTTAAAAGGTTTTAATGGGGAAAATGCAAAATGGTTTTTGAGATTGGGTAAATGATGATATTGCACATTTTTTCTAACCCTGCAGATACAAAATCGCGCATTTTTTCTTACCCTGCAGATACAAAATTGCGCATTTTTTCTAACCCTGCAGATACAAAATTGCACATTTTTTCTTACCCTGCAGATACAAAATTGCGCATTTTTTCTAACCCTGCAGAGATGAATGGGACTTTCCTAGCAATTCTAACAATTAAAGTCAAGGACACAACTAGAGGGAAATATATAAACACAAGAACACAAAAATGTTCCCAGGCTAACAAAAATGGAAGGCTGCAAAGAGAGAGGAAGAAAGGGAAGAGAAAGGAAGAGAAAACAAAAAGGAAAAAAAAGGAGAAAAAGAATAAAAAGGAAAAAAAAGGAGAAAAAGAATAAAAAGGAAAAAAGAGAAAAAGAAAATAAAGGAAAGGAAAAAGACAGAAAAGAAAGAAAAAAGACAGGGCATATAAAAATGCCAAAAACCTTATATAATCTGCGATAAAAAAGTTTCTTTATAGATTATTTCGAGAGCAGAAAGGCATTCTCGCAGCTTTGTTCAGACTGTGAAGATAAAGAAAATCTCTAGAAATAACATGGCCTACTTCTGAATCACTTATAGCTGCAGACATCAGGAAACGCAGAAAGTTCTGCTCTATCAAATGGTGAAGAGGAACGCCGAGAGAGAAACCCCAACGAATAATCCCTCCTCTTAATTATGAAATTTTCGAAATGATATGGAAAGAGTTAATAGTTTTTAAAAGAATAGAGTGCAAAAGCCGAAGATAATAGAACGCGTGAGCGAGGATCAAAACGTGTCGGAATTATTATTAGAACAATCGTTGCATCTTCATGAAATCGATCGGCTGGTTCATTGGTCTGTCACACTTACGCTTGACTGGACCCATCAAGTAAATGTCAATGTTTGTGTGCTAAACAAATCGATATATTAACAGATTATTCAAATAAGTTTCAATAAGGGTTAGTTTTCACAGAATCTAAAGACACAATTGAAATTTTCCATCTAAGGTCGCTAGGGGCGATAACCAATTACGTCCATAACTGAAATATATTAGAACATAAAGAACCGAATTTCATTTTTTTTTCTTTTAATAGATTTTCTTCGCTTCATAAAACAAAAATAAACTCAAACCAAGAATATCTCAGTGAAGAATGTAATTAAAAAAAAAAAAGGGTTAAATATTTAAATAATTATTTTTATTTGTATTTTTAAGATTTAAAATAATAAAATTTGTTTCAATTTGTTAACTCGTTTTGCTGTTTTTTCACCTGTCTAAAATATGCAGGTACAAATTATACACATGATTATATTTGCAATTATTTCAGATCAACAATATATCTCTACACGGGCAATGCCAGGTGACTACTACTGTATCTTATAGTCTGTCATGCTTAAGTTTGAAATGGAGTTTCTCCTGGTCTGTCATGCTCAAGTTTGAAATGGGGTTTCCCTGGTCTGTCATCTTCAAGTTTGAAATGGGGTTTCCCCGGGTCTGTCATGCTCAAGTTTGAAATGGGGCTTCCTCGGGTCCGTCATGCTATTTTCATGAGTCATCATTTATCAACGCCTAAAACCTACTTGAGGATAATGAGATGGCTAGATTGATGACAAACACTTAAAAATCTCCACGTACTACAAACTCAAAACAGTCGACCCAAAAAACAATAAATTTTCCACCTTTGTCAGTTTAGTGTAGTATCTGTTCTGATGTCATGCAATACAATCATCTATGGCCTTACCTCATTTTTTTTTTTGGGGGGGGGGGGCGTAGTATAGTATGAGATCATTCTCCCAGGTATTACCTCTTCTTATGGGAAGGGGGCAGTGTAGTTCATCATATATATTAGAAAAAAAATATGCAACCAGAGAGGGAGCATATTTTTACTCATATTAAGAATTAATTAAATTAAAAATTAATTAAATTTGTTTTAAAATAAAATCCTGTAGTTTTTGTTTTAAGAATTTTTTTTAGTTTAATTGTTTTCATTTTATGAATGCAAATCTATTTTTCATTCAATGCATTCTGTAAAAACTTGTTTTTTAAGTAATGAGTCACTACTTATCAAGGTCTAAAAGCCACTCAAGAATAAGAGTTAATGAGATGGATAGATTGACAGTCGAATGATGATGGATACTATGATGTTAAAAATCTCCATATACTACCAACTACAAAATGACCTACAAAACAGCTATTCTTCCCCCTTTGTCAGAAGCATCACACCTGGAATGTGAGGACTAAAAAATAAGATAGAGGGGAAGCGAGAGTTACGAGGCTGCCAAAAGTAAACCACCTGAACCACAAAGGAATGTCATCTACTTAGCATTTTTGACCTATGATCATGTGTTTTTTTGTTTTTAATTTTTTTTTTTTTTTTTTTTTTAAATCAGGAGAACCTTTTTGCGCCACCGTGAGAGGTACAAAACTGGCGAAAGTCAACTCTGCATCAGTGTGGATGGCCGTTGGCTCCTATTGTGATTATCCGCTCTTTAATAGCTCTTGTTTTTAGTGCCGCTGGGTTTCCACCCACCAACCTCAACGGACAAGCCAAGGATTGCCTGTTGGATTGGATTGTTTTGACTGGGTTGTTTCGTTTTACGAGTTATCTAATGCCGAATTCAGTCATTTTGGTAAAAGTTATTTTTCAAGTTCTTTATATCTTCAAACATTTATTAATGGTGTTTCGTTTGGTTGTTTTGTAGAAGAAAATTGTTATTTTTGTTTTTGGCTTTGCAGAACATAATTGAGTTTTGCAAAAGGAAAGGAATGAAATAATAACATCAATGTTTGGTGCATTTTTGGTCAGGAAGCCAGTATTTTCAGGCAGCCTGATCTGGTAACACCAGATGCCTGTTGGAGGTGTCAGTTTAGTCGCCGACAACCTGACCATGGAACAGGTAGTACTACACTAGTTAACATTGTACGAGTAACAGGTGACCTGACCTGACCTGACACGATACAATTACGAGGGTCACCATTTTGATTGTGTCTGTAGAAAACTATTGCAGTCCAAAACGCTCCCACTTTTTTACATTTAAGTGTTCTGTTGGCCATTCTTGACTGAAACTGGGTGGACAAGTCAGGCATAGACTGATAAACAACAGAAAAATTAAAATATAAACAAAGAAAATGAACGGTCTATTTGGCATAATGGTAAAAGTGTCGCTAATGGTCTGGGAGACCAGGGTTCAATCCTCAGTCGAGTCATACAAAAGACTTTAAAAATATGGTACTTGATGCACCCTGGCTGAACACTTGGCATAATAAAAGTGAAGATCAACAGTAAATAGAGAAATCTTGGAAAGAAGTGGTGCCCTCCCCTACATCTCGGCGTACTAGCTTATCAGGGATGTGAGTGGCCAAAAAATCTGAAATCAAGATAAATTTCTCAACCTCACATTTCCTAGGATGTTCACTCATAATCGCCTAAAAAAGGTAGAATCTCATTTGGGGATGTTAATCTACAATACGTTTTTTTTTTTTTACATTGAAAGTATCGACTGATATGTTTTAAAAGAGACAAGAAGACATTCATTGATGAAACAAAAGTCTTCTACCTCCCCTAGCCATGAATCGTTTGAAGTATGGCAAAATTAATATTTTCAGAGATTAGGTAAAGTGATACGGACCAAGGAAAGACAAAATGTGACAGGAAGAGAGAAAAAACAGGAAAAGAGAAAGAAAGATAAAGCGAGAGAGAGAGGAAGAAAGAGAAATAAAATCGAGCCAAATGGTGAAAAAAATAAGGATGTAAAGTTCTAGTAATTCAGCAGAAATCAATCTTTGTTTAAAAAAGTAAAATCTCATTCTTGGAGGGCAGTGGGTGGGGATTAGCGAAGGGTGTTAATCTACAATACCCTTTTTTTATACTGAAAGTATCAATTGATATGTTTTGAAAGAGACAGGAAGGCATTCACTGATGAAACAAAAGTTTTCCACCTCCCCTAGCCAAGAATCGGTTGAAGTATGGCAAAATTAACATTTTCAGAGAGAGGGGAAAGGGAACTAACTATGACAGGAAGAGGAAGAGAGGGAGAAACAAGAAAAGAGAAAGAAAGAAAGATAAAGTGAGAGAGAGAGGGAGAAACAGGAAAAATGAAAGAAAGATAAAGTGAGAGAGAGAGGGAGAAACAGGAAAAATGAAAGAAAGATAAAGTGAGAGAGAGAGGGAGAAACAGGAAAAGAGAAAGAAAGAAAGAGAAAGTGAGAGAGAGAGGGAGAAACAGGAAAAATGAAAGAAAGATAAAGTGAGAGAGAGAGGGAGAAACAGGAAAAATGAAAGAAAGATAAAGTGAGAGAGAGAGGGAGAAACAGGAAAAATGAAAGAAAGATAAAGTGAGAGAGAGAGGGAGAAACAGGAAAAATGAAAGAAAGATAAAGTGAGAGAGAGAGGGAGAAACAGGAAAAATGAAAGAAAGATAAAGTGAGAGAGAGAGGGAGAAACAGGAAAAATGAAAGAAAGATAAAGTGAGAGAGAGAGGGAGAAACAGGAAAAATGAAAGAAAGATAAAGTGAGAGAGAGAGGGAGAAACAGGAAAAATGAAAGAAAGATAAAGTGAGAGAGAGGGAGAAACAGGAAAAATGAAAGAAAGATAAAGTGAGAGAGAGAGGGAGAAACAGGAAAAATGAAAGAAAGATAAAGTGAGAGAGAGAGGGAGAAACAGGAAAAATGAAAGAAAGATAAAGTGAGAGAGAGAGGGAGAAACAGGAAAAATGAAAGAAAGATAAAGTGAGAGAGAGAGGGAGAAAGAGAAATAAAATCGAGCCAAATGGTGAATAAAATAAGGACGTAAAGCTCAAGCGATTTGGCTTTTTCTTATAAAAAAGAACTTTTTCTTATAAAAAAGAAATGAAGAATTCAACTTTTTCTGAATTACAAAGAAAGCGGAATTCTGCTAAAAAGCGGAGAACTCACATCCCTAACTAATGAAAAGGGAGCTTTCGTGTCGGGTTAGGGAAAGGAGTGGCGCCCTCCCCTACATCTCCTGTAGTAGCTAATGAAAAGGGAACCTTTGGGTCGCCCTCGACTATAGTTGACTACTTTACTTTTTAACTACACTGTTCTGATATTTTGTGCATCTACATGTCAAAGATAGCGAGCATTTTGTGCTGGTGTAAATTAATATGAAATGCAACACTTGTAATCGCAGATTGTGCAGTGTGCAGTAGTATGCACTACGCCGCTACTTACATTTCCATCCACCTCCCACAGCAGAATTGGTATCTGCGTGAGGAAAACTTCAGAAAAATCTGAATATTTGTAAAAAAAAAAAAAAATATCACTGCTCTAAATAACAATATAATCCAATGATATGGGTGAAGTTGAAGGCCACACATTCAGACACAACAAAATTTATTTTCTGAAATTCAAGTTGAGAAAATCACAAATCGAGAAATGAAACCGAAAACCAGTTGCCTGCCCCCCCCCCCCCCCCCCCCGAAATTTAACGTTTACTATAAATGTTACGATTCAGATAATATTTCAAGTTTAGAAATAGATTAGAATTTGATACTTGATCCTTTGTGGAAATGGACTAAATAATAAATCTGCATTCAAATGTAGGTTTGTAAGTGTTTATTATGGCCAATGATCTAGGCCACGGGAGGATAACATTCACGAGGGAAATAAGCAGTCTGAGAAAATAATTATTAACACAGAAACATGTGTGTGTACATACATCTCTCTCTGTATCTCTTTCATATATATATATATATATATATATATAAAGTGAGGTATGTGTATATGTTTATATAGTTGTATGTACTGAATTCACTCCTTAACTAATTAACTGATCATTATAAATTTGTAAACACAACTGATAAGCATACGAGACCGTAAAGTGAACTATATTTATTTTAACTTAGTTTCATGTAAAGTGGATAAAACGGGGGGGGGGAGCTCTTTATGAAAATTCAAATACCTTCGATTTTTCTGAAATTTTAACAATAGGTATGAGACATTAATTAATGAATATTCCCCAAATTTCAGTTCCTTTAGAGGATTTTAAAGGGTTTTTAAGGGGCCTACTATGGGTGAAAATTCAAATATTTCAGATTTACATAAAATTAGATCCATAGTCATAAGATACCAATTAAGCAAAATTCCCTGAATTTCAATTTCTTCTTAAGACACCTTCAGCTGAAAATTTTAGACATTTTCTAGAATCAAAATTATCTAATGGATATTGATCAAAATTGGAATAAGGATTCTAGACATTAGGTTTAGTATCATTAAATCTTGATTTTAATCTTCGTAAGGAGACATAAAAGTGGTGCAAATCTGTTCTGATAATAAATAATAAACGAGTAAAAAGACTTATTTTTAGTTATGCAATTAGAATATCTTAAACGATATGTGACAGTTTATGACTTTTCGAATGAAAACAATGTAGAAGAAACAATCGTTGACCCAACTACGCAGGGGTACGTCTCGTCTAAATGAAGAAATGCGAAAGTTTTTTCCATCCATCCTAACTATATTAATATCAAAACGGGTTAAGCTTATTTAATTCTATGATACAACGTTCGATTTTGAAATACCATATATATACTAATCTGCAAACACCCATAATCAACTTTGGGTTCTCTTAATTTGCATATTTATTTTATAAACAGCTTTTAATAAATTAATATTTTGTTATATACATTTTTAATTTGCATTGTCATATTTTCTTATATATATATATATATATATATATATACACAACAATTTTGTAGATAGTAAAATGTTTGGTGTCATTGGTATGTTGAGAACATATACTACACTTTGAAATATTTATTTGCTGAAAATACAGGGTGGGCAAAAATAAGGGTCCTATTTTTAAAAATTCATAACTTTTTTATTTATTGATTTTTTAGAATAAGTAAAGGACCCCTTCCGAAGCAAGCATGAGCCGTATTAGCCCTAAGGAACGTACCCTCATTTAGAAAACATTATTTTTGCTTAAAAAACTCAAAACAGTGTAAAAAACAATACTTTAGTTTTTGTAAGTTTTAAGTGTTTATCGGCTAAAATTTGTTTTGTTTATTTCAAAAAATCTCGGAAGGGTCAGTCTACACACACATAAAGTTTGGTGCGTTTAACTTTTATTTTGTGGAAGTTATTCAAATTCAAGTTATTCAAATTTAAAGATAGGACCCTTATTTTGGCCCACCCTGTATAAAAGAAATTATATTTTAACCCAATTAGGCACAAGGCCATCAAAAATGTAGGGGAAGTGTCATCCTTGGTTTAAAGTGATAAAAATGTCTATCCTACTCTTAACTAGAATCATCTCAGTCACCACAATACCACATTTACTCGAGGATATTCATAAATTTGTTAAAAATTTTATTTTTCAAAATTATATTCATGTACCAAAATTCATTGGAATAACATGAGAGTGTGGAAAAAACAAACAATTTGGTTAGTAAGACCTTCCCAAACTTTCTAAATGATAGACCGCCCACTGTTTTCCGGTTTGTTCAGAACAGATACTACACTTTGAACTTAACCAAAAGGCCAAGGAACCATAAAAATAATGTTTTTAAGACAAGGCATTTTTAAACGACTGAAAAAAAAAAATGATTTAATCTATTGTATTATCTTTTAATGAGAGCGGGTAGTGTAGTATCAGTTATTTAATCATCTCCCCAGGAATTACCTTCTTATTTTTATGGTGGGGGGGGGGGGTAATTCTCCCAAGTATTACACCCTCCTTCAGGGGTAGGGGATAATGTAATATCTTTTCTGTTGCCATGATACCACATTCACAGGCTTTACCATCTCATTTTATTGTGGGATATTTCCAGGTATTACTTCCTCTCTTTTTGCTTGGGGGGGGGGGGGGGAGATAGTGCACTATCTATTTCATTGCCATTACCTCCTCCGCTGGGGATCAGTGTAGTATATGTTTGTTCGCCATGATATTATCCTACCAAGCTAGCAAAAATATGCAGTCGGAGGTTAACATATATTTGCTAGTAGATTATATATACGCACTGACAAACTAAGCAAATCAATTATGACCCGTAAAAGAGAAAAAAAAAATATCCGCCATCAAACTGCTGATGTCTGACAACAATTGTGCCGGTCAAAAATGATTCTCGTTCGGTTGACCACAATGTCCATCATAAAGATGAGTGGGTTTTATGATGTAAACTTTTCAGAATGCCCCGAAGAAACTGGGGACAAATATTTCATCTCATCAATATCGACACTCGGTTGCTTTCAGAAAGACTGTGATGCGAACGAAGAGAAAGAAATCAGAAAGAAAGAATCCTCCGACAAGTCCCTCAAACAGAAACCCGACTAGTTTGTACATCGAAAAGACAGAAGATTCTTCCGAAGATGTATCTATTTAATCTGTGCATTTAATGATGAAGATGCTTTTTAAAACTATAATTTGACTGACAAAGCCTCTTATAGAAATGATTGGATGCATCTAAAAATACTGTGACAAACTTGAGCGTCACGCAGACCAAAGGTAATACTGTGACTAACTTGAGTGTCACGCAGACCAAAGGTAATACTGTGACAAACTTGAGCGTCACGCAGACCAAAGGTAATACTGTGACAAACTTGAGCGTCACGCAGACCAAAGGTAATACTGTGACAAACTTGAGCGTCACGCAGACCAAAGGTAATACTGTGACAAACTTGAGCGTCACACACACCAAAGGTAATGCTGTGACAAACTTGAGCGTCACGCAGACCAAAGGTAATACTGTGACAAACTTGAGCGTCACGCAGACCAAAGGTAATACTGTGACAAACTTGAGCGTCACGCAGACCAAAGGTAATACTGTGACAAACTTGAGCGTCACGCAGACCAAAGGTAATACTGTGACAAACTTGAACGTCACGCAGACCAAAGGTAATACTGTGACAAACTTGAGCGTCACGCAGACCAAAGGTAATACTGTGACAAACTTGAGCGTCACGCAGACCAAAGGTAATACTGTGACAAACTTGAGCGTCACGCAGACCAAAGGTAATACTGTGACAAA
>OY744542.1:15929529-15964529 GCA_963556195.1 Sepiola atlantica | reverse complement strand
ACAAAGAATTGGCATTTAACGAGAACAGAGATTTTTAATATGCAGCCACTTAATCTAAGCAGTTTACGCGACAGACCAAATAAAATGCTATTTAAAACTTGAGCGCAACAGACCAAACAAAATGCTATTTAAAACTTGAGCGCAACAGACCAAATAAAATGCTATTTAAAACTTGAGCGCAACAGACCAAATAAAATGCTATTTAAAACTTGAGCGCAACAGACCAAATAAAATGCTATTTAAAACTTGAGCGCAACAGACCAAATAAAATGCTATTTAAAACTTGAGCGCAACAGACCAAATAAAATGCTATTTAAAACTTGAGCGCAACAGACCAAACAAAATGCTATTTAAAACTTGAGCGCAACAGACCAAACAAAATGCTATTTAAAACTTGAGCGCAACAGACCAAATAAAATGCTATTTAAAACTTGAGCGCAACAGACCAAACAAAATGCTATTTAAAACTTGAGCGCAACAGACCAAACAAAATGCTATTTAAAACTTGAGCGCAACAGACCAAATAAAATGCTATTTAAAACTTGAGCGCAACAGACCAAACAAAATGCTATTTAAAACTTGAGCGCAACAGACCAAATAAAATGCTATTTAAAACTTGAGCGCAACAGACCAAACAAAATGCTATTTAAAACTTGAGCGCAACAGACCAAATAAAATGCTATTTAAAACTTGAGCGCAACAGACCAAACAAAATGCTATTTAAAACTTGAGCGCAACAGACCAAACAAAATGCTATTTAAAACTTGAGCGCAACAGACCAAATAAAATGCTATTTAAAACTTGAGCGCAACAGACCAAACAAAATGCTATTTAAAACTTGAGCGCAACAGACCAAATAAAATGCTATTTAAAACTTGAGCGCAACAGACCAAATAAAATGCTATTTAAAACTTGAGCGCAACAGACCAAACAAAATGCTATTTAAAACTTGAGCGCAACAGACCAAACAAAATGCTATTTAAAACTTGAGCGCAACAGACCAAATAAAATGCTATTTAAAACTTGAGCGCAACAGACCAAACAAAATGCTATTTAAAACTTGAGCGCAACAGACCAAACAAAATGCTATTTAAAACTTGAGCGCAACAGACCAAATAAAATGCTATTTAAAACTTGAGCGCAACAGACCAAACAAAATGCTATTTAAAACTTGAGCGCAACAGACCAAATAAAATGCTATTTAAAACTTGAGCGCAACAGACCAAACAAAATGCTATTTAAAACTTGAGCGCAACAGACCAAACAAAATGCTATTTAAAACTAGAGCGCAACAGACCAAACAAAATGCTATTTAAAACTTGAGCGCGACAGACCAAACAAAATGCTATTTAAAACTTGAGCGCGACAGACCAAACAAAATGCTATTTAAAACTTGAGCGCGACAGACCAAACAAAATGCTATTTAAAACTTGAGCGCAACAGACCAAACAAAATGCTATTTAAAACTTGAGCGCAACAGACCAAACAAAATGCTATTTAAAACTTGAGCGCGACAGACCAAACAAAATGCTATTTAAAACTTGAGCGCAACAGACCAAACAAAATGCTATTTAAAACTTGAGCGCAACAGACCAAACAAAATGCTATTTAAAACTTGAGCGCAACAGACCAAACAAAATGCTATTTAAAACTTGAGCGCAACAGACCAAACAAAATGCTATTTAAAACTAGAGCGCAACAGACCAAACAAAATGCTATTTAAAACTTGAGCGCGACAGACCAAACAAAATGCTATTTAAAACTTGAGCGCGACAGACCAAACAAAATGCTATTTAAAACTTGAGCGCGACAGACCAAACAAAATGCTATTTAAAACTTGAGCGCAACAGACCAAACAAAATGCTATTTAAAACTTGAGCGCAACAGACCAAACAAAATGCTATTTAAAACTTGAGCGCAACAGACCAAACAAAATGCTATTTAAAACTTGAGCGCAACAGACCAAACAAAATGCTATTTAAAACTTGAGCGCGACAGACCAAACAAAATGCTATTTAAAACTTGAGCGCAACAGACCAAACAAAATGCTATTTAAAACTTGAGCGCAACAGACCAAACAAAATGCTATTTAAAACTTGAGCGCAACAGACCAAACAAAATGCTATTTAAAACTTGAGCGCAACAGACCAAACAAAATGCTATTTAAAACTTGAGCGCAACAGACCAAACAAAATGCTATTTAAAACTTGAGCGCAACAGACCAAACAAAATGCTATTTAAAACTAGAGTGCGACAAACTCATTGATTGACAAATTCTCTCAGAAATGCAAGCTCATATCTACAATATAAAATAAAATTTTTCACGTATAAAAAATTTTTTTTTTCTGATTGGTTAAAGGTCAAGCCAATTTTAACGTTTTTTGATCAAAGCGTCACAAATGCCAATGAAACGAGCGGCTTTTGTTATTTTTAGGAGATTGAATTCATGATTATTCAAGTGTTTGGGAAGGTAGGTAGGAGGTTCCTCAAAGACAGGAAGGTGGAGTCTAAGTAGCACTGCAAGCAGAAGCATTCAGACGGCCACATTGTATCTATTTTCACAAGGGATGAGTTATTTCGAGCAAAGCTATCTTGGAAAATTCACCAGAAGTTGCAGCGACGCAAATAGCAGGTGCTTGTTTTTATTCCTGGCGTTCATCTGATTCAATTGATCCGCCCCGACCCCCCCTCCCCTCCCCAATGCATTTTATTTTTCTATTCTCATTTGATTTTCTATCATTTTCAAGCAGTCAGCACCAGAAATGTTCCGCGGTAAGGGATGGGGGCAGTAAATAGATTACTCTGATATAAAAAAAATCAAAGCTATTCTTTCCTGACAATAATCGACACATAAAAAAAAACAAAAAAAAAAACATATTTAACAAAAAGTGTGTCACCCATTTCTGTTTGTCCACCCGTTTGCATGGGGTAAACTATGAAACGTTATGAATTTGGAAACACAGCTGCTAAACGTAAGGCTGGATAATGTGGGCTATATTTAGTTTAATATAGTTTTATACAATTTTTAGACATTTTCTAGAATCAAAATCATGTAATGGATTTAGATCAAAATTGGAACAAGTATGCATGTACAATCCCCCACTCCATGTGTGTCCAACCCCAGAATTCTAAATACAAACATTATGCACCGTACGATCGTGCTTATGCATGTGACCCTTATTTTACTAGATACATACAAATGACCCCCTCCCCCAAGCATTCTTGAATTCGTACGTGTTTATTTCCTTCTGATATTAGTAATCTTTTTGCCAGCAAATGACAATGAGATCTTAACATTTATGCGGATGTGGAAAATTTGCAATGTCGAACGAGAAACCAAAACGGTACTAAATGACTAGTGTATAGAAATTCCAAGAATATATATATATATATATATATATATATATATTCTATCCAACTTTATCGTTGAACACTGTTATGACAACCTACTAAAATATGTCCGCTTGTATGGGATAAATAGTTTCAGTTTTCCCTTTCCCCGTAGCTGTTGGATTGGCCGCATTGGTAAAGGTTCAGATTTTGGTCCGGGGTTCAAATTGTGCGACTGGCAGAAGAGTCATCCTCCACACTGATGATTACCCAAAAAAGATGAAACATGTTATTCTGTATAAGAATTAAACAAAAATAATTATCATATATATATATATATATATATATATATATATATATATATATATATATATAAATATGTGTGTGTGCGTGTGTGCTCGATAAATACTACTGTCACTATGTAACCCAGTATTAGCTGCTGCATGGTTGGGTCATTAGCAATTAAACTGGTTCTCCACGAGATTTGGTTAGTGAGGAGGGTTGCTAACAGGATAAAAAAAAAAGACTAGACAAACGGCGACTGATTTTCTTGGCACTGTATTTTGCTTGTGAAGAAGCACTGCTGGGATATGCGCATCCTCAGTGTCACTCTAAATTATTTCTTTGCGCACGTATCCATCTGTCTCGGTGATAAATATAGTGGCAAATCTGTCAACATGATTGGACAGTTTATCTATATGAAGACTCATTCGTAGTGAAAACAGGACTGTCATCGTTGGATATGATGAACAACGAAGAAATAAAATGTGCGCGTGCGTGCATGTGTGTGTGTGTGTGTGTGCGCGTGTGTCGTTTTTGAAAAGAAATTAGTATAAGAAGACAGCTCCCTACTTAAGTTTCAAATAGCAGTTTTCTTGCTCTGTCACGCTTAAGTTTCAAATAGCAGTTTTCTTGCTCTGTCACGCTTAAGTTTCAAATAGCAGTTTTCTTGCTCTGTCACGCTTAAGTTTGAAATAGCATTTTTGATGCTCTGTCACGCTTAAGTTTTAAATAGCAGTTTTCTTGCTCTGTCACGTTTAAGTTTGAAATAACAGTTTTCTTGCTCTGTCACGCTCAAGTTTGAAATAGCAGTTTTCTTGCTCTGTCACGCTCAAGTTTGAAATAGCAGTTTTCTTGCTCTGTCACGCTCAAGTTTGAAATAGCAGTTTTCTTGCTCTGTCACGCTCAAGTTTGAAATAGCAGTTTTCTTGCTCTGTCACGCTTAAGTTTGAAATAGCAGTTTTCTTGCTCTGTCACGCTTAAGTTTGAAATAGCAGTTTTCTCACTAAACACAGAGTGAATAAACACATCAGAACATCTGTCACTATTAGTCGTATTGGTCGAGTGTTCCGTAGCCGACTGTATCATTATTTAGACTAATTATATCGGGGCGTAAGTACAGGTGTCCTCAAATAAGTTACCTGCTAATGTTGAACTTTGAAGATGGGAATATTAAAAAGCGAAATACTTTGCTTTCTGTCTTCATAAAGCCCCCTTCTCAAATCACAAAAAGAGTTGTTATCTTATCCACGTTCAAGCACCGAATTATCTAAAAAGATGTTTGTGTGTCGGTGAGGAGAGCGGATTGTTGTTTGCTGCAGTTCTTTCTGGTCATCTTTCTGGTCATCTTGCTGGTCATCTTGCACACTGGGTGACATCACAAAGAGAGAATGAAGTCAAAGCTACCATTCATCTTGTATGACATCACCCATTCTTAAGTAGCAGAACATCCGTCCAAATACGAGTATAAGCAATATGTATAAATTTAGCTTTTAATAATAAAAAAAAAAAATTTTTTAAGGGTGCGGTTTCGATGACTTACCTCCTAAACGATAAATTTATAATAATAATAATGTGCCCACGTTACTCACCATGTTGACTAGAATACGTATCCCATAATAAGTTAATTAGTTTAGGAGTTAAATGGTGAAAGTGAATGTGAAGAAGAAGAAGAACAAGAACAACACCAACAACAATAATAATGTGCCCACATGCGTCACCATGTTACTTACAATATATATTCTATAATTCATAATGATCCGTTCATTAGATTAGGAGTAATTCCTATATAATATATGAACATATACACATACCTAACTTTATCTATAAATATACACATACATTTGGTGAAGACAATTGATAACAATTGTCAAGTGTGTCATCATATGAGTCCTTCGTTACTTATCTTCACACAAAGGAAAGTTAAAAACAAGGCTATTTTTTAAATAGGAAGAAAATCCGATTTCTTAAAAGGCGATACTCTGGATTAGGACCAAGGAGAAAAAAAAAATATTTTGTCCTGGTCATAATCGTGCACGGGCAAGAATCAAGGCAACTCCCGCCTCTGAACCCCATATAAGTATTTTTCCTATTTATTTTATCTCTAATATAAGTATTAATTATAGCGTTCTTTAATTATTAAAATTATGAATAATGAAGATTTCAACGTTTGTATTATTTTATAACTAAAAAATGTACTTACGTAAAATATTGGGGAGGGAAGAGGATTGTGATGAATGGTATCTACACAAACACTGGGAGGAAGGTACTATTTTCTAGGGATAAAAGTATTTGTAATTAAGTGGTTTTTATAGATGTTATTTGTAAGAAGATGAGTATTTAATTAAAAGAGTAGAATATGCCAACACCAGGTCTGGATTTGAATAATTGTTAAAATGAATCTCTTGCACTAATCGTAAAGTCAAAACACCTTATTTCAAGTTGATCCAACTGTACACAATAAACACACCATCCTTTGTATAGACTGTTTATGTATATGCAATATCAGTTGCAAGGTTAACTAATTTGTATATTGCTTTTGAAAAAAGACATTTTATTATTATTTGTTATTTTTGTTCAATTCAATGATTGTTTTGCTTTTAGCAAATAGTTCTGTTCCACAATATTGTTTTATTTCCGAGACAAAAAATTAGCATTTGTGTTCAAATGTTGCGATCTTTAGCGGAGTCATTTTCAACAAGTTGCGATCTATTTCTAAATTGCAAGTGAAAAGGCAAATTGATTTCTTCTTTCTTATCACATTAAAAGATAATAAATTTGTATTGAAATTCCAAATATGTTTATTTATCTATATGAATAAATGAGAAAGCTTTTGTTTTGTGTTTACAAAGTTATGAAGGAAATGTTTATTATTTTAAATTAATGTTTCAAATATTTAAAATAGCAAACTTTGCAAAGCAATAACGAGCTGGCAAAGTCAGCTAATTAAAATATAAATTAAATTTAAAAGTCAATAAAAAATAGAAATATATAAATAAAAATAGAAATATATAAATAAAAATTGAAATATATAAATAAAAATAGAAATATATAAATAAAAATTGTTGAACACTGTTATGACGGCCGATTATAGCTGTCCGCTTCCCTTGACATATATATATAGGATTTATTTCTCATATTGTCTGTAGCCATTCACGTTAGCCTCATTGGTTAGCACACTCGGATTTGGAGTTAAATATGACTCTTGTTCCGAGGTTTGAATCGTGCGACTGGTGTGAATGGTTTTTTCTACACTGATGATTCTGGAAGGATGAAACATACATATGTAGATTTTTATATATATATATATATATACACACATGAAATTAACCCCAATCTCTGGCGCCTCCTTGTAAAACATTCACATCAATAACTCATCTTCCTACCACAGCTGAAAAGAACTTTACTTTCTTCCTCTGTACCTAAAACCAAACAGAGTTTCCATGAACAGAGTTTCTTTCCAAGAGCTTCTCATTTTTGGAACACAGTCGTTGGACTTATTCCCTGCGAACAACATGTTTAACTTCAAGTCCAATGTCAAAAAATATTTGTTGAGTTGTCCTCTTAAGTAATTAAAGTTTATCTTAGGCATCCATCGTTTTCAACCCTTCCATGATAATGTTCTGCATCCAACTGACAATATCATTAACTCTTATCCTCGAATGGCTTTTGGCCTTGGTAAGTGGTGACTTATAAGTAAAAATATAAAAAAGAAACGATTTATTTGACAGAGAAAATGCAGGAATGAACAGCCACATCTGCTTATTGCATATAAACCATGTGTATTCGAACCAGACCGTCAGTCCAACAGAATGGAGCCAGAAACATAGCGTTATGGCTCCAGGCACCCAACCATTGGCCGATCGACTTGCTGCGGTTAATTTTGGCACCGTGATCACTTTGTAACGTCTCCAAAACACGACACAAAGACGGTGATGTTATCGACGCGGAAACCCTGGCTCATGCTTTACAATTCCACATAGGACTGAACTAGCGGCCTTGTTCCTTTGCTTGACAACGAACAACCCTGACTCACCAACCAAGAGATAGCAAAAGATTTCGAACGTTTTCCGTTTACCTGCACCACTGCCATCGACAAGCGATACCGAATGGAGATCCATTTTCAGAAGTCCAGTTTAAAACCGACGGTCTCTAAAATAAGTGCCACAAAGCGATGGTCAATCCTTTCGAAAGCTTTGTATGGATCCAAGTTCATCAGCGCGGCCTCTGTGTCATCTTATATCCCCTCTAAGATCGTACAAATTAGATACAAGTTCTTTTGAATCGATCTTAACAACGTAGTTCTGCTTGGATTCGATCAACTTTCTGATAACACCCTGCCACCGGTTTGATAGAATCTTGGTCAAAATCTTTAACTCTGTGTTTATCCATTATAGGTCTGTAATTGTCTAGTTCCTTCTTCCCAATGCATGCCCCGTTTCTTCAGCAATGTGATCACTCCTTTGGTAACTTCACTCGGGATGGAGCCCTGGTCAAATCAATCGTTGAACAAATCTCTCAGAAGCGGCACAAAGATGTGATAGCCTCAAAAACAATTTGTAGGGCAAACCATCAAGTCCTGGCGATTTGTTGCAACAGACCTGATTCAACACAGCCATTGCCTTTGCAACCAGATCCTCTAGCCACATTGAGGTGGGGATAGTCAGCCAAATAGTTGCCAAACTCCTGGGCCGTGAGACTGGCAGTTGGATAAAGCGCTTCTCGAAATACTCCAGAAATACCTTGCAAATCTCCCAAGGTACGTCCATCGGGTAGTTGACTTTTTGAATGTCTATCTGAGCCACAAGACCACACTTTGATCTTAGCCTGATTGATCTAAGTAATAGCTACACAGTCAGTTCAGCATAAAACTTTCTAAGTGTATTTGACTACTATAATAACAATTACAAAAGAAGAGGAGTAGGAGGAGTTGGCGGTGAAAAAAAAAGTTATCAATGAAAACTTTAGTGAATGGATTTAAGAGAGTCTTTATGTATGTATTCATGGTTTTCTTCGAAGTGGGTGGTGGTCTTGTACAAGAAAAGAATTTAATCTGCGTTCTTCCGCTAAAACAAACACTAAATGAATAGACAATGACATTCTTTTTCCTATTTTGTCAACTAAAAGCATTGTTTTTGGTTTTTTACATTATTTGCTTAGAAACAGCTTTCTTTACGAAGCAAACAATCATATTTCTTGGCAGATAAAAGTCACGTACGCATAACTATTTATATAACCGACATTTGGTGTATTAGAAACAATGGACATGTTTTAGCTAGTTTAATATTTCAGTGAAGTGTTCAAGTAGACAGATACTCTGCTTAGTTTCTGGATTAAAATGTATGTAAGTAAATATGTATGTAAGTACCTCTTCAAACTGAACACCGTTTGGATAACGTGTTGTACCTGTAAGCAGAGGTAGAGAGTTGGCTGAACAAAAAAAATCCGATTCCCAATTCCAGACTGTTTGAACTAAAAAAATTTTAAAAACAAACTCCTGCAACAATTGCCGAGTCAACTGAGTCAGCTTAAAAAAAAACAACAAAAAAACCTCCAAACTCAAATAAAACAAAAAACCCAATTCCACCAAAAATTGTTTACTCTCAACTGTAACTTTTTGCAGTAAACTTTTTTTTCCTTATTTTATGAAAGCCCATTTTAGAGTTGAATATGTTTAAGCCGACTCCTTACCTTTGCAATGTCTCCCTTCAACCCGACTTTCCACCTTTGCAATGTCTCCCTTCACCCCAACTCCCCACCTTTGCAATGTCTCCCTTCACCCAACTCCCTACCTTTGCAATGTCTCCCCACTCTGACTTGCCTTTCCAGGTCAACCTTGAACAACATGGATCATGTATAAGTCCTTCTAAAGTATTCATGAGAATTAATTTACAGAATGAGGAGAGGCCATTTTCCATCGAGCGTATCCGCAGGGTGCCAGCTTGCTTGGTGCAGCATTCACCCTGGGTGGGTTCAGCCAGATTCCTCCTTCAAAGGGGAAGTTTCTAGGGAACATTAAATTCACAAGCAGTCCCCACTCATATGTATATTCCGGTTATGGGAGAGGATTTTGAAGACGCTAGAATCTGCAGGAAAATTGATGAAACAAATATTTGTGTTCTCTCCGCAAGCATCGCTTTCTATTTATGTAGACAGCCTGTGGACGTAACATGCTAATTTTTTTTATGAGTTTTTTGTATAAAAAATATTTTTAATTTAATTTTAAATTGCTATAATACTACTTCTACCAAATAAATTAAGCTAAAATTGATTTTATTTTAAAACTATACAAAACTTCAAATATCTTTAAATATTATTTCACGCTTAAACTATTTCTAAAAGGTTGTGATTTTATTTTTTCCTATTTTTATATCTGTAAACATGCACTACGCAGTTGCATGTTTTCAATGCATGCGGATAACAGGCTTGCTGCAAATTAGAAATATTTAACTAAGAAAAAAAGAACCAAAATAGAAATTGAAAATATGTCTGATCTGCAGTTTTGACCACCCAGAATTTGATCAAATTGTGATTAAAACAACAAAAAAATGCAACTTCGCATTTCAACAAAAAAAAAAAAAAAAAAAAAAAAACATGAAAAATAACATTACTGCGCAACTGAATATTTTTTTATATCTGTAAACATGCACTACGCAGTTGCATGTTTTCAATGCATGCGGATAACAGGCTTGCTGCAAATTAGAAATATTTAACTAAGAAAAAAAGAGCCAAAACAGAAATTGAAAATATGTCTGATCTACAGTTTTGACCACCCAGAATTTGATCAAATTGTGATTAAAACAACAAAAAAATGCAACTTCAGATTTCAACAAGTTTTATGACAGCTTAACAAAAAAAAAAAAAACATGAAAAATAACATTACTGCACAACTGAATATTTTTTTAATATATCATGGATTAACTAAAGGAAAGAAGACCGTCTTGCAGCAAGATTTGGGCGCAGATGCCTTTTCTTGATGTTTTATTTTCTGGCTCGGTTTTCGATTGTATACCATATTTTATCGGGGGAATATTTTCCAACTGAACCACTTATCAATCACTACGTGAGTGATTACATGTTAATACAGAAGAAAATAGATCATAATTATGTATATCTTTATCCTCGAGTGGATTTTTTGCCTTAAGGATATCTTAATTTAAAAGTGTAAATCATTAATTTAAAAGAAGCTTTTCTTTTATTTTGAAAACAAACAAAAATATTCATATTATGCATACGAAGAAACGTCTAATATTTTGAAGCACAATATACAAAATAAATATTCATATTTTGGGTGATGATTTGTTTTTTGTTTTCTTCATCAAGACTTAGATGTTGCGGGATGACATCATAATGGACATGGTGTTGCGTCGGATGATAGCTAGGGAAATGCACTGGAACATTCAAGCAGTCTTTAATTAATTTCTTAATTTCTATGACTAGTCAAAGTTTCTCAGACCAAAATTTCATATTGTTATCTACAAACAAAGTCAATTGTTTTTCTTGAATTATTTAAATTGTATAGTAAGCTTGGAACTCTGGTTGCACATAGGGTTCATTTAACCTAATAACCCTTTTTATATTACATTCCGGCTTATGGAAAGGGGGGGGGAGAGGACGAGAGGGGATTAACATACATCCTCTGGGTTTATTTTTTCAAGAAACACGTATGACCTATTTGTGGTCACCGGAAATTTTCACTAAGGATTTATTTTTCCTACATTTTATACCAACAGGATTACCCGACGTTGCCTGGAGTCGTGGATTAGAAAATAGAAAGTTAAACGTGTTTAAAATCTTTGTTTCGCTTCCGTTTTCATCCAGGAAGAGACCAAAGATCCCCTTGGCCATCTCGGACTTTTAGGGTATCACTCAAACCCTTTCATCCAAACACCCCGTTTGCTATCTAACACATGTTCAAATTCTGTCAGAATTATAGCATTCTTTTCACTAATATACTTTGAAAAGGTCCTCCAGCTGTGCATTAAGTAGTAAGATTGACAAGACTCAAGCCTTAGAAATAAAACTAACTTATGAGAAGGAAAACTCGGAAATAACTCCTGCGATCAGTTAAGTCTATGTTCCTATCTACTTGCCTCCCCACAAAAGCAAAGTTAGACGCAAGGGGGATATCCAGTTGCCCAAAAAGGGGGCATTCTGGATGGGACAAAAATAACAATTGCCCCAGTCAAAAAGGATCTCTCTTCTGACCGAGGACAGAACAGATACTACACTTTAATTCCAGCCCGATGTTGCATACATCGTGGCCCTAGAGTCATCACTTACCTGGTGGATCTTGTTCTCCCCACAATGCCTAATACATTTAAAACAAAGGTTGCAAAGCAGGAGTCAGAGGTTTGGGAAGGAATCGGAGACATAAGAATGCTAAGAGTCGGAGTTGGATTTTTTAATCTCCAAAGAATCAAACGGTCTAAATATTGGAAGACTTTAAAATAAGGATTCGGAGTCACACAAACAAAGAGGACTTATTTCATCCTCTGTTTATGTCTGTCTTCCGGGGAGACAGACATAAACAGAGGCTGAAGAGAGTCCGGCATAGGAGACCAACTATAAGTTCCCTTTGAAACCGACGGTACCGATGTTGTTCTGATCTTCTGTAATACGTATATAAATAAATATTACGCTCTTATTTTTTAATTTTTCTTAATAATCGAGCACTCTGCTGGGGGTTCTCTCCCACTAACCTTATATATATATATATATATATATATATATATATATAAATAATTGGCATACGAGACAATGCAAAACAATAGAATACAGAAATTTGTGATTCCCCGTTTTGTTGATTAATCTCGGTCCAGCCCTTGATTGGACATCCAGAAACACAAATATATATTCTATTTTATTACGGATTGAAAATTTTCGGTGATCCTTAAGTAAGTTCTTATCTGTCGAGGTTATTGTTCTTGCTTGAACTGCACATATGTCTAAATGAAGAAATGTGAAGGATTTTTTAAAATTTTATTTATCACACCTATATTAGCATCAAAACGACGTACCGTTACTTAAATCATAATACAACTACAATAGTCTTTTGGACGGTGCAAAGGTTTGACTCCAGAATCAAGCAACACATTCCCTTCTGCAATACGCCAGGGCCGACGAAACAATTTAAAGTGTTTAGTTAATACATCCGGGTCAGCTATTGCCCAACAACTTATAAATAGCACAGAATGTGCATCGGTTTATACCAGTGACAGCTTCTCTGTCATAAGTAGATCACAGTCGTCATTCCATCTTAAAGTCCTGGAAACAATTTATATTAAGTTATTAAAACCCTTCCTATGTAAGCAAAAGGAGTGGTTTCTGGGGCTTAATGTTATCCACTTGTGACTCCCCCATTTTTTTCTCTCCTCACACTTGACACTGGTCTTCATTTAACTACACTATTTTACTTTTAAGCGCAGTACATTAACTTTACTTTCACATATTTACTCTGATGAGTGTGCATGAAAGCCGGCTCAGTAGATTAATGTAATTAGACATTTTTTCTCTCGTTTTTACCATTTTTCGTCCCCCCCCCCCCGGGTAAATGTCCATATTCCGTGCTGTAATAAAATTTTGTAACACAAAAAAATCTTTTTTGATAGTAGAAAACAAAATCTCAAACATTTCTATTTGTATGCTTAATTAGCATAATTATTTAAAAAAAACAGTTTATAATAAATTAATGTTTGATGTTATTCATTTGTAATTTTATTGTTTTATATATATATGCAATATTTTTGTCGATGTTAACAGTAATTAGTGATTTACTAAAAACATCAATTAAAACCTTTCTTAAAATATTATATTTATTCATTTTCAAGGGAGGTAATTTAAATCAAAACTATTAGATTTGAAAATTACAATAGATTTATATTAAAAATATGCAATGTAAGTTATACATCTAAAATGTTATTTCAAACATAAGCATGACAGAGCCAAGTAAGAAGAATTAATCGATATTTTCATTTGAACTTACCTGCTATATTAAGTAGCATTACAAGCCGATATTGTATTTCCGTTGGACATCACCTAATGTGCTTAAACAATGCATATCTCTTATTTGCGGGCCAATTTTTTCAACAATTATATGAAAAGAGAATACATTTTGAAATTTGAAATTTCATACGTTACATTTTGATAAAAATGTGCAGAGTTAGTTTGGTTGAATATTGCTAAAATTCCACAGGACCGAAACTTGATTTGTAGTTGTGTGTTCACTAGAAACAAAGTTATGATCGAGCAAAGTTTACAAAGAACTGGTATATTATGTGGAAACGACGAGCACGGACAAAATGGCATTCTTTAATTCCAATAAAGTGTAATAGAACAAGCTAAGATGACGGTTTTAAAGTGACCGTTTTCTTTCTCTCCTTCTGTTGCCAGATACTAAAGCCATAGAGAAAGAAGGAGGAGGAGGGGGAGAAGGTTGATGTTATTCAATTGGGGTGAGGAAGTGTATGGGGGTGGGGGGGCAAAAGATTTACAGAAACAGTGAGTTTATTGAAATAAATAAAATTATTTTTAAAAAGCGATTAACTAAATGGAGTTTGTACAAACATTGCGCCGAGCGGGCGGGCGGCGTTACAAATAGCCATTGAGGGGCAAGACAAGGAGCAAAGTCAACTCCCAGCGCCGCTGCCTTCCTATCTCATCTTGATAATTTTCCTTGAGACTCCAAGCCAAATGCAGAGTTTGACTGCAGCCAGATAAAAACATCCGGGATTCTCAGGGTCAACTTCTATCTTGGCCCGGCATTGCAGCCAATATTTGGAACAGCAGTCCCTCTGAGACAGGAGGGAAAGAGGGGATGGAGATAGGTAGAGAGAAAAAAAAGGGAAAGGGGGGATGGAAAAAGAGAGAAAGGGGGGATGGAAAAAGAGAGAAAGGGGGGATGGAAAAAGAGAGAAAGGGGGGATGGAAAAAGAGAGAAAGGGGGGATGGAAAAAGAGAGAAAGGGGGGATGGAAAAAGAGAGAAAGGGGGGATGGAAAAAGAGAGAAAGGGGGGATGGAAAAAGAGAGAAAGGGGGGATGGAAAAAGAGAGAAAGGGGGGATGGAAAAAGAGAGAAAGGGGGGATGGAAAAAGAGAGAAAGGGGGGATGGAAAAAGAGAGAAAGGGGGATGGAAAAAGAGAGAAAGGGGGGATGGAAAAAGAGAGAAAGGGGGGATGGAAAAAGAGAGAAAGGGGGGATGGAAAAAGAGAGAAAGGGGGGATGGAAAAAGAGAGAAAGGGGGGATGGAAAAAGAGAGAAAGGGGGGGATGGAAAAAGAGAGAAAGGGGGGATGGAAAAAGAGAGAAAGGGGGGATGGAAAAAGAGAGAAAGGGGGGATGGAAAAAGAGAGAAAGGGGGGATGGAAAAAGAGAGAAAGAGGGATGGAAAAAGAGAGAAAGGGGGGATGGAAAAAGAGAGAAAGGGGGGATGGAAAAAGAGAGAAAGGGGGGATGGAAAAAGAGAGAAAGGGGGGATGGAAAAAGAGAGAAAGGGGGGATGGAAAAAAAGAGAAAGGGGGGATGGAAAAAAGAGAAAGAGGGATGGAAAAAAGAGAAAGAGGGATGGAGAGAGAGAAAGAGGGATGGAGAGAGAGAAAGAGGGATGGAGAGAGAGAAAGAGAAAGAGGGATGGAGAGAGAGAAAGAGAAAGAGGGATGGAGAGAGAGAAAGAGAAAAAGGGATGGAGAGAGAGAAAGAGAAAAAGGGATGGAGAGAGAGAAAGAGAAAAAGGGATGGAGAGAGAGAAAGAGAAAAAGGGATGGAGAGAGAGAAAGAGAAAAAGGGATGGAGAGAGAGAAAGAGAAAAAGGGATGGAGAGAGAGAAAGAGAAAAAGGGATGGAGAGAGAGAAAGAGAAAAAGGGATGGAGAGAGAGAAAGAGAAAAAGGGATGGAGAGAGAGAAAGAGAAAAAGGGATGGAGAGAGAGAAAGAGAGAAAAAGGGATGGAGAGAGAGAAAGAGAGAAAAAGGGATGGAGAGAGAGAAAAGGGGATGGAGAGAGAGAAAGAGAAAAAAAGGGATGGAGAGAGAGGGGATTGTATTTATAAGATAGAACATTCCAGACGATGCATCCATCCCAATGGCGCCATCTGATAAGGTTAAAAAATAAAAATCCCTATATATATATATATATATATATATATATATATATAAAGGGATTTTTATTTTTAATTCACCGTGAAAAGCTGCAAACTTTAGAAACATTTTGTTTTAATTCCTATATTTTATTGTAGGCAGCATCGGCATTCGGGTCTAATGGACCTGCCCCAAATTTATGACAATGGAGGAGAGCACCACGAGATCATACTTTGTAACCAAATCAATGTTTAAATCTTTGTTGATCTCTCCAAATCAGAGAACTATCGAATTTTATTGATTTTTTACCATGTATTCATTGACTTCTATTTTAAGAAATCTTTCTTTTTCAAATGTTACATTTCAAAAGAGTGAAAATTTGAGGGAATTTAAGTTTAGATTATTTGCAAAATAATATATTGTTTCTTTTTTTTTGGGGGGGGGGTATGAAATATGGTGTTACGGTTAAAAGCGGTTCTATAATTTTTTCACATCATTCTACGTGGAGAAAAACTAAAACTAAGGAGTACTCTAGAATACAGTTGAAAGCAATTCTTCCAAGGCACCCCAGCAGGCGTGCATGCATCACGATCAGGTAGGAGGTGTATGTAGTGCCGATGCTTAGTGCACATCCATTGAAAAAAAAACAAAAGCAGTATTTCACTTTAGCTGGAAATAGTATACATCTTGTAAATAAAAAGCTTATTTCTCAAGCTTTCAACTAATTCCTCTAGTAATGCTCTGCTGGTTAGTTATGGCAGAAGCTCCCTGTACTTTCTCCATCCACTCCTAACTTTTACAATTATAGCTCCTCCCTCTGCCCCAATAGTATCACAAAGGTAACAAAACTTCTGATCAACTTCAATAGTCTCATCATCCAAATATACTTTCATCCGGCTCCATTGTCTTACACTTCTTGCACGCAAAGTTGTTATCCTCTCTCGAACTACGTGTTATTCTACTGCACTTCTTGTGTACCCAATGCTTGTGTACGACAAATAAACGAGTTGCTCCCAACTCGCTATCCTCAAACTGATCATCACTTTGGTCTTGGTAATATTCTCTCAAACTTTCTATAGCATTCCTCAAAATCTCCCAACTCAACAAGTAGACCTTCCATTGTTTCACAGGAAAGCACAAAATCAGCAGCAGATAGCATCTCTTTCGGACAATCCGTACAAAACTCCCTCGACAATGATTCTCAGCTAGAAGCTTTTTACATACGCAAGACGGTAAGCATTTACATTTGATTTTTGAAGATACATATCTGAACCTGCGTTTATGTGTGTTCACGGCACAGGCCGTGATCCTCACTCATTGCCTTTCATACAAATTCGGTGCTTGATTTTGATACTGACGTAGTTTCAATCATGTGGTCTGTCAATCATGTGGTCTGTCAATCATGTAGTCTGTAGATGCTGTAAGAAAAAGATTTTCCTTCCAAACAAAATCACAGCTCAAGCTTAAAACAAGATCAATGTTTTATTCTGAGGTTACACCGACAGCCGGCTTCACCATTAAACAGACTTACACTCAAGACAAACATATCTTCCAATCTAACCCCTGCCCTAACCCTAACCCTCTGCCCAAGGCCCATCTGTATCTCATACCAAGTAGTGATCAACTAACCCCCTTTGCAAGAACATATATAGATATCACTTGGACCACACTGCAAGACCACTCAAGATTTATCAGCCGTTAATTTATGGACATAAAAACTGACTGACTTTGGGGACCCACCATCTGATGTGAACATAACTTTTGTGAAGTATCAAGTGGCTCACAATCAGAGAATGGAACCATATATGAAATAGTCAATTACTTTTTCAAGTGGAGAAATTAAATTTTATGTGGTCTAACCCCAAACAAGATATCCTTCGGTTCCACAGTATCACTTTCACTTAGGGATGTTGGCAACCTTCTTGTGGTCCTTCCCATAAAGATTTCTAACTAGAAAAACATTGGGGAAACTAATGCCAACACCAGAATCATCTGATTCACACGAAAGAAGATATTCTTCCCATCACAGGCCTATTGTCTGTATGCATTGCCTACTAAACATACAGCGTTGCACATGTTTATACCTATTCGTAAATATGCAGACTTCATCCTGTTATACACGATACAACTATTTCACTCAGATTATCGGCTGAAATTTGACTTTAACAACCAAATAATCAATATACATTTTCTACTATCATCTCAGAAAATTAGGTAACTTCATTTATTTAACGATGAGAAAGTATGATTAAATTATGTATTAAAAAAAAGGTTGAAGAGAGAGGAGGCGAGAGAGAACAGATAGACAGAAATAGGAGAATGAGAGATAGAAAAGAGAAAAAGTGAGAGAGAGAAAGAGAGATATGAGAGAGAGAAAGAGAGATATGAGAGAGAGAAAGAGAGATATGAGAGAGAAAAAGAGAGATATGAGAGAGAAAAAGAGAGATAGGAGAGAGATAGGAGAGAGAAAAAGAGAGATAGGAGAGAGAAAAAGAGAGATAGGAGAGAGAAAAAGAGAGATAGGAGAGAGAAAAAGAGAGATAGGAGAGAGAGAGAGAGAGAAAGAGATCATTTCAAACCATTTACACTCGACCATCTTTCCATCATTATTCATATTTCATTTAAACAATCACAATTCGATTTCTTTTCCTGTCATCAACGATGTAAATAAAAACATTTATTTTTTTTAAATATTTAAATTTTCTAAAATCATTTAGCCATGTCTAGTTCAAATCCCATTCCATCTATTGTGGTCATTTTCACACTCTTGGCAACAGGATACCCCCTCCCTGGCAAAATAGCACCTTGTGTTCAATTAATTAGATACAATGAATCGTTTACAATATTGTATTTCGACATTAGATAACACAAAAGGGGTTGATTTTATATATATATATATAATTATTAATAAATATTTTTATACATGTTTCGCGTTTTTATTTTACGCTCGTCAGTATGAAATTACATAACCGTCGGTTGAACAATTTGAACCTTGGATCCAAGTATTATGGACTCTGGTCTCGTAACCATCTGGCCAATGTGACGATCACGCTTTTAAATGCAAGAGAAATACACCTTGTATTCTTTCAATGTAAACACAATGTGATTCTAAAGAGAGTTCTATCTCCTAATGGAGAGAACCATGCAACGTGGCTAATTGATGAATCATCCATGTATTATTTCTCGAAAGTGCTCAACTTTATAAGAGCTTATATATATATATATATATATATATATATAGATATATATATATATATATATATATAGATATATATATACTAGCAGAAAGACAGGATTGAATATGTACTTTTACACTATGCTCATAACACACTTTTTTTGTTTTTATTTCTCTCCTCGTGTTTCACCACTGAATATAGATGAAAGAAGCTGAAATGTACAAAAACTCTCTGAATTATATATGCGTGTGTATGTTTTAGTGCTTCTAGAAAGCCACTAAGAAATCCAATAAGCGCTCAATTATTGAGGTAAGAGTGTAATATTTATTTATAAAAAAAAGTACAAAACATTTTGGTAAAATTGACTTTTTTCAGTCAAAATGGAGGGCAATAAATCATCTGCAGTTTTCCAACCTCACAAATGAGTACGTAAACCCAAAGAAGTTGTTTTGGATTAATTTAAAATTTACCATAAATTATTTTAAAAGAAATACAGTTGGGAAATTAGTCCAAAATAATTTATTTGGATTTAATTACTCATTTTAGAGGTCGGAAAAAAAATCTGAAAACTGCAGACGATTTATTGTCCGCCATTTTGGTTGGGAAAAGACGTTTTACCAACTTTTCAGGTAGGTTTTCCTTACTAGAGGATTCCTTCTTCGTGAAACTGGTATCCAAAATGTTCTAAGTTTTGTACTTTTCTTTTATAAATAACAAGCAGGAAAACCCGACGTTGCTCGGGATTGAATGAGAAACGTTACTATGCCCTTCTTCACTCAGCTCATAACAACATATTACTTTTTTTTCTACCCCCCCCCCCCTTTCCACCGGAAGAAACTGGAATTTTTAAAGAATCTCTTAATTAGGGTCTTATATGTGTGGTTTAAATTTCCATAAAATTGGAATATACCTATTCGAAGTTGTAAGCAGGTTCTATCCCCATAGCTCTCGTAGGGGGGCATGTAGAAATTCGACATATAGAGGGGAATGTAGAGATTCAGAACCACTTCCATTGTCTTCCCTAGAGAATTTTGTACATATGATATAAATTTCATCAAAATAGAATATATTTGAAGTTTTAAGAGGGTTATGCACCTCTTAGGGGTGCACTAAGAGATTCGGGAACACTTTCATTGTCTTCCCCGGTAAATTTGACATAAGAATACACTTTTAGATTTTATGTAGATTCTCTAACCTTTCTTTCTATAGGGCACGCACAAACAGACATTCAGTTATATATATATATATATATATATATATATTTTATATGCCTCAAGTATTGTCTGAAGGCAATCGAAAATCTTGAGTTGAGATCTGCAGTCAGTTCATAAGGCCTCCATTTTCCAAGTTTCGGCAAGTTTCCAAATTGTTGAAGATGACTATGAACAGTTGTATGGTTTGAAGAAAGCTTAATTTCTAATTTGTCAATGTATATTGTGTTTCTCTCGTGGCACAAAACATCACACGCTCACACAAACATTGAGTTTTATACATATATGTGTATGTGTTCTCATGCAAGATACTTTAAACCTCAGATACCTGTACATTTTGAACATATTTATAAATACAAACTCTACGTGCATTGTGCTTGACTGTATTTGTTACTCATGAATGAAATTGCTTAAAAATCTGAAAAAAAGCGAAGAATGGAAATTGTTCATAGCGTTACATGAGCCAAATGAGACGTGTATTAAAAACTATTGTATATCATGTACTTATGTAGAATTAATGTGCTGCGGCTGCATCCGCTTTTTTTCCCACGTTATAATAACCAATAACGCCCATTATAAAATCAATTATTTTTAGCCAGTCAAAAATGACAGTCTACATCAGGGCCACCAAAAGGTTTTAGACCCCTAATACCTTCATGTGATCCTTGATTAACCCATGTTTGTTATACCTGTTTGAACCCTCCCTCCCTCCCTTAACTCCACAATTCAACCCACGCAGAAGATTTACGCTATCAATATGATATCAACATAGAGATTAAATGTGAAGTTCTTGGGAAGAAACTATTCATGGAAATGGCGTTTGATGTTAGGCACATAGAGGAAAAATTCATAATGTATGTAGAGGATTCACTCCTAAACTAATTAACCGATCATTATGAATTTTGGAACACAGCTGCTAGGTGTAAGGGTAGGTAATGTGAGCTATATTTGGTTTACTTTAGTTTTATGTAAAGGGGTCAAAGAAGGAGTGGAAGCACTTTGTGAAAATTTAGATACCTCAGGTTTTTGTGAAATTTTAACAATAGATATTAGACATCAATCAATAAATATTCCCCAAATTTCAGTTTCTTTAGAATATTTTAAAGGGGTTTTAGAGGGCAGCAATATGGGCACAACCTCCCATTTGAAAATTCAAATATTTCAGATTTGCACTGAATTTGATCCATAGTTATTAGACACCAATTACGAAAGATTCCTTGAATTTCAATTTCTTCTTAAGATCTCTTAAGTCTTACATTTCAGACTTTTTTTTAGAATCAAAATCATGTAATTGATTTTGAACAAAATTGGAATAAGGAAGGATTCAACATCAGGTTTAGTATAATTATATGTTGATTTTTAATCTTGGTAAAGGGACACAAAAATGGTGCAAAACTGTTCTGAGAATTAATTTTACCTATCCTCGGACAGGTAATAATATATATATATATATATATATATATATACCTGGGCAGGATCTTTTCTTTAAGGCATTTTCGTTAAATATTACAGATAACTTTTGTCGGCATATTTTTTTCCGTGATCCTTTCTAGATTGCTGATTAATTTCCGAGTTTCAGGTTGAAACTGGCAGATGTATTTGCCGTACTCATTGTGTACCCTAGTACTTTTGGTTACTTCCGAAACAATTAGAACAATATATAAACAAACGTAGACTACAGACATTAGAAACTCTGCACATAAAAATTAAAAAGCCAGCCATTAGAATTAATTTCGATAACAGTGAAAACATCCTAAAATGTTTTTAATACTAATATTCAATTTAATACTACAACCAATCAAACTGTTCCCGCTAAAAACATCACTCAACATTTAAAAATACATGTTCTTTACTTGATACCCACCCTGAAGATGGCTCCGGAAGGAACCGAAAGTACTAGCGTACACAATGAGTACAGCAAATACATCTGCCAGTTCACGACTGAAATTAATCAGGAATTTAGAAAGAATCAAGGAAAAAATATGCAGATATCAGTCATCTGTGATATTAAATGAAATTATTTTTTTTCATTTTTAATTTAATTATCCACAGACACGTGTTTCGTCATTTACGACTCATCAGCATGGCTGAACCTATCGAGATTCTAAACAAAGACCTCAAAGTCTGAAACCTGAATTTTTCACACCGAGCCAATCCCCACTAGTGTTGGAATATATCGCTTTTTTATAGATGTCATTTGTTTATTTTGTTTATGATACTTTTGAACGAATTCAATTATTTATACGGAAAACATTTTACCTTAATGCTAGTTGAGAATAATTTTCCATTCACCAATGTGATGCCCCAGATGGAGAGCGTGGCATATATATATTTTTTTTAAAATTTAATTATCCCCGTGTTTCATCGTCTATGACTCATCAACATGGCTGAACCTAGCGAGATGTGAAACCAGGACCCCAGAGTCTGAAGCCCGAAGCTCTACCAGCACTGGAATATACCGCTTTTTTATAGGAGTCCGTGGATAATTAAATTAAAAAATATATATATGTCGCTCCTAATCTGAGGGCATCACATTGATGAAGGGATATTATTCCCAACTAGTATTAAGGTACTATGCTTTTCTGTATAAATAATTGAATTTGTTCAAAGGTATCGAAAACAAAAAAAACAAATAAATGGCATATATATACCTTTCGCATTTATTCAGAAATGTATAATTGCAAATATTTTTTCCATCTATCCTAACTAAACATCAAAACAGGTTGTGCTTATTTAATTCTACTATACATAATATTTTGTAATAATGTGCATATAGTACAGTGCAAACACCCACAAACACATTTAGGTCGTCTTAATTTGCATATTTATTTCATAAACAGCTTCTAATAAATTAATATTCTGTAATATACAGTTGTAATTTTGTATTGTTGTATTTTCTGATACATACGCAATATTTTCGTTGATAGTAAAACGTTTTTTACCCTGCCTAATAAACCAGTATCGTCCGGGCCTTTGGGTCTGGATTTACGCCGGTCTATTGGGGGTTGTCTGGTCCTGTGCAGTTCTAGGAGGTGCACCCTTCCAGGCTTCGCCTCCCCTCTTTGGGGAGGAGTAAGTTTATTGTTTACTGTCTGAGGCGCCCTACCGGGAATGCCGACGGGGCTGCCCAGGCAATTTTTAAATGGCCAGAATGCTCACCTCGAGCGCTGGCTTATCTAATCCCACTTTCCCGACCTTGTGTCACATCTTGCCTTGTGGGAGGTAGATAAATATGGTAAAACGTTTGATTTCGCTGTGATGCCGAGAACAGATACTACACTTTGATCTTAGCCAAAAGACCAAGGAAGCATTAAAATAATGTTTTTATGTCGAGATATTTTTAAATGAATAAAAAAATAAATGATTTAATCCATTATTGTATTATCTTTTAATGGGGATGCGTAGTGTAGTATCGGTTCTGTTGTCATATGACAGTCCTCCCAGGAATTACCTCCGTTTTTAAGGATCTTGAGTGTAATGATCCCAGGTATTAGATCCTCCTTTGGGGGTGGGAAGTAATGAAGTATCTTTTCTGTAGCAAAAATATGCTCCCATATTTTTGCTAGTATATATATTATTGATGATACAATAATAACTCTTCCTATGTGGAAAGCGGGTGTACATGTATCGATCAGTGCTACTTGTTAACAGTGCAGCATGATAAAAACGTACGGATGACCAGGCAGAACAAAATAGTCAGGTATTTTTAGATCGAGTGATTCACTCTCTGTCAACGAAAATAGAAAAATGTTTGACGGTGGGAGGGGCAATTCCTTACAATGGTGGTAAGGTCTCTTCAGAGACAATCATAGCCGGATAATGCTTAAGATAAGCATCGTAAAATAATACTAAATTGTACCAATAATGACTGATCACACACTTTACAACCATATTGCATTCATTTTGCAATCACTAGGGTAAAATAGTACTATTACTTCAGAAATATGTCAATCAATCGTAATAGAATGATAGCAGTCCTTATTCACAGCATTACAACAAGCGTTTAAGTTTGTCCTTGTTCATAAATTATAGATATTGAAACTATTTTACTTGAAAATAAAGAGGGATCTGTGCGTGTTTGTAATCACAGAAGATTAAGACAACATCGGTACCGTCGGTTTCAAATCCAAATAAAGGGGACCTATAGTTGGCCTCCTATGCCGGACTCTCTTCAGCCTTTGCGAAGGTACCGATGTTATCTTAATCTTCTGTAATTAGATATATAAATCAATATTATGCTCTTATTTTTGAATTGTAATTAATTGAGCACTCTGCTGGATACACACACACGAGAAGAATACCCGTCCCAGGACTGGTAAAATTAATTCCCCGAACAAAACAATTTTACACCACTTTTATATGCCCTTACGAAGATTAAAATCAAGATAAGGATATTAAACCTTATGTCAAAAATCCTTATTCTAATTTTCAACAAAATCATTGCATGATTTTCATTCTAGAAAATGTCTAAACTTTAAGACTTAAGCTTAAGGGGTCTTAAGAAATTCAGGGAATCTTGCTTCATTGGCGTTTACGGTTAAAATTCAGTGGGAATCTTGCTTCATTGGCGTTTACGGTTAAAATTCAGTGGGAATCTTGCTTCATTGGCGTTTACGGTTAACATTCAGTGGGAATCTTGTTTCATTGGCGTTTACGGTTAAAATTCAGTGGGAATCTGATATATTGATTTTTCAAATGGGAGGTTCTGCCTATATTATTCCCCTTAAAACCCCTTTAAAATAAGCCAAGGAAATTGAAATTTGGGGAATATTTATTAATTTATGTCTAATACCTATTGTTAATATTTTATAAAAAAATCGGAGGTTAGGGAATTTTCATGAAGGACTTCCACACCTTTTTTACCCACTTTGCATGAAACTAAATATAGCCCACAATTGGACCGTTTATGCCTTGCAACTGTTCCAAAATTCATAACGATTGGCTATTAGTTCATGAGTGAATCCTCAACATACAAACATAGCAAATTTTATGTAGAAACAAGTGTAATATTATTTCAATTATTTTTAACTCGTTTAGAAAATTCTCACATGGAGTTATCTAAATGAATTTTGTTCTCAATGTGCAAAGAAAAAATAGAAGCTCAATATTTCTTCATATGATGAAATAGAGCATTTTAAGCATTGAAAGAAAATCTTTCATTGAAAGAAAATCTTTCCATAAAACGGTTCGTTTTATGGAAAGATTTTCTTTGAAAAATATATGTGACTGTTTCTGTTGGCTGTAGATGCTTCTTCCTGTTTTGGGATGATTTTATTTTCTGATGAGGTTTTTTTTAAACGATCGAAATTAAAAAAAAAAAATTAAAAAAAAGAAAGGCCTATTTTATTTTATTTATTTTTGTTTTTTTTACATTTCTTGTATTACCAAATACCGGATTCGAAAATGAAAATGCTTTGAAACGTTTGTAATGTATCAACTTTTCTTTTCTGAAATTTGATTTAAATGAAATTTTAAATATATCTCTCTAGAGTTGCAGCGATCTATGATTGATTTGTTTTTGTTAATTATTTCCAATAATAACATCTTACAACAGAAGTATTCGTGAACAAACATTATAAAATCTATTTTCAAAGCTACATGGACGAAAGCAATCCACGTTAGAAGAAAAAAGAACAAAGTAAAACACGACTTTTAAAAAAATTCAACGTCATTCTTGCACATTTTTTTTTTTTTTTTTTTTAATAACAGCATTTGTCTACTGATTTTCATAATTTCATATTTGGTTGAAGAAGGCGACAGGACAGGCGTTGTCGAAAATTTCTAATCCCGCAATGGGAAAAGATTTTACAAATATATATATATAAAAACATACTTCTATATAAAAAGAAAAAACCCAATCAAACCGGAGAGATTTAATAAACAAAATAATGAGTTGCAGCGATCGACTTGTTTGTGTTATTTATTTCCTACTATAATTACACTTTAGTACCGACGAACAATCCAACAACAATCATTTGAATGCTTAATTAGCATAACTAGTTTTTAAACAGTTCATAAAAAAATTAAGGTTTGCTGTTATACATTTGTAATTTTATTTTCCCATTTTGTCTCTTTCTCTCATATATATATATATATATATATATATATATATATAATATTTTAAATGGATAATTTACTAAAAACCTTTCTTCTAACATCGCTCACTAGAATTCGTACAAACAGGCAAAAGTGGGAAGAGAAAAGGGAGGGGAGCGGATGGTTAGATGGCTGTTTACTTCCGTTCTCTCTCCCCTCCCTTCCCCTCTCTCATTAAAGACGCAGTATTTTTCTCAAACGAAATGATTTTTTCATTTGATTTCATTAGGGACTTATTTAAAAGATAAATAAATTACCAATTATCAACGTTACCAAGATGTTAATGTTTATCTATTAATATGAAAAAAATTGAAAGTTTTAGTCTTGTGTTTACAAGAAACTTATGAATGAAATGTTTATTATTTAAAATTTTGGTTTCAAATAGAACTTTGTGAAGTGATAGCAAGCTGGCAAAGCCAACTAGTATATATAATAGAAATGTGAAGCAAACTGATCTAAGACCTGTTTCTAAAGTGATTAGCAGTTATCTTGCCTTGGTATGTCACCAGGTTATCATGATGGAGGAATGACAAAGTGTGCAGGCATAACCCTTAGAAGCACACAATTACATTTAAGGGAGTAATTGAAATTATGTTTTTATTAACCTTGTACGAATGATTTTAAAGTATCTTGTGAATAAGGAATTAAATTGTGTTTTTGTTTAGTTGCTACAGAAAGAAAAGCTAGTTTTTAAATTTTATACTCGTGAGGAACCATTTTAACATGAAAATTCATGATAAACTAAACTTACCAAACATTTTATGAAATGGGAGACAATCATGGTTTTAGTGCACACCTAATAGTAAACTTATATATATATATATAAGGCACGTCTAAAAAGTATCCCACCATAGGCCAAAAAAAATATTTCAAATACCTGACGGGGTTAGGACCCTATTCGCCTTCAAAGTAGGCCCCTTGTGCTTGCACACACTTAGCCCACCAATCCATCAACTGGCGGAAACACCTCTGGAAGTCTTCTTTTAGAATGGTGTTCATCTCCGTCGTCGTGTTCCGCATTATCTCTTCTCTAGTCTCAAAACAGGAACCTTTCAGTTGCGTCTTCAATTTTCGAAACAACCAGAATTCCATGTTTGGCCAAGAAATGTTGGATCAATTGGGATGAATGTGCGGGGGCGCTGTTGTGATGCAGTTGCCAGTTTTTTGCCGTCCACATGTCTGGTCTTTTGCATGGAACTGCGTCACGGAGACGCCAGAGAACATCTTGATAGTACTTCTGTGTCACTGTTTGTCCTTCCAGTGCGTATTCGTGATGCACAATTCCACGGATATCAAAGAAGACAGTCAGCATTACCTGATTTTGCTTTGCACCTGTCGCGCTTTTTTTGGCCTTGGAGACTCGGGATGCTTCCATTGCGACAACTGTCTTTTTGTTTTTGGGTCGTACCCGTACACCCATGACTCATCTCCAGTTATCACGGTGTTCAGAAACCCAGGATCAGTGTTGGCGGTTTCCAGAAGGTCCTGTGCAACTTGAAAACAGAGGTCCTTTTGTTCCTGCGACAACAACTTGGGCAGCTACTCTGTGCATGTTCAAATCATCACGCAAAATTGCATGTGCGGAATCTTTACTCACTACGACCTCTTGGGTGATCTCCCGCACAGTTGAACAGCGATCTTCCATCACCAAGTTTGCACCCTTTGAACAACAGCTGCACTCCGAGAACGCTGGTCACTCTCCGCTGATGTGCGGTCATTTTTGAATCGGTTGAACCACTCCTTAATTTGTGTTACACCCATCGCATCTTCTCCAAACACTTGCTGAATCGTATGAATTTTTTTCTTTGAGAATCAGCAAGCTTTTGACAAAATTTGATGCAGTATCTTTGCTTAACACTTGGCAGGTCGAACACTTTCTGCGACTTACTAATTGCGAGTTCCCTCCCTTGGCAGGTCGAACACTTTCTGCGACTTACTAATTGCGAGTTCCCTCCCTTGGCAGGTCGAACACTTTCTGCGACTTACTAATTGCGAGTTCCCTCCCTTGGCAGGTCGAACACTTTCTGCGACTTACTAATTGCGAGTTCCCTCCCTTGGCAGGTCGAACACTTTCTGCGACTTACTAATTGCGAGTTCCCTCCCTTGGCAGGTCGAACACTTTCTGCGACTTACTAATTGCGAGTTCCCTCCCTTGGCAGGTCGAACACTTTCTGCGACTTACTAATTGCGAGTTCCCTCCCTTGGCAGGTCGAACACTTTCTGCGACTTACTAATTGCGAGTTCCCTCCCTTGGCAGGTCGAACACTTTCTGCGACTTACTAATTGCGAGTTCCCTCCCTTGGCAGGTCGAACACTTTCTGCGACTTACTAATTGCGAGTTCCCTCCCTTGGCAGGTCGAACACTTTCTGCGACTTACTAATTGCGAGTTCCCTCCCTTGGCAGGTCGAACACTTTCTGCGACTTACTAATTGCGAGTTCCCTCCCTTGGCAGGTCGAACACTTTCTGCGACTTACTAATTGCGAGTTCCCTCCCTTGGCAGGTCGAACACTTTCTGCGACTTACTAATTGCGAGTTCCCTCCCTTGGCAGGTCGAACACTTTCTGCGACTTACTAATTGCGAGTTCCCTCCCTTGGCAGGTCGAACACTTTCTGCGACTTACTAATTGCGAGTTCCCTCCCTTGGCAGGTCGAACACTTTCTGCGACTTACTAATTGCGAGTTCCCTCCCTTGGCAGGTCGAACACTTTCTGCGACTTACTAATTGCGAGTTCCCTCCCTTGGCAGGTCGAACACTTTCTGCGACTTACTAATTGCGAGTTCCCTCCCTTGGCAGGTCGAACACTTTCTGCGACTTACTAATTGCGAGTTCCCTCCCTTGGCAGGTCGAACACTTTCTGCGACTTACTAATTGCGAGTTCCCTCCCTTGGCAGGTCGAACACTTTCTATATTCGTAAATAAAATATAGAGTTTATTTCTTCCACATTTAAAATATGACTGTCACAGTGGCCGAATGGTTAAGAATTCTGGATTGGAGTTACTTGGGTCCAGGGTTCGTTCAACCGGAATAATAATTAAAAAATAAAAAAAACAACAAAAAAACGATTTGTTAGTGAACATGAAATATATGTCTATGGATAATAAATATTTATTTATAAAAACTAATATATAGAGAAATAGATGTGTCAGAGACGACGAAACACATGTCTGTGAATAACTATATTATAGAGTAAATGTGTGGGTGGGGTGGGGCATCACCGGTGAAGGGAATAAGGATTTCTACCGAACATTAAGGTAAATGCTTTTGAGTAAAAATAATTGAATACTTTTAATTATAAGTATGGTAAATAAATGTCAACATTTATAAAGTGATACATCTCTCCTACTGCTACTAGCAGGGTTCATGGCTCGGTGGTAGAGAGCCAAACGCCAGTCATTGGGGTTCCAGTTTTGAATCTCGCTAGATCTAGCAACACTGATGAGTTACAGAGACGACAAAACATGTGTCTGTGGGCAACTATATAGATATTCAATACCAAGCCTGATGGTTGCATTGATGTGAACCAGCCAGATACGAGGGCATAATTACCTTGAAAATTGGATTGTGTCTACATTGCATTCTGCACTAACCCTGATATTGAGCATCCTCTCTTCATGAATATGACAATGCAATTAGCGATGCAAAGAGAGCGAAAGACAAAGAAACGCATCAAAAGAAAAAACATTAAACTTAAGTAAATATTATTTATATAGGAATTCTATAAGTCAAACATAAGAGTGGTCTGATGATCATATTGAGTGAAAATGACAGTTTCCATGAAAATGAGATTGTTACACTGATTATGATATTTCCTTGATATTAAGCATTCGTTACTAATAAGTAAAGCAGTTAATTGATAGAAAAATTAGAAAGAACGGTTAAATTTTGTATTATTTGAGAGAAAGGGATAGAAATGGAGGCGGAAATGACAAGAGAGAAGAGACAGAGAGAGAGATAAGAGAGAAAGAGAGAGAGATAAGAGAGAAAGAGAGAGATAAGAGAGAAAGAGAGAGATAAGAGAGAAAGAGAGAGATAAGAGAGACAGAGAGAGATAAGAGAGACAGAGAGAGATGAGAGACAGAGAGAGAGAGATAAGGGAGACAGAGAGAGAGAGATAAGGGAGACAGAGAGAGAGAGATAAGGGAGACAGAGAGAGAGAGATAAGGGAGACAGAGAGAGAGATAAGGGAGACAGAGAGAGAGATAAGGGAGACAGAGAGAGAGAGATAAGGGAGACAGAGAGAGAGAGATAAGGGAGACAGAGAGAGAGATAAGGG
Organism: Sepiola atlantica; assembly: GCA_963556195.1. NCBI lineage: Eukaryota > Metazoa > Mollusca > Cephalopoda > Sepiida > Sepiolidae > Sepiola > Sepiola atlantica. The sequence goes on along the minus strand of OY744542.1, from coordinate 15,934,086 downwards.
AGACAGAGAGAGAGATAAGGGAGACAGAGAGAGAGATAAGGGAGACAGAGAGAGAGATAAGGGAGACAGAGAGAGAGAGAGATAAGGGAGACAGAGAGAGAGAGAGATAAGGGAGACAGAGAGAGAGAGAGAGATAAGGGAGACAGAGAGAGAGAGATAAGGGAGACAGAGAGAGAGATAAGGGAGACAGAGAGAGAGATAAGGGAGACAGAGAGAGAGATAAGGGAGACAGAGAGAGAGATAAGGGAGACAGAGAGAGAGAGAGATAAGGGAGACAGAGAGAGAGAGAGATAAGGGAGACAGAGAGAGAGAGATAAGGGAGACAGAGAGAGAGATAAGGGAGACAGAGAGAGAGAGATAAGGGAGACAGAGAGAGAGATAAGGGAGACAGAGAGAGAGAGATAAGAGAGACAGAGAGAGAGATAAGAGAGACAGAGAGAGAGAGATAAGAGAGAGAGAGATAAGAGAGACAGAGAGAGAGAGATAAAAGAGAGAAAGAGAGAGAAAGAGAGAGAAAGAGAGAGAGAGATAAAGGAGAAAGAGAGAGATAAGAGAGAAAAAGAGAGATAAGAGAGAAAGAGAGAGATAAGAGAGACAGAGAGAGATAAGAGAGACAGAGAGAGATAAGAGAGACAGAGAGAGATAAGAGAGACAGAGAGAGATAAGAGAGACAGAGAGAGATAAGAGAGACAGAGAGAGATAAGAGAGACAGAGAGAGATAAGAGAGACAGAGAGAGATAAGAGAGACAGAGAGAGATAAGAGAGACAGAGAGAGATAAGAGAGAAAGAGAGAGATAAGAGAGAAAGAGAGAGATAAGAGAGAAAGAGAGAGATAAGAGAGAAAGAGAGAGATGAAAGAGAAAGAGAGAGATGAAAGAGAGAGAAAGAGAGAGATAAGAGAGACAGAGAGAGATAAGAGAGACAGAGAGAGATAAGAGAGACAGAGAGAGATAAGAGAGACAGAGAGAGATAAGAGAGACAGAGAGAGATAAGAGAGACAGAGAGAGATAAGAGAGACAGAGAGAGATAAGAGAGACAGAGAGAGATAAGAGAGACAGAGAGAGATAAGAGAGAGATAAGAGAGAAAGAGAGAGATAAGAGAGACAGAGAGAGATAAGAGAGACAGAGAGAGATAAAAGAAAAAGAGAGAGATAAGAGAGACAGAGAGAGATAAGAGAGAAAGAGAGAAGAGAGAGAGGAAGAGAGAGAGAGAGGAAGAGAGAGAGAGAGGAAGAGAGAGAGAGAGGAAGAGAGAGAGAGGAAGAGAGAGAGAGGAAGAGAGAGAGAGGAAGAGAGAGAGAGGAAGAGAGAGAGAGGAAGAGAGAGAGAAGGGAGAGAGAGAGAAGGAAGAGAGAAGAGAGAGAAAGAGAGAGAAAGAGAAGAGGGAAAGAGAAGAGGGAAAGAGAAGAGGGAGATAAAGAGAGAAGAGGGAGATAAAGAGAGAAGAGGGAGATAAAGAGAGAAGAGGGAGATAAAGAGAGAAGAGGGAGAGAAAGAGAGAAGAGGGAGAGAAAGAGAGAAGAGGAGAGAAAGAGAGAAGAGGGAGAGACAGAGAGAAGAGGGAGAGACAGAGAGAAGAGGGAGAGACAGAGAGAAGAGGGAGAGACAGAGAGAGATGAGAGATGCGAGATAAGAGAGAGATGAAAGAGAGATGAGAGATAAGGGAGAGGTGGGGAGAAAAGAGAAAGATAGAAAGAGAGATGCGAGAGAGAATATGGAGAAAGTTAAAGAGAGCGAGGGCAGAGACGAGAGAGAGAGAGAGAGAGAGAGAGAGAGAGAGGTAGATAGAAAGATAGTGAAAACGTACAAAAATATACAAACAAAAAATAATACTCGTTATCACAAAAACAAAAAAAAGAAATAATTTATTTCGGTAGAAAAATGAACGAAAAACGAACGAAAAATCGAACGAGCTAATGAAACTGAAATTCAACAAATGTCGTCAATGGAAATGTGTGTTACGACAACCTCGACGCTACAAGAAACACAAGAGAAAAAAAAAGAAAAGATTGTCGTCTATTTTGGTTGCGTGATTTTCTAAAATACATTTTCGGGAAAACCTGTTAGATTTCTTTTTCTATTTCTTTCAACCGATCCGACTGACGAATATTTTACACCTAATTTGACATTAATAGATATCATTTTACAGCAAGATGCGTCCATTTAATCTGCGCGTTTAGCGATGCAAATACTAGTTAAACCAACGGACGAACAAAACCTCGCAAAGGGATGCGAAGACGCGTTAGAAAATAAATAAAAATGACATTTTGGTAAATTTGTCGATTAACAACTTCAGCTATCCCCCCTCGTATCAAAGTAATTTCTTTTCAGCTTTCGATACAGAGTGAAGCAATAATGAATAAATAAATACACCAGACCAAGGTAATCACGTAGTTTGCCGACACGTGTAATTTTACTGGAAAGACGATATGCAGTAGCTACAAAATTGTATATATTTTTTAGATTATGACATGCTGAACGTATTGCGTTAAAATCAATTTAGTCTTACGTATGAAATAGGAAAAAGCCAAACTTTTTGTTTAATTAGTCGACACAGTTCTTCCTGGAAATAAAATGACAGATGGATGTTCCCTAAGTTAGGTTATCTAAAAAGTTTGAACGGAGAATGGTTAAGACGAAGCGAATAGAAGTTGGTTCTAATATCTTGTTCTTATTTACTTGCCTCCCCATGAGAACAAAGTTAGACACAAGGTCGGTTTTTAATGTAAGGTAAACCCAGCTCCTCTTAAAAGGGGCACTCTGGATTGGAACAAACTACTATTGTCTTTTCGATAAAATTACATGGGTCGGGAAAGTACATGATTACCCAGACGAATTTTCCAATTATTAACATAAGTCGAAATGAATTTGATTAAATTAGGAGATGACCAAAGAAGCATCTTCTCTGTATATTAAGAAAATTAGGTTCGCGCGCGCGCGTGTGTGTGTGTGTGTGTGTGTGTGTGTGTGTGTGTGTGTGTGTGTGTGTGTGTATTTTCTCGTGTCAATATAACTTATTATTTACGAGTATTTATTGAAATAAAAAATAAAAAATACAATAGCGCTTTATTTTAAACGAAATTTGAAAAATCCTATTAAGAAAATAATTTTATAAGTATTCGCCAGAATACATTTCAGTTTCTTATTTAGCTTTTAATTTTTAGTTCGTGAAAATCAAGCAGAATTGATTTCTGTTTCTTATCTATTCCATCGTCTAAATGTAATCTCGCAAAATCCACCCGAATGCATTTCGGTTTCTTATCTATTTCATCGTCTAAATTTAATCTCGTAAACACCCACTAGAATGTTACAGGGTTGAGACAGTTTCGTTAAGTGGGAGATAAATTTTGATTTAAAAAAAATGGAATAGCACTGTAGTTCAGTGCTCGGTCCAATGTTCTCCCATTAATTCCCGGACAACACCGGGTATTCCTGCTACTACTAAATAATTACTGCCCTTCCTCCTCTCACAAGAAACTTTAAAAAAAAAGAAAATTATTTCTATTATTAATAAAACTACTACTACTACTACTACTACTACTACTACTACAGACTCGTTTTATAAACAAGTGTGTCATGTGAGTAAAAATAGAAAAAATAGGGTCGATATTTTTAATGATGGCGGGAGGCGGTGCGATCGGATGACATTTAGACAATATCGTTGTCATGATCGACAAAACAAAAATAAAGAAAAATATTTGCGTTATATTGAAGTTTCCAGCTTTAAGATGGCCACCATCGAAAAAACAAGATGATCTTAACCAAATGAATCCTAGTTTTATAATTTGGTTCAATTAATAATTTAATGATCAAACAATATCGTAATATAACCTAATTATTAAGGTATATTTGGGGTTAGTAAATTATTAATTGAAATGAACCAAATTGTTATAAAGCTATAATAGTTATAGTATAACTAATTTGGTTAAGATAATATTGGTTCAATGGCAGCCATCTTAAAGCTCAAAACTTCAATATAACATTATTTCGATAACAATCTATTTAGGTTGAGATTATTTTTTCAGCCGTATTAATAAAATTGTGACAACTTCTCGTGTTACGATTGGCAACATAAATTGTTTTAAAGGAAATGCAGTTAGGAAATTAGTCAAACAATTTATTTGGGTTTAGCTACTCATTTATGACGGACTTGCATTAAAAAAGATATATTTAATTCATAATATAAGCCTGTGAAGTTACCGTAAATATTGGTTGTGAGTAAATAAATATCGTCATATAAGTTCCGAAAGTATGGCTGACCAATTTACTCACAACTAATATTTACGGTAACTTCACAAGCTTATATTTTCTATTGAATATATTTTTAACGCAAATACGTCACATATAAGTAGGTAAACCCGAAACCAAAATAAATTGTAGTAACGTTTACTCTTGCGTGTATGTATGTGTTTCTCGCCTCTACGTGATTCAAACTTTTTAAATCGCGAAAGCGATTACTTATTGAAATAAAAAAATACAATAGCATAAAATAAAACGAATTTTTAAATATTAAAAAAATACAAAACTAAATCTATTAGAATGCATTTCGGTGTCTTC
>OY744542.1:15857029-15927029 GCA_963556195.1 Sepiola atlantica | reverse complement strand
CCCGACCCATTATTTACAAAACAATTGGATCATTCAGAATGCTGTTTTATCACTACTTAAACATTATCTAAACTCCCCCCACACGCATGCACACACACACATTATATATATATATATATATATATATATATATATATGGCAATTTGGGCTGTATGTATCAACCAATCAGAATATCAAAAAATATACGGACTTACGATATTAAACAAAAAAAAACAAGAGACAATTCAATTTATTCCGCCCAACGCCTGGGAGCCAATCTTGTCTATATATAAACCAATGCGGCAGATTGGAAGATAAGTCTAGCAAAAACATTGTTTGCATAAAGCACACACAACTCAATTGCTATAGCAACAATCGGACTTGTTTGAATTGCTGCATGTACGCAATGCAAATTACTGCTATTACGATGATTTTATTGTCAGTGTCAAACACATAATTTAACTTTTAAGGGATTATTTAAAAGTTGCTAACATATAATAATAATCCTAAAAAAGTTCAATGATGGAGAAGGGTGAGCCTTGTGTTGGACACTGACAATAAAATCATTGTAGTAGCAGTAATTTGCGTTGCGCACAGGATTTTGTCATTTATTAGATCAATGTGCATCCCTCTACAAGTTCGTTTGGTTATATGCAAATGATAAACGCGGGGGTGATTATACTGAAAACCGAAGCACTCATGTGTTTTCACATTGCCTAATGTTTATGAAGTTTATGATTCAAGCAAAGAAATGTTGAGGCCGTTGTGTTTTGTGTATTCTAAGAAAGTCACGGGGAAGAAGAAGAATTCGGGTGTTTTTGTATTAGTTGAAATCGGAAAATGTAACTTTGTAAATATTTTTTATTCATTTATTAGCCGTGGTAGACGTAGATATGAAGTGAACGAAGGTATGGCAATGCGAACACGTGATTGATTATTTTCCTTACGATGTAATGGGTTGAAAGATGGGGACTTAGTACTGTGGAGAGGCAGTTACTCTACTCCCACATGTACATTCGTAATCAAATAGAAAATTGCTGATCCGATTAAATATGAAAATAATAGTCCTAAATCGCTGACGAGGAAGATTTTTATATGTAGCTTTCGGTAAGAAAGGTATACCTGTCAATGGTACAGGTGAACAATCTCATTCTACTTTATAAGAAAAAAGTAAGCTAAGAGTCAGAGGTGCACGCCCCCCCCCCTCTTTTAACCAAATCATTTTAAAATAAGATTTGGAAACTTAAATTAATACATTGCGATTTAAAAGAAATTATCAATTAATTAGTATTTATTAAATTGGGAAGATCAGACTTATGTGTATTTACACACACGGTATTTAGTCAGATGTTGTATACCTTAACATTTGAAAGTGATTTTTGAATCATTTAAATTGAAGGAAATAAAGTTATTTCCGGCAATAATTAAAGTTTGTGGAACAACAGTCGAGTATTATGGCGTAAAAAAATAAACATAATTTAGAAGCAGGAGTACTTTTACTGTGTTGCTGAACTTAATTCTTTCTAAAATATAAAGAGTTTTAGTTAATTAACTTAATCAATGACAAAGATAATTGTATTCAATCAGAAAAAAATATCAAAGCCAAATTAAATGTTTTAAGAATGTCTTTGGAATAAGTATAAGAAAAGACAGAAAAGAAGGTTAAAGGAAAGAAAATAGAATGAAAAAAGAAAAAAAAGAGAAAAAGAAAGAAAAAAGGAAAAAGAAAAAAGAAAAAAGGAAAGAAAAAAGGAAAAAGGAAAAAGAAAAACGAAGGAAATAAAAAGAAAAGAGGGAAATAAGGAAAAACGAAGAAAAAGGAAAAAATGAAACAACAACAAAACAACCATAACAAAAACAGCCACTGATAAAACTGCCATGAATAGCTTGAGTGAAACTGACAGTTACGCAAGTGCTTGTTTTTAACCAACCGATGTTAAACATGTCCTTAAAAACTGTTTTAGGTTCGGCTTTCTTGTAGTTGCATCTGTGAGCACCGTGCAATCAACTTAAGTGGTATTATTCCGATATTTAAATACCTGTTTCACCGAGATTCACCGCTTTGATAGTTACGCTGGGTGCTCGATATCTGGGACAGAACCTACACAGGTTGAATTGATTCTAATGTATATAAACACAGCATAAAATGTCCAGAGTGACGCGTAGTTACGCGACCAACGCGATAAACTGCCGATCACCATGGAAATGTGATCTTGGCTCGATTTAACCTGTGTACAAAAACCTGCAACTTCCATGGTTATTTTAAGATCCATTCCATTTTTAGATTCTTCATATTCAATTAATAAAAGAAAAAAATTAAATAAACATAAGAACATTTATTCTTAAATGCGGCCATTCTATCCGCGCGTTTAACGATAAAAATGTTATTTCATATTTCGGCGTGACAGACTAACAAAAATGTTATTTCAAACTGAAGCCTGACAGACTAGCTGACGGAAAACGCTCTCATTTTAAACGCATCTAAAATGAGATGTCCATTGTCCATTCTGTCCGCGTGTTTACTGAGGAAAATTTCCAACAGAAGCGTGACAGAGCAAGCGATAGAGGTAACACTGCGTGGACGGATCTAAGAAAAATTACAGTTTAAAATGAAATGCATGTAGATAGAAAAGTATTACAATAATAATAATATACTTACTTAAAGAAAACTTGGAAATCTGTTTGTATAGCAAGATTCTTGTCGAAAGACATTTTTTTTAATAAACGCCGACAATAATCGGTGTCTAAAAATAGCGATCGGTTGTTGGAAGTGAGACAAGCAATCCACATAAAATTGCAGACCAAACAATTGTTCAGCGTGTTTTATCTGCTGTCTATTTTGAGAGAGAAGGGGGAGACACACACACACACACACACACACACACACACACACATACAATAAAGAATCGACACCACAACAATAAAACTAAATAGGGGCCAGTGAATCCCCACAATACGGGCGAAAAATCAAAATAATATAAAAAGGAGAGGGGAAGACGACGAACTGGGATAAATTGTAATCAAATGGGAATTTGACATTACAAAACGCACTGATGAAAGCAACGGAAAGATCAAGCGAAAATGCTGGGTAAATGATGAGTTCGAAGGGGTATTGCGATACAAAATTGTGTTGAGGCGATAAAAATGGTTTTACGTTGTTGTTGTTGTTTTTAAAACTCTCCCACTAACCGTACATAGTTATTTTTTTAAAGTAATATTTAACGAGGAACCATTTCAACTTAAAATCGATTTAGTACAACACGTTTGAAATGTGTAAATATGTGACAAGAAGCGTGATTTTCACAAAATGGAGTTTTACGGGATGGTGCCATGTTGTTGTTTTTTTGTATCGCTTAAGATGACAAAAAGTATTACAACGTTCACCCCCCCCTTAATCCTACGTAATACTAAATTGATTTTTAACTCCAAAACGTTCTTAATGTCACAACACACTAATTTTATTCAATTTCTGTTAAGAAACGTCGAACTCATCATTTACCAAATCCTCGAATGCGGAAACCACCTCACATAACCAGGTAATGCCGATCAACCACAGGTAAGTTGAAATAGAAATAGCAATAATAAAACAGACACGGGTCTTGTTCTTGGCCTTTTGGCTAAGATCAAAGCGTAGTATCTGTTCCGATGGATACTACACCCCACAAATTAGTATTTTCTTGGCCTTCGGGGCTTGATTTACGCCGATCTATGGGTCTGTCCTGTGCAGTTCTAGGAGGTCCACCCTCCCAGGCTTTGCCTCCCCTGTTTGGGGAGGAGTAAGCTTATTGCTTACTGCCTGAGGCGCCCCTACCGGGGAATGCCGACGGGGCTGCCCAGGCAATTTTTAAACCGCACTTTTCCGACCCGACCTTGGGTCACATCTTACTTGTGGGAGTAAGATAAAAACTGGCCTTGTGCCTAACTCCTGGAGAGGAGTAAATCAATACCAACACTAGTGGGTGTGAGTGAGTGAGTGAGTGTGACACCAGCCTCGGTTGGTACAACATAAAATGGTCGTAAAGAAACAAGGAGGGCAGAAAGACCGAGGAGGGAGAGCACCATAAGAACCTTCACTGGAAGGGCGCGGCGCGTATTAAAATCTTGAGGTTATCGCCACTTAAATTCCATAGAAAGCCAACGGTCGTTATCAACGAGAAACCAATGGTAAACAGCTGTTGCGATAACGCAATGTGATTTGCAATGGTTATCGAAAGAAGCAGAAATTGCTACAAATCAGGGTGCTTCCTGGTGCTGGTGTATTTGATCACTACCAAATCCCTGCCCTGGTAAACGTTAGATCACGTGATATTATTCTAGGAAATAAAACGACCCACCTCTCATATCAAGCGTGCACTTTTCTGATAAGTTTTTCCTAGCGGGGAAAAAGCATATCTTCTAATGAAATTAACCGTACGCTATTTTATAAATAATAATAAATTATATATATTTTTTTAATTAGTTCTTTTTAATATTTTGACAATTTTTTATTTTATCTGAGAAGTTCGGGCGTTCGCTTTTTTATCCGCACGCTTTTTGAAGAACGCCCTCCACACACACACACACCCACACGCGTAAAGTTATATTTAACTAAAGATTATTCGTTTTTAAAAAGATCATTTTATTTTGTTTGTCTGTTTTGTAATAAATTCATTTATTTATGAAATTCACTTGTTTGTATTTTCTTTGGCGAACAATTATAATTTAAATTGAATTGTTTTCTGTTCGAACTTGCGATTGGCCCTTTTTTAGAAATCTCTTTTTAAAGAACACAACGAACACGAATCTATAAAAGCGACGGTAATTTCAGGAGGGGTCGTTTTACCCTTTACACCGGTTAAAATAATATCACATGATCTAACATTTCAGAGGGCAGAAATTTAGTACTGATCAAATACACCAGCACCTATAACTTAGTTTCAAAAGTTTAAAACTATGCAGGTCGATAGAAAATTAAACTTTCCATCATTTGGTAAAAGTTATTTGTTGTATATTTTGCTTGTTTTCGATTTCTCGGCTGTTAACTATACTACATTTTTGCTGAGCATCTCAACAAACAGTAAACACGCATCATCGTTTAAGAAACACTTAGAAAGTTTAACATTTAAAATGTCAGAAAAGCAAAGAAGAACAATGTTCTGATAGGGGTGCGTCCGAAAATAACTATTTTTTTTTCACCTTTAAAGTTTAATTCAAGCCACGAATTTACTTTCTCACTTAATCAACAGTTTAAAGGCTTCGAAATCACTTTCGAAATTAACACAGCCACAAAGTAATAGCATCCATTTTAATCCATTATTAATAGATTTCGAAAAGCCAACATGTGATTTCGAAATTTTAACGTAACTTTAAAGCCTTCGAACTGTCGATTCCAGCGGAATTTCTCGCCTGAATTAAGGTTTAAAAGAAACAGGCAAGTATCAGGGTCCATGCTCCTTCGTAAAATAAAGGCAACATTACATTTTCGCACGCGCTCCTGTCCTATCAAAGAACTAAGAAAACTAAACTGCGAACCGTAATAACACACACTAAAAAAGGGGTTCCTCATTTTTGTTCTACCCCCTCCCCCAAAAGATTAAATCTATTTTATTTTTTTTATTAAAGCCACTATTAAGATTCTTAAATAACAAATGACTGCATGTTGTAACTTAAGAAATTAAAAATTCGATAATCTTGATCCATTAAAAAATAAAAACTACACCTACCCGATTGAATGAAAGTCTTACCTTTCAGTTTTTTGTTTCGTTTTTTAACTATGCTATTTTTTTGTTGTTGTTTTACCAAATAATTTTATAAAATAGAATTTTAAAAGTTTCAAATCCTATTTAAAAATGTTATATATGAGAAAAATAAATATTTACAATGGATGGAGGGAAATAAAAGGGTTAGTATAACCCCCCCCCCCTCAACACACACATTTACTGAATGTGACGGATAAACGGATTTGCCAGTTGAAACGTTGATGCAGAATGCAGGCCTCTACGCTTTATTTAAAGACAACTCCTTCGAAACATCGACGGGTGATCTGCATCTCTGGTGAATCAAGTTACCTATCATCTAATTGGGAAGAGGATGGTCTAATGAATTCATTAATACACTAGCTATGTTATGAACTTAAATACAACATAGCATTATATATATATATATATATATATATATATATATATATATATATATATATATATATATATATATATTATATATATATATTTTGCTCTGTTATCAATAATTGACAAACATTGAGCTGAATCTTCAAAGGAGACTACAAAGTAAAAGGATCTGATGATATATGATAGTACATATATTGTCTTTAATAATTAATATATATATATATATATATATATATATATATATATATATATATATATATCTATATATACACACACACACACGGGTAAGTGTACATTAATTTCAATTACTGTCTGGTGATTTCTCGCGGCCGTGTGGGCTAGAGCGTTAGGCTAGTGATTCTAGTCTGAATCTACGAACTGCGTTTGAGCACATGCGACCGCTGGCAATCACCACTCCTGCACTGATGAGGATAGAAACCCGAAACGACGTCGTCTGCAGGTATAAAACACTTTAATATTTAAAAAAAATATATATCTATATGCGGATATTTCTTCAGGCTGATTGTATGTAATTTGCCCCAAAATGTAGAATCTTAATTTTTTTTTGGGGGGGGGGGGTACGCTGGGTGTTTTTCTAAGTGACCAAGAAGTGGGTGCTTAATTTATGTTAAAATTATATAGGAAAGTGATTCCCTCTTCTAAAATCTAAAATAATAAAAATAAAAAAGATTTTTTCTTTGCGGATATTTTTTTAAGGCTGCTTGTATGTAATTTGCCCCCAAAAGTAAATGTTTTTTTAAGGTGAAACTACCGTGGTTGTGGTTCTATAAATTTATCAATTAAAATTTATAAAATTACAAATCTGAAAATTTCATGGCGCATTGTCTACGTTTTTTCCTTCCTCCTACGCAAGAAAAAAAAATCTAAAACGATCATTTAAATGTAATTCAATCTTATAAAAAGGAGATTCAAACTTAAAAGATACATTAATATCCTTTCAAGACCAGATGACCGCATGCTAAAATCTACCATACTATTGAAACAATATAATGATTTTTATTTTAAAGCAAGTGCTTTATTGGGTCTTTTTTACGACAGAAGTGCGTGCGAAAATTCACGCCTTCCTCCACTTTAGGAGAATAATAATTGAACCATGAAACCCAACCTGACTCTAAAGTTTAAACTTTAATTTTAGCCCAAAATGACTTTCTATTCTCCAGTAAACTGAAGAACAGAAAATCATTTTGGCCTTGAATTAAAGTTTAATACTTCAAAATGACTTTCAAAGCTCACGGCATAGTAGTTATACACAATATCAATCGTTTGGAAGTGATTTTAACGCATTTAAACTGGCGAATCGAAAGTAATTTGGGGCTTTCAAGACAACAATAAAAGTAGTATGCTTCAGTTGTGCTCTTAAACCAAAACGATGCCATGCATTTGTTATTTTAAAACTTTGTTGAAAAGATCAAAGTATAATATCTGTTCTGTCCTTGGTCAGGAGGGGGATAGGTGGGGGGGAAGAATAAATCGTTCTCGACTTGAGCAATTTTTTTTCCCAACTAAAAATTGCCCGAGAAGAATTTCTCCCCCCCCCCTTCCTCCTGTCTACAATTTGAAGCTTAAGGACTCTTAAGAAATTAAAATTCAGGGAATCTTGTTTAATTGACTCTGGATTAAATTCAGTGCAAATCTGATCTATCTGAATTTTCAAATAGAAGGTTGTGTCCATATTATGGCCCCTAAGAAATTTTCATGAAGGGCTTCCACCTTTTCATTGACCTCTTCGAATAAAACTAAATATAGCACAGGTTACACACCCTTACGTCTAACGGCTGTGTTTCAAAATTTAGAATGATCGGCTAAATAGTTTAGCAGCGAATGCTGTACGTACAAATATATATTTTTAAATACCTAACTTTATAAAGACGTGTGTGGAGCAAATTACACATGCCGCTTCAACAAGGGAGTAAAAAAGGAAAAAGGAAAGAAAAAAAAGTAAAGAAAAAAAAGTAAAGAAAGAAAGTAAAGAAAGAAAGTAAAGAAAGAAAGTAAAGAAAGAAAGTAAAGAAAGAAAGTAAAGAAAGAAAGAAAAAGAAAGAAAGAAAAAGAAAGAAAGTAAAGGAAGAAAGTAAAAGAAAGAAAGTAAAAGAAAGAAAGTAAAGGAAGAAAGTAAAGGAAGAAAGTAAAGAAAGAAAGTAAAAAAAGTAAAGAAAAAAAGTAAAAAAAAAGAAAGAAAGTAAAAAAGGAAGAAAAAAGGGAAAAACATGCCAGAAGCGGGAATTATTCTCTCTTTAGAAGACAAAAAAAAAACAACAAAAAAAACAAGTGCTCCAATTTTGTGATCGTTTTTGTGCAAGCAGTCGTCTTGTTCTAATTTTATATTTCCTGTTTGTTACCGAATAATTCTGAAAGAAAAATCTATAAGACGATGATGATATGAAAATTCCAACATATATTTACCAGGAAACGTTAGTTAATAACTCTGTTTCTTGTTTGTTTTTAGACGGCAAATAAGTAAATGCCTGAAACATTTTTTCTCCTGCTTCATCGTCGTCTAACGTAAAACAAACAAAATAATTACACCCATGAAAATAAATGAATGGAACATTTTTAATTCATACATTTTCGAATTGTATTACGATGCGAAATTGTAAGCCGAGTTTTATTTTACGGCATGTCAACCTTCGTTAGTCATTTTCATACCGAAACCGTGGTGCTTTTTTATAGACTAAAGTGAAATATGGCAGTTCAAAATAAAATAACAAGAACACTTCTGAATATACTTGTCAGTGAAAAATATTAGTGTACTGTACACCCAAAATTAGGGAAAATTATCGAGTAGAATTTTAATAAAAAATAAAATTTATTTACTATTCGGAGTCCACGAACTCCGAACGACATTTGCGTCAAGCCAAGATCTTGTAATATGAAGACGACACGCTGGCTCGCTGTTCGGAGTTCGTGGACTAGTAATTATTTTTTTTATTAAAATTCTACTCGATAATTTTCCCTAATTTTTAGTGTACATACTTGTCAGTGAAAAATATTAGTGCCCATAAGTTTTTCGCGCTATTTTATTTTGAACTGCCATATTTCATTTTGAGTCTCAGAATAACTAAACACCGAAACTACATAATTGGTTTGTGGTTTCAACCATCATTACCAATAATCACGGTGTTGTCTCACCGTTCAGTCACCTGGCAAACTCATTAACCCTTATCCTCGAGTCGCCTTTGGGCCTTGATAAGTGGTGACACTTAAGTAAAAAAAAAAAATTAATTTGCTTCGTAGCGTATATTTTGTAAACAAATCGTCTGTAGTAAACGTTAGTTTCTATTTAACTCATCAATAAAAACCCTTAGAGATGCTAGCACTTCAGGGCAGCGTTGACCGAAAGTAGTGAACCCACCAAAGCGGTAAAAGAGAAGCAGTCTACTTGATGACGACTTCCGGTTTTTAATTCGGAAATAGACAAGCGGTGTTTATCAGAAAACTGTTACACATTTTAGGTCGAATGGTTTTTTTTTGGGGGGGGGGTAATAATTTGTTTTCACCATTTAAAAAAAAAATATCTATTGTACTTCTATCCTGGCACTTTTCTAGCCTCGAAATAAAATACCATTTTAAGTGGTGAAAGGAAGTGAGAAAACAAATAGCAAGCCAGATTTACCCCGCCGCCTGAAATGAATTCAGAAATAAATCATCCACTATAATAAAAAGTCAATAGCAGATGTTTGCTTCTTTTTAGGTCATCAGAAATGACAATTTATACATGAAAAATAAAGTTGTGACAATTCTATGATTTTTATGAATATTTTAGTTAGATATTTTTAGGTCATTAGAAATGACAATTTATACATGAAAAATAAAGTTGTGACAATTCTATGATTTTTATGAATATTTTAGTTAGATATCTAGATAAACACCGAGTGCGAACACTGGCGAAGCTTAATTTTTTTCGCCGTCATGGTGTACACAAATCTATAAAATACTACGCGTATACCTTCGTTTGTACGTACGTTATACCCTTCCATACCCATTAAAAAATGAGACCGGCCGATCGTCAAAGTGCTGATGAATTGATGTCGTTGACTGCCAGAAGTTTTTACCCATTTCAAAATGACTTATTCCAAACTCTAATCAAATGTCATAAACTTCTGTCGCCATCGTCTTAAAAGTGCCATTCGTGCCATGTAAAGCCTGTACAAGCTGATAAATATTTTTGTCATAAGAAAGAAAGACTATTTATTTTTACATTTAAATCGATACAATAAGTGAAGTTAAGCTTTAAAACGTTCGTTTTATATATTTAAAAAATATTTAGCTGGCAAGTAATTTTACGGTAAAAAGAAGAAGAGGGTAGATAAAATGTGAACATTCAACGATTTATTTGTAAATTGAGTGAAAAGAAAAAACTCGCTCTTTCGTCTATCAACATATTTCTTATAACAGTTTTCCCACGACAATTTCTATCTTGCTTTTTGGCTAGGATAAAAGTATAACATAATTTCCTGTCACTTAAGTCCCACTCCCATTTAGAGATCTCGTCGCTTGTTTTCGGTTCTATACAAACCGGGAAACAGTAAACAGTTTAAATAAGGGTTGTGAGGGTCTTACTAACCGTTTTTTTTTTCAAGAGGTAATGGGATTTTGCTCAATGTTTAGGCTTGTTTGATCTAATAATTATTGTTTCCATTATGATTCATTTTTATTTACCACAAGATAATATTACATTTGAAAGGAAGTTTAACTTGTTTGAAGACAAATAATACACAGGACGACAATTTTTTAAATTTCAAACAAACTTTGAAATGTCTTAATTCGGTGGCTAATTGAGTTACCAAAATAAATTTGGTATAATTGTTTATGTGTCCATATTAACAGTTTTTAGATATAAGTATAATATTTTGGTTTGGGATAGCTACTAATGAAAACAAAATGTTGGTTTGGGATAGCTACTATAATGAAAATAAAATTGGGGGTTGGGATAGCTACTATAATGAAAATAAAATTGGGGGTTGGGATAGCTACTATGATGAAAATAAAATTGGGGTTTGGGATAGCTACTATAATGAAAATAAAATGTTTGTTTTGGATAGCTATTATGATGAAAATAAAATGTTTGTTTTATGATAGCTACTATGATGAAAATAAAATGTTTGTTTTGGATAGCTACTATAATGAAAATAAAATGTTTGTTTTGGATAGCTACTATAATGAAAATAAAATGTTTGTTTTGGATAGCTACTATAATGAAAATAAAATGTTTGTTTTGGATAGCTACTATAATGAAAATAAAATGTTTGTTTTGGATAGCTACTATAATGAAAATAAAATGTTTGTTTTGGATAGCTACTATAATGAAAATAAAATGTTTGTTTTGGATAGCTACTATAATGAAAATAAAATGTTTGTTTTGGATAGCTATTATGAGAGGATTGAAAATGATTAAAGGAATGAACTAATTTGATTACTTATGAGGACGGTTTATGACAAGAATCTGTTAACATTGGATTTGAAGACGACCCTGTTGTAATCTGCAAAGAAAGCAATCCCATGATAATGTGTTCCAGAGATGGGAAGTCCTTGAGAAACCTCTTGCTGTAAATGTCTTACAAGGAGGAACAAGTGATTCTTAGTTGAGTAGATTCAAGGAAGTAATGTCTCTCCTGTGAGAAAAGGGCTGTGATGAAGAAAAATCACCCCCCCCCCCGCTAGATTTTGAAGTCGATTTTAAACTATGTCTAGGCAACGAAGGGTGCTCTTAGCGACGCCTCTCCAGATGTGGCAACAGTAGTGTATCCTAAGACATATCTGACGCATACAGGTAGAGAATTACATCAGGAGTGAGGTACTTTCTGGAGCGGTAGAATGATCCAACCATTTTTCCAACAACCTTGCAACAGATTGGATGTAATATCTGTTCAGCCTGGGGAAGTCATCCCCATCCAGACATTCTCCCCGCTTTCTGATGAGGGTGAATCGGTGTACTCCCTGTCGTCTAAGGCGCCTTCAATTGTGAGCAAGTGCGGGCGGGATTATAACAGTTATTCCCAATTAAAGTGTTCGTTTTCGGGGAGCTAGATTCTCTACATTAAAATTATTTATTATTTCCCCACTGTCACTTTCATAGAATCATCAAAAAGCTGAAACAGCTGGTTACTTTAAATTAATAAACGGACTAAAATACGGTGATTATGTTAAAAAGTGTTTGTGTGCGTGTGTATGGGGGGGGGGGATGTGAAAAAGATCCTATACCTCTATGAAGCCACCATTCGCCTATGCATGGGGTATTGTTGACACATCTGGGCTGGTGCACCAACCACTAGTCTCTCCATCTTGAACAGGGTGCCATAAAGAGTCTTTAACTAAATACGTTCCGGGTTGTCTACCAAGCTCCAGCCCCATTGCCGCAATGTGGCATCCTTGTGCTTGTTTTACAAGTACTTCCATGGAATGTGCTCTGACAAACTTATTGCACTCGTACTACCTCAATGTATAACCCCCCCCCCGAACAACCCAACAATAAGCAAAATCCCACCCCTTCACTGTAGATGTCCCCAGATGCGTGACCACTTTCTACTATAATAGCTTCTTTTCACGAACAATTTGCCTTTGTAATTCCTTCCATGCTCTGTTTCCCTGATTGTACCAACGTGCAAAAATATAAATGTAATGCCAACAAACATCTCGCTGCACAACTCCCCACTTAGGATGCCTCTAATTCACAGTAGCCCCTTATGTCTCAGTGGCAATGTGCCCCCTTGTTTGGGGTGAATATAAGTAAAAAAAAAACAATTAAAAACAATGTGAAACCAACATTACAACTAAATAATAATGAATGAGAAAGGTTTTAGCAAGGAATTTGTTAGTAATGTCCAGAAATTAGTTAATTAGCAACTATACTTCTTAATAGGAAGCAGCTTACAATTATTGATTTCCATGAAATCAAATGTAAAAGTGCAATCGTGTAAAAGAAAATACGGGCATCTTTTACGAGACTCAGCAGAGTAAAAACGCTAAAAAACAAATTTACAACAAATAAAAGTAACTGTAAGCTGTAAAAGTTAGTTTCAAACTTGCATGTGCTATTTGTTTGTATTTTAAACCCGTTTGAAGTGCTATTTATTAGAAATTTATGTTCAACAGAGGGGTTTCGAAGAATTCAAAATGGCCGCTCTACGTAATAATATAGAGGCATTTTCTTTGAGAAACTAGATGTTTTAAAAAACAAGAAATTTTTTTTAACATCTAATAAAAAGCCATTTATACTACGTAAAAATACAAACAAATTACATAGGTAAGTAGAAAAATGTCTATTCTAGACATAAGTCAACTTTACTTGTTGCAAATTTATGTTTTTAAACTCTTTCTCGTTCTTTTTTTGGACCCCGTTCGCGCCTCTGCTGAGCGTCGTAACATATACCCGAAAATACAATTATAAACGAACTAAATGCACACAAAAAACAAATTTTATCCAACATAAATTAGGCACGTTTTAGCTATTTAAAAAAGCACGAGTCAATTTGTTTATATTAACTAATTTTTTTTAATTTTTAATTTTTATTTATCTCACTCCCACAGCGGTAAGATGTGACACAAGGTCGGAAAGTGGAATTGAAAAGCCAGTGCCCCAGAGGAAGAGCACTCTGGCCTACAAAAAAATGCCTGGGCTGTCCCGTCGGCATTCCTCGGTAGGGGCGCCTCAGGCGATTAGCAATAAACTAACCCCTTCTCAGAGGGTGAGAAGGCAAAGCCTGAGAGGGTGGGCCTCCTAGGACTGCGCAGGACAGTACCTCAGACCAGCGGAATCAAGGCCCGAAGGCCAAAACGGTACCGGTGTGGGGTGTAGCATCCATCGAGGCAGATACTACACTTTGATCTCAGACAAAAGGCCGAGAAAACTAACTGATTATACAAAATATAATATAATCATTTTACAAAATTCAAATACCTTATGAACAAAATAAATTTTCAGAGAAACAATTTTTATAATTTTTACAAATGTTTTTATGTTTGTTGCATGTACAATTTGTTTTACAGAAGATGAAGAAAATACTTATTTCTTCATGATACAATGAAATCAACTTACATTAACAAGAACATGAAACCAATAAAATATATGTAAGGGGGGGGGGATTTTGCTGTGACAGAATAATCTCTCAAAGAATTATATTTATTTGAACGATATGATTCTTTTAAAGTTAGAAAATGTTTCTTGACTCTTGTAAATCATTTAGGAGATGGACGAGGCGGAATCAGTGTCGTAAGTTTGTTTTTTTTGGGGGGGGGGGCGTGTCGTAAAACAATTGCTTCTTGTTGTTTTTTATGAGATAAATTGAAAAAAGAATCAAGAAAAAAATTAAGATAATGTGAATGGAGCAGAAAGAAAAAAGTTTAACAATTTACGCCCCCCCCCTCCCGTTTTTTTTTAAATAAACATAATAAAACAAAATAAAAAACTAAAATGGGAAAGGCAGTTTATCTAACAGATACACGCAACTTCTTCGTTCGCTACTTTATTTGCCCTCAAATTACGTCCTTCTTTTCTCTACTTCTCTCAAAAGTTAAAATAGTTAGAATGTTTTGTTTTTTTTTGTGTGGAAGGGAAGGGCGTCCTTGCATTTTTCTAAGGGGATCCGTCGGCCACGCTTAAGTTTAAAACACATTTTTCATCGCTAAACGGGCAACTTGAATAGGCGTATCTTATTTTAGAATCGTCTAAGCATCTCTTTTATTAGAGACTATGTCCAACGGTCTGTCACGCTAAAGTTTAGAATATAATTTTCGTCGGTCTGTCACACTCAAATTTGAAATAAACACAATCGACCAAAGTAACCGCCATTTCCAACTGAAGCATGACAGACGGCGAAAATGATAAACTGCACATTTCTCTTTTTCGTACGTTTCATTTTGAAATCGTATTCACATCACAAAACGCGGAAATGAAACGGACGACTCTTAAGAATGTCCGTTCATGCGTCACTCAGTTGAACACCCTTTTGGCTAGGAGCAAAATGTAGTATCTGTTCTGAACTACACTTCATCTTTTCTATCCTCGGTCAGTGAGGAAGAAATCTTTCTTGACTGAGGCATTTTTTGTTGTTATCCCAATCCAGGCTGTTCCGTTTGGGGGAATTGGATTTTTCCCCACTTTAAAAACCGACATTGTATCTAACTGCCCTCGTGGGGAATTGTACTGGGGTCTCGATTTCTAAGTTCAACCATTTACTATCCATCGGACAAAACTCTGTTCAACTTTATTAACCGGCAAAAGTGTAGTATAGTTTCTGTTTACTGGCCTCCCCACGAGGGCAGCGTTAGATACAGGGATGCTTTTTTTAATGTAGGGCAAATCCAGCACTATAAAAAGGGTCACTAATACAGTTAACAACCGAGAAATCAAAAATAAGCAAAATATACAACAAATAACTTTTACCAAACGATAGAAAATTTCATTTTTCTATCGACCCGCATACTTTAAAAAATTTTAAACTAAGTTTTGTTATTTCAAAATTTGTTTCGTTACTTTTATATCATTTAATTCATCAATAAAAAGTGGCGGTCGATTTTTTAGGTGATCGCTAATTTCAAGCTTAAAAGTTTTAAAAAGTGCTTATGGTACCATTAACCCTAGTCCGGGGGTGGTTTCAAATCGGATTAGAATAATCTTTTTTTTTTCTTTTTTTTTCTTTCTTTTTTTTTTAAATCTTTTGAGCCTGAAATTAGCGACCATCTAAAAAATTGACGAAATCGGCTAAGTGAAAGTAACGAAACAAAATTTGAAATAACAAAACTTAGTTTCAAAAGTTTAAAACTATGCAGGTCGATAGGAAATTTAATTTTCTATCATTTGGTCAAAGTTATTTGTTGCAAATTTTATTTTCAGTTTCTCGGCTGTTAACTATACTCACTTTTGCCCATTCACTAGTAAAAAGCATCGGATAAAACTCCCTTAAACTACAAAGTGAACTTTATTAATCCTATTTGGACAAGACACAAGACTGTCTTGGACACCCTTAGGCAAAGTGTTCGCTCCCTACCTCACAACCCAGAAATCTATCTTTCATGCCTCTTTCTAATTATTTTTTCTACCTACCCTCTTTCCCAACCCTATCTACTACATACTGTCCTAGTGGCCTTGTAAACCGAGGGCCGATTACAAATCGGTAGCAAATAGTTCTGGGCCGTTTGACACTGGTCGGCGATGGCAGATAAATTTCTTTTCTTTCCCCTTACTTGTTTTTGATTTGAAAAAAGCAGGGAAAATCAAAACTATTCAGGACATCATTTCGACTGCATATTTAAGTACTTTTTTTTATGATTTAAGGCTACGCCCCTCAAAAGTTCCACGCATCGTCCCCATCCCAAGAACGTTTTTTTTTTGTTTTGTTTTCTAACTTTTATTTATTTTATTTTGTGAATTGCGAAAGAACTTGTCATACATTTAAAATTTGAGGCAGGCACTGCAAAATGATTATCGTCTTTCAGATTCCATTTTCTTGGAAGACTAAAATATGATAAAAAATGAAAGAAAAAAACCCTTGATTTAAGAGTTCTTATTTATTTTGACTAAATTGAATTTAAAAAAAAAAAAGAAAAGAAAAAAATGTCCGCCAAATGAATTTACATTTTTAAGAGTTTAAAATCTATCTGCTCAATACCGTAAAACCAACATCTACATAACTTTCACTGCAGTAAGTTTATAAGAGGGATCGAGGAAGGGGAAGGAATTTTGGATTGGTGTAGAATTTGCTGTCATAGGCCACGTCGACATAAAACAATTTCTCCTCCTGCTCCAAAAAGAGATAATGCTTTTATAGTAAGTATACTACACAGAAACATTTATGTTTCATTCCTGGAGGAAATCTTCAGGCTAATTACCTAATGTGTTCTGCCAGAAATAAAACAAACGTTTGTGTAGCTTACTTGCCTTAAATATTTTTCATACTACCACTAAGCTATACTCACTTATTAAAAATATTAAAAATGTTAAAAATATATATATATATATATATATATATATATATATATACACACACATATGTAAATTAATAAATATATAATCGAAATAATAAAACTATAAAAAATGGCTCTTCATAACGATAAGACACAACCTCCTGAAGACGGTCGAGAGACCGAAAGCGCTCGAGGAATGGCCCACGACACAATGCTAGGTGCCATACTCTACCGGTTAACACCTGAGAACCGCAGAATTGCTCGCCGCGTCGAGACATTGACACGAAAGATTGTGAAAAGAGAGAGCTCTGTGGTCTTCAATGAAGCCATCATAAACAACGACTTGCTGTCAAATATACATATATATATATATATATATATATATATATATATACATATATATATATATATATATATATATACATACATACATACTATTAGGTCACCATTTATCAAGACTAAGAGACACTCGAAGAAAAAGGTTAAAAGATGGAATGATTGTCAGCAGGAAGATGAGGAACACTATAGAAGTACTAACATTGGTGTGAACTTCTGGATCAGACAGTGAACTGGAGTAAACGACATCATCATCATCACCATACAAACGGTCAACCATAAATGGGCAGGTCACCTTTCGAGATCTACAAACAACAGATGGACATCTCGAGCGACAAAATGGACCACAAGGCAATGGAAAAGACTAAGAGGAAGGCCAAAAACCACCTGGTGGAGAGATGACCTCGACAGCGAACTGGGTCCTACGTAGCCATGCCTAGCCAGGGACAAAACAAAGCGGAAGGACACCAGGGAGGGATTTCTCCTCCAGGAATGATCAAATACGATGATGATGATCATGATGATCAAATACGATGATGATGATGATGATGATGATCAAATACGATGATCATGATGATGATCATGATGATCATGATCATCATGATGATCAAATACGATGATGATGATGATGATGATCATGATCAAATACGATGATGATGATGATGATGATGATCAAATACGATGATCATGATGATGATCATGATGATCAAATACGATGATGATGATGATGATCATGATGATCATGATCATGATGATGATCAAATACGATGATGATGATGATGATGATGATCAAATACGATGATCATGATGATGATCATGATGATCAAATACGATGATGATGATGATGATCATGATGATCATGATCATGATGATGATCAAATACGATGATGATGATGATGATGATGATGATCATGATCAAATACGATGATGATGATGATGATGATGATGATGATGATGATGATGATCAAATACGATGATGATGATGATGATGATGATGATGATGATGATGATGATGATGATGACGACGATGATGACGACGATGACGATGTGCATTTGGTTACTTATAGGGGGTTTTAGGACAAGAATTTGTTGACATGACCTTTGAAGCCGATCAAGTGGTAATCAGCAGTAAAGCAGTCCTGCGATAATGTGTTCCACAGGCAGGAAGCTTATGACGTACCTGTTTGGCAAGCGTTACCAACTAGGCGAACTAAGTGATCACCTAGGGTGGCACCATCTGGGGTTGCCACAAATTGTAAAAGAAAGTTGGATAAAATTAAAAATGTAGTGACAATTAGGCATAGCTGAAGAGAAGAAGCTTTCAGAGTTGGAGGTTTTGGAAGGAGTCGGATTTCTAAGAATGCTAAGGGTCGGATATATTCATCTCTGAAGAATCAACAGACGATCTTAATATTGGAAGATTTTAAAATAAGGAGTCTGATATTTTGGGACTCTTGGAGTTGGAGTCAGAATTTTAGAATCCTAAGAGTTGAGCCATATATCTTCTGATGCCACAACCTTGGGAAGGAGGACATATGGATTCATACCTTTAAGAAGGGTATTAGTGAAAGTTATGCAATAGTCCTAACACAACTTGAACACTAAGTTCACAGCCTATGCTTGTAACCAATGCACCAATGCCCCTATAGTCAGTCTATCTCAAGCATTTGCCACTTGAGTCTTTCATACCCTTCCACAAAATACTATCAAAATTAATTTTCTGTCCCTCTTGCATTTATTAAAAGCTCATGTAAGAGGATTTGACCCCCTGACCCAACCCTCCAACGCTGTTCAGTACGATTTTAATTTTATCAAAGTTTGTTGTGAATGTGTGGCGATCCCAGATGTTGGCACCCTAGATTGACTAGTGGGTAGGATCGGCCCTGTTGTTGTAAAGCCATTCACTTTGGTCGGGTCGAGCTGGCTTCTTCATTGGCCTGTACTACATCCCGAACTATGGTGGCCAATGCACGGTGGTCCCCGAACAAGTTTCCATGAGATCGCTCACAAATCGGGATTCTACCGTCGAAGACCGACCGACGACATGTGGACCTGAGATGTCAGCCAAGTCTTCTTTGATGGTTGTTGCTCAGGTCCTCAACTGTCGACTGATACGCTTGCGCCACTCAAACGGAGAGGTAGGGAGCATTACATGATGAATTAATTTCTCCATCTGGGTGACAAGTTGCATGCTGAAAACAGCGAAGATGTTGCTGCAACACAGGACAGACGGCACTTTAGATTGAGGTGTTGGTGGAGAACAGCGGTTGAGAGGTGGTCAACCCGAACCCAACAACACAGACTGCGTCAGCCCTGCAATCATAGTAGCAGTAGTACCCCCTGTCTCAACTAGTAAAGCTGTTAAGTCTGATGCTTATCCTCGCTCTGCTGCCGTTAAATGGACATTAGCCTCAGCGGTTACATATCCCATTTATACATCTGGGTGGAGTGTTTGCTGGTATTGCCAAATAGTCACCCATCTAAGTATGACCATAGCTTAACTTACTGAACCTGTAAAGGGTCCGGAAAGAAGACACAAACTCGGAATTAAGTGAAACAAAGTATAAAGACAGCATATAAAGAGAGTGGTGGAACGTCTGTTTGACTGCCAGTATTCCAACACCGAGAGGCATGTGCTCCCAGTATTTATAGTAAAACGGAAGAGTTCATGTAGTCTGTAAGGTAAGGTAAGGTATCATAACACTTAAGCAGTATGCGGTGTGTGAACGTGAGTTTAGCTGCTATGGGGTAGACTTGCTACCACTACTACAAACAACTTTTCTTTCTGTGTACCTAAAACAAAACTGAATTTCCATGAACAGAGTTTCTTTCCAAGAGCTTCTTATCTGTGGAACGCATTGCCACAAGACTGCTACTCTGCAGACTACAAAATGATAAGTCATACGCTTTGGCGACCATGTCCTAGTCTATAGTGGCGATTGCCTCAATGATGGCAACCTTCAAAGAGTCAACTTTTTTGTGGGTGTGCTTGTTGGTCTTGGTCTTGATCACGCCCCAGAAAGAATAGTCACGGGGGTTGCAGTCGGGTGAGGAGGGTGATCGCAAGTCCGGCGACCAGTGGTGAGGAACATTCTGAAAATGGTCTGAAAGTCTTGTTACCCCCACCGAAAAGTAACAACAATAGAGAAATAATTAATACAGCAATACAAAGCTCATGTTCTGGATTTAGTTTATTCCTTTTTATTGACGGTTTCACACATGAGAAAGTTTTCATGACTATCATTTGCAGCGTCAGAACTTGTTTCATATTTTAAGAACGGTGCATTGGTGATTCTTCCTTTATTGTTCTTCCTTTTTTGGTAGGAGTAACAAGAATTTCGGATCATCCTTTTTTGGTAGAGGTAACAACTTTCAAACCACACTTTTTGGTAGAGGTAACAAGACTTTTGGACCACACTTTTTGGTAGAGGTAACAAGACTTTTGGACCACACTTTTTGGTAGAGGTAAAAAGACTTTTGGACCACACTTTTTGGTAGAGGTAACAAGACTTTTGGACCACACTTTTTGGTAGAGGTAACAAGACTTTTGGACCACACTTTTTGGTAGAGGTAACAAGACTTTTGGACCACACTTTTTGGTAGAGGTAACAAGACTTTTGGACCACACTTTTTGGTAGAGGTAACAAGACTTTTGGACCACACTTTTTGGTAGAGGTAACAAGACTTTTGGACCACACTTTTTGGTAGAGGTAACAAGACTTTTGGACCACACTTTTTGGTAGAGGTAACAAGACTTTTGGACCACACTTTTTGGTAGAGGTAACAAGACTTTTGGACCACACTTTTTGGTAGAGGTAACAAGACTTTTGGACCACACTTTTTGGTAGAGGTAACAAGACTTCTGGACCACCCGTTTTGGTAGAGATGTGGAATCACTAGGCAATAGAGTGCCAATATTTCGGGCACTACAAATTCAGGACAAACTTGGATATAAAAATGAAGGGAAAACTGTGGCGAAAGGTTGCTGCACGATGTTAGAATGGTTGAAAAAGTAGACCGTGCGGTTTAAGATTGTTAACTCAGTTTGTATTCTGGATCAAAGCTCCAAATGTGGTCCTATGTACCGAACAAAATAAATCTTATTGGATCTACTGTAGTCATTAACACATTAATACTGTTAGGAAAGGCATGAGACACTAATTTACCTGAAACTTGCTTTCAATGGGTATTGTGTTCTGGTATTAACAAAAAAAGGGTTGATACGCCATAAAAAAAAAGTTAAGCAAAAATGCAATAATAATTTTAGAAAAGTATGATTGTGGAGGGGGACTATCATGCAGAAATTTTTTAATGCAGGTTTCATCAAATCCCCATATCTTTGACTTAAAAACATAAATTATCTTTTTTTGAAGAGAAAAAAAATAAATGGCAGTCATATATGACCTCCTACTCTCATCCAAAAAAACATTAATTAAACTACCAGACAAGATCATGTGTGTGCGTGAAGAGAAATACACATGGAATTGTTTGGGTTTTTTTTTTTGCGATTAATCTATTGTTTATTGGAATTTTTAAAAAAATAAGGAGAAACTAAAACGAATGTTTAAAAATCCCATTAAAAAAAGTAAGCAAAATTTAATGTCCAATCGAAGTGTATATTTTTATTGCCTGCATTTTTGTTTAATTTTTGAGCGATTATCGCGGCTTCATATGGAAGCTTCTGTCAGACTTTTTTTTTTGTTCTAACGTAACATATTTAACCGTACTTTTTGATTGAACTCAAAAAACGCTTTAAAATACTTAAAACACAAAAACACTTATCCAAGTAGGTAGAAAAGTAACTTTTATTGCCTTTGGTAACATTAATTTGTTTTGTTTTTCACTTTTTCTGTTAACTATTGTAAACCGTCGCCTTTTACTTATTTCCCGTCCTCAATTAAAAATAAATCTTCGTATTAATAAACCTATCACACAAGATCTTGTAATGTGCGTGTGTGTTTCTCGCCTATACGTAACTTTGAAAATACACATGAAATTATCATTTTTATCATTTACTATTAATCGAATATTTATTGAAAAAAAAAAAATTAAACATGACTATATTTTGAATTATTTTTAGTTTTCCACTTGGGGATATTCCACCACCCGAGCAACGCCGGGTAAATACAGCTTCTTTTGTAAGAATTGATTAGATACTAAATTTTCAGCTGAGACATTTAAAAAAAAAATCGACCCTTCAATTTTTAGGTGGGTGTTCAGCTTGCTGTGTAAGTTTAATGTAAAAATAACACCCCCTTTAAAATTTAAAAAAAAATCTTCCAATAGATTCTACTTTTTTTAGGCGATTACATGGAAAACTCTGCGGAACAAAAAAAAACAAAACAATTATTTTAGAATTTAGAGTGGGGGATCAGTTAGTATATAATTTAACATTAAATGATCCCACATTTCCGAGCCATTCTAACTTTTTAGGGTTATTAACTTTAAATTCTTATGACTAATCCTAAGTCCAAGTGGCAAGGTCGTAAAAACACACGTAATCGCCTAAAACGTAAAAACCACCCCTAAAAAACGTAGAGAATTTATCTTTCATAGCAAAATAAATAAAATTGGTTATCTGTCCCAAAACGCTAAAATCGTCCGTTAAATGTATATGTGAAACTGATCTGGCCCCCACTCTAAATAATTGTTGTTGTTTTGTTTTTTCCGTTAATTTTTTTCCAGGGTGTTCACATTTAATCGCCTAAAAAAAGTAGAATCTCATTTTTTGGGGGGAGGGGGGGGGGATAACTGAGGATGTTAATCTATGTAAGCACGTAAACTATCCTACCCCAACAGACTTGAAATTACGAAAAGAATTTGGCCAGAAAGACCGGTCTAAAAATTGAATATTGATTTACTCCTCTCCAGGAGTTAGGCACAAGGCCAGTTTTTATCTTACTTCAACAAGTAAGATGTGACCCAAGGTCGGGTCGGGAAAGTGGGGTTTAAAAATTGCCTGGGCAGCCCCGTCGGCATTCCCCCGTAGGGGCGCCTCAGGCAGTAAGCAATAAACTTACTCCTCCCCAAAGAGGGGAGGCGAAGCCTGGGAGGGTGGACCTCCTAAAACTGCACAGGACAGACCCATAGACCGGCGTAAATCAAGCCCCGAAGGTCAAGACAATACCAGTCTATGGGGTGAAGTATCCATCGGAACAGATACTACACTTTGATCTTAGCCAAAAGGCCAAGAAGATCTAAAAATTGAATATTGATTTACTCCTCTCCAGGAGTTAGGCACAAGGCCAGTTTTTATCTTAATCCCACAAGTAAAATGTGACCCAAGGTCGGGTCGGGAAAGTGGGGTTTGAAAAGCCAGCGGCCGAGAGGTGAGCATTCTGGCCATTTTAAAATTGCCTGGGCAGCCCCGTCGGCATTCCCCCGTAGGGGCGCCTCAGACAGTAAGCAATAAACTTACTCCTCCCCAAAGAGGGGAGGCAAAGCCTGGGAGGGTGGACCCCCTAGAAATGCACAGGACAGACCCATTGACCGGCGTAAGTGAAGCCCCGAAGGACAAGACAATACCAGTATGGGGTGCAGTATCCATCGGAACAGATACTACACTTTGATCTTAGCCAAAAGGCAGTGAAACCATTCTGCTAGAAATTGAACGGGTCATTTTTTGTTTTTCATTTACAAAAAAAAGTTTGAACGTATTTGTTAATAGTTGTTTGGTACTTTTAATATAATTATATTTGGTGGCTCTTGTATAGATCGGGTACACGGCGAAATTTATTTAAGAGTTCCAATGGTGTAAGGGGCAGATAACTCTTTTTTTAGTACGCAATGTCTCCGAAAATGGAAAATATCCATTTCTTAAATAAGAAGTCATGCAAATTCAATTAATAGAACATTTTTCGAAGAAATAACAATTTGAGAAAATCAACAGTATATTGATAGAACATTTATTGAAGAAAATAGAATTTGGGAAAATCAACTTTATATTTTTCATTTCAAACCCAGTAAAACGAACAGTCCTATTGTTTTGATTAACAGATTTTTGATTTTTTTTATTATTGGGATTAATGTGGCGGCATCTCTGGACGGGACCGTCACTAAAAAATCCGATTTAGTGTCTTTCTTTTCATTGCCACCAAAAACCCAAAGTTGTTGTGGAATACGGCCCGTATTATACTTACGGCGTGAAATTATGTACTTAAAAAAAGAGAGTTGTCTACCCCTTCTTACACCATTGGAACTCTTCTAAAATAAATTTCGGTTGTGTACTCGATCTATACAAGAGCCTATTTGGTTAATATGTTAAAAGATTAAAAATAAAACATTTCAATTATATAAAAAAAGTTTGATTTATTATTTGTTTGAAAACAAACTGTCTTTTTATAATTGGCATGTTTTTGGTTTTTTTAGATATATTTTAAAATAGTTTAATTATCAATTATTAACAAAATATAATTATATGAAAAAAGTAACAAACAAATAAATTCAAACTGTTTTTTTCTTCTAAATGATAATAAAAAAAATCCCGCCAAAAGCTATGCGGCCTAAAATAATTGGGAATTTATTTTTATGAACACCGGTTCACAATTTCGATTTTGGATACGACGGGGACGATGAAGTGGATACTTTCTATTTTACCCCCATCCCCCTCTTTAAATAGCATTTTAAAAGTGAATGTGTCGTTTACGTAGGAAATAATTAAAAAATAAACACACGTTTTTTTGTTTCTCTTTCATTCATCTCTCTTTACGACATCACAGGGTTCAGAGTCATAAGGTCAACCCCACCTTCATCTATGTGAATAAACCCACACATTCACCTTTTCTGACGAAAATAGATAATATGCTAATTATAAAATCAGCATAGATTTTACGCTAAAGTACAACGGCTATATTTACCTCGACTCTATTGAGAGAAAGGAAAACACCTTCAAGTCAACGTGAAAGCATGATGAAGACGGACACATTCATATTTAATTCAATCATTTCAATTTTAGATTTATCTGTAATTAGCCGTAAATGCCCAGCGTTGTCCGGGAGTCTCTATTTCATGTGTTACGCTTCTTCATTTTTTATTAAACAATTTTTTCTTTTTTTTTTAAATAGGGTTTTGAAAGTTAAATTTAATCATTTTATTTATCTCCTGCCCAGGAGGTTAGACACATGGTCAGATGTGGATTTTGATGAAAGTGTTTTTGGGGAACGAACTGGATTCGACCCCGGCACACCCAGGTCCTCAGTCCGCGTCGTTAACCACTTAGCCATTAAATTATTAATTGACCCAAATTGTTTTAAGATAATGTGTGGGTTTTTTAATATCTATTAAAATAATTGGATGCAAATAGTCGCTTCTTCCAAAACTTTCAAGCTTTTAATACATGAGAATTTGCTAAGAATTCTAAAACCAGTTTAAATGGTTTTCTATTCGACAGTTTAAATGCTTTAAAACTCGAAGGGTCACGTAGTAATACAATTTTTTAAAACTATCAATAAAATATTAAAATGGCTGACTTCTTTACAAATAAACTGGGCGATTAACAATTTCCAACAGAGAAAAAAAAAGCAAATAGTAAACAAATAATTGTTACCACAGGCAAGAAAAGTTACTTTTCTCCTTATCTGCCTATTTTTTGTATTTTAAAGTATTTTAAGCTTTTATTTACATGTTTTATCGATGCTTTCTGAGTTTTGTAAACCCGCCGTATACAAAATGGCACCGGGTGTTATTCGATGTGAAACCTCGAAGTCGTAGAACTCAAAAATTGAAAATTAAACAAATATGCAATCGGTACAAAATTTATTTTTCAAGTTTTCTGTATATTTTTATTAGATCAACGTTTCCATTTATTCTCCCCCCCCCCTTCCTAATTAACACCTTTGGCGCGCGTGCCGCATAATTT
The DNA here is from genome assembly GCA_963556195.1 of Sepiola atlantica. Classification (NCBI taxonomy): domain Eukaryota; kingdom Metazoa; phylum Mollusca; class Cephalopoda; order Sepiida; family Sepiolidae; genus Sepiola; species Sepiola atlantica. The sequence continues at coordinate 15,900,827 of OY744542.1, read as the reverse complement.
AAAAAATAGATACACACGTTCCAAAAACATTACGTTATGCGGCTTTTTCCTATGATTTGCTGTTATTCAATAAATTTCAAATCTTCACTTTTTCTGAAGACGTTCGTTGATTCCTACGAAACCGGTAAATCTCTCCTTTTGATGATTTCTTCCTGAGTTTAATTGTTTTTCCTTTTGTCTTTTTCATACGCGATGTCTCCACGGAACTTCCTTTTATGATATATCGTATTTTATCACACACACACACACATATATATATATATATATATATATATATATATATATATATATATGTGTGTGTGTGTGTGTGTGTGTGTGTGTGTGTGTGTGTGTGTGTGTGTGTGTGTAAATTGACAAACGGAAAACCGGTTAAAGTGCAGGAGCAAAACAAAAACAAGAGATTTGATCGGTTTCGTTCGTATTAACGAACGTCTTCAGAAAAAGTGAAGATTTGTAAATTTATTGAATAACGGCAAATCATAGGAAAAAGACGCATAACGTAATGTTTTTGGAACGTGTGTATCTATTTTTTCTGAAGACGTTCGCTAACACGAACGAAACCGGTCAAATCTCTTGTTTTCGTTTTTCTCCTGCACTTTAACCTGTTTTCCGTTTGTCATTTTTCACACATTTTGTCTACCACGGCATTTCATTTCATGACTTATCATATATATATATATATATATATATATATATATATATATATATATATATATAGGAAACATTTTTGAATTCATGCAAACATTACAGATAACAAAACTCGTCTGTCTAGTTATACCTTTTCAATCTTTCTAATTATTTATTATTTTTTTTTTTTGCGTGTTAAAATCAAACAAATTGGTAAAAGTTCCGTGTGTGTCACTAACGTTTTCGATTCTTCTTCAAATCATCTTCAGGTGTTGATGACAAATGGACTAAAAATGAGATATTTTGTCGTCAATTGAAATTTGTAGTCTCTATTTTATCTCAGTTTAATAGAAGAAAAGTTTTCAAATTTAACAGCGATTTTGAAAAGAGCGGAAATGTAATGACATTTGTGTGGGACATATTAACGTTTCAGATCAAAGTGCAGTATATGTGCTCATATTTGGTGCAGTCTGTGTCGAATTCTGAAGAAACGGTCATTTAAAGAATTCGTCTGGCGGTCGAAAGGCGCCGGTTGCCCCACATTAAACCGACCTTGTGTCCATTTTCCAATTGCGACTGTTATATCTCAGGAGGCTACCCCCCCCCCCCCGAGGGAGCAAAGAATTATTACCTTTTGGAAGAAGCAAACGATTTATCCGTGAGAGGAATGCCGACGGGACCAAGCAGGTTACGTTTGCAGCCAGACAAGAGTACCCCTTTTCTGGGAGCACTTTAAACTGTGTCTAACATTGACGCTATGAGGCGCAGGTAAATAAACTTACATGTGTGTGTGTGTGTGTGTTTTGTTGGGGGGTGGGGTATCTTGGTTGTTATATTCACAACATTTCAACCGATGTCACCTCTGACATTCTTCAGGTGCATCTCTTCGAACTTGGGATCATTCTCGTCAAACTTTGATGAATGAATTAATGAATGAAAGAGAAAGAGAGAGAGACAGAGAAAGAGAGGATAGAGAGAGACAGAGAGAGAGGCAGATAGAGAGAGGCAGAGAGAGAGGCAGAGAGACAGGCAGAGAGACAGAGAGGATAGAGAGAGACAGAGAGACAGAGAGGATAGAGAGAGACAGAGAGGATAGAGAGAGAGAGGAACAAGTTGAAGTTATATAAACTAATTTATACACGTGCGATGCTAGGTTTGTTTATGTATGTATGTGTGGTGGTGTGTAATCCTTACATAATGCAATGTATGTGTAGACACGTGTACACAGTCGATATGCGTTTGTGCCTAACATTATGAATCTCAGACGGGTTTTTTTTTCGGGTAGTGGGGGTGGGGGTATTAAATAAGTAAAATAAAAATAAATGAAATTCAAAATATTTAACTATTTTATGTACACTCGACTTTTACTTTTTATTTAAAACAATTCAAAATAGACACTTTTAATTCGTTTGAGGTTTTATTTTCATTTTCGGATTAAAATCGATATTTTCGTAATTTGTGTGCATATATTGTTCATGTGCGTGTTTGTGCATCTGTCCATATGTGCAACCATATGTATCAATTCACAAACTGTCTAGTTTTACTCTGTTGTGTATCCCCTTCGATTGTTATTCCTATGAATTACTCGAGATAATAAGAAATACAAATATTTATTATAAAAATAGTTAATTATACATATATAATTTATTTTAGTTAACCCAAAGATTTATGTATCGCTCAATAGTGTACGACTAGAGCTCGTCATTTAACCTCATGCCAACCTTAGTTATTCAGAACAACATTTCCTTTCAAACATTTATTTACAAACAATTGTTTCTTCCCATCTCAAGAACATATATTTTCATGCTATGCAAAATATTACCGATCTTCATGAGGCTTCATCAGTGCATAAAAATTCCCCAGTCAAACTGAAAAAATCAAAATGCATCCAATATTCATTTAACTTATCCATTTTCTTTTCATTCACAGTTTTTAAGGGAAATACTTATTTAACCCTATTTTGCATATAAAGTTTCGTATTGTAATATGTTTATATCATATCGAATGTTGTTCTCTGAATAACTATGGTTTACATGAGGTTTATATATATATATATATATTTTAGCCCGAAGATTTCCCCCGGGGATGAAACGCGGGAGCCTCTGTGTAGCTTGATTGCCATAAATATATTTTCATAACTTACTATATATCTATATATATCTATATCTATATATATATATATATATATATATATATATATATATATATAATTTTTCTGAAAAACACACTCCTGACTAATATGTGTGTGTGCGTTATATATGTGTATATGTTTATATATTTTTTATGTATAGGATTCACTCCTAAACCGATCATTATTAATATTGGAACACAACTGCTAAGCGTAAGGAGTCGTAATGTAGGTTATGTTTAATTTTATTCACAGGGGCAAAGAAGGGGTAGAAGCCTTTTGTGAAAATTCAGATACTTCGCATTTTTTAAATATTAACAAGTATTAGACAAATTAATAAATATTATGCAAATTTCAGTTTCTTTGGAGTATTTTAAAAGTGTTTTTTAGGGGACATAATATTTGAATAAAATTAAAATATTCCAGATTTTCATTGAATTTCATCCATAGTGATTAGACACCAATTAAGCAAGATTCCCTGAATTTCAATTTCTTCTTACGACCCCTTAAGCTTAAGTCTTAAATTTGAGAAATTTTCTAGAATCAAAATCATATAATGGATTTTGATCAAAATTGAAATTAGGATTCTAAACATCGTCATAAGGGGACATAAAATTGAAATTAGGATTCTAAACATCGTCATAAGGGGACATAAAATTGAAATTAGGATTCTAAACATCGTCATAAGGGGACATAAAATTGAAATTAGGATTCTAAACATCGTCATAAGGGGACATAAAATTGAAATTAGGATTCTAAACATCGTCATAAGGGGACATAAAATTGAAATTAGGATTCTAAACATCGTCATAAGGGGACATAAATTTGAAATTAGGATTCTAAACATCGTCATAAGGGGACATAAAATTGAAATTAGGATTCTAAACATCGTCATAACAGGGACATAAAATTGAAATTAGGATTCTAAACATCGTCATAAGGGGACATAAAATTGAAATTAGGATTCTAAACATCGTCATAAGGGGACATAAAATTGAAATTAGGATTCTAAACATCGTCATAAGGGGACATAAATTTGAAATTAGGATTCTAAACATCGTCATAAGGGGACATAAAATTGAAATTAGGATTCTAAACATCGTCATAAGGGGACATAAAATTGAAATTAGGATTCTAAACATCGTCATAAGGGGACATAAAATTGAAATTAGGATTCTAAACATCGTCATAAGGGGACATAAAATTGAAATTAGGATTCTAAACATCGTCATAAGGGGACATAAAATTGAAATTAGGATTCTAAACATCGTCATAAGGGGACATAAAATTGAAATTAGGATTCTAAACATCGTCATAAGGGGACATAAAATTGAAATTAGGATTCTAAACATCGTCATAAGGGGACATAAAATTGAAATTAGGATTCTAAACATCGTCATAAGGGGACATAAAATTGAAATTAGGATTCTAAACATCGTTATAAGGGGACATAAATTTGAAATTAGGATTCTAAACATCGTCATAAGGGGACATAAAATTGAAATTAGGATTCTAAACATCGTCATAAGGGGACATAAAATTGAAATTAGGATTCTAAACATCGTCATAAGGGGACATAAAATTGAAACTAGGATTCTAAACATCGTCATAAAGGGACATAAAATTGAAATTAGGATTCTAAACATCGTCATAAGGGGACATAAAATTGAAATTAGGATTCTAAACATCGTCATAAGGGGACATAAAATTGGTGCAAAACTTCTGTTCGGGGAATTCAATTTACCTACTCTGGGACGGGTATTTATGATTTGATAAGTGTTATTCAGTCTCTGAACTAACGGTTAAGAGAATACTGACTTTAAACGTGGTCGTACAGACACAAATGATGCTGAAAGCTCAGGTCACTCAAATTCAGCAACTTTCCCGGAAAACAAAAATGTCTGCCAACTCGTTTTGGGCGATCGTAAATTGAAGTTGTGTGACCAAAGACGCAAACATCAGCAGGTAAGGTTTTGGCCTCCCTATTTTGGGATGCACAAGTTATTTTGTTCATTGCTTCAGAATGGAAGAACCCGAACTAGTGAATATGATATAGCATTACTGGTGCGTTTAAATGAAAAAACCTCAAAAAACGGCCACAAATTTCAAATCGATCGCAATGACAAAATTACAGGAATTGAACTTCGAATTGCTTACGCAACTACCCTATTCTCCAGATCTGGGCCCCCACCGACTACTGCCTGCTGGCAGACCTCAAAAGAATGCTCCATGGAAAGAGATATGGCTCTAATGAAGAAGTGATAGTGGAAACTGAGGCGTATTCTGAGACCAAAGATAAATCGTTCTACAAAAATTGCATCAAATTGTAAGAGAAGTGTAGGAATTAGCATATCACCATAGAAGAAGACTATGTTGATGAATAAAGTCGACTTTTGCCTAAAGTAGTTGTTTTATTAGCCAGGTCCAGGACTTATTGAGTGATGAGTTATAGTTTAATTCCTATTTCGGTCACATGTTAGAATAAATTGGGTTTCAGCATTCACACAAACGACTGATTTTTACTTTAACCATGTTTTAGTAATTAAAAGAAAAACATTAAAAACACGAAGTTATAGAGAGTTTTAGGAAAAACATAGTCGCCATCTTTATAAATAAATTGAGAAAGAAGCACTCTACGGAAGACCGATTAATCAAGTTCATGACCCTGTACTGTGTACTGTAACTAGAAAATTATGAACTGCGGGGGGGGGGAGCAACAAAGAAAGAAAAAAGAGGGGAGAAAAGTAAACGGGGGGGGAAAAGAGAAGGGGAAAAGAAAGCGAAAAGATGAGAGTCAAAAGAGAGGGGAGGCAAGAGAGTCAAAAGAGAGGGGAGGCAAGAGAGTCAAAAGAAAGGGGAGGCAAGAGAGTCAAAAGAAAGGGGAGGCAAGAGAGTCAAAAGAAAGGGGAGACAAGAGAAAAGAAAGGGGAGACAAGAGAAAAGAAAGGGGAGACAAGAGAAAAGAAAGGGGAGACAAGAGAAAAGAAAGGGGAGACAAGAGAAAAGAAAGGGGAGACAAGAGAAAAGAAAGGGGAGACAAGAGAAAAGAAAGGGGAGGCAAGAGAAAAGAAAGGGGAGACAAGAGAAAAGAAAGGGGAGGCAAGAGAAAAGAAAGGGGAGGCAAGACAGAAAAGAAAGGGGAGGCAAGACAGAAAAGAAAGGGGAGGCAAGACAGAAAAGAAAGGGGAGGCAAGACAGAAAAGAAAGGGGAGGCAAGACAGAAAAGAAAGGGGAGGCAAGACAGAAAAGAAAGGGGAGGCAAGACAGAAAAGAAAGGGGAGGCAAGACAGAAAAGAAAGGGGAGGCAAGACAGAAAAGAAAGGGGAGGCAAGACAGAAAAGAAAGGGGAGGCAAGACAGAAAAGAAAGGGGAGGCAAGACAGAAAAGAAAGGGGAGGCAAGACAGAAAAGAAAGGGGAGACGAGAGAGAAAAGAAAGGGGAGGCAAGAGAGAAAAGAAAGGGGAGACAAGAGAAAAGAAAGGGGAGGCATGAGAGAAAAGAAAGGGGAGACGAGAAAGAAAAGAAAGGGGAGACGAGAAAGAAAAGAAAGGGGAGACGAGAGAGAAAAGAAAGGGGAGGCAAGAGAGAAAAGAAAGGGGAGGCAAGAGAGAAAAGAAAGGGGAGACAAGAGAGAAAAGAAAGGGGAGACAAGAGAGAAAAGAAAGGGGAGACAAGAGAGAAAAGAAAGGGGAGACGAGAGAGAAAAGAAAGGGGAGACGAGAGAGAAAAGAAAGGGGAGGCAAGAGAGAAAAGAAAGGGGAGACAAGAGAAAAGAAAGGGGAGGCAAGAGAGAAAAGAAAGGCGAGGCAAGAGAGAAAAGAAAGGCGAGGCAAGAGAGAAAAGAAAGGGGAGGCAAGAGAGAAAAGAAAGGGGAGACGAGAGAGAAAAGAAAGGGGAGACGAGAGAGAAAAGAGGATGCAATGAACTCTGTCGGTGGTTGTTAGTAGTAGCGCCAATTTCACTAGCTGAAATCCTGTTAATTCTAAACAGACCTAGACAGACAGAATTAAAGATTTGCTAGCACAACTTTACCGACTTTTCGCCAACCTCATCTCTCTTTGAGAGAGGGAGATTGATGATATAATATTAATAAACAAAGTAGACAGTAAAAAAAAGAGAAAAACATTACCGAGACGGTCGTTTTCCCCCATTTTAAAGTATTTCCATCATCGCCAAAGAGAACACATCAGCATTTAGGCAGATGGAGATTTTTATTTATTTTATTTTTTATTTTCCTTGTTTCACAATGACAAGAAACTCTTAGTCTTAAAGAAAAAAAAGCTAAATAATTTTCGCTGGTCTTAAGGAAACACAAACACATTTATTAAAAATTATAAAATTATACTTATACCAAGTAAGCTATAGAGAAACGTTTTTGTTTCATCCTCGAAGCAATTCGTCAGGCTAAATATACTTACATAATACACACACTGATCGACACACTGATCGACACACATCTAATGATCATACACACACACATAGCAATAATAGATAATTAAAATTGGCTTATCTAGTATTGTTATAAAGCTCTATCTCAAAAGATATTGAGCCTTTTGTGTGCAAGATCTACTGTCTTGGATCTGGTAAAATACTGAAAAGTCGTATTTTCGTGTTATGTATGCAGATTTATTATATAATATATATATATATATATATATATATATATATGGGAGAGCGAGGTCGACCCAAACCAAAACAATGTTATTGTCATACCAAACAAATCTCCCACCCTTCTGTCAAAAATGTTTAAAACTGTAAGTTATATTTTAAACGATAAAACAAATGTGTTTCAAAGACATTAATGTGCACATCTCCATGAAAAAAATTATTGTCAATTATAAAAACAAAAATGCAACTGTAAAAAAAAGAAAAAAACTTACAATGTGTTTTAACACAACACAATTAAAGAGAAAGACAAAAAAAGAGAGACAGAGAATGAGAGAGAGAGAAAGTGAGACTAGTGGATACTGAAAAATTGGTATTATGACTACAACAAACGAGAAAGAGCAGTGAGTGTGAGTGAGTGTGAGTGAGTGATGGGAATCAAAGAAAGAAAGAGAGAGAAAATAGGAATCAAATAGAAAGAAAGAGAGAGAGAGAATGGGAATCAAAGAAAGAAAGAGAGAGACAGAATGGGAATCAAAGAAAGAAAGAGAGAGACAGAATGGGAATCAAAGAAAGAAAGAGAGAGACAGAATGGGAATCAAAGAAAGAAAGAGAGAGACAGAATGGGAATCAAAGAAAGAAAAAGAGAGACAGAATGGGAATCAAAGAAAGAAAGATAGAGAGAGACTGGGAATACAATAGAAAGAAAGAGAGAGAGAATGGGAATCAAATAGAAAGAAAGAGAGAGAGAGAAAATTGGAATCAAATAGAAAGAAAGACAGAAAATGGGAATTAAATAGAAAGAAAGAAAGAGAGAGAAAATAGGAATCAAAAAGAAAGAAAAAGAGAGAGAGAAAATGGGAATCAAATAGAAAGAAAAAGATAGAAAATGGGAATCAAAGAAAAAGAAAGAGAGAGAGAGAAAATGGGAATCAAAGAAAATGAAAGAGAGAGAAAATGGGAATCAAAGAAAAAGAAAGAGAGAGAGAGAAAATGGGAATCAAAGAAAATGAAAGAGAGAGAGAAAATGGGAATCAAAGAAAAAGAAAGAGAGAGAGAGAAAATGGGAATCAAAGAAAAAGAAAGAGAGAGAGAAAATGGGAATCAAAAAAAAAGAAAGAGAGAGAGAGAAAATGGGAATCAAAGAAAAAGAAAGAGAGAGAGAGAGAAAATAGGAATCAAAGAAAAAGAAAGAGAGAGAGAAAATGGGAATCAAAGAAAAAGAAAGAGAGAGAGAGAAAATGGGAATCAAAGAAAAAGAAAGAGAGAGAGAAAATGGGAATCAAAGAAAAAGAAAGAGAGAGAAAATAGGAATCAAAGAAAAAGAAAGAGAGAGAGAGAGAAAATAGGAATCAAAGAAAAAGAAAGAGAGAGAGAGAGAAAATAGGAATCAAAGAAAAAGAAAGAGAACGGGAATCAAGGAGAGAGAGAGAGAACGGGAATCAAGGAGAGAGAGAGAGAACGGGAATCAAGGAGAGAGAGAGAGAACGGAAATCAAGGAGAGAGAGAGAGAACGGGAATCAAGGAGAGAGAGAGAGAGAGAACGGGAATCAAGGAGAGAGAGAGAGAGAACGGGAATCAAGGAGAGAGAGGGAACGGAAATCAAGGAGAGAGAGAGAGAAAACGGAAATCAAGGAGAGAGAGAGAGAGAAAACGGAAATCAAGGAGAGAGAGAGAGAGAAAACGGAAATCAAGGAGAGAGAGAGAGAGAAAACGGAAATCAAGGAGAGAGAGAGAGAAAACGGAAATCAAGGAGAGAGAGAGAGAAAACGGAAATCAAGGAGAGAGGGAGAGAAAACGGAAATCAAGGAGAGAGAGAGAAAAAAACGGGAATCAAGGAGAGAGAGAGAGAGAAAAAAACGGGAATCAAGGAGAGAGAGAGAAAAAAAAACGGGAATCAAGGAGAGAGAGAGAAAAAAAACGGGAATCAAGGAGAGAGAGAGAATGGGAATCAAGGAGAGAGAGAGAGGGAAAACGGTGATCAAAGAAAAAGAAAGAGAGCGGGAATCAAAGAGAGAGAGAGAGAGAGAGAGAGCGGGAATCAAGGAGAGAGAGAGAACGGGAATCAAGGAGAGAGAGAGAACGGGAATCAAGGAGAGAGAGAGAACGGGAATCAAGGAGAGAGAGAGAACGGGAATCAAGGAGAGAGAGAGAACGGGAATCAAGGAGAGAGAGAGAGAACGGGAATCAAGGAGAGAGAGAGAACGGGAATCAAGGAGAGAGAGAGAACGGGAATCAAGGAGAGAGAGAGAACGGGAATCAAGGAGAGAGAGAGAACGGGAATCAAGGAGAGAGAGAGAGAACGGGAATCAAGGAGAGAGAGAGAGAACGGGAATCAAGGAGAGAGAGAGAACGGGAATCAAGGAGAGAAGGAGTGAGAGAGAGAACGGGAATAAAAGAGAGAGAGAGAGAGAACGGGAATCAAGGAGAGAGAGAGAGAACGGGAATCAAAGAGAGAGAGAGAGAGAACGGGAATCAAGGAGAGAGAGAGAGAGAACGGGAATCAAGGAGAGAGAGAGAGAGAACGGGAATCAAGGAGAGAGAGAGAGAGAACGGGAATCAAGGAGAGAGAGAGAACGGGAATCAAAGAGAGAGAGAGAACGGGAATCAAGGAGAGAGAGAGAACGGGAATCAAGGAGAGAGAGAGAACGGGAATCAAAGAGAGAGAGAGAACGGGAATCAAAGAGAGAGAGAGAACGGGAATCAAAGAGAGAGAGAGAACGGGAATCAAGGAGAGAGAGAGAGAGAGAAAACGGGGATCAAAGAAAAAGAAAGAGAACGGGAATCAAAGAGAGAGAGAGAGAGAACGGGAATTAAGGAGTGAGAGAGAACGGGAATCAAGGAGAGAGAGAGAGAGAACGGGAATGAAGGAGAGAGAGAGAGAGAGAGAGAACGGGAATCAAGGAGAGAGAGAGAGCAAGACCGGGAATCAAGGAGAGAGAGAGAACGGGAATCAAGGAGAGAGAGAGAACGGGAATCAAGGAGAGAAGGAAAGAGAGAGAGAAAACGGGGATCAAAGAAAAAGAAAGAGAACGGGAATCAAGGAGAGAGAGAGAGAGAACAGGAATCAAGGAGAGAGAGAGAGAGAACGGGAATCAAGGAGAGAGAGAGAGAGAACGGGAATGAAGGAGAGAGAGAGAGAGAGAGAGAACGGGAATCAAGGAGAGAGAGAGAGAGAACGGGAATCAAGGAGAGAGAGAGAGAGAACGGGAATCAAGGAGAGAGAGAGAGAGAACGGGAATCAAGGAGAGAGAGAGAGAGAACGGGAATCAAGGAGAGAGAGAGAGAGAACGGGAATCAAGGAGAGAGAGAGAGAGAACGGGAATCAAGGAGAGAGAGAGAGAGAACGGGAATCAAGGAGAGAGAGAGAGAGAACGGGAATCAAGGAGAGAGAGAGAGAACGGGAATCAAGGAGAGAGAGAGAGAGAATGGGAATAAAGGAGAGAGAGAGAGAGAACGGGAATCAAGGAGAGAGAGAGAGAGAACGGGAATCAAGGAGAGAGAGAGAGAACGGGAATCAAGGAGAGAGAGAGAGAACGGGAATCAAGGAGAGAGAGAGAGAGAACGGGAATCAAGGAGAGAGAGAGAGAGAACGGGAATCAAGGAGAGAGAGAGAGAGAACGGGAATCAAGGAGAGAGAGCGAGAGAACGAGAATCAAGGAGAGTGAGAGAGAGAACGGGAATCAAGGAGATAGAGAGAGAGAACGGGAATCAAGGAGAGAGAGAGAGAACGGGAATCAAGGAGAGAGAGAGAGAGAGAACGGGAATCAAGGAGAGAGAGAGAGAGAACGGGAATCAAGGAGAGAGAGAGAGAGAACGGGAATCAAGGAGAGAGAGAGAGAGAAATGGAATCAAGGAGAGAGAGAGAGAGAACGGGAATCAAGGAGAGAGAGAGAGAGAACGGGAATCAAGGAGAGAGAGAGAGAACTGGAATCAAAGAGAGAGAGAGAGAACGGGAATCAAGGAGAGAGAGAGAGAACGGGAATCAAGGAGAGAGAGAGAGAACGGGAATCAAGGAGAGAGAGAGAGAGAACGGGAATCAAGGAGAGAGAGAGAGAACGGGAATCAAGGAGAGAGAGAGAGAACGGGAATCAAGGAGAGAGAGAGAGAACGGGAATCAAGGAGAGAGAGAGAGAACGGGAATCAAGGAGAGAGAGAGAGAACGGGAATCAAGGAGAGAGAGAGAGAACGGGAATCAAGGAGAGAGAGAGAGAGAACGGAAATCAAGGAGAGAGAGAGAGAGAACGGAAATCAAGGAGAGAGAGAGAGAGAGAACGGGAATCAAGGAGAGAGAGAGAACGGGAATCAAGGAGAGAGAGACAACGGGAATCAAGGAGAGAGAGAGAGACAACGGGAATCAAGGAGAGAGAGAGACAACGGGAATCAAGGAGAGAGAGACAACGGGAATCAAGGAGAGAGAGACAACGGGAATCAAGGAGAGAGAGACAACGGGAATCAAGGAGAGAGAGAGAGAACGGGAATCAAGGAGAGAGAGAACGGGAATCAAGGAGAGAGAGAACGGGAATCAAGGAGAGAGAGAGAGAACGGGAATCAAGGAGAGAGAGAGAGAGAACGGGAATCAAGGAGAGAGAGACAACGGGAATCAAGGAGAGAGAGACAACGGGAATCAAGGAGAGAGAGACAACGGGAATCAAGGAGAGAGAGACAACGGGAATCAAGGAGAGAGAGACAACGGGAATCAAGGAGAAAGAGACAACGGGAATCAAGGAGAGAGAGACAACGGGAATCAAGGAGAGAGAGACAACGGGAATCAAGGAGAGAGAGAAAACGGGAATCAAGGAGAGAGAGAAAACGGGAATCAAGGAGAGAGAGAGAGAGAAAACGGGAATCAAGGAGAGAGAGAGAGAGAAAACGGGAATCAAGGAGAGAGAGAGAGAGAACACGGGAATCAAGGAGAGAGAGAACGGGAATCAAGGAGAGAGAGAGAGAGAGAGAACGGGAATCAAGGAGAGAGAGAGAGAACGGGAATCAAGGAGAGAGAGAGAACGGGAATCAAGGAGAGAGAGAGAGAGAACGGGAATCAAGGAGAGAGAGAGAGAGAACGGGAATCAAGGAGAGAGAGAGAGAGAACGGGAATCAAGGAGAGAGAGAGAACGGGAATCAAGGAGAGAGAGAGAACGGGAATCAAGGAGAGAGAGAGAACGGGAATCAAGGAGAGAGAGAGAGAACAGGAATCAAGGAGAGAGAGAGAGAACGGGAATCAAGGAGAGAGAGAGAGAACGGGAATCAAGGAGAGAGAGAGAGAACGGGAATCAAGGAGAGAGAGAGAACGGGAATCAAGGAGAGAGAGAAAGAACGGGAATCAAGGAGAGAGAGAGAGAACGGTAATCAAGGAGAGAGAGAGAACGGAAATCAAGGAGAGAGAGAGAACGGAAATCAAGGAGAGAGAGAGAACGGAAATCAAGGAGAGAGAGAGAACGGAAATCAAGGAGAGAGAAGGGAAATCAAGGAGAGAGAGAGAACGGGAATCAAGGAGAGAGAGAGAACGGGAATCAAGGAGAGAGAGAGAACGGGAATCAAGGAGAGAGAGAGAACGGGAATCAAGGAGAGAGAGAGAGAGAGAACGGGGATCAAGAAGAGAGAAAGAGAGAGAACGGGAATCAAGAAGAGAGAGAGAGAGAGAACGGGAATCAAGGAGAGAGAGAGAGAACGGGAATCAAGGAGAGAGAGAGAAAAAAAACAGGAATCAAGGAGAGAGAGAGAGAAAACGGGAATCAAGGAGAGAGAGAGAGAAAAAACGGGAATCAAGGAGAGAGAGAGAGAAAACGGGAATCAAGGAGAGAGAGAGAGAAAACGGGAATCAAGGAGAGAAAGAGAAAACGGGGATCAAGGAGAGAGAGAGAAAACGGGAATCAAGGAGAGAGAGAGAGAGAGAGAAACGGGAATCAAGGAGAGAGAGAGAGAGAGAAAACGGGAATCAAGGAGAGAGAGAAAATGAGAATATTGGGGTTGGGCGTAAAAAAGAATATAGAGGTTGATTTAATATGGCAATAAAGATTCCCACTGTTTTGAGTTCATTTAAAAAACAAAAACATTTCTTTTTTTTGTGTTATAACAACGTTCAACCAAGATAATTCACTTCTTTTAGTAAAAGAAGAAAAAAAATTATAACAAAACGTTTTTTGGAGGGAATCTCAGCAACAATTCAGAGTTTTAAATAATTGATAATTACTTGGTGTTGCCCCGGGGGCAGGGCTTATGAAAAATAATTTAAAATATAGTCATGATTACAATTTATTTAAAATAAGATTTTTGGTAAAATAAAAAGTATCTACTTTATCATGGCCGCCGTATCTAAAATCGGAAATTGCGAACCGGTGTTTATCAGAAAAATCCTCAATTATTTTAGGCCGCATAGCTTTTGGCGCATTTGTTTAGTATATTTATCATTTATAAGAAAAAAACAGTTCGAATGTATTATTTGTTAATAAATGTTTGTGACTTTGCAATATAATTATGTTTGGTTTATAATTAATAATTTAAATCCTATTTATAAATATTTTGTAAAAGTTTGTTTTTTTAATTTCTAATTATAAAACAGTTTGATTCAATTATCTGTTAATAATTAAACAAATTGTTGAAAACATTATTTGCCAAAAAAAAACAAAAAAAACTCCGGCCTAAAATATAATCGGGAACTTTTTTTTTATTGACACCGGTTCGCAATTTCCGATTTTAATACGGCCGACATGAAGTGGATACTTTCTATTTTATCATTAAAAATTTGTTTGTAAAAAGTTGTAAGAGTGAAATTGTGTCAGTTTGTGATTCGAAGTTGAATACAAAGTAGTCGAAAGTTTTGTTGTTTTCCTCTTTTTAATGAGAAAAAAAAAGTGACGTATGTCCCGAAACAGGAAGCGGTTCTTTGATACGATTGGGGCGCGTACTAAAATTCATGTTTCCCATTCGATACTTGGCTCAACTTTAAAAGTTAAGTTGACTTTAAATTTTAATTCTAACAACCAGTTTAATTCTAACTTTCTTTTTAACAAAGGCTTCAAAATCACTTCGGAATTTTGCATAGTCACAACTAGTAAAACAAGTCGGCCATTTTAATCCATTAAAAAATACAAAAAGAACATGGCCGGCACAGTGTTTATACTTAGTGATCGTGCGAAATTCGAAAATGATTTTGAAATCTTTGTAAATTGACGGATAGAAGGTAATTTCCGGTTTGGATTGAAGTTTAAGGGTCATGAAGTAACCACATGCCGGCCATTTCAAAAAAATAGTTTACAATATCTGGATCCGTTGAAATTTATAAGTGATGTTAAAGCCTTTAAACTTGCGGATATAAAGTCATTTCTGAATTGAATTAAACTTTAAAAGCCATAGCTTTATTTTTATCATTTTAATAAAATTGTGTGACTACTTCTTGTGTGTGTGTTTCCCATGTCAACGTAACTTTGATAATTCCTACAAATTGAATTTTCTTATTAATAGAATATTTATTAAATTAACAAAAAATGCAATAGCATAAAATAAAACGAAATAAAAAAATATTTTTAAAAGTTTAATTACAAAAATAACTCCACCAGAATGCATTTAAGTTTCTTCGTAAATAAGTCAGCCAGTTTAATCTTGTGTTAATAGTTGAAAAAAAAAAAGAATTACTTCGTGACACTTTGAAATTTTAAAGCAATTTAAAAGCATTTAAACTGGATTTAAAATTCTTAGCAAATACTCATGTATCAAAGATTCAAAGTTTTGGAAGATATTTACATCCGACCATTTTATAAATAGACTTTAAAACAACATTATCTGAAAACAAGAAATTAGTTATTTTATAACAATTTTGTTCAATTAATAATTTAATGTCCAAATAATAATTAAATTTTAATGAGTTTTAAAACTTATTAAAATAATAATTTTGTTTAAAAATTTATTTTTTTTAAACTAAAAAGGACTCCTGGGCAACACTGGATAGATACAGCTAAGTTATTTATTAAAGTATTGCGATTTATTTGTGCTACTTAAACCGTTTCGGGTTGGGGCATGAAATACTTTTGGGACGCGTCCCTGTCGTATCAAAGAGCATGGATCAAGTTTGGGTACGACACGAGGTCGGTTGCCCCTCCCCCTTCAAAAAACAAAAATAAGGAGGGGGTGGGCACTCTGGATCGGTTATAAAAATAGCCCGTTTCAGACCCGTCGGTACTTTTCTGTAATAAACCAGCCCCTCCCCTACTCCCAAAGGAGGCGGCAATGCCTGGGAAGATGGCCTCGAGAGCACCTAGTAAAACCAGACTCCATTAAGGACACTTGTCGTTAAATGTGTGTGTGTATATTTATGATGGACAGATAGCAACAAAATCAGGAGGAAAACTCGAGCATGTTGACTATATATTTATAGAAATATAAGTGACACAGTATGGAGAGAGAGAAGAATAAGACATCCGTTTTCTAAGCTCATTTTTAAGCATTATTACTTATTTGTAGACCTACCTTTTTTTATCAGCAGTAATGATCATATGTGGTCACCAGTACGTCCAGATAAAATATTGTTTTGAAATAAAAACGCATCACTGAGGAGAAACGTATTAAACGTTGTTAGCGAGAGATAGATTACTGTTGTATATAAGCACGCACACGCAAAAACACATAAGCGCACACACACACATAGATACGCACGCACGCACCTTGCTGGTAAATGGAAGCAGGAAGAGGAGAGAGAAACGACAGAGGCGGAGTCAAAGGATCAGTCCATTCGCTCACAAAATATAGGGGTGGTAAACTTTGTAACTAATACATACAGAATTAGAAAACAATTTGTGTGAAAAATATTAATAAATATTTTTCTTTTAAAAGAAAAGAAAACAAATTTTACAATGTGAAAAGGTTTCTACTATAAAAGGCATATCGTTTTTATGTGAATGTTATTCTAACGTACACAATGTCGTAGGTCGACACCCCTTTCTGAGATTTTGCTGTTCAAAATGCCAAACCGATATTTATGCTGTTCCTTTTCGAAGGAGCAAAACTATTAATGGCCCACTGTTTCTAAATATAGACGGTTTGACCTTTGTGAGAGGAACTATAGATATTCAGTTCTTATTCGGCTCCGTAGCAAAATAAACACAATCGATAGACACTCTTTACAGGTTTGTATTAGCAGTTAAGTCTATGTGCGCTGAGAGAGGCATGGCAACCTAGCTAGGGCAAACTCAAGAGACAGGGAACCACCCAGCTGAGGAAAAAGATAAAAATAATTATCATAGGAAAAAAACACAGATATTCATGAGATGCGTCCATTTAAAAACTTAAACGTGACAAACCAAATAAAATACTATTTTAAATTGAAACGTGACAAACCAAATAAAATGCTATTTTAAATTGAAACGTGACAAACCAAATAAATTGCTAGTTTAAATTGAAACGTGACAGATCAAATAAAATGCTATTTTTATTGAAACGTGACAGATCAAATAAATTGCTAGTTTAAATTGAAGAGTGACAGATCAAATAAAATGCTATTTTTATTGAAACGTGACAGATCAAATAAAATGCTATTTTAAATTGAAGCGTGACAGGGAAATAAAATGCTATTTTTAATTGAAACGTGACAGATCAAATAAAATGCTATTTTAAATTGAAGCGTGACAGGGAAATAAAATGCTATTTTAAATTGAAACGTGACAGATCAAATAAAATGCTATTTTAAATTGAAGCGTGACAGGGAAATAAAATGCTATTTTAAATTGAAGAGTGACAGATCAAATAAAATGCTATTTTTAATTAGAGTGTGGCACACCAAATTAAATGCTTTTTTAAATTGAAGCGTGACAGGGAAATAAAATTCTATTTTTATTGAAACGTGACAGATCAAATAAAATGCTATTTTAAATTGAAGCGTGACAGGGAAATAAAATGCTATTTTTAATTGAAACGTGACAGATCAAATAAAATGCTATTTTAAATTGAAGCGTGACAGGGAAATAAAATGCTATTTTTAATTGAAACGTGACAGATCAAATAAAAAGCTATTTTTAATTAGAGTGCGGCACACCAAATTAAATGCTTTTTTAAATTGAAGTGTGACACACAAAATAAAATTATTTTTTTTAAATTGAAGTGTGACAAACAAAATAAAATACTATTTTTGGTACTTCGTTAGATTAGGATCCACGCTAACTTGTTTCTTCCCATGACCCTAACGCTAACAGCCACCCTAACGACGGGGGCAAAGTTAGCGTGTGTCCTAATGTAAATAAGCACCCTATTTTTAATTGAAGCGTTACAGACGAAATGATATGCTATTTTAAATTCTGATCGTCACAAACCAAATAAATTATTTCAAACTTAACTGTGACAGGCTTACTGACGAAGAGATCCCTTTAATAGAGACGCGTCCATTTAATCTGTGCGTTTAACGATGAAGAACCTTTAAAATAGAGATGCACAGACGTATGTATAAAATACTTCAAACATAAGATTCTATTCAGTTTTTATTAAAACTGGAAATTGGTGTGTGTCGATGTGCGCACGCGCGCTGTGAGTGTGTTTCTAAACACAACACACCAATGAAATCGACCTTTTATCTAGGATCTAGGATGAAAGTGCAGTATGTGTTTGTTTATTGGGTCAAAGGAAGAGAACGATAAATCCTTCTAGACTGAGGCAATTTTAATTTTTATCCTAAATCCAAAGTTCCTTGGGTTTTTTTGGGGGAGGGGGAGAGAATAATTTTCGTCGATTTTCAAGACGAAACAAAGGGTGAGAGGAACAAATAGGCAACAAATAAATGTTACCAAAGGCAATCAAAGTTACTTTTCTAAGTACCTACCTAATCGTTTTGTTTGTTTTAAAGTATTTTAAAGCGCTTTTATTTACATTTTGTATCGTTGCCTTCCGAGTCTTGTAAACCCAACGAAGTCAACTTGGCGCCGGATTTTACTTTGTGTCGTATGTTTAACAACGGAAAAATCGAAAATCAAACAAAAATACAGCTAATAACTGTCACCAATAGGTGCAAAATTTTATTTTCAACAGATATGCATATTTTTATTACCTGTATTTTTTGTTTAATTATCCATTGTTGGGTGATTATCGAGGCTTCACATCGAGTAAAATCCGCCTCCATGTAAAATTCGTTGTGTTTACAAGACTCGGAAGGCAACAATAAAAATGTAAATAAAAACGCTTTAAAATACTTAAACACACACAAAAAAATTATCTAGGAAGGTAAAAAGTAACTTTTATTGCGTTTGGTAACATTTATTTGTTGACTATTTGTTTCTTTCACCCTTTCTTTTCTGTTAACTATTCTTGAAAATGGCTTGATTTCCTATTTTCCTGCACATTAACAAACGACCTTGTGCCTAACTTTGCGCCTTGTGAGGAGTAGTAACTCAACACGGTGGGAAGTGCCCCGAAGTGCTTTACACATTTTGTTTTTACTGCGTAACGCGGATTCACACAGACACGCACGTGTTTACACGACCCTTGCAGCCAGTAGTGGTAAGTAGTTCAGCATTTAACACATGCAACCAGCCACTTATAACACAACAGCATTATTAAGTGCCTCTATTTACAAATGTGAAAGTGTGTGTGTGTGTTAGGAGGGGGGGGGGGGGGCTGCTCGATATCAGCTAGATATCACCGAGGGAATAGAATTGAATCAAATGTACCCCTAACCGGAAGTTTCATGGTTGTGTGATCACCAGACGGAAGTTATCGATTTCCAGGATTTCTTTTTGTATTTTAATAAAATAATTTATCACTAATTTTTTTTAAGAAAAATTATTTAAAAAACGATCAAATCAAAAAGAACAGAATGTACAAAATCATGCAGAGGAAATAGAAACTGTGTTATGCATACACATATATGTATTATTTATGTTCACATTTATTGACACATATATACACATATGTGTGAGCACACATATACATATGATGTTTCTATGTGCATAAATATGTAATTATATATACATATACATACATATGCATATACGTATGTATATGGGCATGTACCGTATCGTTATGTTCATGGTAGGTGCCCGATTGAGCCCCAATCCCTAATCCTCCCTGCAAGAACTCGTCTGGCTACAACCACAACATAGACCTCTCTCTCTCTCTCTCTCTCTCTCTCTCTCTCTCTCTCTCTCTCCCTCTCTCTCTCTCTCTTTCCCAAAAACCAAACTGAACTTCCATGAACAAAGTTTCTTTCCTAGAACATCCCATCTGTGGAACAAGATACCACGAGTCTGCTTCCCAACCAACTACTACATGGCCATCTTCAATTCTAATGTAAACAAATACTTTTTGAACCGTCCAACTGACGATCTCTTTAACACTTATCCTCAAGTGGTTCCTCGGGCCTTGATAAGTGGTGGCCCATTAGTAAAAAAAAAAATATATCCAGGAGAAAATGAAATAAGGAATTTATTTTTACTATAGCTGGATGCGAGACCATAATGAAATTATCCTCCATGGCGTATCCAACAAAACTACAAGACCTGACTTTCAGAAAAAATAAGTAAGATCATAAGAAATATGATGCCCAAGAAAATAACGAGTTCATGTCGATGTAACAAGAAAGTTACAAACTCATCATAAAATATCTACAAAATGTGAGTAGATTTTGCGAATTTGAAAACTTAAACCAGACAATTGAAGAGGAATTAATTCAATTAAGATTAATTGAAAGTGAAATGTGCAATGCATCCCACCGATATAAAATAATGGAACAACTACAAATAGGAGATATGTCTTTTAAATACATGCATTGACTTTATCCAACAACAAGAACTAATACAAAAATACAACCTGCTTAAAAGACAACCAAGCGAACAAATATTCACAAATACTTATGTTAAAAAAGATTTTAAATGCTGGTATTGTGGGAGAGCACACAAAATTAAAAGAAAATGTTACTCCCCTCTTATTATGAAGCACAAAAATTATCAGTACATTTGTTGCCATTAGTAGTAGCAAAATTACGAAAATTAATTGAACAGGACCTGCTTGTACATATTCTACCTGGGGGTAGCAAGTGGGCATCACCCATTGTAGTTTTGATAAAGTCAGATGGAGACATACATATATGTGGAGATTATAAAATAGGCGTAAATCACAAAGTTTGCTAGGATTCATATCCTATACCTAATGTTGAAGTTGCATTACATGAACTGGCAGGAATAAGCGTTTTTACAAAAATAGATTTGAAAACGGCATATCACCAAATACCAATAAACTATAACTTTAAAGAAGTAATAACGATAAATACGCCAATAGGGTTACTAAAATCCAAAAGGGTGGCATATGGAATAAAAACAGCAAGCGCCATATTTCAAATGGCCATTGAACAGGTTTTAGAAGAAAACCAGTATAAAAGTTAACCTAACTTCTAACCACTATCAATGACGTCACCAGAAAAACTCGACTCAGTGAACTGGCCGTGGCATCACCCATTGTAGTTTTTGAGAAAATCAAATGGAGACATACATATATGTGGAGATTATAAAATAGGTGCAAACCACAAAGTTTGCTCAGATTCATATCCTATACCTAATGTTGAAGTTGTATTACATGAACTGGCAGAAATAAGCGTTTTTACAAAAATAGATTTGAAAAAGGCATATCACCAAATACCAATAGACAATAACTTCAATGATGAGAGTAGAAAGTTGACCTTGTGCCATACTTTCGTCAGCCTCATAACTCTCGCTTCCCTTATTTTGTCCTTTAGTCCTCACATTTCATGAGCGATGTTTCTGACAAAGGGAGAAGAATTGCTGTTTACTGGGTCGGAATCTATCCATTTAACACTTACTGTTGGCTAGTTTTTAACCTTGAAGTACTTATTTTTTAGCTCCTTACATCAAGTGGCTTCAAGCCTTGTCTGGTGCGATTTCCATTAAAAAAAAATGTAACGACGATAAATACGTCAATAAGGTTATTAAAATGGAAAAGGATGCAATATGGAATAAAAATAGTAAGCAGCCTATTTCAAAGGGCCATCGAACAGGTTTTAGAAGATATGAAAAATATGGTCTGTTAGCAAGACAATATATCCATAGAAGCTACTAATGAAAAATAAACTAAGAAACGCTGGAATGACAATAAGTGAAAAGAAATGCGTAAACGATGGTAGTAAAATATCATTTTTAGGTTATTCCATTTCCAAAGAAGGTATTTCACCAGACCAAGCCTTAAAAGAAAAAATACTAAAAATATCTAAACTTACAAATAAAAAAGAACTTTAATCTTTTTGGGGATTGGTCAATTTCTACAGACGATATTTACTAAAATATACGACGGACCTGACTGAATCATTTGCAAATTTAAGAAAAAAGAAATGTTGAATTCATCTGGTACGAGGAACAAGGAAAAGCTTTTAAAAGATTAAAGTTAATTATGGCAAAGAAAAGGGAGGTGACGGTGGTTAAGTGGATATCGACACGGACTGAAGACCTGGGTGTTCCAAGTTCGAATCCAGTCGGTTCCACAGTACCATTTTCACTTAGGGATGTTGGCAACCTTCTTGTGGTCCTTCCCGTAAGTACCCTATGTCTTTCCAGAAAGATTTCTAACTAGAAAAATATCGGGGAAACTAATGCTAACACCATAATCATCTGATTCACACAAAAGAAGAAGAAGATGGCAAAGAAAAGAATAGTGAAAAATTTGATCCCAACAAGGACATTACGTTAACCACAGATGCAAGTGAATATTTGATATCTGGAATATTATCACAAGAAGGGCATCCGATAATCTATTTATCAAGAAGACTAACGAACACTGAATTTAATTATTCAAATATAGAGAAAGAAGCTTTGGCAATTGTGTGGACGATGACTAGATCCCGACATTTTTTAATTGGGAAAAAATTTCTTTTGAGAAGTGATCACAGACATTTAGAGTTTATGTTCGATCCAAGAAGAGAATTAGCCAAAGTTATGACATCGAGAATACTAAGATTAATGGTATTTGATTTTGATATCGAATATGTCAAAGGAAATTCCACGAGTAGATGCACAATCAAGGTTGTGATTTTCAAGGAGTCAAAAGATAAAACAGAAGAATTTGAAGATCGATTCTTACATTGGGTAGAGACTGACGTTTTGTCTTTAGATAGAATTGCTGTAGAAACTCAACATGGTTCAGTGCTAAGTAGAATAACATCTAGAATAAGAAAAAAACATGTGGGGAAATTGTTCCAGGATGGAAATACCCGATAAAGAAAGAAGAGATAAATGAACAATAGAAAATGGAGTGATTTGTAATGTGGATCAAGGGTGACACCCTCTTGAATCTGCCCTTGATGGGGATCTGCTAATTTCCCAAGAAACACAAAGAAAATTAGTGATAAAAAGTGTACATAATGATAGACGACTGGCTGGTGATGGCGAAACATCTGGTTCAGGGTTGGACCACCCAAAAAATCGGATGGCTCTTTGAAATAAAGTCTTCTTAGATACAAGGCTCCATACTGTGATAGTGAGTCACTTGAGACTTTGCATAAGTTATGTTCATACCAGATGGTGGTCAGTTTTTATGGCTATAGATTTGTAGCAGTTTTTTTATGGAAATCGCTCTAGACAAGGCATAAAACCACTTGATGTAAGGAGCTAAAAAAAAACACTACTTCAAGGTCAAAAACTAGCCAATGATAAGTGTTAGATGGTTTGATTCCGACCTAGAAAACGGCAATTCTCCCCCCTTTGTCAGAAACATCGCTCATGGAATGTGAAGACTAAAAGACAAAATCAGGGAAGCAAGAGTTATGATGCTGCTGAAAGTAAACCTAAGATCCATTTCTTACTCTCTAAATTGCATGGCAGATCTATTTTGTTTATATGCACGTGCAATATCTTGCGTTAGATTGAGTTCTGATCAGGCTTGGTACATGCGTAGTAACGTCTAGACTTATATAACTGTGTAGGCATCAGGACACCACCACGCAGATGCAGCAAATCAATGCGCACTCAGCAAGTTGGCACGCAAGACAATTTAGTTCCCGATAAGACGAGATGTTCTATCCTGTTCTCATCTTGTGCCAGAAGCGGCTAGGCGAGATGGAACTCCAGGATACCACATTCTGTTTGTGACAAAAGCCAACCTAACCAACAACACTATTTATGTTCCAGTGTTCCCTTTTAATAAATTTGATTCATATTTCAGCAGAAATCTCTGGTCGTTTTCATTGAACTGACGAAGAAAATCCCAGAGGAGAACACAACTAAAGATTAACGGATAATAAATCTGAAGCGGGCTTGCAGTGTGTCCAAGTGATATCTATATATATTCCAGCAGAATGGGCAGAGGGGGTTAGTTTGATCTCTGTTGGTCTGAGAGGCATATGGGCCTCTGGGTCCTAAGCTGAAGGATTATTTGCGTTCAGTTGTACTCATGTTTAGATTTGTGTTCAGTTACACTCATATTTAGATTTGTGTTCAGTTGCACTCATGTTTAGATTTGTGTTCAGTTGCACTCATGTTTAGATTTGTGTTCAGTTGCACTCATATTTAGATTTGTGTTCAGTTGCACTCATGTTTAGATTTGTGTTCAGTTGCACTCATGTTTAGATTTGTGTTCATGTTTAGATTTTTTCGAACTCAGAGTTCTGATTACAACATCATTGTCACATCTCAAAAAAAATATCGTCATTTATTTAAAACTTTGTGATTCTACTTTTTTCAGGCGATTACATGTAAATACTTGGCAGTAAAAATAAAATAAAAAATCTTTTTAGAATTCAGAGTGGGGGATCAGTTTTGTATATAAATTTAACATATGTGATAACCGATTTCATACTAGATTGTGGACCCCTGATGGTCAGTCAATTTTTGTGTCCATAGATTAACAGCTGATAAATCTCAAGCAGTCTTACAGTGTGTTCAAGTGATATCTATATGTATTCCAGCACAACGGGCAGAGGAGGCCAGTTGGATTTCTATGAGTCTCAAAGACTTTTGAGCATTAAGTTGATGGACTGTTTGTGTTCGGTTGGACTTTTTATTTGGTCAGTCTCAAAGTTCTACTTGTGAGTCTTTCGTTCCGTATAGAAACCTAGTATCATTGTAACTTCTCAAAATAAAACAAAGTTACTTGTTTTAAACTTAAGTTGTGATTTTGTTTTGAAGAAAAATCATTTTAATACATATGAAACACTGAATTTGACAGAGACAACGAGCAGACGATCACGGCCTGTGCAATGGATGCACACAAGCGCAAGTTCACACTAGAATTTCCAAATATCCAACTCCAACTCCTTATTTTGAAGTCTTCCAATATTCAGTAACAATAAAAGTCGGATATTTTAACCCAACTCAAATTCTAGCCGTAACATTCTTACTAATTCGACTGACTCCATCCAAAACCTCCGACTCCTTGGGACTTCACAACTCTGGTTTATCATCCTTCATATCTCACAACTAACAATGCTAATGTCGTTTCTCAAAAAGAAAATGTCACATCACCTAGAGGCTGCCAATATTTGAAGTAGGATGATTAAGCAGAACGCCATGTTGATCCCCGCCCCCAATTCCTATATACAAACCCTTTGAACTTGTTAGCCAGCTTTAGTGGACACGATTGCGTTTGAATCGGGAAAGAGACAAAAATGAGCCGTCACCATGGTTTCGCATCTATGACTAAAAATAACTCTGTTTCTGTCAATTAGGAAGCGGTTTGTATGCGTGCGTTCGGCTTTCGGTCCATCAAGCCATTCAGCTTCTTCATGGTGTACAGACAAAATAAATTGAGTCCAGTAAAGCGACCTAACAGGTTCAAAGGATTAACATGAATTGGGTCCAGTACAGCGACCTCACAGGTTCAAAGGATTAACATGAATTGGGTCCAGTACAGCGACCTCACAGGTTCAAAGGATTAACATGAATTGAGTCCAGTAAAGCGACCTCACAGGTTCAAAGGATTAACATGAATTGGGTCCAGTAAAGCGACCTCACAGGTTCAAAGGATTAACATGAATTGAGTCCAGTAAAGCGACCTCACAGGTTCAAAGGATTAACATGAATTGAGTCCAGTAAAGCGACCTCACAGGTTCAAAGGATTAAAATAAATTGAGTCCAGTAAAGCAACCTCACAGGTTCAAAGGATTAACATGAATTGGGTCCAGTAAAGCGACCTCACAGGTTCAAAGGATTAACATGAATTGAGTCCAGTAAAGCGACCTCACAGGTTCAAAGGATTAACATGAATTGAGTCCAGTAAAGCGACCTCACAGGTTCAAAGGATTAACATAAATTGAGTCCAGTAAAGCGACCTCACAGGTTCAAAGGATTAACATGAATTGAGTCCAGTAAAGCGACCTTACAGGTTCAAAGGATTAACATGAATTGAGTCCAGTAAAGCGACCTCACAGGTTCAAAGGATTAACATAAATTGAGTCCAGTAAAGCGACCTCACAGGTTCAAAGGATTAACATGAATTGAGTCCAGTAAAGCGACCTCACAGGTTCAAAGGATTAACATGAATTGAGTCCAGTAAAGCGACCTTACAGGTTCAAAGGATTAACATGAATTGAGTCCAGTAAAGCGACCTCACAGGTTCAAAGGGTTAACATGAATTGAGTCCAGTAAAGCGACCTCACAGGTTTAAAGGATTAACATGAATTGAGTCCAGTAAAGCGACCTCACAGGTTCAAAGGATTAACATGAATTGAGTCCAGTAAAGCGACCTCACAGGTTCAAAGGATTAACATGAATTGAGTCCAGTAAAGCGACCTCACAGGTTCAAAGGATTAACATGAATTGAGTCCAGTAAAGCGACCTCACAGGTTCAAAGGATTAACATGAATTGAGTCCAGTAAAGCTACCTCACAGGTTCAAAGGATTAACATGAATTGAGTCCAGTAAAGCGACCTCACAGGTTCAAAGGATTAACATGAATTGAGTCCAGTAAAGCGACCTCACAGGTTCAAAGGATTAACATAAATTGTTTTTCTTTGACTTACTCCCCTCATGCAGGTAAACACTATAAATAGCTGTTTATTTGTTGATCCTTAGTAGCCGAAACGGGAGTCGTTAGGGTTAGTTGTTACAGTATGGGCAGTGGGTTCGGCATGCCAGGGTTTGAGTTCGTTCAGAATTTCTGCATCACTTTCACTAATACTCTTGGGAGAGGTATGAACCCATGTTTTCCTTCGTTTAACTATGGATTAAATAGTAGGGTAGACTAGACTCTCAAGTCTTTGTTGTGTAACTACTCCAGAAGAAGGAAAACTCTGTTATAACGTCAGTCTATCTCTGCTTATCCCGGCATAGTTTCCAGTCGTCCTGGATGGTATGGCCATGTTGCAAGCATAGATGAGAGGTCTTGGGTTATTAGATGCAGAACAGTTGAAGTAGCAGGTTCAGTTCATAGGGAAAGAATAAGGAAAACATGGGAGGAAGTGACAAAAATGGACCTGAGGGCAAGAGGGATAAATACAGACCTAACCAGAGATAGTTTACTTTGGAAGTGAATTTCTTAAAGCTGTCCAATACATGCCAGCATGTAAAACGGATGTTAAAGTGATGATGATGGACTTCTTGCCACAAGACTCAAGCAATGGCAGTTAATAAGAGGTCGGTTTGAGATTGTGCAACCCTGGCTTCACTTAAATAGTTGAACAAAAATGAAAGTAAAAAGATTCCTGGGCAATGCCGAGTAGAGACAGCTAGTACATTTTTTTTTTAAACATAGTTCACCCCCAAACAAGGCAGGCCGCCACTGTAGACTAAAGGGGCTACTGAGAAAAAGGGTGACGGTTTGGGGGTTGGGTCAACCTAAATTGGGAGCTGCGCAGCGAGATGTCTGTTTACATTAGTTTTAAATTTCTGCATTTCAGTACTGTCAGGAAAACAGGGAGCAAGGAGGGAGTTCCAGAGTCCAGCAGAACGAGGCAAGAAGCTTTTGGAGTAGAAAGCTCTTCGGCATCTGGGGACCTCCACAGTGAATGGATGGGATTTGGCAGATTGTCGGGTTGGTCTAGGGAATTTATGTCGTGGAGTACCAGAGCAGCAAGCTCATCAGAGCACAATCCATTGAAGTACTTGTAAAACAGGCACAAGGAAGCAACATTGCGACGATGGGACAGTGGCTGGAGCTTGGTGGATAGTGAAGGACCTATCAAGTTGGCGACTCTTTTTTGGACCTTGTCTAGTGGATAATGTACCAGCCCAGATGTGACAACAATACTCCATGCATGGGCGAATGATAGCTTTGTAGAGATATAGAATACTGGCAGATGTGAGAAGTTTTCTAATCTGGTAGAGGAAAACCACCTTCTTTGCAGCAGACTTGGCAGTATCTTCTATATATTTGTTCCAATTCATGTTACCTGTGAGTGTTCGACCGAGTAGTTTGAATATTCACAATTCTAGAGGTCATAGTCGGATATTTCGCAATTTTAGAATCTGAGTCGGATATTTCGCAATTCTAGAAGTCTGAGTCGGATATTTCGTAATTCTAGAATCTGAGTCGGATATTTCATAATTCTAGGAGTCTGAATCGGATATTTCGTAATTCTAGGAGTCTGAGTCGGATATTTCATAATTCTAGGAGTCTGAATCGGATATTTCGTAATTCTAGGAGTCATATATTTTGGAATTCTAGGAGTCAGATATTTCACAATTCTAAGAGTCGGAGTCAGATATTTTGGAATTCTAGGAGTCAGAGTCAGATATTTTGGAATTCTTCGAGTCAGATATTTTGGAATTCTAGGAGTCAGAGTCAGATATTTTGGAATTCTTCGAGTCAGATATTTTGGAATTCTTGGAGTCGCCTATTTTGGAATTCTTGGAGTCGAATATTTTAGAATTCTAGGAGTCAGAGTCAGATATTTTTTTAATTCTAGGGGTCGGAGTCAGATATTTTGGAATTCTAGGAGTCAGAGTCAGATATTTTGGAATTCTTCGAGTCAGATATTTTGGAATTCTTCGAGTCAGATATTTTGGAATTCTTCGAGTCGGATATTTTGGAATTCTTGGAGTCAGATATTTTGGAATTGTAGGAATCGGAGTCAGATATTTTGGAATTCTAGGAGTCGGAGTCAGATATTTTGGAATTCTAGAAGTCGAAGTCAGATATTTTGGAATTCTAGGAGCCAGAGTCGAACCTCATACTTTCTGACTCTGCAACATTTGTTTTCATAACGGTGAGACAACTTTTTTCCACGTCCATTATTAATCTCTTCCAAAATGTCTGCGTTTGATAATAACTTAAACAATGTGTTCTATATAACAATTTTGAATGAAAATGGCAACATCATATTAAAGAAAAGTGTCTTTCCAATAAAACTTTCAAGTTTCATTACAATCTGTCCAAAAGTAAAGGCATTATAAGCATTTAAATTAAAAAAGAAAAAAACATTTTTTACCATTTTTGGTAATTCCTTACAGGACAAAAACCCTAAACTGTTCTTATCTTCGGTGTTATTCTCACAACGTTTCATGTGATGTAACCTCCGACCTTCTTCAGGTGCATCTTGTCAAACTAGGGAATCTATATGGAACTTTCAGGAACAAAGTTTCTTTCCAAGAACGTCCCACCTATGTTTCCCTGCTGACTACAACATGGTCGTCTTCAAGTCCAATATCAATAAATATCTGTCATGTCGTCCTGTGAATTAATCATAGGTCCAAATCCTTTCATTCTACTGTTATATCATCTAATTTAAAGTCTCACTAACCATTATAATCAAGTGGATTTTGGCCTTACTAAGTGGTGAACCATTAGTATAAAATAAAAAATAAAAACTGAACTCTTTATTCAATCCACATGGGGGGGGGTAGATTGTTCTCGTTCTGTCAGGGTAGAATTCTGAAGTATTTTTTTATTTTTATCCCTAGTATCGCTTGTAATGAAGATTGAACCTTCAACCTCTAGAAAACTGTCACTTAGAACTGATTATTACTTAACTTAGAACTGATTATTAACTTAGAACTGGTTATTACTTAACTTAGAACTGATTATTAACTTAACTTAGAATTGATTATTAACTTAGAACTGATTATTACTTAACAACTTTATTTGTCCTGAAACATTGTAAGAATAACACCCAAGATGAGAAATGTAGTCAAAATAATCCAATACAAATTATCAGAATGTGCACAGTTTAAAGTAGCTATCCCAAATCAAAAGTCTAATTTCATTATATCTATAAATTGTGACCACATAGACCTATGCAAAACATAAACAATGATACCAAATTTATTTTGGTAGCACAATTAGCCACCGAATTATGACCGTTCAAAGTTTGTTTGAAATTAGAAAATCTACTGTGACGTAGGCTATTGGTTCAAAAGTCAAATTTCACAGTGTAGAACTAAACTAACAAGCTTCAAACAAGTGAAAGAACCGTTACAAATGTAATGTCATCTTGTGATGAATAAAAATTATTTATAATGGTGTCAACATAAGCAAGGTGGCATGTTTAGTGGGTTGCATAGTTGCAATGCAGGTGATATTTAATGAAGACCACACAGGACATTGGAAATATGTCTGATCTGGGGGTTGGACAACCCAGAAATCCATTTCTCTACTTGAAAAAATAATGTTTCTTCATATACAAGGTTCTCTGCTGTGGTTATGACGCCTTCAGAGTTTTTAATGACTGTCCAGATACGGGAACACCCTATTTAACCAAGAGAAGAAGGGCCACTTAAAAAGTGGGGAAATACATCTGGTTTGGAGTTTTAATCATCCAGAATTTGATTTTTTTTCACTTGGAAAAGTTAGTATCTCTTTAAACAGGGGTTCATGCTGACAGTAGAGTACTTGAAAAAAGTAATGTTCACCTTGATACAGAACCCCATAGGTGGTAAGTTTTTGATGTCCATAGATTGGCAGCAGATTAGCCTTTGCAATTGGATTGTCTACCACAAATGACTCGAATATCTCTCTCTATATTCCAGCAGAGAGGCAGGGGAGGTCAGTTATCTTTCTGGGTATTTCATAGACAGTTTGGGTTTGTGTGCTTCTCAGGACAAGATGGGCCATGGTTGGGAGATATGCTTGTCTTGATTTTCAAGTCTGTTGCTGTTCAGTAGAAGAAAATGAGTATCATTGTAACTTCTTTGTTAGTTGCTTTAAACTGAAGTTTAAATTTATTTGATGCATTCTTCTGTTGCAGCACTGACTGCGACCCCACAATTGACACTGCGACCGATGTCGAAATCAAGCAGCAACTTCAGACCAGCACAACGAGCGGACGATCACGACCTATGCATTGAATACACACAGACGCATGTTAACAATGTAAGCAATGATTATTAGATCAAGCCAAACTAGAAATTGGGTAGAATCCCATTAACTTGTGAAAAAAAAACGTACAAAAATGACATGGAAGTGCAAATTTTATTGTTCATATGAGATTCATTTCAACAGCTAAAATATTGAATCTTCTTAATATGATTCATAGCACAGTAGAGATAAAGCTAGATTTGTTTTTAATAGTAAATAAAAAGATTTGAACCATGTAAAAACAGACAGAAACGCAATTTTGTAATGAAGCAAAAATGTAATTCACTAAAGTTTTCAACTTGCATTTTTATGTGAAAGGCAACTTAAACCCCCATATTAAGCCCACCATATTGACGAATGACCCTTTTTCTTTAAGATGCGACTGTTTTTATATACATATAGACATACTACCGTGCATATTAAGTTGAAAAATATCAACATTAAAAAATAAATCTTTTGAAAATAGTAATCTAACATGAAGTATTCTGAAAAAAAACAAACAAACTATTAATGACACAAGAGAAAAAATTGCACATTTATAAATAGATTTTGTTTACATCCAAATGTTTTCAAAATAACCCCACAAAAAATAAATGAGGTTTAAATTGAAGGGAATTTCACTATATTTACCCATTTTCATACACTAAACTCTAGGCTGGTTTGTAATACCTATTAACACCGTTTAGAAAGGCTCTATAAAGAGATAAGGTATGTAAGTTTTAAAATTAGAGTAATAATCTACTACCCAGCATGGATGGTTACTTCAGCCTGGTTTTAAATTTGTCAACTTTGTAATATTTGCCTTTTTGGCATTGAACGATTGTCTGTGAAAACAAAATCGAAAGACAGCGAAAATGTCTGAAATAAAAACGAAAGCAAGAGGAAGTGAAGTATCAGTTAAAATAAATATCCGTAAGTCGTTGGAGTACAAACATGTAAGGGGGAAACTAAACAAACATTTCTCTATGTTGACCCATCAATGTTAGGGAAGAAGCAGCAGCACATTTGCATTAAAAGCCTTGAGTCTAAATAGGAGAAGGTTTTCGGGGAGGGAGAAGGGTCCCCCTTGCTTCATTTTTTTTTTAATGGAGACGTCTCTTGCGCTGAAATTCGGTGGTGTACTTAAGATCTAACGTAAAAGAGGGCAGAAGAAAAGACAAACTTGTGTGACTATTCATTCGGAATGAGAAACAGCCAGTGTTCAATCTACCCAAGGGAGAGAACTCGCCACGTTGCTAAATCTGAATCTTTTATTATATTTCTCTCAAGGTGCTCAACTTGAACGGAGCTTAATAATCATTTTTAATAAATATTTTTAATATCCATAGACATATGTTTCATGTCCACCAGCAATTATCAGTATGGATTATATAACTTTATCACCGATCGAATGACTTAAAACCCAAATAACTTGAATCCAAGCTTCTTAGCGCTCAGTTGTTGTGACAGCCACATTTCAAATACAAGAGAAATAATCCCTATATTTTATTCGTATACATAGTACAAAACGGACAGTGTTCTATATACCAATATGTATGTTGTATGTATTTAGACAGCATTTTCTCATTTAAGAAAACATTGTAAAATATAACAGGATTCTTTGCTTGATTAAACTTCTTTTTGATTTTCTAATAATCTTTTTTTGTGTCAAAATCAAAACAATTAATCAATGTTCCATATATATCATGAGCACTTTCGGTTCTTCGTCGAATTATCATCAGGTGAGAAAAAACAAAGGAACAAAAAGCTGGAGAAAAGAGTATTTCGAACACATCCGAGAATATCGTATGTGAAGTCATTAGACGTCAAAACAACAAACTGGTGTAGTTCCAGAAGAACGTTTGCAATTTAAATTCCGGGACGCCAGAATTAACGTCACAGAATAAATTTATCCTGTACTGCAAACGTCCTTGTGTGCAGAACAGGAGCCCATCGATGGTATGGCCATGTTGAAAGAATGGGTGAAAGTTCTTGAGTTAGTCGATGTAGAACAGCTGTGGTAGCATGTTCAGTTCGAAAGGGAAGGCCAAGGAAAATATTGGAGGAAGTGATAAGGATGAACTTGAAAGGAACAGGGATAAATAAAAACCTGACCAGAGATAGGTTAGTTTGAAAGTCAATTTCTGAAAGCCATCCACTACATGCAACCATGTATGATGACATGAGGAATTACTACTGTGCAGTTTTTACTGTTCATTCCTCTAAGTTTGAAAACCTACATTCATAATTATTGTTTTTCTCAGTTCATTTTTATTTTATATTTTCTCTTAAATAAATTGAATAAAAATTATGAAATTCTCATTCTTGGACAGGCTCCAAAAATAGCCTCTAACCTAATAGGGTTAACAAATAGCCTCTAACCTAATAGGGTTAACAAATAGCCTCTAACCTAATAGGGTTAACAAATAGCCTCTAACCTAATAGGGTTAACAAATAGCCTCTAACCTAATAGGGTTAACAAATAGCCTCTAACCTAATAGGGTTAACAAATAGCCTCTAACCCTAACCTTATAGGGTTACCAAGCTTCAGCCGCAATGTGCTCCAACGAACTTGATGCACTTGTGCCTCCTCAACGTAAATACCCCCGACCAACCAGCAAAATCCCACCCTTTTACTGTAGAGATCCCCAAATGCCTAAAAACTTTCTACTCTAATCGCTTCTTTCCTTGAACCACTTCCCTTTGGAATTCCCTCTTTGTTTCCCTGACTGTACTAACATGCAGAAATTTAAATGTAATGTGAACAAATATGTTGGTGCACAACTCCCTACTTGTAATGCCCCTATAAATATGTCCCCTAATTCACAGTAGCCTCTTACATCCCAGTGGTAATGTTCCCTGTTTTGAGGTGAATAAAAATATATATATATATATATATATATATATATATATATATATATATATATATATATATATAAAAAGCCATATCAATATTGAAAATAAAACCCGGTTACAAAATTTTATTATAATTTTATTAATGATATTTCAAAGAATTTTTTTTTTTTTTTTTAATTGTTTTTTGACACGGTTCACCCCAAACAAGGCATGCTACCATTGCAGACATAAGGGGCTATTGAAAATTAGGGTGAAAGTTTTGGGGGTCATCCTAAATTGGGAGCTGTGTAGCAAGATGCTTGTTCACATTAGTTTTAATTTTCTGCATGTTGATACAGTCGGGGAAACAGGGAGGAAGTTCCAAAAAACGACAGCACGAGGAAAGAAGCTATTGGAGTAAAAAGCTCTCCGGCATCTGGGAACCTTCACAGTGAATTGATGGGATTTAGCTGATTGTCGAGTTGGTCGAGTGTATTTATGTTGAGGTGGCACTAGAGCAGCAAGTTCATCGGAGCACATTCCATTGAAGTATTTGTAAAAAAAGCACAAAGTTGAAACATTGCGACGATGGGACAGGTGCTGGAGCTTGATAGATGGTGAGGGACCTATGAGATTAGCGACTCTTTTTTTGGACCTTGTCTAAGAGGGAGAGACTTATGGTTGGTGCACCAGCCCAGATGAGGCAACAATACTCCATGTGTGGGCAGATGGTGGCTTTGTAGAGATATAGGATGCTGTCAGGTGTGAGAAGTTTTCTAGCTCGGTAGAGGGAGCCCACATTCTTTGCAGCAGCCTTGGCAATGTCTTCAATATATTTGTTCCAATTCATGTTACCTGTGAATGTTAAGCTGAGGAGTTTGAACGTTGAACTCTCAACTAGGGTGTTATTTGCCATCGCACTCTGTGATTGAAGAGGTTTCTTGCAGTTGTTGAGGAAAAGAGCTTTGTCTTAGCAGCGTTAAATGTTACCATCCATTTGTGACCCCATTCCACTATAGACTGGAGGTCACTTAGGATTCAGCCATTGCGGCGATGGGACAGAGGCTCAAGCTTGATGGATAGTTAGGGACCTATTAGATTAGCGACTCTTTTTTGGACCTTGTCTAAGAGGGAGAGACTAGTGGATGGTGCACCAGCCCAGATGTGACAAGAATACTCCATGCATGGACGGATGGTGGCTTTGTAGAGATATAGAATACTGTCAGGTGTGAAAAGTTTTCTAGCTTGGTAGAGGGAGCCCACATTCTTTGCAGCAGCCTTGGCAATGTCTTCAATGTATTTGTTCCAATTCATGTTACCTGTGAATGTTAAGCTGAGGAGTTTGAACGTTGAACTCTCAACTAGGGTGTTATTTGCATCGCACTCTGTGATTGAAGAGGTTTCTTGCAGTTGTTGAGGAAAAGAGCTTTGTCTTAGCAGCGTTAAATGTTACCATCCATTTGTGACCCCATTCCACTATAGACTGGAGGTCACTTAGGATTCAGCCATTGCGGCGATGGGACAGAGGCTCAAGCTTGATGGATAGTTAGGGACCTATTAGATTAGCGACTCTTTTTTGGACCTTGTCTAAGAGGGAGAGACTAGTGGATGGTGCACCAGCCCAGATGTGACAAGAATACTCCATGCATGGACGGATGGTGGCTTTGTAGAGATATAGAATACTGTCAGGTGTGAAAAGTTTTCTAGCTTGGTAGAGGGAGCCCACTTTCTTTGCAGCAGCTTTGGCAATGTCTTCTATGTATTTTTTCCAATTCATGTTAGCTGTGAATATTAGGTCGAGGAGTTTGAACGTTTGACTCTCGGGTAGGGTGTTATTTGCCATGGCAATCGGTGGTTGAAGAGGTTTCTTGTAATTGTTGAAAGAAAGGAGCTTTGTCTTAGCAGCATTAAATGTTACCACCCATTTATGACCCCATTCCACTATAGACTGGAGGTGACTTTCTAAGGATTCAGCCATTGCCTCGGATATGCGCGCGTCCGTTTTACCCACATGACGAGAGTACAGCGTAGTGTCGTCAGCAAATATACCCATCTCAGGTACAATATCATCAGGGAGGCCGTTTATGAAAATCAGGAACAATAAAGGTCCAAGGATCCCTGGGGTACACCTGCATTTATGTCATGTTTGGATGTACAGCCATCGAGAACAACCTGGATCTTGCTATTGGATAGGAAGGATCTAATTATATTAAATATTCGTCCAGTAATACCATATGAATTAATTTTTATGAGAAGACATTTATGCCAGACCTGGTCAAAGGCTTTGGATATATCAAGTGCTACCTGCCTTGTCCAGTGTTTGATATATGCGTTCGGAGATGACCGTTATGATATCCGCAGTAGACCTTGCTTACCTAAATCCATACTGATGGTCAGAAAGAAGTTTAGCATTAACGAGATGCTGGACTATTGCTAGATTGATTAAGGATTTAAAGATTTTAGCGAAGAGTGGGAGAAGACTGATGGGAACAATAATTCTGAGGGTCAGTTCTATCTCCAGAATTCTTAAAGACTGGTACCACAGAGGCAATTTTACAGCTATCGGGGAAGCAAAATTCAGCAAGGCATTTGTTGTAGAGTTTGGAGAGGATCGGGACCAGTTCAGCAGAGAATTTCTTTATTAATATTGCTGGTATAAGATCAGGCCCACATGCTTTGAAGGTGTCAAGTTTTTCATGATATCTAGAACATGAGATGGGGTGATTTCCAGATTGTCGAGTGTGGCTTCCATCCACAGTGGGAAATTAGGAAGGGAGTGGTTGGAGGAGAACAAAGTGGAGTTTAAGGCGAAACGCTGAGCAAGTAGTTCAGCCTTGTCAGTTGCTGTGCAAACGACATCATTGTGGTTTGATAGCGGGGTAGTTGTTGATTGCCCATTGTTCACCACACTATTGAAGATTTTCCAGAAATCACGAGTACCTAGTTTCTGTGACTGAATGCGTTTTCTGGTCATCTCTGTATACATTCTTCTCTTTGCTTCACATATCAGCCATACAATTTTTTCTTGACGCTATAAATTTCTGTCTATTCATTGTTGACTTATGGCGGACGAATTATTGGAATGCTTGCTGCC
Organism: Sepiola atlantica; assembly: GCA_963556195.1. Lineage (NCBI taxonomy): Eukaryota > Metazoa > Mollusca > Cephalopoda > Sepiida > Sepiolidae > Sepiola > Sepiola atlantica. The sequence goes on along the minus strand of OY744542.1, from coordinate 15,864,351 downwards.
TCTGAGAAATAGCAGCTACACATTTTGAGGTGAATCATTGTGGAGAGTGGGGCTTGCTGTAGAATTTTTGCATAGGGACGTATGCTTGAATACCTGCTTTGACCCATTCGGTTACCTCATTTGCGCACTGATCAACAGAAAGAGAAAAAGTTTCACTCCATGAGGCATCACTGATGTGATCTCTAATGGATTCCCAATCAGTTTGCTTGTAGTGTACCATCGTTTGGGACGAGATTTTAGAGTAATATCAATCATTACGACAAGGTGATCAGCGTTGCTGAGTGGGCTATGGGAATTTGTCACACAAGCCTCAGGCAGTGAGGTCAAGAACAGGTTTAGAAGTGAGGCTTGCTGGTCCACACATGATAAAGGACATGGGTCGGGAAAGTGACAGTATGTGAGAGGGAGTGTGGTATGGAGAAACTATACGTGGAATTACCAGCTGCGTCTATATAGCTGGAAAATCGTTAAAATGCGTTAAAATATCCAAATACATGTATTTGTGCACTCGAGTCAAGTGAGAGTACTGTATCTATGCTTTCAGAGACAGAGTTAAGCAAAGTACAGTCATGGGTCGAAGGAGAACAGTATATGAAATATAAGTAACTAACGCTGTGCTGTAAGGTTAATCTAAAGCACATGTAGGCTTGATCATCTGATTCTAGCCTATGTTCTCTAGTCAAGGGGAGGGTGTTCTGAACATAAACTTCTAGCCATGCATATGTTTGTCAGAGTCTTTACGGTAAAGTGGAAGGTATTCAGTCATGTCAAAATGGTGTGAGGAGATTGAGGATTGTAGGTTTGTTTCACTTAGTGCTAGGATATCCGAGGAGTTTACTCGGAGAAAGGTTTCTACCTCATTGATTTTGGTTCTAAGCCCCCGGATATTTGTAAATGTTAGCCTCAAGGGCGGAGGCGAAGGTGTATTTTGGTGGGTATCTTGTTTCAGTTTTTTATTTTTTATTTGTATTGTCATTTTGGTTTTAGATAGAGTGGGGAGAGCAAAGTGGGTGTTTGTTTGGTGCCAATAAGCTCACATATTAGTCGAGACTTGACCCATGGGGTTGTGGCCTCGAGAAAGCCCATTGGGGATAACTGTAGGGTTTCTTTCCATGCACAACATGGCATGTACAACTACCCACGATATTATTCAACTGTTGATGGTGCAGCTATTCATAGCGCTACCTAAGAGTTAGGGATCCTGCACTACCAGTCGCAAACAGCAGCAAGACAAGCTGTCTAACATCTACCCTCAACCTGTCAGAACAAGAGCGACCTACATTAGTCATGTGAGAATTAGTGACGAAAAAACTTTCCCCAAGTTGCCCAGATAGAGAGAAAGAGAGACGGCATTCATTGTCCTAGTCAGGAAACAAGGTCAAGCACTGGGTGTCTTTGAGGTGCCCCTGCGCTAGTACCGCTGCTCCTGGCTAATAGATAAAGAAGGCGTGCAAAGGCTAGGCGATAGGCATAGCCCATCTACTCCTTAAGCAATTTTAAGTTTGCCAACCGGAAATTTTGCTAGAGACTCCAGCTCTAGAAAGGTTGTCCATCAAGACTAAGGAGGCCTCCCTTTCCCAACGGTCTGCTGTCAAAACATGAGTAGTCAGTAGCACAGCTTATATATCAGTTTTCCTTCTCCTAGATTGATCACCTGACAAGGTCTACGGGTCCATCTCACCAAGAGGGGTAATCCTGCGCCTGTGTACTTGTCAGGTATTCAATAGCCCCTGCATGTATAAAAATTCCATATACATACGCATATATATATATGTAGATAATAAGTTTACACGCCACCTTCCAGAGATAACAGAAAATTGAAGATGGGTTCCACTCTCATATGATAATTTACTGTGGAGACATTTCACCAGCCAGTAAGGTGGGTGAGAAGGCTAATCTACTTTTGTATAAGTCAGAAGAAAGATCACTTAGCTATGATGTCACAGAATAGAAAAGATAGAAAAATACTCCATTATCAAGTTAGTGGGGACAAGATTTTTATCGTCAAATTTGTTTTATGTTTTTATCTTTGTATCAATTCTGCATATCTGTTAAGAATTTTGTAATGACTTTCTAAACATATATAATTTGTGTTTCAACAATGCTTCTTTTGCCTTTTGGCTAAGAGCAAATTTTTTCTTTTCTCTCCCACTTAGATCCCACTCCCATTTAGAGATTGACCTGCTTGTGTTCAGTTCTGAACAAACTGGAAAATAGTGGGCGGTCTATTATTTAGAAGGGTTTGAGAGGTTCTTACTACTGATTTTTGTTTTTCCCCACTCCCCATTTTCCTCCAATGAATTTTTTTATATAAATATATTCATAAAAAATAAAATTTTCAAACAAGATATTCTCTCAGGTCTATTTTTATCACTTCCTCCCATGCTTTCCTTGACCTTCCCCTGTGAACTGAACATGCTACCTCAACTGTTCTACATCTACTAACTCAAGAACTCTCATCCATAATTTCAATGTGTCTATACCATCAAAGTCTACTCTTCGGCATACACTCGCTGTATTGTATAGACTTAATCTTACTCTGAGGTCATGAGAACTAGGCCCGTATTTAAAACTAACATTAAACATCCATCATATCATTCTAATTTCATTTCTCTCCATGCAACACATGTCTTCAACCTTCACTGTCCAGGTTTCACTTCTATACATCATCACACTGCGTACACGTGCCTCATAGACTTTTCCTTTGGTCGACAGTGGCAACGCTATGCTGGTTAGTAATGACAAATGTTCTCTGAACTTACTCCATCATCTCCTAATGTTTGTAATCACACTAGCACCTGATCCCCACTGTGCTCCAATGGTATCACCAAGGTAACAAAACTTCTGAACAACCTTAATAGCCTCGTTATCCAGATATACTTTCTCTATATCTGAGTTTTCATTCATCTCTATTGTCTTACAATTCTTTCTCAACCTACCAGTAATTCCACTTCACTTTTTGTGTACCCAATGCTTACATTCCAATTAATCGTCCCATCACTAATTATGATATCTTAACTTTTGGAAATTTCTGATTCCCATTATCTACTAATGTTACTTAAGATACCACAAACTCCTGGAATTTCTAGATACAGATCGGATTTATAATAATGGAGTTGTCAGTACCTACCAACATACATAGCTACGTCACGACTTACCAATGTTATCCATTATCAAAAATTAGATTTCAGTAATTATTAGAGAGATCCAATTTAATTGTAGGCTTGTATTCTCCGCACTTTGAGCCGCGAGGAAAGAACACTGTCAAAGGATTATATCCTCGGATAATTCCAGCATAATTTCTTTCTCTGGGGCTGTATGGGCTAAACATAGGAGAATGACAAAGATTCCGGAAATAATGATCTGTTCGGAGAGTCTAAATATATACGAGGATGACTGTACCGAAATGAAGAAAGATAGAAAGCAACAAAAAAAGAAAAAAGAAGTAATCAAAATTACATTTAAATAAACTTAAGATGTGTTCATACAATCGGCACGTTGTAGATGAAAAAGTCATTTCAAATTTAGGTGTGACAGACAAACGAAAATGCTATTTCAAATTTAAGTTTGACAGACAAACGAAAATACTATTTCAAATTTAAGTGCGACAGACAAACGAAAAAGCTATTTCAAATTTAAGTGTGACAGACAAACGAAAATACTATTTCAAATTTAAGTGTGACAGACAAACGAAAATGCTATTTCAAATTTAAGTTTGACAGACAAACGAAAATGCTATTTCAAATTTAAGTGTGACAGACAAACGAAAATACTATTTCATATTTAAGTGTGACAGACAAACGAAACTATTATTTCAAATTTAAGTGTGACAGACAAACGAAAATACTATTTCAAATTTAAGTGTGACAGACAAACGAAAATGCTATTTCATATTTAAGTGTGACAGACAAACGAAACTATTATTTCAAATTTAAGTGTGACAGACAAACGAAAATGTAATTCCAAATTTATATGTGACAGATCAACGAAAAAGCTATTTCAAATTTAAGTATGACTGACATACGAAAATGTTATTCTAAATTTATGTGTGATACACAAACGAAAAAGCCATTTTTAAATTAAGTGTGACAAACGAAAATGCTATTTCAAATTTAAATGTGACAGACAAACGAAAATGCTTTTTTAAATTTAAATGTGACAGACAAACGAAAATGTTATTTCTAATTCAAGTGCGAAGGATAAACAAAAAGACTATTTCAAATTTAAGTGTGACAGACAAACGAAACAGCTATTTCAAATTTAAGTGTGACAGACTGACAGAGAAACGAAAATGATATTTCAAACTTAACCATGACTAACCACAGAAAATGATATTTCAAACAGAAGCCTGACAGACTGACAGAGCCCTTTATATAAATGTATGGACACATTTAAAAAAAGATACGTCCATTCAATATAGGCTTTTATTGCTGAAAATGCTATTTAAAACTTATGCCTGACAGAGAACTGTACGGACCGACAACACCTCTTATAGAGGCGTGAGGACTCCTTTAACAGACAAAATATTTTCACTGGTGATCTCATTCAATCTGCGATGAAACTTCTATTTCAAAATGAAATGTGACGGACTGATAGAACCTCTGACAGAAATGCGTGGACGTATGTATTAAAAAATAAATATAAACAAAGACAACTCCTTATCTCCGATACTCCCCCGCCCCAAACTCTTCTCCGTTTGTATTTTCGTCTATTTTCGTCGAAAAATATTCTTCGTTTAGAATATTGTTGTTCACCTCAACGAGGAGGAACGAGAGGAATCTTTCTATTTTGGTATTTTCCGAGCGCGGAAACATAAAAGGAGAAAAAATCAAAAAAATCTGGAACTCGTATTGTAAAATTAAACTTGGATATTTCTATAATTGCTTTTCTCTCTGTCACTTCTAAATTTAGATCAATGTTATATTTCGATTCGCCAAAACAGTTTGGTGGCTTTCTTTTTTTTTTACCAAAGCTCATATTGCAAGCAATGCTAAGAAAATAACGATAACCACTCATTTAGTTACATTAATATGACAAATTTATATATATATATACTAGCAGGAAAAGCCGACGTTGCTCGGGATTGAATCACTACTATGTACTTTTTTTACTATACTCATAATACCATTTTTTTTTTTTGTTTTTACTGCCCTCCCTCTCCAGTTTCACCCCTATAGTCGGAAGAAGCTGAAATCTTGGAAAACTATCTGAATTAGTGTCTTATACATATGGTTTAAATTTCATTAAAATCGGATATACGTATTTGAAGTTTTAAAAAGGGTCTGTCCCCATGAGTCACTTAGGTGGAGGGGGGGGGGGCACGTAGATATTCAGCACATAGAATGTAACGTATAGATTTAGAACCACTTCCATTGTCTTCCCCGGAGAACTATATACATGATATACATTTCATCAAAATAGGATATATTTGAAGTTTAAAGGAGATCATGCCATCATAACTCCCTTTAGGGATGTACTTAGAGATTCGGAAACACTTCCATTGTCTTCCCCGGTAAATTTGATAAAAGAATAGACTTTTAGATTTGATGAAGATTACCTAACCTTTCTTTCTATAGGAAACACACAAACATTACACAGACATTGAGTTCTATATAATTTTATTTGTTTATATTTTTATTTGCGATACTTTGAACGTATTCAACTATTTATACGGAAAAGCATTTCACCTAAATACTAGGTGGGAATAAGTTTTCCATTCACCAATGTGATTCCCCCACATATGGGAGCGTATATATTTTTTAAATATAATTATCCATGGACACGTGTTTCGTAATGTTACAACTTATCAGAGTGTCTGAACCTAGTGAGATTTGAAACACACATTATGCTGATGAGTCTTGATTGAAAAAAGACGAAACGTATACGTCCATAGATAAAAAATATAAACAATAACAAATATTTTATATTTGAAGCTCCTCGTTAAAAAAGTAGAGCACTGTAAAATGGTAGTAGTAACACAGCGTAGCGTCACTTGCTCTATGCATCGTTCCTTCACTTATAGAAGTTTGAATGCCTGTTCGCTTCGCCGCCGTTAATGTGTTAAAATTATCATTGTTTATAAGCTGTTCAGAACTGGCCTAGCGGTTAGCGACGTTGGACGAGGTTGGAAAATACTTGTAGTCCAGGGTTTCGAATCGTGTGACCGGTGGTGAATAGTCGTACTTCTATGCTGATGAGTCTTGATTGAAAAAAGACGAAACGTATACGTCCATAGATAAAAATATAAACAATAACAAATATTATATATATATATATATATATATATATAATGTGTGTGTGTATATATATATATATATATATATATATATATATATATATATATATATGTTGGGAGCGGTGCTGAAGTGTAAGTTTATGGTTGGTTTTAGATGCTTGTCTTTTATGTCATGCTACAATGTACAATTTTTCAAATTGAGAACTTTTTGTACTTTCTGAAGAGTTCGAGGAAGAAAGATCCGATATTGACATACTAATGTTGGTTGGTCTCCTATGAGCAAAACGATTTCGTAAAATAATTGCACTAAAGATTGACTGTTTCAAAAATGTTTCGTGAGATGTGTATATATATATATATATATATATATATATATATATATATATATAGATAATTAATTTCTATAAAGAATAATTTTAATAATAGATATTTTTAGAAACAGTATTTTGAATAAATAGTTTCTATCTACTAATTAAGATTTTCTCTTAAAATAAAGGAGAGTTTCTGCGAGATTGACGTTCAACTCGTCGTGTGTTTATTTCGAAGGGGAACAAGTCAGCCCTTGAAATAAGGCTCGTCTGACCGCTGGCATTCCGGACGAACATTTATGTTGCTTTTGCTTGTGATGAATTAGATTTAGAATTCCCATACTATCATTGGATTGGAATGGTAACTTGTGAGCGGTATCTTGAATGGTTTAGTTTTTTTTTGGGGGGGGGGGGATTTCTTCATCATTGTGCCGGCCGACGTGAAAGTGTATTATCGCACATTGTTCCGGCTTTTTTGGGTTTTTTAATGCATTTGGGACCGATTATTTGCTTGTTGGCTTGGTGGCAGAAATAATGCATGAGCTACTTTTCTAAGACATTTTCTAGGACTTTCTTTTTTTTTATCGTTGTTCTTTCTTGTTTTTTAATTTTAACTTTTATTTTTATTTTTTTCCTCTTCTCTTCTTAAGTGACCTCAACTATTGCAACGTCACATTGTGTATTGTCGGCAGTTGAAACCCTTATTCCAGACATTTAATTTCCCTGATGATCTGCCAAGCAAGTACCTACTTGGTAGTGAAACACGTGTAGGAAAAAAC
>OY744542.1:15808418-15850918 GCA_963556195.1 Sepiola atlantica | reverse complement strand
GAGAGAAAGAGAGAGAGAGAAAGAAAGGGAGACAGAGAAAGAAAGAGAGAGAGAAAGAGTGAAAGGGAGAGAGAAAGAGAGAGAGAGAGAAAGAAAGAGAGAGAGAAAGAAAGAGAGAGAGAGAGAAAGAGAGAAAGAAAGAGAGAGAGAATAAAGAGAGAGAGAGAAAGAAAGAGAGAGAGAAATAAAGAGAAAGAGAGAAAGAGAGAGAGAAAGAAAGAGAGAGAGAGAAAGAAAGAGAGAGAGAAATAAAGAGAGAGAGAGAAAGAAAGAGAGAGAAAGAAAGAGAGAGAGAAAAGAGAGAGAGAGAAAGAAAGAGAGATGGAACAATAGAGAGAAAGAGAGAGATAAAGAAAGAAAGAGAGAGAAAGAAAGAAAGAGAGAGAGAAATAAAGAGAGAGAGAGAAAGAAAGAGAGAGAGAAAAGAGAGAGAGAGAGAGAAAGAAAGAAGAGAGAAAGAAAGAGAGAGATAAAGAAAGAGAGAGATAAAGAAAGAGAGAAAGAGAGAGAGAGAGCATAAGCTAGCCGCTTAAGATATCAAAGTCTCAACAATTATCCCCACTTGACCTGTTTTCTTTCATCTGAAAGGGGGAGGGGGCTTTCACCCCCACCAACCCAAGTAAATAAATATTTTTCATTTTAATCCCCACTTCGTTTTTTTTTTCAATTTATTTTATCTTTATTCCAATTTTCTAAGTTGAAAACTCACAGACTGACATGAAATCCGAATAAAGAAGCGCATTAGCCCTCCACCTCTCACCTATGCTGCAGAGTGCAGTAGAATTTTTTGCGCAAACCCATAAATCTATCTCTGAGGACGGTCTGCAAAGCAATGGCACTGAGTGTGCTATGGCTGATGGAGGGACAAGTGTTATCGTCTGACATGAGATCTTGCAAGTATATAAATGTAAACCATAGCTTTCTGCAACCACGGCATTTCTTTTTCAACACACGATTGTTTACATCTCTTTTTCTGAGCGTTCAGCTATAAGCACTAAGGAACGAATAAAATCACAATTAAACAGCCTCCTTATTCGCCTGATTTTGCCCCGTGTGACTTTTCTTTTTTTCCAAACTCAAGGGTATCATAAACGGATTTAAAGGCGTAGAGGCCATCACGAAAATCGTAATGACGAGGCTGAGGAGAATCCCAGAAGAAGCATTTAAGAGGGTATATCTCATTTAAAAACTTCTTTACGTTATCATTATCATTAGGGGTTTTGATCAAACTTGAAGGAAAAAAGCCCTCCCTGGTTTCTTTCCACCTTGGTTTGTCCCTAACTAGGCATCGCCATGGAGGACCCAGTTAACTGTTAAGGTCGTCTCTCAAACAGGTTTTTGACTTTCCTCTTGGTCTTTTCCATTGCTTCGGGGTCCATTGTGTCGCTCTATATGTCCACCTGTTGTCTGTATATCTCGAAAGGTGACCTGCTCATCTATTTTTAGCCATTCGCATGGTAGTGATGATGTCATTTATGCCAGTTTGCTGTCTGATCCAAGTGTTTCTTTTTCTTTCACGTAGACTGATGCCGAGCATAATGTGTTCCATTTTGCATTGTGCCACTCTTAGCTTTTCTATTGCTGCATTATTAAGTGCCCATGTTTCGCTACCATATGTCATAACAGGCATGATGTATTCATTGAACACTTTTTGCTTTATGTTCATAGTAGACTTTCTATTTCTCATGACGTTGTCTACTTTGGAAAAGGCCGTTTGATTTCAGACATTATATCAGTGTTGCTGCTCACCATTTTCCCTAAGTGGATAAAGTTGTCAACTATCTCAACATTTTCACCGTTCACTATGACTGGTGCTTTCGAGGCATATTTGTTGAACATGACCTTGGTTTTTCCAGTGTGCATTTCACGGCCAACTATATAGTTAACAACTATATAGTTAACAACTATATAGTTAACAATGTCAATGTCATTAACATTACGTACGTTAACAAAAAAAGTTGTCCGACTTGTACTTTCAATTCCTTACAGTTTTGATCATTCGAATGTATTATTGCATATTTGTACCAGTTCCAGTTGTCTATTGTGTTTATAAACCAGTATACATCCATGAAACAAATTCCCTATACACCTGATTTTGCCCTGTGTGACTTTTTCCTTTTTTTTCAAGCTCAAGGGGATCATTAACGAATTTAAACGCGCGTCTTTCTATACAATCAATCGGACACGAATGTTTAGTTTTTAAGAAGCTTTTTTAATCAGAAAGGGAGCCACAGCAGAAACCAAAGAAAGAAACTGTTGTTTTAAAGTGACGGATTACTTGCGTGCGTGAGAGAGAAAGATATATCAGATGTCTGTTCCATGCACTCATTAGATTATGTTGTGCGCCTCCCTTGCCCTAAATGGGGCTAAAATAGGGAACGCCAACTGTCATGTCTTCACTGCTTGATGGGTCGCCAGGAAGAGGCAGAAATCAAATGATTTCGACAACTTCTGTTTCTGGGGTCACCTCTGACTCCTAGGTGCCATTTAAACTTTTCCATGCAAATAACTGTTTTCGTTATGTAACACATTAATTATATTAAAAATAGGAGCTGAGCAGACATGTTGTAAGTATGCACAATGCTGCATGTTTAGTGGGAGGGGGGGCATAGATGCATGCTGCAGACAGCAGGTGCAATGGTAACATATTTAGCTCAGAGAAAAGACTCATGAAATTAGCTGACGTCTTTGAAATAATGTTTTTTTGGATGCTGCAGAACCAGACCACTCAAAATCTTTCAGAATTAATGTTCATTCTAGATTGTAAACATATGCAATAGGAAATGTTTGGCTTGGAGTTTGACCATCCAGAATTTGATTTCTTGGAAAAGTTATTGCCAGTTTAAACGGGATGTTAATGCTGAGAGATGAGTACTCGAAAAAGTAATGTCCATCCAGATACAGGACACTCTGAGCAGTAGGTTTTTTTATGTCCATAGATAAAACTGGTTCATTATTTTTAAGTGGATGGTTGGATGGTCTAGCACAAAGGACCCCAATATCTTTACATATTCTAGCAGAGAGGTAGAGGAAATCAGTTGGGTGTGTGTGCTTCTCAGTTGAGATGGGCCTTTAAGCTCTAAGTGGTTCGGTTGGACTTGTGTTTTGATTTGGTCAGGCTAAGAATAATGTGCAGGACTGTTGTTCAGTAGAAGAAAACAAATATTATTGTAACGTCTCTCAAAATAAAACTTTGTTAATTGTTTTAAGGGTCAGCCTTATCCAGGTACATCAAAGGCCCAATCCACATTAATTGTTTTAAGGATCAGCCTTATCCAGGTACATCAAAGGCCCAATCCACATTAATTGTTTTAAGGGTCAGCCTTATCGAGGTACATCAAAGGCCCAATCCACATTAATTGTTTTAAGGGTCAGCCTTATCCAGGTACATCAAAGGTCCAATCCACAGGGGTCCCAGCTATTATTCCTGGCAAAAATTGAAGTGGTCCATAACCAGAGCAGAGAACCTCTTATGTGAAAAACATTATTCTCTCAAGTGGACAAATAGAATTCCGGGTGGTCCAAACTTCCAGATCAGACATATTTCCAATCTTCTGTGTGGTCTCTCCTCTCTATTAAATATTAATCACTTGCAGCAAGTCTGCTATTCGCATACACCGCAAGCATGCAACCCATAACATGCCGCCTAGTGGATGTTTTTGTCATGGTAGTAGTTAAATGGTAAAAAAAAATTACGATCGCATTTTTGGGAACTATCAGATGAAATATTTAGCAAAATTTTATCTGCCTGTTTATGTTGTAGCCATAGTGTAGATGTTCTATTTTTTTGAAAATTTAGTTGAATTGCGAAAATAGTTCAGTTAAAAAAAAAAAATTTTAAGTGGGAGATCTGCCCAAAGCAGTGGCATGCAGGGGTCTGGAGGCTGGGAGGGATAATAACAAATGTTTTGCTTGGCCATAGTGTGTTTAGGGTAGGTTAGGGTTAGGGTTAGGATGGAGGGTTTGTTTTTAATTTAAAATTTAACAAAAAAATAAAATGATTGATTTATTTTTTCTAACATAGTTCACCCCAAACAAGGTAGGCCGCCACTGTAGACGTAAGGGGCTACTGAGAAAAAAGAAAAGGGGAGAAGGTGGGATGGGGGGGGGGGGGGGTCAACCTAAACTGGGATCTGCGCAGAAAGAAGCTATTTGAGTAAAAAGCTCTCCGGCATCTGGGGACCTCCACAGTGAATGAATGAGATTTAGTTGATTGTCGAGTTAGTCTAGTGAATTTACGTCGATTTGCGTATGAATGAACCGAAATACATTATGGTGGAACTTGATTTTGTTTTTTATGTCTTTTTTACATTTCATGGCAGTGTGCTTTGTTAGGGGTGAGTTGAAGTATAAATAAAAAGTAATAAAATTAAGGGGGGGGGGGTAGATACGCACTAACATGTTTACTTGGTCGCTGTGTGTGTGTGTGCGTGTGTGTGTGTGTTTGGAGGGGGGGCATTATTTTTTTTATTTACAATGTAGAATCTGATCGCAACTCCCAAAAGTAAATTGACCTAAAAAAAACTTGAAAGACACTTCTCACTCCAAATTCAAATTTTGTATCCACAATATAAAAAATATGCTATGAAATAAAAACAATCATTGAATTAGAAAACAATAAGAACGAATAGTGAATTAATGAGATGTCCTTTTGCAAAGCATTGTGCAAATTAGTTTACCTTTGTATGTCACACATAAACATGATCAGTATATTAGAAAGGATGCTTGATGCCAGGAAAGATGAAGTGTAATATCAGAACAGATACTACACTTTGCTGATTGTTACACTCACATTTTTAATTTAAAAAGTTTCATTTACAAAACGAAAAACAAAAAAATATGTAACTTTTTTTACTTAAAAATCAATTTTCGTTATAGAGCTGCAAAGTTTACAAAACAAAACGTTCTGTAAATAAAACTTTTTTTAAATAAAAATCAAAATCTGCAAAGTGTGTGTGCATTGTTGTTTTTATAGTTCAACCGGAAGTAAAAGAAACTGATGTCAACCCAAATGTGTTCTTTTCGGTATTTGCTTATTCTGGGGTGCCTCAAGTCTAATTGATCCTCATAATCTTTAAATAAAAATCGTATTAAACTATTTTCTTTAACTATTAAATAATTCTATTTCTTAATTTTAAATTGAAAGATAGTTGATATAAAATACATAATTATTTATGGGAAAAATTCTAGAATACTTAATCGAGAAATCGTAAATCTCTCTATATAAAATCCAATGTGTGTGATGTTTGTGTATTCCCTATAGAGAGAAAGGTTGGAGAATCTATATAAGTGTATTATGTAAAATATACAGAAGGAAGACAATAGCAGTGGTTTTCAATGTCTAAATGCCCCCTTAAGGAGGCTATGAAGGCATAACCTCCTTAAAATTTAAAATATATCATATTTTGATGAAATTTAAATCATATGTAGAAAGTTTTCTGAGGAAGACAATGGAAGTGGTCCGAATATCTAAGAGCCCTCTTTACCTAAGGGAGATATAGGCGTCGAACTTCCTTTAAAACTTCTAGTATATCCTATTTTAATGAAATTTATATCATATTTATTCTCCAAGGAAGACAATGGAAGTGGTCCCGAATCTCTACGTTACCCTCTATGTGCCGAATATCTACGTGCCGAATATCTACGTGCCGAATATCTACGTGCCGAATATCTACGTGCCGAATATCTATGTGCCTCCCACCTTTAAGTGACCCATGGGGACAGAAGGCACACACAGAGTTTTACAACATTTCAGCTTCTTCCGACGATATGAGGGCATGAAATTGGAGGAAAGGAGCAGTAAAAACAAAGTAATATGGTGTTATGAGCAGAGTGAAGAAGGGCATAGTAGTGATCCTCATTAACTCCCGGGCAGCGTCGGGTCTTCTTGCTAGTAAAAAATAAAAACAACAAATAATAAATAGCAAACAAAGTAGAAATGAATTCTCGTTCGACCAATAAACTCTGAACAAGTGGAAACTAAATCTTTTTTCTTTTTTTTCAGAATTTTATTACTTATGGACCCACGAAAAACAATGCGGTAACCAAAGTAATGGCAGTACCTTGTTAAACTTAGGCGATTAATTGTGGTTTACAAGGATTTTGTTGGGAGGGGGGTTGCTAATCGAACTTAGGGTTAGTGGGAGGGTAAGTAATTTTTTTTTTAAACTATCTTTTCAGCACAAATTTTACTGACATAAAGCCTCATGTGATCAGCCATTTGAGTTTTAGTGTAATGATAAGCCACTCTCACATTGAAAACAAATTCTGAAATTTAAAAAGAACTTACAATTTCAGCATGTTAAAAGTATACAGGTCGGTAGATAACTAAATTCTACTCCGTTTGGTATAGGTTATTTGTTTTTTGCTTACGCTTTGTCTAATTAACTATACTGCAATTTTGCTCAATTTACATAAAAGTGGTAAGATTAATTTTTAATGTATCCATTTGATTATAACTAAAATAAATTTAAAGAAAAAAGAACAAAACAAAATTATTTTTTAATGAATGTCATTTTCCATGTGAAATCTTTTTTGGGGAGAACAGAGTCAGTCCATGTCTCTCCAGGCATGCCCCCCCCCCTCCCCATGAATGGCTCAAGCCACGTATTCTTTATTCGAGTTGTCAAGCTTCACGTTCATTACAATAATTAAAATTGAAAAAACAATGAAAAGTTGTAAATATGCACTAGGCGATTGCATGTTATTGGTGCATGCAAATGGCAGACTGGCTGCAGGTGAGAGATGTTCGGCCAAGAGAATGAGGGCACAAGAAATTGAAAATATCTGATTTGGATTCTGGCCACCCAGAATTTTATTTCTCTTCAGAAGTAAAGTAATGTCTCTTTAAATAGGAATTCATACTGAGAGCAACCGACTTGAGAAAAATAATGTTTATAGGTTGTCTGTAGATAAGCCCTTTTAAGTGGACATTAGCTGGTCAATATCTCTAGTCGTTATCTCAACTAGTCATTCTTAGTGTGGTCGACTGGGGATTACCGAGAAAGACTGGAATCTAAGATTTCCAATCAAAAGTACATATATTCCAGCCAGGGGAGGGCAGTTAGAGCCGGCCCTCCGAGTGTGAGGCAGTCAGTTAGGGTTGGACATCTGGTAATCAGTTGGATTTGTGTGCCTCTCAGAGAAAAGTCGGCTCTTATGTTCCAAACTAAAGGACTTGTGTTTTGATTTGGCCGGGCAAAAATCTCATTTTGCAAGTCTGCTATTCAACCGAAGAAAACGAGTAGCATCGTAACCTCCAAATAAAAATAAATTGTTTTTAAACTGGAGTTTTTATGCTTTTATTCTTCTGTTGCAGTACTGACTGAATCGAACTACAACTTTGGATCGATGCAGCGAGCTAACGATCACGGCCTGTGCAATGAACGCACATATGCATGTTCATAAAGTAAACAAAACAATCAATCAATTATGATTATCAGTGATCAAATTGAATATTTTTATAATTTCTGAATACAAATTTATTAAAATTATTTCCTTTAAATTACAACTTCATATTTATCAATCTGACAAATAATAAAGGATAAAAACACATTTATTCAATAAGTAACATCAAATAATAATTAGTAAAATGCCCTTTTTCAAAACTAACATGCAAACATCAGGAAGTTTCATCGTATGTCTTGGCAGGCCGAGAGCAGGCTTAAGGCGTTTTCCACAAACAGTGATGATGCAAAGGCACTCGTAATGTCAAGTCAATTCACGATGGTCCCTGGAATGGTATGTCATTAAACGACCAACGCTGTTGAAGAAAACACATGTGGTGGAGCGTGTTTTTTGGAATTTTAGGAGACAAAGTCAGTTATTTTGGAATTCTAAGAGTTAGAGTCGGATATTTGAGAATTTTAGGAGTCAGAGTCGGATATTTTGAAATTCTAGGAGTCAGAGTCGGATATTTTGGAATTGTAGGAGTCGGATATTTTAGAATTGTAGGAGTCAGATATTTTGGAATATTAGGAGTCAGATATTTTGGAATATTAGGAGTCGAATATTTTGGAATTCTTGGAGTCGGAGTCTGGTATTTTGGAATTCTAGGAGACAAAGTCAGTTATTTTGGAATTCTAAGAGTCGGATATTTTAAAATTCTAAGAGTCAGATATTTTGGAATTCTAAAAGTCAGAGTCGGATATTTTGAATTTCTAAGGGTCGGAGTCAGATATTCTGGAATTTTAGGAGTCAGATATTTTGGAATTCTAGGAGTCAGAGTTAGATATTTTTGAATTCCAGGAGTCAAAGTCATATATTTTCGAATTCTAGGAGTCAGATATTTTGGAATTCTAAGAGTCAGATATTTTGGAATTCTAAGAGTCGGATATTTTGGAATTGTAGGAGTCAGATATTTTGGAATTGTAGGAGTCAGATATTTTGGAATTCTAGAAGTCAGATATTTTGGAATTCTAGAAGTCAGATATTTTGGAATTCTAGAAGTCAGATATTTTGGAATTCTAAGAGTCGAAGTCGGATACTTTGGAATTTTAGGAGACAAAGTCAGTTATTTTGGAATTCTAAGAGTTAGAGTCGGATATTTGAGAATTTTAGGAGTCAGAGTTGGATATTTTGAAATTCTAGGAGTCAGAGTCGGATATTTAGGAATTCTAAAAGTCGGAGTCAGATATTTTAGGATTCTAAGGGTCGGAGTCAGATATTTTAGGTTTCTAAGGGTCGGAATCAGATATTTTAGGTTTCTAAGGGTCAGAGTCAGATATTTTTGAATTTTAGGAGTCGGAGTTAGATATTTTGGAATTCTAGGAGTTAAAGTCAGATATTTTTTTATTCTAGGAATAGAAGTCATATATTTTGGAATTCTAAGAGTCAGAGTTGGATATTTTGGAATTCAAGTAGTTGGAGTCGGATATTTTATAATTTTAGGAATCAGATATTTTGGAATTCTAAGAGTCAGAGTCAGTTATTTTGGAATTTTAGGAATCGGATATTCGGAATTTAATGAATCAAAGTCAGATCTTTTGGAATTCTATAAGTCGAATATTTGAAATTTTAAGAGTTGAAAATGGATATTTTGGAATTTTAGGAATCGGATATTTAGAATTCTAAGAGTCAAAGTCGGATATTTTTGAATTCTAGTAGCTGGAGTCTGTACAGATTTTCAAACTGACCCCTTTTTTTAATCCACTGAGGTAGACTGCTCTGGTTATGTCAGCCATCAGCGTGTAGAAGTCTTAAGTAATTCTTGATTATATTCTTAGTATCGTCCGTACTGAGGATTGAACCTTCAACCTTTATAAGACTGTCACTTAGAACTGATTATTCTTTAACACTTTCATCTGTTCTGCCGCGGGTCGATGAAAAACAAAAATGTAACTTTTATTTTTCTTGTAAATTTATGTACCATTCACACATTCTTATTGGTCGCATGTGACTCATGACCGATTTCGATGATGGTAAACAAAAAAAAGAAGAAGAGTTCTAGTGATATGAAAGTGATGAAGAAATAATCTGGCTTTATTTAAGCATCTTTTCTTCAACTAAACCAAATTGTTTAGTGGTTAGAATGCCAGCATCTCAACAAGCCTGCTGTGGTTTGTTTCAAAAAAAAAAGAAAAGAAACGTAAAATCAGAATATATGTTATAACTTAGCGTATACCCTCCGACAAAAATGTGTTTGCACTAATGTGCATATGAAATAACGTCTCAATCAGTGAAGTTAAAAGAAAGAAAACGTCTCAAAAAGTTTTTAAAAAAGAAAAGAAATTCATATGAATATTAATGCGACCACTGGCGAAACATAATTTTTTCTTCTCGTAATTTTTTTACGGAGGGCGTACACTCATATTATATATTACTCATATATATTTTGAGTATTTACTCCAACAATGCTCAATACGTGAGTAGAGCTTAGTAGAGCAATTAGCATGATTATTTCCTTCGATAATGAAACAAACGTTTGTGTAGCTTACTTGCCGTAAGTATATATTCATAAATAGAAGAATACGCGTCCAAGGACGGGTAAAATTAATTCTAAGAACAAAACAATTTTGCACCACTTTTATGCCCCTTATAAAGTTTAAAATCAGAATATAATGATAATAAACCATATGTCTATAATCCTTATGCCAATTTTGAAACAAAATCCATTACATGATTTTGATTCTAGAAAATGTCTAAAATTTAAGGCTTAAGCTGAAGGGGTCTTAAGAAGAAATTGAAATTCAGGGAATCTTGCTTAATTGTTGTCTAAAGGCTGTTTGGTTGTTTTACGGCATATCAACCCTTTTCGGATTAAAAATAATAGTAAAAGTTTTGTTTTTCAGAATAGATGAAAATGTTAAGTTATAATCAGTTCTAAGTGACACTCTTCTGGGGGTTGAAGGTTCAATCCTCAGCACAGGCGATACTAAGAATACAATTAAGAATTACTTAAGACTTCTACCCAGTCATGACTGACAGAATAAGAACAATCTACCCCCGTCTATTAAATAACGGGTCTCGTTCAAAACTTCATACAGGCTCTCGAGTTTGGCGTAAAGGTTTCCAAGTCCAACAATCAGGTTGCTAAGTTGAAAATATGCACTTGAAAAAGGTTGGAGTGTACATCGGCTGAAACGTTGTGAAAATAACAACGATGGTTAGAATAGTATAAATAATCCGACTCCGAATTAGTTTTTTTAATTATCATTCGTTTGGGCGGATCTTTGGGCGGATCTCCCTTTTGAACGATCTTCTCAATTAAACCGTTAAAAAGAAAATTCCACAACATTTACACTTTCAATATCAGAAAACAAGTTGAATTAATTTATTTCAGTCACGTCAGAGATACGGTCTCGACAATCAGTCCAACAGTGATTTTGTTGTTGTCAGGCTGAGGTATGTTCTGTTCAATCTCAGGAGGTCCACTCTCCCAGGCTTTACCTTCGCTTTGAGAAAGGGTTAGTTTATCGCTAATCGACTGAGTCACTTAGATACTGACTGGGCAGCTCAGGCATTTTTTGTAGGCCAGAGTGCGTTAACCCTAGTATCACTGACTTTTCAACTTACCACCTGACCTTGTGTCTAACATCCTGGAGAGGTAAATAAAAAAAGTAAAAGTAAAGTGGTCGACTATAGTCAAGGGCAACCTGAAGGCTCCCTTTTCATTGCCTACTACAACGAGATGTAGGGGAGGGAACCACTTCTTTCCCAGGATTACTCCACTTACCCTTGATCCCGAGTGTTTAGCAAGGGGGCATCAAGTACCATTTTTTAAGTTTTTGATATGACTCCACCAAGGACTGAAACCTGGTCTCCCGGCCCATTAACAAACACTCTTACCATTATGCCAATATAGAAGACCATTATTAATGAATTCATCAAATTCCTTAAAATGTTCTGCGCCATTACTCTTCACAAACTGATTCCAAAAATATATTACTCTACTAGTTGTGTTTAGCCCGTGCGGGCCGGACGCAAGGCTTGCGTAGAGAAAAATAATTCAAAATATGTTTACTTTTTTTTAAATAGGATTTTTTAAAAATTTCCTTTAGTTTTTCATTATTCTATTTTTAATTTCAAGAAAATAAAAAAATAATTCAATGAGTATCAAAGTTACGTAAAGGCGAAAAACACAGACACACAAGTTTTTGAAATGTTACAGACAAAATATAAATAGGTAAAGATATACACAATATGCATGGAGTATCGTTGCCACATCTGGGCTGGTGCACCAACCACTAGTCTCTCACTCTTAGACCAAGTCAAAAAAAAAGCCTCTAATCTAATAGGTTCCACACTGTCTACCAAGCTCCGACCCCTGTCCCATCACCTCAATGTTGCATCCCTCTGCTTGTTTTACAAGTACTTCCAAGGAATGTGCTACAACCAACCTGCTGCACTTGTGCCCTCGCAACGTAAATATCTCCGACCAACCCAACAATCAGCTACACTCACCCCTTCACTGTAGTTATCCACATATGCCAGAATAGCGACTTTTCTCGAACTGCTAGCCTTTGGAATTCCCTCTCAGCTCCCTGTTTCCCCAACTGTACGAACATGCAGAAATTAAATGTAATGTGAACAAACATCTAGCTGCACAACTCCCCACTTAGGATTCCCCCTATACATCTGGCCTCTAATCACAGTCACCCCTTACACCCCAATGGCAATGTGCCTTGTTCCAAGTGAATACAAAAAAAACAATTATGTATATTTAAAAAAATAGATGTATACAAAGATAAGGCTGCACATGCACACACATATCTTCAACTCTTCACTGTATAAAATGCTGAGTTCTGTTTAATAAAGCTCATTTTACCAAATGAATATTGTGGAAAAAATTGACCAAAATATCTTGGTCCAGCTTTAATGATGGGTTTGCGTCCTTATTTCTACTATAAACTAATTTTCCATTTTATCTGAAATTTTTCATTTCATATTTACTCCTTCTTATACAGATATAATTATTCTTAATAAATATTTTTTTAATATCAATAGACATGTTTCGTGTTTCATTAACACTCATCAGTACGGATAGTGAAACTGTATCGCCGATAAAGCGATTCGAACCTTGGATCTCAATATCTCAAACCCAAGCTTCAGGCCACAAGGCCGTTGTGACAACCCCACTTCAAATGCGAGAGAAATAAGCTTTGTATTTTTATTCATAAACACAAATAATGAGACATTGTTCTATCTACCTAAAGGGAGAGAACTCGCAATGTGGCTAAATTTGAATCTCAATTTAATCTCTCTTAAAGTGCTTGACTTACAGAGTTTAATATATATATATACATATATATATATATATATATATATATATATATATATATATATATTCACACACACACACAAGAAGAATACCCGTCCCAGGACAGATAAAATTCCTCAAACAGAACAGTTTTGTACCACTTTTATATTGAAGATTAAAATCAAGATATGATACTAAACCTTATGTCTAGAATCCTCATTCTAATTTTGATCAAAATCCATAACATTGACTCCAGAAAAGGTGTAAAATTTAAACTTAAGGGTTCTTAAAAAGAAATTGAAATTCACGGAATCTTCTTTAATTGGTGACTATGAATTAAATTAAAAATCTGATATATTTTAATTTTAAAATGGGAGGTTGTGACTATATTATGGACCCTAAAATCCCTTTAAATACTCCAAAGAAATTGAAATTTGGGAAATATTTATTAATTGATGTCTAATACCTATTGTTAAAATTTCATAAACAGCAGAGGTATCCGAATTCTCACAAAAGACTTCCATACCCTTTTTATCCACATTTGGACCCCTAATGCCTAGCAGCAGTATTCCAAAATTCATAATGATCGGTTTAGGCATGAATCCTTTACATACAAATATATAAACACATACGCATATATAAACACATACAAATATATAAACACATACACATACCTAACTTTTTATCTAAAGGAATACATGTGAACGCTTTTTTCATTAATCATTTGTATATTACCATCAAAACGGGTTACTGTAATTTAAAGCAATAATACAACATAACATTTTGAAATACCAAATATATAGTAAAGAGGAAAAGTAGTTATTAGAATACCTGATTTGCATAAGTATTTTTTAGACAATTTATAATAAATTAATATTTGATGTTATCCATTTGGCATTTTAGGGTCTTATTTTTCTTATAGATATGTATATGCTTTGTCGATGTGGCGAGTGTAAAATGCAACAATAAATTTGGGCAATTTGGGGCATTGTTGTATCCCCACCCCCTTTGACCCCCAGGGGGCGCAAACCAGAATTTTTCTGAGGTCAAGGATGCTCATTTTATATCCAGAACAATTGCCTCTACATTTTGGCCAAGTTTCAGAAAAATAGAATCGATGGATCAAACGTTATGGGAGAAAAGGGTCATTTTTTGACATTTTGGGGGCTTTTGACCCCCTGGGCCGCGAACCGGATGTTTTTCAAGGTCAGCGATACTTAGTTTCTATTAGGAACAATTGCCTCCACATTTTGGCCAAGTTTCAGAGAAATTGAATGGATGGATGAAAAGTTATGGGGCAAAAAATGTAATTTTTGCCATTTCGGGGCCTTTTGACCCCCTGGGAGGCTAACCAGATTTTTTCCAAAAATCGGAGAATGTCACTTTCTAACCTGACCAAAGTTACAACTTCATGCAAAATTTCAGAGAAATTCAATGGATGGTTGCGGAGAAAAATCCGGACGGACATAAGTCCCTCAATTTTATAAATCGGGGGACAATTAATTTAAGTTATTTAATAAAAAAAATGGATAAATTACTTAAACATTTCTTTAAATATTTGTTTGTGAATTTTCAAAAGAAGGTAATTTAAATTAAATTAACATCGTTGGCTTGAAATAAAGATTTCATTCGAGAGGAGAGAGGGTGACTGGTTGTTTTCTCTCTCTCACTCACGCACAATCGCTCAGGCAAATTGTTGTATTCTTCATTTCCATTGTTTTACTGTTTCATTCAAAAGTTTGTATAAAAATAACGAAAATCTTACGATTTATGGGAATAAAAGCGAATGGTTTTGTGTTGTGTTTACAAGAAACTTATGAATTAAATGTTTATTATTTAAAATGTTGGTTTTGCGAAGCGATAGCGAGCTGGTAAAGCCAGCTATATACATATTTATATATTTACTAGTTGGGTAAACTAGATTCTCAAGCCTTGGTTGTGCAACTACTCTGGGAGAAGGAAAACTTTGAAATAACATTAATCTTTCTCTGCTTATACCGGCATTGTTTCCAGTCGTCCTCTGGCCAATGAACTCTAGCAATACTATTCGGGAGAGGTACGCTTGAGGATTGTAGAACCCTTGCTTCACGAGAGACCCCGTTGCAGACACCGTTACAGGGCGTATCCATTGTCTATTAAGATTGAAAGAAAGGCAAAAAAATATACACTCATAAAATAATGACCCAGCTTTTTCTTTTCAGTAAAAGACTAAATTCCTGGAAGTTTTGTCTTAAGGAATAGTCCATAATTACATAATATAAGTATAATCCAGGCGCCCTTCCTCTTCCCCCACACACCCCTCATTGAAAAAGAAGAAGGATGAGAAGAGAGAGAGAGAGAGAGAGAGAAGGCCAACAAGGAGGCAGACAGCCAATGTTATTTATTTATTTTTTGCCATTCAGCATTCTGGGAAAAAGATGGAGGGGGGTAGGGGTGGGGGGAACATGTGGCAGAGGGAGATTTCTTGTTTTTTCTCCATTCTCATGTTGGTGTCAGTTTCTCTACCAAAGCAAAGCTTTTTGTTTTCTTCCTTTATTTTTCGAAATAACTGGCTGAGTTCTAAAGACAAAGCGAACCACCTACAACAACTTGGGCTACGTTTATTTTCTTCCTTTTTTTTAACATGATCAGCAGGCCCAGCCTATTTTTATATGTAAGGAAGGAATCTTGCCCAGAATACATTTCTCAGTTGGGGGTGGCAAAGGGATGACTGGGTATTTTAGTTAGGGAAGAGAGAGAGAGAGAGAGAGAGATGAGAGAGAGGAAAGCAGAGTAAAGACGATTAAGAAGAAGTAGGAGATAGGTGATGAAAAGAGAGAGACTGAGGTGTAAAAAGATAGTTGAAGAGAGAGAAAGGAAAAAAACAGATTCAATAGAGAGAAGAGGGGAAGGGGAAGAGTAAGAGAAAAGAGGGGAAGGAGAAGGAGAAGAGATGAAAAAGAGAGGAGAGAGAGAATGAGAAAATGGAGAGAAAAGAGAGAGGGAAGAGGACGGGAAAAAGAGCTAGAAGGCGGGAAAGAGAACGAAGAGATGGGGTAAAGAAGAAAAAGAACGAGGAGAAGTAGGAAAGAGAGTAGTGAAGAGAGCAAGGAGAGGAGGAAAGTATGAAGAGAGACGGAAAGAGCGAAAAAAGAGGGAAAGAGAAATGCAGGTGGAGAAAAGGAGGGAAAAAAGAGAAAGAGAGAGGAGAGAACAAGAGGAGAGAGAGAGGGGGGGGGGAAGAACAAAAAAGGAGAGAACAAGAAAGAGAGAAAGAGGAGAAGGAACAAAAGAGAGTTAAGAGAGAACAAGCGAGAAAGAGAGATTAAGTCAAAGAGAGAGACAGAAGTGGTTGACAGGGAGGAAGGAAGAGATCATTTTTTTATACCAAAAAATATTTAAAATTGTCAAAATTAAATTCAATTTTCCACATAAAATTGCGAAATAATTAACTTAACAATTTATAAACATAAAAATAACCTTTTTCAAAAATAATTCAGTTTAATCAAAAAAAAAAAAAAGAAGCAAAACAAATTCACTATTAATTTTATTTCACTTTGCCCAATAGTGCAATGTCTCGTTTTTCGCTTCTTAATTCAAGCAATTTTACACCACAACCATTGATTTGTTCATCTTTATAACTGTGAACCTGCGTTTGTGAGCACAGACCGTGATCGTCCACTCAATGTCTTCATTCAAATTCAGTGCTTGATTTCAACATTGGTGTTAGTGTCAATCATGTTGTCTGTTAATCATGTGGTATGTCAATCATGTTGTTTGTCAATCATATTGTCTGTCAATCATGTGGTATGTCAATCATGTTGTCTGTCAATCATGTTGTCTGTCAATCATGTTGTCTGTTAATCATGTGGTATGTCAATCATGTGGTCTGTCAATCATGTTGTTTGTCAATCATGTTGTCTGTCAATCATGTGGTCTGTCAATCATGTTGTCTGTCAATCATGTTGTCTGTCAATCATGTTGTTTGTCAATCATGTTGTTTGTCAATCATGTTGTCTGTCAATCATGTTGTCTGTCAATCATGTTGTTTGTCAATCATGTGGTCTGTCAATCATGTTGTCTGTCAATCATGTTGTCTGTCAATCATGTTGTCTGTCAATCATGTGGTCTGTCAATCATGTTGTCGGTCAATCATGTTGTTTGTCAATCATGTGGTCTGTCAATCATGTGGTCTGTCAATCATGTTGTCTGTCAATCATGTTGTCTGTCAATCATGTTGTTTGTCAATCATGTGGTCTGTCAATCATGTGGTCTGTCAATCATGTTGTTTGTCAATCATGTTGTTTGTCAATCATGTTGTTTGTCAATCATGTGGTATGTCAATCATGTTGTCTGTTAATCATGTGGTCTGTCAATCATGTGGTCTGTCAATCATGTTGTTTGTCAATCATGTTGTCTGTCAATCATGTGGTCTGTCAATCATGTTGTCTGTCAATCATGTTGTCTGTCAATCATGTTGTTTGTCAATCATGTTGTCTGTCAATCATGTTGTCTGTCAATCATGTTGTTTGTCAATCATGTGGTCTGTCAATCATGTTGTCTGTCAATCATGTTGTTTGTCAATCATGTTGTCTGTCAATCATGTTGTTTGTCAATCATGTGGTCTGTCAATCATGTTGTCTGTCAATCATGTTGTTTGTCAATCATGTTGTTTGTCAATCATGTGGTATGTCAATCATGTTGTCTGTCAATCATGTAGTCTCAGTCACTGCTGTAACAAAAGAACTTTCCTTCCAAACAAAATCACAGCTCAAGTTTAACACAAGCGGCAATGTTTTATTTTGAGATTACAATGACAGCCGGCTTCACCACCGAACGACAGACTTGCAAATCAGGAAAACCTATCTCACAAACTGATCATCAGCTTACGACCCATTTGTCTCCGAAACCCACAGAGGTCCAACTGATCCCCTGTACCCTTCTTGCTGGAATATACATACATATTGGTCTCATTTTGGGTAGACCACACAGCCAGCCTATTTTGGACATAAAACTTATTGTTGAGATTTATCAGCTGTTAATCTATGGACATAAAAACTTACTAACTTTTCTTGTATTTGGAGGGACATTAATTCTTCTGAGTTTTCCAGGTGTTTTGATTTCTTCGCATGACACCCCCCCCCCCCTACTTTAAAGATCTAATAACTTTTCCAAGTGGAGAAATCCAATTTTGGGTGGTCAAATCAAGAATCAAGCATCTTTCTCTTCACCGGACTGTCGTCTGCATGCATTGCAACTCTGTACCCCACTAAACGTGCAGCATTGCACATGTTTACACCACAGAAAGTGGGAATGTATGAATCCTGTCAGGAAAGATGGACAAGATTTTACTACTTTTTGCAAGCATTGTGAAAGTGTGAAAAATTTTTAATCATCGAAATCATTGGATGATAATTTCAAGTATTTAATTTTCGCCCATGGATTGACATCAGCAAAAGATGCTGAAATAAGAGTAAGGATGATGAATAAATTAGAGAGAAAAAATTAATTTAATCTTTCAACAAATTGCAGAAAAATGTCAAAGAAATATTTATGTTAGGATTAAAAAGATATCTAAGAAAATTGTTCAAGACAAGGACATCCTCCAGCCGGACACAATCAATTAGTTAAGAGCTCAAGGGCCCATCTGTCTCTTTTAGAAGCAAACAAACCCAATTGACCGTCCTCTGTTAGAATATCTATATAATATATCACTTGGACCAAACCAAAGAGACCACTCGAGATTATCATTAATCTATGGACATAAAAAACTGACTGACCATGAAGTCCACCATCTGCATATGAACATTACTTTTGAAAATCTCAAGTGGATCATAATCACAGCATAGAACATCGTATCTGAAGGAACATTAGATGTTTTAGGTTTTCAAGTGGTTTGATTTCTCAACATGAACCCCTGTTTTAAGAAGCAATAACTTTTCCAAGTCAAGAAAAGAAAAATTTGGGTGATCAAATCCCAAGCCAAGCATTGCAACTATGCACCCCACTAAACATGCAATATCCTAACCATAACACCCCACTAAACATACACCACCGTAACCCTAACACCCCACTAAACATGCAACACCCTAATCCTAACACCCCACAAAACATGCAACACCCTAACCCTAACACCCAACTAAACATGCAACACCCTAATCCTTACACCCATCTAAGCATACAACACCCTAACCCTAACACCCCACTAAACATATAACCCCCTAACCCTAACACCCCACTAAATATGCAACACCCTAACCCTTACACCCCACTAAATATGCAACACCCTAACACCCCACTAAACATGCAACACCCTAACCCTAACACTCCACTAAACATACAACACCCTAATCCTAACACCCCACTAAACATACAACACCCTAATCCTAACACCCCACTAAATATGCAACACCCTAACACTAAAACCCCACTAAACATACAACACCCTAACCCTAACACCCCACTAAACATACAACACCCTAATCCTAACACCTCACTAAATATGCAACACCCTAACCCTAGCCCTAACACCCCACTAAACATAAAACACCCTAACCCTAACGCCCCACTAAACATGCAACACCCTAACCCTAACACCTCACTAAATATGCAACACCCTAACCCTAACCCTAACACCCCACTAAACATAAAACACCCTAACCCTAACACCCCACTAAACATACAACACCCTAATCCTAACACCTCACTAAATATGCAACACCCTAACCCTAACACCCCACTAAACATAAAACACCCTAACCCTAACGCCCCACTAAACATGCAACACCCTAACACTAACACCCCACTAAACATACAACACCCTAACCTTAACGCCCCACTAAACATGCAACACCCTAAGCCTAACACCCCACTAAACATACAACACCCTAACCCTAACACCCCACTAAATAAGCAACACCCTAACCCTAACACCCCACTAAACATGCAACACCATAATCCTAACACCCCACTAAACATACAACACCCTAACCCTAACACCCCACTAAATATGCAACACCCTAACCTTAACACCCCATTAAATATACAACACCCTAACCCTAACACCCTACTAAACATATAACACCCTAACCCTAACCCTAACACCCCACTAAACATACAACACCCTAATCCTAACCCCCCACTAAACATATAACACCCTAACCCTAACACCCCACTAAATATGCAACACCCTAATCCTAACCCCCCACTAAACATACAACACCCTAACCCTAACGCCCCACTAAACATGCAACACCCTAACCCTAACACCCCACTAAACATGCCACACCCTAATCCTAACACCCCACTAAACATGCAACACCCTAGCCCTAACACCCAACTAAACATATAACACCCTTATCCTAACACCCCACTAAATATACAACACCATAATCCTTACACCCCACTAAACATACAACAATCTAACCTTAACACCCCATTAAATATACAACACCCTAACCCTAACACCCTACTAAACATACAACACTCTTACCCTAACACCCCACTTAACATACAACACCCTAATCCTAACACCCTACTAAACATGCAACACCCTAACCCTAACACTCCACTAAATATGTAACATTGTACATGAAAAATTTTTACTTAGCAGTTGGTTTTCCATTTTTATTTTTAAAATCTGACTTATTTTTGTAAAATGTTATTTCTGTTTTTAAATGTCAAAATAATCACATTTAACTTTCACAATCTAATTTAAAAACATAAAAATGACATTAAATTAAAAACAAAAAAACAATTGCACAGTATCTCCAGAGAGCTTCGCCACACGATTGAGAACAGAACCTCCACCCACAGCCGATTCTTCCGTTGTGTCAACATATGGGGATTAGTAGGTTTTACTCAAGTATTTTCTAAAGGTTTCTTCAGAACTGAAATTTTTTTTTCGCAGAGAGGTTTTACCCTCATCCCACAAACAGCATCTTTTACACATATATCGTATCCGTCTCATCATGCAATGCATGTCCTCAAACCTCACTGGCCAGGTTTCGCTTACATACACTGTGTGCACATGCATGATAGACTCTTCCCTTGGGCGACAGTTGTAACGCTCTGCTGGTTAGTAATGACAGAAATCCACTCTTAATTCTTGCAATCACACTAGTACCTGCTCCACCCTGTGCTCCAATGGTATCACCAAGGTAACAAAACTTAATAAAATTTACATAAGTTTAAGATTTCACCTATATCGAAATCATTCTCAATAAACAAAATGCAAGAAGATTTTCGTTATTTTCTTTTCTTTCTTCTAAAAATAAATTTTATTTTAGCTTTCCATTGATCTTAATCATGTTAATTTTACTTAATGCCTGGTACTATTTAAATCTTATTCATTTTGAAATCATTAGTTTTCTTAAGTACTTCTTCATTTTTTTCACTTGGTACTCCTTAATTTTTTTTTTTTTAATTTAGAATTCCTTCATTTTTTTCATTTGGTACTCCTTCATTTTTTTAAAATTTAGAATTCCTTCAATATTTCATTTGGTACTCCTTCATTTTTTTTAAATTTAGAATTCCTTCATTTTTTTCATTTGGTACTCCTTCATTTTTTTTAAATTTAGAATTCCTTCAATATCTCATTTGGTACTCCTTCATTATTTTTTTCCGATTGGTACTATTTCATTATTATTTTTCGTTTGATACTTCATTATTTTTTCGTTTGATACTTCATTATTTTTTCGTTTGATACTCCTTCATTATTATTTTTTCGTTTAGTACTCCTTCATTATTATTTTTTCGTTTGATACTCCTTCATTATTATTTTTTCGTTTAGTACTCCTTCATTATTATTTTTTCGTTTGATACTCCTTCATTATTTTTTCGTTTGATACTCCTTCATTATTATTTTTTCGTTTGATACTCCTTCATTATTATTTTTTCGTTTAGTACTCCTTCATTATTATTTTTTCGTTTGATACTCCTTCATTATTTTTTCGTTTGATACTCCTTCATTATTATTTTTTCGTTTGATACTCCATTATTATTATTTTTTCGTTTGATACTCCTTCATTATTATTTTTTCGTTTGATACTCCTTCATTATTATTTTTTCGTTTGATACTCCTTCATTATTTTTTCGTTTAGTACTCCTTCATTATTATTTTTTCGTTTGATACTCCTTCATTATTATTTTTTCGTTTAGTACTCCTTCATTATTATTTTTTCGTTTGATACTCCTTCATTATTATTTTTTCGTTTGATACTCCTTCATTATTATTTTTTCGTTTGATACTCCTTCATTATTATTTTTTCGTTTGATACTCCTTCATTATTTTTTCGTTTGATACTCCTTCATTATTATTTTTTCGTTTAGTACTCCTTCATTATTATTTTTTCGTTTGATACTCCTTCATTATTTTTTCGTTTGATACTCCTTCATTATTATTTTTTCGTTTGATACTCCTTCATTATTATTTTTTCGTTTAGTACTCCTTCATTATTATTTTTTCGTTTGATACTCCTTCATTATTATTTTTTCGTTTGATACTCCTTCATTATTATTTTTTCGTTTAGTACTCCTTCATTATTATTTTTTCGTTTGATACTCCTTCATTATTTTTTCGTTTGATACTCCTTCATTATTATTTTTTCGTTTGATACTCCATTATTATTTTTTTTGTTTGGTACTCCATTATTTTTTTCGTTTAGTACTCCTTCAATTGCTTTATTTGGTACTTCTTTTTTTCATTCGGTACTTCTCTTTTCAGTCATTTTATATTCTTTCACTTTCTTTTTAATTTGGTACTCCATCAATTTTTTTTAAATTTGGTATTCCATTGAAGTTTGCTGGTTTAAACTTTAGAAGATGAAAAAGGAAAAACGTGCCAAAAGAAGCCAATTATGAAGGAGATTATTATGTAGATGATGCCTTTGCGTATAGCAATGACGCTTTTCAGAAAATTGTCGGCAGATTGCCATTGAAAGATCACATCAACAAATCGTATCTCGACTATATAACGATGGCTGTGCAGCAGAAAATACAGCACTGAAGAAAATAAGCTTCTCTCTTTTCACCACCAATGCTCGGATCCTCACGTCTCTCCAGTCAAAACGAATGGTTCTCTCCTCAAGGGAGAAGCTTCTAGGACTGACTTTCGCCCGAGACCTGAAATGGAAGACTTACATCAAATCAGTTACTAAGCTTGCTGGAAAAATGATTGGATCATTCTACCGCTCCAGAAAGTACCCTGGTGATACCAGATCAGGCTGCCCTGTGGCTCCCTGAGACGAAATTCACCTACATTGACGTTTTTTTTTTTTTTTTTTTTTGTTTGTAAAACTTAATTATGTTCTACAAAACCAAAAACAAAAACAACAGCCCCTCTCCCTTTCTCCCTCCCCTTTTTTATTTTTATTTTTCCTACCCTACTCCCGGTCCTGGATATGACCTTAAACTACATCCGATGGTGAGATCCGGCTTACGGACTTTGGGGAATGTGGAGCCTCCTCTTAATTACCATTGCTCCCAGGTCCACCCTGACCCGGAGTGGTAGTACCTGTTAGGGTCCCAACTATGGGTTAAATAGAAACAGATATTAAAAGGGGAAAGAAACAAAAAAGAGAAGAAAACAAGACCAGATTCGGCATTAAATAACCCAAAAAGGGTTGATATGCCGTAAAACAAAACTACCAAACCAAACCAGAAAGTATCTCACCCCTGACACTATTTTTGATCTGCATAAGAGTCAGATACATTCCAAGATGGAGTACTACTGTCATATCTGGGGAGGTGCCGACAGTGTACAAAATCGACTTCACAATCTAGTGGGGATGATCTCTTCTCGTCCCTACAGCCTCTTTCACTCAGAAGAGAGCCTCTCTACTATATCGTTATTTTATGGTAGGTGATCGACTGAGCTTCAATCCCTAGTGCCCTCTGTAAGACATTCGCAGCAAGAACTCGTCTACCTACAACCACAGCAAAGAACTTTCCTTTCTGTTACACCGGCCGTTCTTACACAGGAGAAACTACACCGGTTGTCACTATAAATAGTGCGAGTCACCAGAGACACAGGGAAGACAAAGCACAGTCTTGTAACTGTCTAGCCAAGTGCTAGTCAATTTCTTACTTTGTTAATACACTTGTTAAACCAACCCTCGACTTGACTTCCTTTATTTATTATTTACCGTTGGACAACTTCACAACACTTTCTCTCTCTCTCTCTCTCTCTCTCTCTCTCTCTCTCTCTCTCTCTCTCTCTCTCTCTCTATCTCTCTGTACCAAAAACTAAACGAAACTTCCATGAACAAAGTTTCTTTCCTAGAATATCCCATCTGTAGAACAAGATACCACGAGTCTGCTTCCCAACCGACTACTACATGGACGGCTTCAAGTCTAATGCAAACAAATACTTGATGAGCCGTATTCCTGGATAATCAATTTCTCTTAAGTAATCTTCTGTCTATTCCACCAATTGTTTCTGGTCCTCCCGTGGTAGCGATCATCGTCCAACTGACCGTCTCTTTAACCCTTATCCTCGATTATTCCCTGGGCCTTGATAAATGGTGACCCATTAGTCAAAAATAAATCAATAAATAGTTTTTGCCAATTCCACAAGACCAGAAGAGCATTTTCACGAAAGGCTTCCACTTCCTGTTCACCTCCTTTATATAAAACTAAATTAACTAAATTAAACTAAATATAGCCCACATTTGAACATCTTAGGCTTAGCATTTGTGTTCCAAAATTCATAATGATCGGTTAAAGATCCCTGGATAAACCATAGCATATTAAAAAAAATACCCGTCCTAAGACAGGTAAAATCAATTCCCCAAACAGAAAAGTCTTACTCTACTTTCAAGTCAGCTTACAAAGATTACAATCAAGATATAATGATACTTAACCTGATTCCAATTTTGATCCAAATCCATTACATGATTTTGATTCGAGAAATGTTTCAAATTTAAGGGAGTCTTAAGAAATCGAAATTTAAGGAATCTTGCTTAATTGGTGTCTAATGACTATGAATCAAATTTAATGCAAATCTGAAATATATGAACTTTTAAATGGGAGGTTGTTCCCATATTATGCTCCCTAAAATCCCTTTAAAATCCTCCAAAGAAAATCTGAAATTTGGGAAGTATTTATTAATTGATGTCTAAGACCAATCGTTAAAATTTCTCCAAAATCGGAGGTATCTGCATTTTCATGAAAGGCTTCCACTTCCTGTTCACCTCCTTTGCATCAAACTAAATTAAACTAAATATAGCCCACATTTGAATATCTTACGCTTAGCATCTGTGTTCCAAAATTCATAATGATCGGTTAATTAGCTTAGGAGCGAATTCTGTACATAGAAATATATAAACATATACACATAACTTACTTACCTGGCACACGCTAGGAAGTAAGTGTAGTATCTGTTCCGATGGATACTGCACCCCTATAGACCGGTGTCGTCTTGTCCTTCGGGACTTGATTCCACCTGTCTGTGGGTTTGTCCTGTGCAGTTCTAGGAGGTCCACCCTCCCAGGCTTCGCCTCCCCTCTTTGGGGAGGAGTAAGTTTATTGCTTACTGCTTGAGGCGCCCCTATCGGGGAATGCCGACGGGGCTGCCCAGGCAATTTTTAAATGGCCAGAGTGCTCACCTCTCGAGCGCTGGCTTTTAACCCCACTTACTCGACCCAAGCTGTGGTCACATCTTACTTGTGGGAGTAAGATAAAACTGGCCTTGTGCCTAACTCCTGCAGAGGAGTAAATAAATATACACATAACTTACTTTAACACATCCTTCAATAAGTAATGGGTCAGGCATATAGATGGTTCTACTGATGAAAATTTCATATGATTCTTATAAAGTACTAACCTTCAAATGGCAAGTGTCAAAATTTGAGCCGAATCGGATTATTAGTTTTCAAATTACAGTTATTTAAGTGAAGCTACTGTTTCAAATTTTCAAAACAATGGAAAAATCTGAATTTTCTGTGTTGCTAAAGCATTGCTTTCTGATGGGAAAAAATACTGTCCAAGCTAAAAAAATGGCTTAATGTGTAATTCGTCCTCTCCATCCGAAAACAATGGGTAAGAGGTGATATGCTGAGTCTAAATGCAGACATACACACACTAATGATGCTAAATGCTCAGGTTACCCAAATTTGGTAGTTGTCCCAGCAAACATTAAAAAAAGTCCACAAACTCGTTTTGTCCAATCATGAATTGAAGTTGCAGGGAATAGCGGAGGAGTTGAAGATATAAGAAGGAAGTGTACTGACCATTTTGCATTAACAGTATTCAAAGTGGGTTCCACGTTTTCTCACAGTCAATCAAAAACAACAAGAATGCATTGCGGATTCAAAACGTTGTTGCAACTGATTCGAAGGAACAAAATAAGATTTTTCATCAATATGTGACAATGGATGAAACATGGACCCATCACTTCACTCTGGAGTCAAATCGGCAGTCAGCTGAGTGGACAACAGCAGGTGAAAGCTGTCCTAAGCGACCAAAAATGCAAACATCAGCAGGTAAGGTTTTGGCTTCCTTATTTTGGGATGCACAGTGTATTTTGTTCATTGATTACCTTGAAAAAGGAAGAACAATCAATAGTGAATATTATATGGCATTATTAGTGCATCTGAAGAAATCAACAAGAAACAGGAACAAACGGAGAAGACAAAAGTACTTTTCCACCAGGACAATGCATCATGTCACAAGTCAATCGCAACAAAAAAAAGCAAAACTACATGAATTGCACTTCGAATCGCTTCCTCACCCACCCTATTCTCTAGATCTGGCTCCCAGCGACTACTGGCTTTTTGCAGACCTGAAAAGGATAAGAGGTTTGGCTCCAATGAAAAAGTGATATTGGAAACTAAGGCTTATTTTGAGGCCAAAGACAAATCGTCTGACAGAAATGGCATCGAATTGTTAGAAAAGTATTGGAATCTATGTATCACTCTAGAAAGAGACTATGTTGATGAATAAGGTCGAATTTTGCCAAAAAGTTGTTGTTTTATTATTTAGGTTCAGGATTTATTGAGTAATTTGTTATATAGCGATGTCTGTACAGCAGCAAATACAAATGGTCTGAGAAAAATAATAATGGTTGTTTTTGTCAACACTAAACGGACAGATTCATGTCGATGAACTTTGCGAAAATTATCGGAGTTTCTGTGAAATCAGCAAAAATGGAAAGAGTTCACTGAACTGGTGTAGAAACAGATCAGATCATCTACATGATGGCAAAAGACAATTCATCATTCGATTTAACATTTGTTTTATGTGTTGGACGACTTAGAAATTGACTTTCAAAATTAACCTATCTCTGGCAAGATCTTTATTTATTCCTCTTTCTCTTTAGTTCATTCCTATCATTTCTTGCAATGTTTTCATGGACCTTCCCCTGCAAACTGACCCTGCTGTATATATATGATTATTTTTATTTACACAGACATGTACAAAATCTGCGACACTGGCATGTCGATGTAATTTCCACTATTTCTGTCTGAATCAACAGATGATTTCATTTTTCTATCTATCTACCTATCTATCTTTCTATTTACCTATTTATCTATCTATCTATCTTTTTTTCTACCCTTTTTATTATATCTCTTTCCATTTTATTTTATTTTATTTTGTTTTATTTTATTCAATATTTAATATTTGGGTTTTGATTCTGATTTTAACATTTTGATTCTTAACGGTCTCAACCACGTGACTTCCCAAATTTTAAATTTCTTTTCTTCTTCTTTTTTTTCCCCCCCATTTCATTCTCTCCAAATATGATCTAAGGTTAAGATCGGATTCTAACTCTGCCTGATGAGATCTCAGTTTATAATAACTGTTGATCGATAACATCGACATGCCAGTGTCGCAGATTCTGTACATGTCTGTGTAAATAAAAATAATCATATATAAAAGCTCTATTTGATATTGAGCACTTTTTATAAACCAGGTTTAAATTCTTTGGATTACTACCCTGTGGATGTTTTACCTGAATTATTATTATTATATATATATATATATATATATATATATATATATATATATATAATAGTAAACAATACTAAAATAATACACCACGATACCAACACCGAAAGATTAAAAATTCTTGAAGCCCTCTACATAAAATCTAAACATCCCACAATCAATAATGTGAATTACGAAACTAGTCACAACATTTTAAAGTGTCTAGCATAGTAATAAACGTTACCAAATTCTTAGCCATTAAGCAATTATACGTTTGAATCTTGAATGCGCTCAGAACGTAATCAAATTCTCAACGGTGAAGCAATCAAACTTTTGAATCTTTCCCACTCTTAGAACGTAATCACGCTCTCATGTAACGTCTCAATATTATAGATGCCCATTTTAAGTTGTAAATTACTGGCCGTTATAATAATAAAAACTCAACAGTAAAGACATATTTTTTTAAGAAACCAAGACTAACACCGCCTGAAAATGATGTGACAAATTAAATTGAAAATACTCGCGAAAAAGGAAAGAAAATGGAACAAGAAACACATGGAACTTACATACAGCTATTTGACCGAAACACTAATTGAACCATTTGGAAAATTGAAAAAAAAAAAAGTCTCATCAAGCAAAAACACTCTCTGTTATTTAATAATGTTTACCTAAATGAAAATATGCTGCCTAAATACACACACATATATATATATATATATATATATATATATATATATATACAGTTATTAGAAACTAAGATCTCCTCAAGCAGAAAAGTCTGTTCTTTCACTTAGGTGTTTATATTGAAAAAGAAGGAAGAAGAAAGAAAGAAAAACTCTAGATTCAAAACTTAAAGGTCACATGGTTTAAAATAATTAAAAAGCCGTTTGCATTTTTTAGTTAAAAGGTTGATGAAATATATATATATATAGATATATACAAGTCTGGTTGAAGACCATGGAATTTTCATGTTTGTAATTTGCTTAATTACTTTCTCGACACAATGAGCAAGTTTTCGGGTCTCAGGTGGTAATTGGTGTAGTATGGATCCAAGAGTTCTTTTTCTGCCATCTCAAACACTTTCGATCGTCACGATCATCATCAGGAGTTGGTTTATTTTTTTCAATGAAATTGTTGTCGTTTTTCTTTTGTGCGTGATTTATTAGTTTGTCTGAAGTTTTGGCAGGAGAAAAGGGAAAGAAAACAATACATAAAAAAACAACAGACTCAATCACCCCCCCTCCCTTTTTTTCTTCTCTTCTTCCACTAAAAAAAATAATAAAAACACAAAAAATTACGTGGTCTTCAACCAGACCTGTATAAATAACCATGGACGGCGGCATCGGGGGGGGGGGGGGGGGGGGCTTCAGCCCCCCCCCCCACTTTTTGACTCGGGAGGGGGGGCCCCCCACTTTACGGTCATCAATAATGAAGTTATCTATGCATGTGTTTAACCGACCCCCCCCCCCACTTTTTAGGAGAGCCCCCCCACCCCACCCACACACTTTTATAACTGCGCCGCCGGTCCTGATAACGACTGGTCGCCTAAACATATATGATACAATATTTATGGATGCAAGGTGATAGATTTGTACTCTTTAAGAGAAAGATAAAAATGAAGAAAAAAAATTGTTAAATAAACATAATGAAGGGTTGATGTGAATTAATTCAGTCACCAAAAATATTCATCTGCAGTTGTGTTGTGATAAATTCCTTTTAAATATTTATTACTGTTAAATTCATCAGCAAGTATATTATAAGGTATACTATCAATAAATAAATCAAACAAAAAAGAGCGCCACTCTAGTTTAACATACATCTGGGTATGTAAATACTTTATGAGCTGACACCCCCCCCCCCCCCGCCCCTTCTTGTCTTACATAGTTCCTGGTCACACTTGATGCCGAGACTCTTAAAATGACAGGATGGTGTCTTACCGCTTGGAGAGAAGGCCATCTTAAGCCTTTGTTTGAGCGTTTCAAATTCATCCGTCAAGCTTCATCTTTGTTTTTGGTGATTTCAATGCTCATTATTCTGACTATCTCCCTCACTCTAATCGCACAGATCTAGCTGATGAAATCGGTCTTAACTTTTCTTTGGCTGGCTCATGACTTGTCTGAGATTGTCTTACCTCTTGGGGAGAAGGCCATCTTTAGCCTTTGTTTGAGCGTGATGATGTCACTATAAAACACTGGTTTCTGGTTAGCCATGTAACCAGTTTAGGGGTAGACTTTTTTTGTCAGCCAGCCTAATAACCCCTTCCCTCCATATTGGGCTCTTGAAGGGCTTTTTTTTCTTCTTTTTTTTATTTAGCTAATCTGTTTGGAGTCCAGGGGATTGAATGCAGGTGGTTGGGTCTCTTTCAGGCTTGGTTTGTCTTACAGTGATTCTACCTTTCTCTCCCTTTTTATTATTATGCCTTCTACAAATCCTCACAACAAACACCTTACTATTTCCTATAGTAACAGCAGAGGTCTCAGGTCAAACTTTCCTGATGTTCAGTCCTTTCTCTAGGGCAAATCTCCTCACACAATTTGTGAGACTAATCTGGATGATTTTATTGATAGCAACGATCTACATGTGGCTGGTTATTTGCCTCTTGTCCGCTTAGACTCTTCCATGCATTTGCATGGCCTTTTTCTTTGCAAGGATCTCCCCATTGCACGTGTCCCCAGCCTTGAATCTCATGGATGTCCTTTTATTTGCTGCATTCCACTTTCTATTGGTTCTTTTTGTACCGTTTCCCTTCCTCATCGTAAGTTTCAAACCAAACTTTATTCTCCTCCATGGTTTTCATCTGTTTGTGCTTCTGCCATTACCCGGCATAACCATTACTTTAATCAGTATCGTCAGGATCGTTCTGAGAATTCTAGACAATCCTACAGAAGAGCTAGCAATGCCTGCAAGAGAGCAATTTCTGAGGCTAAGTCTAGCTATTCCCAAAGGATTCGTGACTATCTCATCTCAAAAGGTTGGCTCTCGTGAGTTTTGGATAATCTACAATAGTATTATTAATCGTAGCAAGTCTGCTATTCCTCCTCTTTTTAATGGTCTTCAGGTTATTTCATCTTCTAAGGATAAGGCTGATCTCTTTGCTCATCTTTTTGCTGACAATTCTTCTCTTGATGATTCTGGTGCTGTTCTTCCTGATTTTCTTTTGAAAACTGATCAGTCTTTTGATTCTGTCATTATCACTCCAAAGATGGTTGCTAGGGTTCTTTCTGATCTGGACCAGTCTAAAGCTTCCGGTCCTGATTAAATTCCTGTTGTTGTTGTTCTCAAGCGTTGTGCTCCTGAACTTTCTTCTATCCTCTCTAAATTATTCAATCTCTGTTTGTCTAAGTCCTATTTCCCTTCTTGTTGGAAGGAGTCCTCTGTTGTCCCTATCTTTAAAAATGCTGGCGATCGGTCTGACCCAACTAAGTATCATCCTGTTAGTCTCCTCTCCATTATTAGTAAAGTTTTTGAAAGGTTGGTCAACGGCAAGCTTGTTCATTTTCTGGAAAGTCTGGGCCTCTTTAGTGATGTTCAGTATGGCTTTCGTGGTTTTCGTTCAACTGCTGATCTGTTAAGTGTTGTAACTGAGCGGATCTGTCGGTTTATGGATAATTCAGGAGAGGGAAAAGCCATTGCACTTGACATTTCGAAGGCGTTTGACAGAGTGTGGCATTCTGGTTTACTACACAAACTTCAGGGTTATGGTATTGGTGGTGAGGTTCTTGACATCATTAGGTCTTTTCTTTCTGATCAAAGCTTATGAGTAACTTTGGACGATGTCTGTTCACTCTCTTTTCCTATCAATACTGGTGTTCCTCATGGCTCTATTCTAGGCCCAACACTATTTCTTCTCTATATAAATTATAAATGATCTTCCAGAGAATATTGTTAAGAAAATTAACATCTATGCTGATGATACCACTCTATTCTGGTGTTGCTTCTCGCCCATCTCCCTGGGATCAGTCAAAATATGCAGCTGATCAGGAACCTGGGTTCAGTTGTGGAAGACTCAGCTCGTGTCTTTTAATCATAGGCATATCCATTTTCTACATGAGATTCTCATGGATGGATCTGCTCTAGAGGAGAAATCGACTCTGAAACTTGTTGGTCTTTCTCTCTCATCAAATCTTTCTTGGAGTTCATACATTAGATCCATTGCTCTTTCTGCTTCTTGTAAAGTCGGCTCTCTGTATCGTTCCAAACACTTTCTCACACCTGAGGCTATTCTCTATCTCTACAATCAGACCATGTATAGAGTACTGTTGTCATATTTGGGCTGGTGAATCTCTGTCCCATTTGAGGGTTCTTGATAAGGTGCAGAAACGTATCTGTAATTTGATTGGCCCCACCCTTTCTTCTTCTCTACACACACTCTCTCACAGACGTGATGTTGCTAGTCTCAGTTTTTTCTATAAATACTATTATGGAATGTGTTCTTCAGAATTATGTGATCTATTCCCCGCTTCTAGCGGTCTCCATCGATTCACTGCTTTGATACCTCATTGTAATACAGCTTCCTATTCCAGTAGATTATTTCCAAGAATCCTTAGGCTTGTGGAACTCTCTTCCTGCTGACTGTTTTCCTCCTACCTATCATCTTGTTCTTTTCTAGACTAAAGCCAATACGCATCTCCTGTCTTTGTGATAATCATATTTATTCTTGTAAGCTCTTTACATCAGGTGGTTTTATGCCTTGTCTGGAGCGATTTCCATCCAAAAATGTATTCTTTTATGTGTGTATTTTGCCATATGGTTTTTATCAGTCGACTATGAAAATGTTAAAGGAAAAGAAAAATTTATATCAATAACTCTTAACTGCAAAAACAAGGTTTATAAAATTAAATATGTATAAATTGAATGAATATTGGATGAATATTGGATGCATCTTGATTTTTCAGCCTGACTGTGGAGATTGATGAAGCCTCTTCGTAAATGTTTCGTAAATTTTTTATAACATAAATATATTTGCAAAATGGGCAGAAACAACTGTTTGTAAATAAAATGTTTTTGGATGAAATAGGGAATGTTTTTTTCTGAATAAGTAGGATTATATCATGCTAAATATATACATACACATAATAAACACACTATATTTGGTATCACTGTTTGAGATGCAATAAAAAACAAAGCCCTATACCAAAAGTCAAACAACTTTTCTCAAGTAAAATTTTGAGAAATCCAATGGTCGTATTAGTTTTGTACTAGGGCATATTACAATATTGTGGGGTCAGCGTTCACGTCACGCATACATAAATAGCAAATACGATATATTTCTTTATTTCATTTATAACTAAGTCCTGTAACAAGATTAAATAACTTTTCTAGGTAAGATTTTATGAGGAATGATGGTGATTTTCAGAAATTTGAAGAATAATTGAGTATTTGGGTGTGAAGACTAAAGGAGTAAAAATGATTTTTAACTTTTTGATTTTTATAAAAATAAATAATTAATTGTGACAAAGATCTTTTTGGGGTTAGTTTTAATTAAGCCTTTTCCTCAACCCAGAAAGAAATTGGTTACTTTTCTTTTGATCAAAAAATTAAATTTCTTTCCTTCCCAATCCCCCAGCTAATGACAAAAACTGAACCGAAATTTTAACAAGAAGGTGTGAAATCTTCAGATTAAAAAAAACAAACTTTTCACACTCTCACAAGAAAGGAACTGACCAGCTTCCAGATGGATAAGCATTCTTTTGTAATTTTTATTATCATTTCTATTTGAATGAGAAAATTATTATTTAAGCCTAGCTGGTGATAACAGATAACACAATAAGTCATAGTCGGCTATAACATTATGTACACCATGTTTTGCTTCGGTTTTCTTCTTAGATGCATAACAAAGTCCATCTAGGAAATAATGTTTAAAGAGAAATAACTCTTGTACCCTGAAGTTATCTCCCTTACCAAAAATCATTTTGAAGCATAATTGATCTGCCCAGAGTTATCTGGCCTTGCATTGACCAGGCGATAACAAAACAGGAAAATTCAATGGAAGATGCACCCAAAATCAGCTCAGCAACTAACAAAGTAATTCTTTCAGTTATAAATTTGTTAATAAATCATTTTATATCGTTGACCTACATAGAATCGTTTTCATCCAATTTATTTCTTCATATTTGTGTCTTACCACTCACAAAAGACCACTTCACAACACTTTTCATATATACGGACCACTTCATACACGGCGTAATCATGTTAACACAGCAGTTCTCATTAGATCACCGAAGTTAAACGACATTAAGCCTAGTCAGTACGAGATCGATGACCATTTAGGAATACCACGCGTTGCATGTGAGAGGATGGCGACACTTTTCTTCAAAATTTTCAAAACCTAACATCATCAAAATAATCTACAGTGACCAGGATATACATGTGACTGAGAAACGCTTGTAAATTTAATATTCCTTAAGAAACTCCTACAGAGTGAATGTCGCAGCAAGTAGGTTATATATAAGAACCACTTACATTCAATGGAAACACTGTGTGCCCGCCCCTGCTAGTATATGATATAAATAATTATCTGAAAAATCCGCTTACGTGAAATACACATTATTGATTGCATGTGATGTTTCAGTCAAATTTATATGTTCTTACGATTTAGTGAGACAAAAAGAAAGTAAATTAATTCATGGACTTCACGGATAAATAAAGTGACATTAGTGAAAGAGAAACAAAGAAAAGTATCTACGGACTGAAGAGTTAAGGTAAGGGATGAAGGGGGAAATATGTAGATGGAAGAGGGAAAAAAGAAAAGGGAGGAAATATGTAGATGGAAGAGAGGAAAAAAGATGAAGGGGGAAAATATGTAGATGGAAGAGAGGAAAAACGATGAAGGGGGAAATATGTAGATGGAAGAAGGAAAAAAGAAAAGGGAGGAAATATGTAGATGGAAGAGAGGATAAAAGATGAAGGGGGAAATATCTAGATGGAAGAGAGGAACAAATATTAAGGGGGATATGTAGATGAAAGAGAGGAAAAAAGATGAGGGGGAAATATGTAGATGAAAGAAAGGAAAAAAGATGAAGGAGGAAAAATATGTAGATGGAAGAGAGGAAAAAAGATTAGGGGGGATATGTAGATGAAAGAGAGGAAAAAGATGAGGGGGAAATATGTAGATGAAAGAGAGGAAAAAAGATGAGGGGGAAATATGTAGATGAAAGAGAGGAAAAAAGATGAGGGGGAAATATGTAGATGAAAGAGAGAAAAAAAGATGAAGGGGGGAAATATGTAGATGGAAGAGAAGAAAAAATCAGGGGGAAAATATGTAAATGGAAGATGAAAAAAGATGAAGGGAGGAAATATGTAGATGCAATAAAGGAACAAAGATGAGGGGGGAAATATGTATATAGAAGAGAAGAATAAAGATGAGGGAGGAAAATATGTAATTTAGGTGGAAGAGAGGAAAAAAGATGAGGAAGGGAAAATATGTTGATGGAAGAGAAGTAAAAGATGAGTGAAAAAATATGTAGATAGAAAAGAGGAAAAAAGATGAGAGGGGGGAAATATGTAGATGGAATAGAGTAAAAAAAGATGAGGGTGTAAAATATGTAGATAGAAAAGAGGAAAAAGATGAGGGGGAAAAATATGTAGATGGAAGAGAATAAAAAGATGAGAGGGGAAAATATGTAGATAAAAAAAGAAAAAAAGATGAAGAGGGAAAAATATGTAGATGTAAGAGAAGAAAAAAGATAAGGGGGGAAATATATAGGTGGAAGAGAGGAAAAAAGATGAAGACGAAAAATAGGTCGATGGAAGAGAGGAAAAAAAATGATGGGTGAAAATATGTAGATGGAAGAGAGGAAAAAAGATAATGAGGGGAAAATATGTAGATAGAAGAGAGGAAATTAAGATGAGGGAGGAAAATATGTAATTTAGGTGGAAGAGAGGAAAAAAGATGAGGGAGGGAAAATATGTAGATGGAAAGAAAGGAAAAAGATGAGGGAACGAAAATATGTAGATAAAAGAGGAGGAAAAAAGATGAGTGGAAAATACGTAGATGGAAGAGAGGGAAAAAGATGAGGAAGCAAAATATGTAGATTGAAGATGGGAAATATAATCAAGAGGGGGGGGGGATATGTAGATGGAAGAGAGGAAAAATGATAAGGGAGAAAATATGGAGATGGAAGTAAGGAAAAACGATGAGGATAAAATATGTAGATGTAAGAGAGGAAAAAGATGAGGGAAAAAATGTAGATTGAAGAGAGGAAAAAAAATGAGAGGAGAAACATATAGATGAAAGAGAGGAAAAAAGATGATGGAAGAAAAAATGTAGATTGAAAAAAGGAAAAAAGATGAGGGAAGAAATATGTAGATGGAAGAGAGGAAAAAGATGAGAAGGGAAATATATAGATGGATAAGAGAAGAAAAAGATGAGTGAAGAAAATATATAGATGGATTAGAGGAAAAAAGATGATGGGCAAAAATATGTAGATAGAAGAGAGGAAAAAGATGAAGGTAAAATATGTAGATGGAGTATAATAAAATAAATAAGGGTGTAAAATATGTAAGTAGAGTAGAAGATAAAAGATGAAGGGAGGAAAATATGTAGATGGAAGAGAGGAAAAAGATGAAGGTAAAATATGTAGATGGAGTATAATAAAATAAATAAAGGTGTAAAATATGTAAGTAGAGTAGAAGATAAAAGATGAAGGGAGGAAAATATGTAGATGGAAGAGAGGAAAAAGATGAAGGTAAAATATGTAGATGGAGTATAATAAAATAAATAAAGGTGTAAAATATGTAAGTAGAGTAGAAGATAAAAGATGAAGGGAGGAAAATATGTAGATGGAAGAGAGGAAAAAGATGAAGGTAAAATATGTAGATGGAGTATAATAAAATAAATAAAGGTGTAAAATATGTAAGTAGAGTAGAAGATAAAAGATGAAGGGAGGAAAATATGTAGATGGAAGAGAGGAAAAAGATGAAGGTAAAATATGTAGATGGAGTATAATAAAAAAAATAAAGGTGTAAAATATGTAAGTAGAGTAGAAGATAAAAGATGAAGGGAGGAAAATATGTAGATGGAAGAGAGGAAAAAGATGAGTGAAGAAAATATGTAGATAGAAAAGAGGAAAAAAGATGAGAGGGGGGAAAATATGTAGATAGAAAAGAGGAAAAAAGATGAGAGTGAAGAAAATATGTAGATAGAAAAGAGAAAAAAAGATGAGGGGGGGGGGAATATGTAGATGGAAGAGAAGAAAAAGATGAGAGGGGAAAATACGTAGATAAAAAAACGAAAAAAAGATGAAGAGGGGAAAATATGTAGATGGAAGAGAAGAAAAAAGATGAGGGGGAAAATATATAGGTGGAAGAGAGGAAAAAAGATGAAGACGAAAAATAGGTCGATGGAAGAGAGGAAAAAAATGATGGGCGAAAATATGTAGATGGAAGAGAGGAAAAAAGATAATGAGGGGAAAATATATAGATAGAAGAGAGGAAATTAAGATGAGGGGAGAAATATGTAGATAGAAGAGAGGAAATTAAGATGAGGAGGGAAATATGTAGATGGAAGTGAGGAAA
Source organism: Sepiola atlantica (assembly GCA_963556195.1). Classification (NCBI taxonomy): domain Eukaryota; kingdom Metazoa; phylum Mollusca; class Cephalopoda; order Sepiida; family Sepiolidae; genus Sepiola; species Sepiola atlantica. The sequence continues at coordinate 15,813,801 of OY744542.1, read as the reverse complement.
AAGATGTGAGGGGGAATATGTAGATGGAAGAGAGAAAAAAAGATGAGGGAGGAAAATATGTAGATGAAGAAAGGAAAAATATGAGGGGGGGGGGAAATATGTAGATGGAAGTGACGAAAAAAGTTTGTGTGGTTAGCCTTTCTGCTGGGAGATAACTTTATAAGCATATGAGACGCACACGTCAGATCAAAATCACTATTTGTTCCACTTTGATTGTGATCGAAAAATTCATAAACTATGACGTCATATCTATTAAGACATTCGTCTTTCATAACTAAGAATAATAAGGCTTTTTACTTCTACAACATCTTTATCATTATCAACCTTAACCCTTACTATTATCATCGACGCTGGACGAATGCTACAAAAAAGTTGTATTACCCGTCTCTATTATACATGTAACTGAGGACCGCTTGTGAATTCAATATTCCTTAGAAACTTCCTTCTTTGGAATGAGGTGGCCCAACCCACCTAGAATGAATGCCGCAACAGGGTGTGTGTGGCTAAGTTTGTTTTGTTTTTGTTTATTTTCTTCTCAGACAGTTGAAAATGTCACAATAGATACACTTTTCTCTAAAGTAGTATCTTGTGTAAAATATTCACACTTTCGCAAAGATAATTTTTAAAAATCAGTTTTGCAATAAAATCGACATCTTGCAAAATTAAAAAATTTAAACCACATAAATACTTTTAAGTTTGTTTTTTAACTGTTAAATTTATAAATAAGAAGCTAAGAGCCGTGCATGGTGGTGTTTTTTTGTTTTTTAATTATTTTATTTTTAATGAGATTTTTAAACTTAAATTTGTTCATATTTTTACATTTTAAATAAATTGTTAATTAATCGATTTTTATGTTTTTAATTTTTACAAATCACGCTTATTCATGTTTACATACGCACACGTTTGATCAGATAATTTCATGGAGATAATTATGTACAAATAAATACCTCGCTTATTTACGAGATTCCTATGGCAACAAGATGTGTCACAAGGCCGTTTATTGTGGGTAAAGCCAGCTCCCCATATGGGGGTGGGGACTGTAGCAGATACAAAAATAGCCAAGAACGGACTAGTCGTTTCGCTCCTGTATGGGCATCTCAGGCAAGCGGCAATAAACCGAATCCCTATTTCTGAAGGAGGATGTAATGCCTGAGAGGATGACCGAACCGAACGATTCCAACATAGAGGTCTGACAAAATCGATACCTTATTACAAATAGCATTCAATATACTTGGAGTTATCTCCCTTGAAAAAGATAATTTGTAAGCAAATGAAGATACTGACAGTAAGTTGGGGGTTTTTTTTTGGTAGAGAATTATAATTTATACTAGACCTATCCGTGACCCGTTGGGTCACAATGACTACCAATATTTTATTCGGCTTTGATTTCATCCGAAAAGTCATAAACTGTGACATATTTATTAAGCTATTCTTCTTACATAACTAAAAACAACAAGTTTATATCTTTATAGAAATAATAAGTTTCTTTACTTCTATATTATCCGTATTATTTTGCTATCTAACTTACCCAGCTCGGAGAATGAAAGACAACAACGGAAATTGTTCAAACAAAATGTATCCGTTCGGACGATTAATCGGAATCAGATAAATCGGAACTTTTGGAGGTATCGGAAACATCCGAGCCTAATTTCTGATTCCAAAAACGATTCTTTTAATTTTTGATTTGTTTAAAACTCAATTTTTTATTGCTGCTATTAATGATAAAATGATAAATATTTATTGATTTTAAACTACTAGTAAAACTAAAATCTATACATCATCATAACGAATTTAGGTAAAAATAGCCCCGTAAAATAGCCCCGTGAAATAGCCCCGTAAAATAGCCCCGTGAAATAGCCCCATGAAATAGCCCCGTAAAATAGCCCCGTGAAATAGCCCCGTGAAATAGCCCCGTGAAATAGCCCCGTGAGATAGCCCCGTGAGATAGCCCCGTGAGATAGCCCCGTAAAATAGCCCCGTGAAATAGCCCCGTGAAATAGCCCCGTGAAATAGCCCCGTAAAATAGCCCCGTGAAATAGCCCCGTGAAATAGCCCCGTGAAATAGCCCCGTGAGATAGCCCCGTGAAATAGCCCCGTGAAATAGCCCCGTAAAATAGCCCCGTAAAATAGCCCCGTGAAATAGCCCCGTGAAATAGCCCCGTAAAATAGCCCCGTGAAATCGTACGAGTGGATAAATAGGAAAAACTGTTACAAGTGAAAAATATAGATGAAAATCTTGGATAAAATACATAAAGGGAAAACATTAATAAGTTTGACAAATTAAAAAGAAAATTATATCTACATTTAAAAATAGATGAGGACCCTCAGCTAACTCCCCCTCCCCACACAAAAAATGAAATTCTACTTTTATGGCAATTAGGTGATTTTAGAATCGGAATCGGTAATTGTATCGGAATCGGGAAAATTTTGGAATCGTCCCATCACTAGTATGCATATACATGATGAATATTAGGGTTAGGGTATAGCTAAAATGGTGATTTCGGTGGGGGAGATTACAGATAGAATAATAAAAACAAAAAAGATTATAGAAGAAGGAAAACTGATATAACACCTGCAGCGACTGTTGCTTCCAAAGATGTAGACTTGCTCTTCTTTTTTGACCAGAGAACGTTGAAAGGGCTCGTTGATTATTATCGTCCATATTGACCAACAACATTTAGTGTCAGGTAGAGGTTCAGAGAGAAGTACATCACAAATGAGCTTCCCCTCCGGTGACAAGCTGTGTGCCCAAACCACCGGAGACGACAGTGGGTTGAGCATGCAGCCCCCCCCCCCCCTCCTACTAAAAAAAAAACATTTCAATTTTTTTTAATAATCTGAAAATTTTGTGCTTAATCGTTTCAAAAATCATCATCATCATCATCATCATCATCATCATATTCAGTTAATCGCCTGTTTCACATGCTGACATGTGTTGGACGGCTTTTAGAAATTTATTTCTAAACAAATCTATTTCTGGTCAGGACTTTATTCCTTTTTATTTCAAATCCATCCTTATCACTTTCTCTGATATTTTCCTTGGCTTTTCCCTACCAACTGACCCTGCTACCTTAACTGTTCTACATCTATTAACTCAAGCACTCTCATCGATTCGTTCAATGTGACCAAACCAACAAAGTCTCTTGTTCAGCACGCATCTCCCTATACTGTCCAGATTTAATCTTCCTCTGAGGTTATCAGATCTAAGTGTCTTTAAGACTCCCATCACACATCCATCGTATCATTCTCATATCATTTCTCTCCATGCAACGCATATCCTCAAGCCCCACTGGCCAGGTTTCACTTCCATGCATCATCACACTAAGTACAAATGCCTGACAGACTCTTTCCTTGGTAACTCTCTGCATGTTAATAAAATTGCTTGAACGTACTCCATCCACTTCTAACTCTTGCAATCACACCAGCACCAGCTCCTCCCTGTGCTCCAATTGTATCACAAAAAATCAAGACAAACAGTAAAAATGTTTTCATAGTGGGAAATGGTATACACTTGCTCATGTATTTATTGTAAATCTCCAGCAGAAACTTTTTGTCATTGTTTTCCTCAAAACAGAAGCCAAAAAAAAAAAAAAAGAATGAACCGAAGACGTCTTTTGATTCGATGCCAAAGGCCAAACAGTGTTAGATGAAATATCAGAGACATATGACTGAACGGAAACAGAATTCCATGGAACAGTCCGTGAAATCAGTTTTAAAGCTAAAATAAATAAATAAAAAACAGAACTGCAAATCTGAGGATGCAGCGTCAGCCGTTCGCTGTCAATGGAGGCTGGATGGAATAGTAAGAGTGACTAGCAAGACCACTTCAACCTGTACAGAATGAAACCTGCCGATTGTTATCACAAGAAGAACTCCCCCCCCCCCTCATGGCGCAACAGGCGACAACCTTGTCTGCAAAACAAATGGACAATAATAAATCGGGTTAGGATAAGTAATAGGTGGAATGACATTTCCTTGCAGGAGATCATACCATCAAATACGAAAGATCGTTTGAAATCCCACTCTCTCATTATATATATTGTGAAATTCAGTGTTATAGGAGAAATAAGAAGAGTGCTCAATTACTTGTGCAAGAGCATATATATTTTTTTTAAATGGAAACTATACATTTTTTTGATCATCCATCGGTACCTTCGGTTTCACTGAAACATCTGAAACTCAATCCGAAGAGTTAAAAGATACCAAATGTGACCAGTTCATCACAATGGTAATTCTCAGTCCGGTGAGTAAAAAATAGTTTACATTTTAAATAAAACTGTATGTATATATATATATATATATATATATATATATATATATATATATATATAACATAGTATAATCCTAGTTCATTAAAAAAAAATTTTTATTTACAAACAATTGTTTCTGCCCATTTTGTAAATATACGTACATACATATTAACTCTGTCTGATGAGATCTCAGTTTATAATAACTGTTGATCGATAACATCGACATGCCAGCGTCGCAGATTTTATACATGTCTGTGTAAATAAAAATAATCATATATAAAAGCTCTATTTGATATTGAGCACTTTTTTATAAACCCGGTTGAAATTCTTTGGATTACTACCCTCTGGATGTTTTACCTGATTATTATTATTATTATTATTATTATTATTATATATATATATATATATATATATATATATATATATATATATATATATATATATATATATATATATATATATATATATACACATATATTTGGTATAGAAAATCAGTACCATTGGTTTCAAGCTTTGACGAGAGCCGGAAGGTAAACGCCTTCTGAGCTTGAAACCAATTGTACTGATTTTCTATACCAAAAAATATAAATAAATATTAAGCTCTTAATTTTTATTTTCTCAATTAATGAAGTACTCTGCTGGGATTTTTCCTACCATCTTACAAAAGAAGGCATATATATATAAAATATTTGTTATTGTTTATTTTTTTTTATCTATGGACGTATACGTTTCGTCTCTTTTCAATCGAGACTCATCAGCATAGAAGTACGACTATTCACCACCGGTCACACGATTCGAAACCCTGGACTAATATATATATATATATATATATATATATATATATAATATTAAATTTGAGTTCATCAACGTTTGTTTCCCTAAGGCTTTTTCCTATATACTTTCACACAAAATACCTACTAAAATATACTTTTGTTCTGAGATTGAATTATATTTGAAAAAAAATAATGCTTTAATTGTTATAATTAGCCGTAATTTATAATTAACTGAACAAGTAACCGATCTCTCTCTTAACTATGCCTTTCTCTCGCCCTCTACTACTCTATGTTGATTCGAACACTCTCTAAAATTTCTTAATGTCTCTGTATATTTAGAGAAAGAATGACTTTTTTTCT